>OU898276.1:159651123-160276100 GCA_918026665.1 Diabrotica balteata
TTGTCTATGCATAATTTACTATGAACTTATCTAGGAACTATTTTTTTAAAACCAGACCTGTTTTTCTCTAGTTTGAATAAATCGAATCCAATTGATTAGATGGTACAGTGGCAGATCCAGAAATTTTTGTCGGGGGGTCATGGGTCTTGTGGGTGATTTTGATATAAGATTTAGATTTTTGCACCTTTACGATTGATATGATTTGTGCCTCATGTAAGGGAACCAGTTTCTCAATAATTATTTTAAGCGATATATTAAACCAATGAGAGGATTTTAAAACTCAAATATCATACGAGTGCAAAGAAGGGTACAACATTAAGGGGCCTTAAATTTAAACCAAAAAAAAAATAAACCCACATACTCTATGACAGTAAAATCAAGTGTACAAGACTATTAAACCAAAGGAAAATTATTAAGATATAAATACTGAAAAATTAAGGACTGTCAATTTAAACTAGGTATTTAAAGACAATTAATTTAAACCCACCTATTCCAAAGTTAAGTAATTTAAATGCAATAACTCAATGTAAGTCTAAACATTAATGAATCTATAAAACATTTTTAATAAACTCTTGTCTTGTCGTTGGATATCCTATAACAATTTGTATAAACATTCATTTATTCCTTACTGCCATACGGAGTGGAAACATGGACTCTCAGAAGTCTTTGAAATGTGTGTTTTTCGAAGGATGCTGGAGATTTCGTGGACAGAGCACGTGACCAACAACGAGGTGATGAGAAGAATGAGGACTGAGAGAGAACTCCTAAATATTTTAAACAAGAGAAAAACGAGTTATCAGGACATATTTACAAAGGAGAAAAGTATAACTGTCTACGACTCATAATAGAAGGGAAAGTAGAAGGAAAAAGAGGTATAGGAAGAAGAAAATGCTCCTGGCTAAAGAATGGAAGATACTGGACAGGCACGGACACACATTCGATACTAAGAACAGCTTAAGATAGAGAGCAGTTTGCTGCAGTTATAGCCACCCTTCCGTAATGAAGAAGGAACCTTAATAAGAAGTGTAAACAGCATTTATGTAAATTAATTTATTCAACGAAAACATTACATAATTTAAGAATAGGTAATTCTATAATTAGGCATATTAGGCTACAAGTGAGTGAAATATTTTTTATATATTATATTTATATATATATATATATATATATAATTATAATTATATATATATATATATATATATATATATATATATATATATATATATATATATATAATTTTATGAAATGTATTATTTTTGCCAACAGATCAATATACAGACTTATACAGATCAATAACATACAATACACATACTTGGGTCATGAAATTAGAATAACCAGAGACAACCAAACCTGCGAGCTAAATAGACGAATCATGTTGGGATGGGCGGCATATGGACGGATGAGAGACATTTTTAAAACAAATATCCCAATTCACCTGAAAAGGAAGGCATTTAACCAATGCATCTTACCAGTCTTGACCTACGGAGCAGAGACCTTAACTTTAAGGTAAGCTACTGCCGAAAAGCTGAGGGTAACACAAAGGCGAATGGAGAGATCAATCCTGGGCCTAACCTTGAAAGATCGCGTAAGAAATGAGAAGATACGCCGACGAATGGGCGTAGACGATATTATACTGCGAATCAAAAAACAAAAGTGGAGGTGGGCTGGACATGTTGCTAGAATGGAAGACGGAAGATGGACGAAGAGATTATTGGAGTGGAGACCAAGAGCCGACAAGCGAAGTCGAGGCAGACCACCCACCCGATGGATCGACGACCTAAGGAGGATAGAAACAAACTGGATTGCAGCAGCTAGAGATAGAGAGAACTGGAGACGTTTGGAGGAGGCCTATATCCAACAATGGATGTGAAAATTCGGCTGGATGATGATGATGATTCTTTTTGCCTATCCGATTTAGCAAATCGCTCTATGATTGCATCAACATCTAGAGACATTTCAGGATGCACATTGATGAGTGCTAAACCAGTTAACCTTTCCTCCGAAGTTCTATTTCTAACCTAGTCTTTAGACGCTTAAGCGTAGAAAAACTGTACGCTCTGCTGTTGCTGCACTGACTGGCAGTGTCATTAATATTTGCAGAAATATACTGATATTTGGATATATATGAATATCGCTGTTTTCTAATACTTCTAAAATAGAATCAGGAAATTTTCCATTATTTTCACGACTCTTTTCCACTTTTCAATCCACAGTGAAAACTCTTGTTCTACTCTAGAATATGTAGTAGATGGTCCCAGAATATCCTGGAAGGTGTCAACAATTTTTTTAATGCAACTTTATCTTCTGGTGTGATATTAGCTTCCGGTGAAAGTCGTTCTTCTAAATAAGTTAAGATATTATCTAAAAGGGGTAAATAAATAGATCCTCGGAAATATTCTTCGCAAGAGTTAACAGGTTGGTTTTGACGAGAAACTTCAGGCATCTTCAATTCGATGTCTAGTTGTTCAGCGATTTTCTTTACTTCATAGTAAAGTTTGCTGAGAACATATTCAGCATTTGATCTTTTATTTTGAAGAATGTATTTAGTGTCCTCTATGGTCTCAGTGCCTTTCTTCCAATCTAATTTTGTTGACTGAAGAAGACGACTAAGTGATACAGTTGCACCTAAAACATCACTAAGACAAACTGCTGAAATGAGAAATTCTGGACTCTTAATAGTGTGCATTAATGAAAATGCATTAGCTGATGTTTTACTGTCCTTCCATGTAGAAAATGTTTCAAGAGCGTTGTATATTTTAATGATTGATTCGCCCTGGAACTGAAGATGACCTTCATGCCGTTCAACCCAACGAGTTTTACAAATACTTTACACAGCAGCCCCCATTTTCTTCTTAAAAGCACCATGTCGTTTGTAAGAGGCATTAACAAAAGCTACTACTTTTTTCATAGTTACTGAAGCGTTACGACATGATATAACTTTTGAGGAGCTTGCCAAAGAATTATTCAAAATATGATTGCTACATGGACAACGCACAGCATGTTTGGCCGGTTTTTTAATAAGTTAACGGCACCTTTCGTTTCGGATGCCATTACTGAGCAACTGTCGACACCAAAACCTACGCAAAGATTTAAATCTTAATTAAAATTCTTTACGGAATCTTCTTTCTCCTTGTGAACCGAAGTCTTCTTCTTGAATGAAATCGTAGGCGTTCATAAATGTGCTGAAATCTTCTCTAATCTCATTTAAATGAAGATATCGCAAAGACATTTTTCTTTACATTAAGAAATGGTAACATTTGGAGTAGTTTTACTAATTAATGTAGCATTAGCCGGAGCAGTTTCCAAATGTTTTCGTAGATCATTATCGCAAGCATCTATCCTAAACCGAAGCAATGCTCTAAAATTGCTATAATTTTTTCTGTACCATCGCTGTTTACAATACTTTTAATATTTTTATCATTGCTATGCCCTCCCAAGGAAATATTTGGTCTACCACAAAAAATAACAGTTTTTATTAATGGATTCAAATTCTTCCTATTTTCTTGAATCATTTCAACTCTTAACTTCCTGCTTATAGGGTTGATGGGTTTTAAATTATTTTTATTAGGATTATTTGATTTATATTTATTTTTGTTTGGGGGGACATGACCCCCGTGCCCCCCCTCTTGGATCCGCCACTGAGGTGGTAACTTTTGACCAACACATGAGACACATCGAACTACGGTTTAAAAGTTATGACGAACAAAAATTTCAGTCAAAATTTACAACTCGATCTGTATATTATTAAACAGTGTATATTATGTTAAATAAATTTTACATTCTACTTATGGTTTATCAATTATATATTTAAGTAAATCTGAAAGGTTGCATGATAATAATGTTAAAACGAACTATTCAATAAGAAGTGTAACCCTCCTATACTACGTTCCACGTTAAGAAAAATAACATTGCGGAGATAGGGCCATGTATTTCTTATGGACGATAGAAACGCGGCGTTGCCACGACACACAAAAGCACAATTTGGGGTTGTATAATTTGTATTTTCGTTTCCACAGACATGAATTAAATTAATGTTTTTTAACGTAATTGACCAAAAGTGCCCATTCGAAACAAAAGATGAAAAGTAGGGAATTTGTTTTTCGGTGAGCCATGAATCATAGAAATCAGTAGAAAATATTGCTTTTGCAATATTTTCATGCATTTGGCCGCCTATTAAAGTTCTAAAAGCAAATAAACGGTCTTGGAATGCGTATATCTAATTACTAATTGCAACTTAAAATAATACGATTTGCGTATGTCAGCGATTTTATGTCGTTCTCTGACTGCATAATGATAATAAGGCTTTTATTTAGTAGTTATTCTGACTTTACAGTTAAATGTTAATTGAAAATGAAAATTCAAAAATTAAGCAAAGGGAATATCTTGGACATCCGTGCAAAAGAGAGTGTCTGAGAGTTTTGGCAACACTGATCTCCATAAGCGTAATGTTATTTTCTTAACTTGAAACAAAGAATAGCGTTTTTTTCGTTGAAGAATACATTCAACTGTGGTTTAGTTACATAAGAAAGAATAAAATATAAATAATAAAGTAATATGTGATAAAATGAAAACTTTTTGAATATTTATAATGTTATATAATTCATTATATCTGCAAGTGCAGTGTCCTCATTGATATGGTACGTTGGTGGTAGCAAAATGAGCACAACACAGCGGGTTGGCAAACTTTACCGCGATGGACGTTTTTATTGTAGGAAGTTGTTTCAGTTCTAAATAATCATTTATTAATGCTGTTATATAAAAACTATGTACGAATAAGTGTGTAACCATCTCTAAACACACTTTAAAATAATAATTAATACCAAAATTTCTCTAGAAGAATGTACACTAAAACTTTTTCACATGGAGTTACGTTTGTATACTCAACTGAGTTTATTTTATCTTGTTTTCTATTGTTCATGGAAGCAGACAAATATAATATTTTAAAAGACATCTTAATTTATTTACAATCTGTAATATAATTACAATAAGTAGATTGTCTGAATGTGTTAGTAGGGTGTAGGAAATTGCCCAGTGACAAATTTCCTGGCTGATAATATTCCCATTGACTTTTTATTCTTGGCACTGGCTCAGTGTTAGTTATGTCGTGGTGTAATTTGTTTATTTAATTGAGCTAGTACGTAAGTTTATCCAAAATGTGTTTTAAGATGTCGTCTTCCACACTGAAAATTTTCGTCCTTTTGTGAAATCAGTTCCCACCAAGAATATGTTGTAACGAACTTTTCAAATGGATTTTTGTGTATTGTATGTCGTTGTGGGTGTATGTAGCATTAAAAGAATCAGCTACAAAAATGGGTTTAATAATAAACACCAAAAAAGCGAAGTATATGAAAATAAGCACGCAACCACAAATCCTACGTCCATTTGTTATAGAAAACGACATATATTAAAACCGGTCTTATTAAGGTCTTGTATATATTGAGCTTTACTGCACGTTTTATATTTTTATTTTTTAAATGTTTCTAGAGACCGTAAACAGTTCTATTTACTACTGCTATGCTTTTTTTTAATTCGTCGCTTGTCGTATTTGTTGCGTTTACTAGCGATCCAAGATATGTGAATTCTTTGACTTGTTCAAATGTATGGTTAATAATGTGAATTCTCTGTTGCATAATTCGGGTGTTTTTAGAAACCAACATATATTTGGTTTTTTCATCGTTTACCACAAGTCCTAATTCACTTGCCGCGTCCGCAAGCCTTGTAAAATACTACACCATGTTTCTCATACTTCTGCCCACTATAACTATATCGTCAGCAAACGCGAGAATTTGCGTCGATCTAATAAAAATAGTTCCATTCATTCTAATATTTAATTATCAGATTAACTTTTCCAGGGCAATTTTAAAGAGAATGCACGCCAGCGCGTCCTCCTGTCTTATGCCATTATTAATTTCAAAGAACGTTGAGTTTTCTCCTTCAATTCTAACTCATGAGTTTATGTTTTGCATTGTTAGTTGGGTCAACTTAACTAACTTGGGTGGGATTCTAAAGTCCATCATTGCATTATATAATGCAATTCTTTTCACACTGACATAGGCTGCTTTGAAGTCGACGAAGAGATGGTGTGTATCTATGTTATATTCTAGTGGCTTTTCTAGAATCTGCCTATGTGCTTGAATTTGATGTATAGTTGACATTCCAGTAGTAAATCCTCATTGATATTGACCAACAATATCCTTTGTTAAATGTTTAAGTCTTTCAAACAATACATTGCAGAAGATTTTGTACGCAGATGCTCACAGAGTAATGGCTCTATAGACCCTACACTCCAGTTGATCAACCTTTTTATGCGACGGACATATTATTCCCTTTATTCTTCTGGTACCAATTTATTCTGTCATATAAGTACTATTGGTTTATGGATTGCTGCAAAACGTTGATCACCACCTTTTTTAACATTTCTGAAGAGATTTCATCGATTCCTGCAGCTTTATTGTCATTGAGTTTTAGGATGGCAATTGAAACTTCTTCTCTTGTTGGGTGTTCACTGTGTATTTGACGTAGATTTTGTTGATTGTCTATGTTTTACCTCCTTCAATATCATTTATATTTAGATGTTCGCTGAAATGTTGTGCCCATCTGTTAAGAACTGAGTTTTTATCATGTAGAATTTCACCGTTAGTGCCTTTGCAAGTTTTTAATCGTGGTTTAAATTCTCGACATCTAGTATTTAAGGATTTGTAGTATTTCCTCGTTTCATTTTGATCGAATAAACTTTGTATCTAAGTGATAATCTGTATTGAGAGTATTCTGTTCATATTTCGTTTAACTTGCGATGTTGTTTGGCTATTTATACCATGAGCTTCATATATAGAAAAACTGTGTTTGATTATTTTCTTATATGAGGTCTCCCAATAAGAATGTCCTGATGTTTTTTTTTAACGAAGCGGTAAAAATTGCTGTAAATCAAAAAAAGAAAAGTTTATTGCAAAATATAATAGATAACAATTATGTTCTGAATAACACATCATTGAAATGTCCCCCTCTACTACGTTTGCAGGAGCGAATCCGATGAACCCAATTTTCGGTCACTTTATGCAAAATATCCGCATTAATCTCACGAATGGTGTACTCTATATTCCTCTTCAAGTCTTCAATAGATTGTGGTTTATTCACATAGACCAATGACTTAAGATAGCCCCATAAAAAATAATCCAATGGTGTTAAATCGCAGCTTTTTGGAGGCCAAGCATCTGGTCGAAGTTGCTGAATTCTCCTGGGATCTCTGGCATCAAGAGAAATCAATGTTTCCGGGAACTTTTCCTTCAATAAATCAATGGTTGGGGCAGTAGTGTGACATGTGGCACCGTCCTGTTGAAAAAACATGCCATCCAAATCCATTTCATCCAACTGAGGCCACAAAAAATCCGTTATCATCGTTCGATACCTTTCACCGTTAACTGTTACACCATGTTCGAAAAAATAAGGTCCGATGATGCCACCATGCCATAAACCACACCACACAGTGACTTTTTCTGGATGCAAAGGTTTCTCAAGAATCTCATGTGGATTATTTTCACTCCAAAAACGACAATTTTGCTTATTCACAAAGCCGTTTAACCAAAAATGAGCTTCATCGGAAAAGATTATTTTTTTGAAAAAATCGCCATCATTTTCGAGTTTGTCTAGAGCCCAATCAGCGAACAAACGACGCTTATGATGGTCAAGTGGCTTCAGTTCTTGAGTCAGAACAATCTTGTAAGGGTGTAGGCCTAAATCTTTTCTCAGAATTCGCCAAGTTGTCATTCTGGCTAGTCCAAGTTCCTGAGAACGACGATTTACGGACACATTTGCATTCTCCGCTACACTGGCTATTACAGCAGCAATATTGTCCTGAGTTCTTGCATTTCGGCGTCTAGTTGGTGGTTTCGTATCCTGCAAAGTAAATTCACGTTCAAACTTTTCCACAATTCGACGAATTACACGCACATCAGGACGATCATTTGGTCCATAACTTTCACGTAATGCACGATAGGTATTCACAAAAGAACGATTATTAGCATAAAATTTTAGGATAATTTCCAAACGTTGTTCAAGCGTATATCTTGCCATGGTAATTTGTTAGAGTATACTAAATACAAACGTCAAAAAGTGACAGTTCCATCATTTTCAAAATGGCCGCTAAGACATTTCAAAAACAGGACGTCCCTATTGGGAAACCCTGTATTATCTGTCTAAACTGATATTTTTCAGCTTTTTCCGTAATTTTTTATATTATACGTAATCGAATATATTTAGGAAAATCTATAGGGCATACCTAAGACTATATGATCGTAAGGAAGCAAAATACTCATTAGTTGCGAATGCTGTATAGATTGCAAACAAGCATTTGATAACAATTTGATATAAAACCTTATCTATAATTAAATATAGTTGCAATGCATTGCTATATTATTACTTGAGTTGCCCAAGCACTTTATTTCAGCTGGATAGGTGCGGTAAACGATAAATATTCATCAAACGCTCTCAGCTTGTCGCCACTTAAGATTATGTAGGAAGGAAAATATGTAACACCGTTCTAGATTATTTACAGGGTTCTGTTCATCTTTTTTTTGTACAATAATTCTGAGAATTGTCTGTATGTTTGTAAGTAGAGTAAAATGATTTCCTGTCATTTTAAACTTGCGTAAGAAAATGTTTTTACACTACAGAGTGATTGTTCACTGTTATTTAGTTGATGTACATGGTTCTGTGAGTCTCTTTTCTTTATATAATAGTTCTGACAATTAATTGTTTGTAGTGTTTGTAAGTAGGGCAAAATCGTTTCCTGATATTTTAAAACAAAATAAGAGCATTTTCGTACACTATAGAATGTCACTTCAAGCACTTCTTTGTAAGACGTATCATCTTATTCATTTTGGATAATATTTTTTTATAAAAAAAAATCTGTTCATGCCAATTTTCCAATTTTACTAACAAAAGAGAACAACATATCCCAGTTAATATAAATAGAAATCAAATACCTTATGCAAATACGGCAAAATATTTGGGTTTGACATTAGATTCCAAGCTACGTTGGAAAGCACATATTAAGAAAAAAAAAGGAGAAATTAGAAATTAAGTTCAGAAAGATGTACTGGTTGATTGGAAAAAAATCCACTCTGTCTCCTTATAACAAATTGTTATTGTATAAGCAAGTCCTTAAACCGATATGGACATATGGGATACAGCTATGGGGCTGTACAAAAGAAAGTAACATCCAAATTATACAACGATATCAGAATAAATTATTAAGTAACATAGTTAACGCTCTATGGTACATCAGAAACTGTGATCTTCATCGAGACCTCCAGATTGATACGGTTATCCAGACAATAAGTAATTTTGCCGAGAGTCATGAACAAAGGCTCTCCAACCACGTGAATGTCGAGGCCATCAAACTCCTAGACAACCAGCTGTTCTCCGTTTGAAGAGGTTTACTCTCCGGCTCTGGAACTCACTTCAGCCATGTATGTTACTTGAAGTCAAATTTAATTTAATACTAAACATCACAGTTTTTTTACAACATGATGTATAATCTTTTACTATACTATATGTAAACTATGTATAAACTATATGTAATTTAAAGGGCTTTTACCCAGGTATTTTGGTGGCTCAGGCATTATAACCTTGCAATTTTAAAATTTTAAACCTGATGATGGACTGTTTAGTCCGAAAACGTTTGTTTTTTTTGATGTAGCTCTTTTACATTCAGCAATATTCCTTAGGCTCTAATACATTATAGTACTACTAACTAACGTGTACACTTTAGCCTCACTTTGCTCTGCTTTTTCACTTTCCCTCACTTATAGCACTAACTCAAACGGCTTCGCTCTCTTAAGTCTTCTTCTCTGGTTGGCGTTGAGTTTGATGGCCTCGAAATTCACGTGGTTGGAGAGCCTTTGTTCATGACTCTCGGCAAAATTACTTATTGTCTGGATAACCGTATCAATCTGGAGGTCTCGATGAAGATCACAGTTTCTGATGTACCATAGAGCGTTAACTATGTTCCTTAATAATTTATTCTGATATCGTTGTATAATTTGGATGTTACTTTCTTTTGTACAGCCCCATAGCTGTATCCCATATGTCCATATCGGTTTAAGGACTTGCTTATACAATAACAATTTGTTATAAGGAGACAGAGTGGATTTTTTTCCAATCAACCAGTACATCTTTCTGAACTTAATTTCTAAGTTCTCCTTTTTTTTCTTATGTGCTTTCCAACGTAGCTTGGAATCTAATGTCATACCCAAATATTTTGCCGTATTTGCATAAGGTATTTGATTTCTATTTATATTAACTGGGATATGTTGTTCTCTTTTGTTAGTAAAATTGGCATGAACAGATTGTGTTTCATCCAATTTGATACACCATCGCCTGGTCCAGATGTTAATTTGTTCAACAGACTTCTATAGCATAGTTGCTGCATCCTCGTGGTTTTGTCCGACTGCTAGAATGCATGTGTTGTTTGTAAATGTCGCAATTGTGTTAGGTTCTAATGATGGAATATAGCTGGTATAGAGCAGGTATAGCACTGGCCTCAGGGCACTTCCCTGTGGAACTCCAGCTTTAACTTCTCTTAATTCTGAATATGCTTCCTTATATTTAACTTGAAAGTATCTGTCGAATATATATGACTTTAGTAGTTCAGAATCTTGATTTGGTAAGTAGCATCTCATTTTATGATATAATCCGTCATGCCACACTTTGTCAAAAGCCTGCGCTAAATCGAGGAAAATTGCAGAACAGACTTTTCCTTCTTCTAGAGCTTTTTCTACTATATCTGTTATTCTATGCACCTGATTTATCGCTGAGTGGCTTACTCTAAACCCAAACTGATGATTAGGAATTAGATTGTTTTCCTCTATAATCGGTTTTAGTTTCTTCAAGAGTAATTTTTCGTATAATTTAGACATGACAGGTAACAGTGAAATAGGTATATATGAAGAAGCTTCTGTAGGTTTTCCTGGGTTTAGTGTCATTATAATTTCTGCCACCTTCCATATCTTTGGTACATACCTCAGCCTAAATGAAGCGTTTATAAGATGTGTTAATTTTATTATAGTGGTTGGAAGTTGTTTTAACACTTCCCTAGTAATTAGATTTTGGATCATTATCACTTGAATATTTTTTATTCGACGTCGATCTTCCATAGCAATTATATGGACCAACGGTTATATTTTTCTTCTTTAGAAGTATTATGTTAGGGCGTAGGAAATTTCGACACTAAGCAGGTAGCGACTAAAATTTAATGGCAATTTTCGACACCAGCCCCAATTCCCGTTTTTATCTTACAGGTATATTCGACACCAAATAAATATAGCTGCGACATAAATAAAATACCATAATTAATTAATTTATTTATTGTAATAAAAGTAATGTGCATTTTATTTCTTTATAACTGTAATAATATCTAAATATAATACAACTAGTACGTAATTTTTGTACATTTTACCGTTAATATACTTGTATACAATGATTTATTTCCTATTATAGGAATGATAAGATACAGCTTTTATAAAATCTAACCTACGTGTTTGTTGGGATCGTAGTTTATCCATCATTTTCTCCAAAAATGCCAATTTAGCCTTAACAGTAGTATCTTTGATTTTTGCTGGTATATGTAAACTATTTATTTTGACATACGTGTCTACTTGAAATCCTTTTAACTTTTAAATAAAAATAAAAATAGAAGGATGTGTTGAATAAAAAGAAGAATTAAATCTCGAATGAAAGGATTCACAGGCATTTGTGGTCCTCGCAATAGACGGATTCTGATTAGACCATAATATGTGTGGTGGAAATAGAGCGCTATCGAAAATGTAATTTTCCAGTAAATAATCTGCATATATATCAAGTGTTGCGTTTATAGGTTTATATGACATTAAATCAGAAAGAAAGCATTCTTCAACTTCTGCTGGATTTAAATAAGTTAAACCAAACGTATGCCTTAACCATTTTCCAATTTCTGAATTTGTATCCTTATATTCTTGTACCAAACCCAAAGATTGAATTTTTTTAAACCAGTTTTGGTGTTAGTGAAAACGGCATCCACTAATTTTTGCATTGGGCCACATATACTATAAAGCACAGTGAATTGCTTTTTCAAAGTCCACAAATATTTCAGTTGGCTCTAATGATAATTGAAATGTTTCAAAAATCTTAGACCTTAATAAAGAAAATAAATTTTTGTATGTAATTGACAATTTGTCCTTGTAATTAATTGTAGAAAATATTTGGTACTGTATGAAAATGTACCATCCATATACAAAGTTTTTAATTTACACAACAAACGAATATTTGTCTCGCATGAAAATACAATTACATTTAATTCAGGATGATTTAAAAACAAAAAACTTTCATTGCGACAGGTTTTAGGAGAATAATTACTAACCGCGTTATGGACTTCTGATATGCTTCTTGGTAACGGACCTGGTAACAGTTTACGACGACAGTTGTAAATGTTCTTTCTTATGCTAGCTATGTCAGGAACCGTCAGCAAATTGGCATCGCACTCAGCAACAGCAGTTCTTGTAATTTTGGCAGATTTTTCCGATATGTCCTCTTGGGCTTTTCTTTTACATGCATTAGTTACCATCTTTACTTCAAGCTTTTTTGGATCGGCTTCATGATTATGTACCAAATCACTTCTTGTGATGGTGAGGTCCTCACAGCCTATTGTAAACACTTTTGCGGAACACTTAGTGTTTCTTTGGATGCAGCGCCAAAATATCTCGCCGCTTTTTAACACTTTCTGTTTCGAGAACGAATGATGCTCCACCACTAATAAATCTCGACCACGGGAACTTTTTATCAAACTCATTTTAAACTTATACGTGCACAAGTCAGCGTCAAACAAGAAATAAATTACAACTGAAATAATTTAGTCACAAGTACACAAGTGCCACGCCCTCCGCCGTGACAATAAATATTGGGAAAACCCGCTTGTCCTGCTTGGGTGCAAATGTCCATCGCCGCTAATTACCTACCTACCTGCTCTACGCCGCGGTGTCGAAATTTTCTATAATAAAATTTGACCCTTCGATTACCCCAGGTACAAAGACAATTTGGTGTCGAAGGTTCGCCCGCCGTTATGTTAACATCTTTTATAACAATGATTGAGATTACTCTTAAATATTTTCATGATCTATAGCTATTTTTAGACTAGCTGAATTATTTAAGGTAAATAAATTGATTTTTCCCATGGTGACATTTAGTCATTTATAGATCTTAGGAGGTTTTGTTCTGTATTTATTACCCCCCACCGCTTACATGTCTATTTTCAGGATTCCTACTGCAAGGACTAAGGACTGCCAAGTCAGTGTACTGTCGCCCCTATCCCGCCGCTCGGAGGCACGCACTTAAGGTATGGGATACCGCCTCCCCGATAAAATGTGTTTATAATCGCCCCTCTTATTATAATACTAGATCTGATTATTGCTAATTTTTGTTTCAGGTAAATTATATAATTATACAATCCGTACCACTATATGCTCAACTGGTTCTTTAAGGTAAGTCATAGACATTAATTCTATCATTATCAAATTAAATAACATATTTTAATATATTGCGAAAATTAGACTAGCGTCTAGCCGTTGGCAGGTCAGTATAATCCTGACCAATCCAATCGCACTTGATTTTGTGTGTAGCGCGTCATTCAAATTATGTATAGGTTTGAGTCATGATACTAAGTATCATGGGTTTGAGTGTAACAGTCCTCATTTCTCATATCACGAAACGTTCTCAGATTGTTCACACAAATAAGGAGTTATGTTTAATTGTTTTGAATACACAGAAACTCATAAAAATGTTGTAGACACTTCAACGGAAGATAGCAAAATCAAGAAAGATTCTAAGAAGTGTCCTTTGTATAATTTTTATTCAAGTTATGTTGCAGAATTGCATTCTCATTTTCAAGAAGAACACAACCTAATCCTAGAAAGTGAAACACTTCAATTTTCCAATTTAGTCTCTTGTCAGGAGTGGAAATGTTTTATTGAAAGTAGTACAAAAACCAAATACGTTAAAGTCGAGAACTTTTCCGCAAAGACTCACAAAACAATGAAGTTTCTCTGTCATCGGTCAGGTTGCTTTAATTCTGAAAGCAAAGGAAAAAGGCACTTAAAAATGAAAGGCAGTATGAAAATTGGTGGATTTTGCCCAGCAGTCTCACGGTTGTGGTTGATTTGGCAGAAAAAGCTGAAGTCAATTTTATAAAAACACACATTGGACATCTAACTAATATTGGACAATTATTTCCAAGTCTATATGAACATCAGTTTATTGCTGATATTTGATTGTGGTAATTATTTTTATTATACAACAACATAACAAATAACAACAACTATGATCTATAATCTTTAATCTTAATAAGTGACAAGCAGACAAGCCCTCACTCACTTGTTGCCAACTCACAATAAGATAGTATTTATAATATGTAAAATAATAAAACTGTGTATTTAAAACAACTAAACATTACTTCTTGTTTGAGTGAACAATCCGAGAACGTTTCGTGATATGAGAAATGAGAACTGTTCTGTTACATTCAAATATGTACATAATTTAAATGACGCGCCACACATATACTCAAGTGCGATTGGATTGGTCAGGATTATCCTGACCTGCCAACGGCTAGACGCTAGTGAAAATTAGTATTTAGGGCGAGGAAAGATTTAGTTTAAGTCTTAGAGATAAGCCACATTGAAGTCTGTTTAAGTGTATGTACAAGTTGGATTATATATTGTAGCGTGTTTCTAATTTGTATAAATATATTTATTTATAAGTTTACAGCACAATAATATCTTATCAACTAATTTAACTAATAATATATATATATATATATATATATATATATATATATATATATATATATATATATATATAATGTTCGGAAATGAAACCTAGAGCTAAGATTAATATTATTACAAAAATTAATATCAAACTCACCAGTCTTCCGGGTTGAACCGCGTCGATATCCATTTTGCCGATCTTTCGGCATCCTCTCTGATGCCTTCCTCAGGCCTTCCGAGGTCTCAGTCCTCCGAGCCCCCAGACAATACTACACTGTTCACTGATCACTGTGCTGTCACTACTACAGTAGTGACAGCGCAAGTAGCAAGCAAGTGACAAGCCTCGGCGACGTTGTGGATTATAAAGCCAAACAATATTACCTACTTCAAAGCTTTCATTCTTGCATAGAGAATCATATTGATCTTCCATTCTGTTACTAGCTAACTGGATGCGTTGTCGGGAAAGTTCATGAATGTTGTTCATTCTTAACTTCAGGCAGTCGACATATTCTTCGCTTGCAGTAGCTAGTTAAACGAACTTCACGGCCTAACATCAGGCAGGTTGAAGTCTAGCCTGTAGTTTCATTCACAGCCGAGCGCTAGGCCATTAGAAATAAATGAATGTGCTGGTCCCAATCTCTTTGATGTTCTGATACAACTTTGGACAGGTGTTTACCCATCGTTCGGTTCATTCTCTCGACCATTCCATCTGATTGAGGATGAAGGGGTGCCGTTCTGGTCTTATTGACGCCAATCAATTTACAAACGTTTTGGAAAAGGTTTGACTCGAAGTTTCGCCCTTGGTCGGAGTGGATCTCCAAGGGAACACCAAATCGGCTAAAGAATTCTTTAACCAGTACCTCTGCAACGGTAGCAGCTTCTTGATTTGGTATCGCATAATCCTCAATCCATTTCGTAAAATAATCCATGGCTACCAGGATATATTTATTTCCATCATTCGTCTCTGGAAGAGGACCTGCAATGTGAATTGCTACTCTTTCCATAATACTACCAATATTGTACTGTTTCTTGGGTGTTCTTTTTTTACCAACTGGACCATTATTGGTTGCACACCGCTCACATTTCCTGCACCACCTTCTTATAGCATCTTTACAATAGAACCGGTCTCGAACCTTTTAGAAAGTCTTCGTAATACCAAAGTATCCGCCTGATGCACCGTTATGCAACTGACGCAATACTTCTGACACTCTACTTTTAGCTAGAATCAACTGAAGCTTAGATTCTGTACCATCATCGTTCTCAAACGTTCTATATAGAAGATCATCTTTTAGCACTAGGCAATTCCATTGGATCCAGTAAGACTTGACTTCTAGACTACATGCATTAATGTCTTGCCAAGTAGGTATCTCACTTTGATGCATCCAATCCAATACTCTTTTTATACATGGATCTGCTTGTAGCTGTTTAGGCTGCCATTGATCATTAATGACGCTGTTTCGTCTCACGGGGCAAAGTCGTTCTTCTAATTTAAGGCAGTGATTACAATTTACACTGCACGGCCGTCTCGAAAGAGCATCAGCATTTAAGTGAAGCTCTGTTTTCGATCTCGTAATCATATTCTTGTAATCGTTCTAATCATATTGCCATCTGGCTCTGTGGTTTGCGGAATTGTAATAACCATTTTAAAGCGGCGTAATCCGTACGAAGAGGAAATGCTCGCAAGCCTTCACTACGCCTAGCAATTCTCTCCTAATGTAACGCAATAGTTTCTTTCTGGTTTCGAGAAGACTTTGCTAAAGTAAACGATGAGTTTTACCTGCCCAACTTGGATTTGGGAGAGAACATATCTTATTGCACTGTTGCTGGCATCGCTGTCCAATGCAAATTTTTTCTGCCTGTCTAGGGTAGCTTAAAACAATATCTCGTTACCCTGACATTTATTTTAGATTTCGACAATCCAACTATCGAATATTCTTATTTCAAGAAGGTATGGCTTGTGATAACTGCAAAAAATCGGCACACATCGCCAGCAACATTCTCATTAAAGACACAGATTTCTATCAATGTAGAAAATACCAACAAAAAGTTCGCTAAGACTCAAGAAGGCGAAAAGCGACGAAGATACTTATTCTCTCATATTCATTTTCTCGCCTATTTCGAAAAGTGAGCCACCTATATGTCAAATTTGCAACGTATAAATACAAATATTTTATAAAAACTAGTTTTTTATTGTATTTCTCGGTAATAACCATTATCGTAGATGCGGTTGTTTTTTAAATACAGAAATATTTTATTTGTGTATGACAGCTTACTGAGTTTAAATAGTTACTGTTGGAATCACCCTGTACATTAATAAACTATATTCCTGTCTGTCAGTTCGTGTTGAACAGTGATTGAAGAGCGTTGTTACAAGAAAAGAAAATACTAATTTTGGTTTCAGAAGCCCACCTAGTTGCGTAACCAAATATTTCTTGACGGAATTGAATATCAGGAGGAAGAGAATTATGAAAGTCACCTTTGGAATGACATGTTCGACGTTTTGGTCTGCATATTCACCGGATATTTGTGTTACTGGCAATCCCACGCTGTCTAGTGTTAAGAAAGCAAATATGGATTATGGGAACTGTCAAAGTGGTTTATATACAAAAATAATCATGAGATTACATGTATGAAAAACATTAAAATGACAAAAATAGCCCAGTATGTGCAAAGTAATTGATTTCACGGCAAAATGTTTCGCAGATATAGAAAGCTTTTAAGACATAGGCGGGAGTTACTAGATGACGAATAGATGAAAAAGTACTCGTATTTTTACCTTGCGTTTTTTTTTAAACAATAATTTATGGTCACAATTAGATTTTTGGCTATAAGTTTTTTCACTTATATTTTACATAGACAATATTTATATCATTTTTTTATATCAAGAATATTTTTATTATTCCGTTTTTAAATTAAAATTGATAAATAATTTACGGAGATATTTGCAAAAAAAAAACAGTTTTTTGCACTAATTTATAAATTTTATAAATTTTTTTATTAACAAAATAAAATGTTTTTAATACATTTGAAAGTAAATTGGGGGGTGAAAATTTAATATTAATACTGCTACAGACTATTCCAGCCAATTTCAAACAATTTCAAATGGTACTTCCTGTATATATATATATATATATATATATATATATATATATATATATATATATATATATATATATATATATATATATATATATATATATATATATATATCCGGTTTTTTAGGCGTTACGCCCGTCCGGTAGGGATCTATGGAGGAGTATCACTGAGCCGCAAGCCCTTATCTCTTGCCGTACTGCTCCACCATAGGCCGATCAGATCCCAGCATATCCTAGTCTTAGCCGCAGATTCATCTAGAATTTTAAACTGCTGCGTTAGACTTTTTGTTTTCTGTACACCGAGCTGGGGCTCGATCCCACATCCACTGAACCATTCGACAGTGAAGCGAATGAGAGGCAGCCGCACAGCCCGCTGAGCTATCTGACCGACTTCCTGTATCGTTTGATTTTCTGGTTTAACTACAGTCCTCTCTCTCTATAACGATATGCAAGGGACCGAGAATTTTCATCGTTATAAGGAGAGATCGTTATACAGAGAGAGACAAAATTCGGTACTGTAATATTAATAATACTATACTAAATAACCTATTTTAATTTAAAAAATTATCAAAACGAATCTAAATGAATTAGCATTGTATTCTACATAGATTTATTAACGAATAATATAAGCAATACAGTATAAAAAATGACTGTACAATTAAAACATGTGTACTGTACAATAAAAAAATAGAATGCTACTGTGAAATATATTAAGCCTACATTATCAAAAAAATCTGTCACCTTGGTCTGTTTTCTTTCCACAGAACTGACCTGACCTTGTCCTGAAGACGCATCGAATCTTCCACAGCACTCATATCGTCTTCCTGGTGGATGAAAAATCGATGCAGTACTTTTGCCGCATCCAATGCCTGCTGAGGGGTCGGAGCTGGTTCTGGCTCTGCTTCCAATTCAGAGTCACTGTTTTCTTCTTCTTCTTCTACACGAACTGCTTGCAGGATGTCCTCGTCAGAAAGTCCAGATGTTGTAGCTACATTTTGATCAACTTCTTCAAAATCTGTTAGCTCTTCCGGTCCGTAGGTGATAGTAAGTTCAAACTGTCTGGCCCAAACATCTAACGGCAGGTCATTTTCAGCATATGTCAATCCTTGATCTTCTAGCCATCCTGCGTGTTTGAAGGAATGTTGTATTGTATTGCTCGTCACCTCGTCCCAGGATTTACTAATCATTAGGATAGCGTCAAGAATGTTTAGTTTAAAATCGCCATTATTCTCAACCAATTCCATCTTCTCCTGTAATGGTTTTTCAAACTCTTGATGACACTTTGGTCCATGGGCTGAAGGACACTCGTTGTGTTTGCTGGCAGAAAACAGAGTGCGATGTTTTGAAGGTCGCGCAATACAGGATGAGCAGGAAAATTGTCTACAAGCAAAAAATTTTTTTTCCCTTTAAGCTCGATATCCCACTTTCTTATCGCTTCTTCAAAAATTTTCAAGGTCATCCACGCACTCTTGTTTGCTTTATATGTCACCGGTAGATTTTTTTATATTTTTAAAGCAACGCGGGTTTTTCGACTTCCCTATCAGTAACAATTTTCGCTTCACCGAACCTATCATGTTAGCGGCTACTAAAACTGTAATGCGTTCCTTAGAGAGCATTCTAGCAACGCACTTTTTCAATTTAAATTTTAGAGTTCTGTTGGGTGTCATTTTTAAAAACAATCCGGTCTCATCCGCATGAAAATGTCGTCTGACGCATATCGTGCTTTCAGTCCAGGCCACACGTTTTCTAGACAATCATCCGTTACGTTTTTGTTAACATCGCGAGCCACTCCGCTGATTTGCCCGTAGTTGATCTTGTGCCGCATCTTCCACTTACTCAGCCAACCCTCAGATGCCTTAAATTTCTCAATTCCAAGTTCAGTTGCAAAAAATTCAGCTTTTGTCCTGACCACAGGCCCAGAAAGTGGAATATGGTTCATACGCTGCTGCTGGAACCACTGAAGCATAGCGCGATCTAAATCTTCGTGCTGAGGTTTCTGCAACTTCTTCCTGCTACCGCCCTCTGTCACCGCCCTCTGTCACCGCTTTAAGCCACTTTTTTCTGTCCTCTAAGACACAACTCAAACTGGAAATGAAAAGTCGTCAATAGATGACATCTGTGTGATAACAGTTAGTTACGCCGCCCGAACAATAAACGTGAGTCACTTAATCCTCTGATAGGAAAGAGTATAGGCCGCATCCCTTAAGCGCAAACCAAAACAACCGCTTGACAATGACCTTGCCACTAGTGACTTAGATAGTCTGAACTTTAAACACCATAACACATTTGATTTGTCAACAACTATTGAACGCTAAAAAGTTATCGCTATAAAGAGAGAACGATATCGGTATAGAGAAAGAATTAATACATTGTTCTTATGACGAACCAACCAACGTTTACTATTTTCATCGTTATAGAGGAATTATCGTTATATAGGGACTCGTTATAGAGAGAGACTACTGTATCTCGATTTCTTTTGTGATAAGAAGTAATATGTGCCATTAAAATTACAAACGTGGATTTAGAAATAGTATGACCATTCTGTACTACATACAACTCATTATGCAAGTCAAAATTTGAGGAAGGCGAAATTTGGGATGACATAGAATATTTAATAACCTGAGGAAATGGTTCACATACAGGAGTGCAGAGCTATAATGTGTAATTTGAAGAAGACTGCTTAGCCCTGATGCAATCCGATTCTGATGTGAACTTTATCACTCTCTCGTTAAACTGTCACAGCACAAGTTGTTGCCTCATCATATATTTAGATAGATAGATAGATAGAATTTATTCATCCACAAAGCTTACACAATTCTTACAAAAAAAATGTATAAATCTTATCAGATTAATCAAAATTTTAGTACAAAAGAGTACAATATATAGCAAAAGTACATATGATTAAAATAAAACAGTGATTACAATAAAATAAATAAGAAATAAAAGTTACAAATACAAATCTAGAACTATTGTTGCAAAAATGTTAAAAATTTAAAAATCTATCAACACTGTAGAATGTGTTACCATTAAAAACGACTGCACAGTTAGACGAAAACCTTTATGTGAAGAATTACTAACAGTTAATATATTGACTATTTTATTGTAACATTTTATTCCAATATATACAGGTGCATATTGGTATACACCTAATCTAGAGAAAGGTTGTTGAAAATTTGATTTACCCCTAGTGTGAGTGAATGTCCTCATTTCTGGCAAACTTGAGCTTGTTTTCCTCAATGTACAATATTAATTGGAAAATTAAAAGTCTAGGTAGTGTTAAAATATTAGACTTCTTAAATAGTGGCTTGCAACTATATGAAAATGGAACACCATACATACTTCTTAAAACATTCTTTTGAGCTATAAATGTCCGTTCAAAATGAGATGAGCAAATCCAAAATATTAAGCCATACTGAAGTACAGACTGGACTAAACTAACGTAAATCATTAGCAATATATCAAATGAGACAGTTTCTCTTAAATTACAGATTATATAGCTACATGTACTTAACTTGGCCGATACACGATTTACGTGAGTTTTCCATGTAAGTTTATGATCAGGGTTACACCCAAAAATTTCGTTGTAGTATAAATTTCTACTGATTTGCCATCCACATGTAAATAAAAGTCAGAATTTGGAGTTAAGTTTTTTGGTAAGAAACGCATAAAATGTGTTTTTGTTACATTGCGCTTGAGTCCATTATTTTTACAATATGTGCTAAATTCAGCAGACATAACATTGGTATTTTCCACTAGTTGTATGAGTTCACTGTGAGACATGAGAATATTCATATCATCAGCATACTGAACAATTTTATTTTGCATTGAACAAAACGTGTTTATATCACTTACAAATATAATGAAAAATAAAGGCCCAAGTATTGAGCCTTGAGGTACACCCATCGTACATTGAAGTGGCCTCGACGTTACATTTTCCACTGTGACTACTTGAGTTCTATTACTTAGATAAGATAGGGCCCAATTGTACGGTATACCACGTACTAAAATACCCTGCAATTTTTGTAGTAAGAGTTCACGATCAACCGTATCAAATGCACGACTAAGGTCATAAAAAAGACCCAACACATTTAATTTATCATTTGATGCTTTATAAATCAATTGATGACATTCAGAAATAGCAGTATTTGTAGAGTTCTTTTTTCTAAACCCGTTTTGAATAACAGGAAGAATTTTAAAATGTTCTAAATAATCTGTTAATCTATTTGCATAGGTTGCTTCAAATATTTTAGAGAACTGACTTGACACACAAATCAGCCTATAGTTTGCAATATCCGCTGCAGATCCTTTATTTTTAAAAATAGGGATTCCTTTATATCTGGAAATATTCCGCATGTAAATTATTCATTTATGAGATAAGATAGTGGTAAAGCTATATAAGAAGTGGCAACATGTTTCAAAGCTTTTCCATCAATTTCGTCTACCCCTGCAGCTGTTTTAGAAGCAGTTTTTAATACAATAGATATAACTTCTTTTCCAGTGGTTGGTGATAAAAAGAAACTTGAATTGAATTGGTTAATTTGTGTGGTACGGTTAACAACTTAATTGTTGATTTGATCAGCTTTATGATAATTTTGTAAGTCACCGTTGTTACTAAAAGATATTTTGATTTGATTGACAGTTTTTACCTCTATTTTTATTAATTATTGTCCAACTTTCCTTCATTACATTATTGCTATTTCTAAATTTATTATCATATTGTTTATTTTTATGTTTTTTAACAAATGTTTGATATTCTTGTTTAAATTTCTTTTATCGTTCCGAATACTCTGTGTTATTGAGTTGTTTTCTCAATCCATTCATCTGACACAATTGATCATGCAAACCCTTAATATGAGGTGCAAACCACGTTTTTTTGTTTTGGTCTGGTAGTTACTCTACGTTTTAAGAAAGTAGTATTATAATAATATAAGAAAGTATCATAAAATATTGAAAATTGTTTTTCAAAACTACTAGCCACATATAGATCACTCCAATCAATATTAGCTAAAATATTTTGAAAATTTATCAAGTTGGCATCGCATAAGTTTTTGGTAAAAACAGTTTAAGGATTTTTTCCAGTAACTTTCATATCAAAAGCACATAATTGATAAGTATGATCTGATAGAAATGTGTCACATACACTCACCTTTTGAACATCTAACTTGGAAAAAAGGTTGTCAATACACGTTGAAGAATTTTTAGTAATTCTAGTAGGTACATTTATGTGAAATTTAATGTTGTATTCTAAAAATAAGTTTATTAAAATATTTTTCTGATTGCTATTTTCTAAAAAATTGTTATTAAAATCTCCACATATAACGTAAAAATCATTTTTGTTATAAATACTCTGCAACCATAGTTCTAACTTCGTAATAAAAGTATTAAAATTCATACTATAAGGAGGTCTGTATATAGTTACAATAAATAAATATTTTTTACTTCCATGAACTTTAAATTTTACTCCACATATTTCAACTTTGCTTTCAATACACCATTGACGTAAATTTAGCTGTTCACAACTAAACTTATTATTGCATACAACACAATGTTTAAAATATCTACCGGAAATTCAGTTCATATTCAATTATTCAATTAAGTCTTAAGTCTCACCACAGAACGTAGAGATGCCTTTATCTTTCCCAAGTTTTTTTTTATTTTTTCCAATTAGTTGCCGTTCAAAACAGTTTTTTGATAAGGGAGAGAAAATTCTTTTTAATCTTCATATTTTATGCTGCCAGCATAAAATATTTAGGATTTTGTTAGACTCTTGATCAGGTCGCATTTCCATCTGTTATCCGTTATACACAAACAATTAAAAATAGCCCTAACAGTCAATATTAATTAATGGAAAACAATTGCCACACAAGTGAGCTTCATCTAAAAAGCCCGCTGCCGTCTTAAATTGTTTTTCTAATTAAGTTCTAATCGTTAAAGAAACTGGAAGTGTAATACTTTCACGTAGTGGACGTGAGAACTGCGTTTTTAAGATTTATGACCACACCACCTGTCCTGTTCGAAGAAACGGTGCGTGTATACATAGTCCGGTAAACCGTGTAATGAAGATCGAAATTAGTGGTTTGTGTGCACAGAATATGAATATTCAAAGAATGCGGAGACTGAAAACGTGAAGGTCTTGGTCACGGCCAAGTTTTTGGAGGTGCAGTGCACTTGTTGATTATTAAAACATTTATTTCTCCGTGGTAACTAAGGTACGGAACATAAGTTTTGAGAAAAAGTTTACCTTGAAATTCACTCTCTTTATTTTAATATGTGATTTAGTAGGTAACCCAGACAACAACAAATAAACCATGGTTTGATTTTTTACAAATATCAACCTTATTCAATAAACAAGTTAAAAATGTAGAACAAATTATAAGTTTTCAAAATTATTTGTTGCTGTGTTGGATTTTTGAGAACACGTGAAATTGTTTAGTTGTTCAGAGAGAATTGTTAGCCAGGCAACGACTTATAAGTCGATAAAAGGATGTGAAGAAGATATCCTTTGCATAGGACTTTTCATCACAAAATAGTGTCAGCCATTTTTTTTCGTACAGTATTTTGTAAACAAACATGTTAGGTTAGATTAGCAACATAAATATCATCATCATCATCTTGGTGCTACAGCCCTTAGAGGAACTCGACCTTCTCAAGCTTTCTACGCCATTCTGTTCTGTCCCTTGCTCGCATTTTCCAGTTGCCGACTCCGATCTTCTCCGCATCTTGTGTTACCCCATCCATCCACCTCAGCTTTGGTCTACCCCGTCTTCTTATTCCCACGGGGTGCGCTGCTAGAATCTTTTTTATCATATTCGATTCAGGGGCCCGGGCTACATGCTGTCATTTTTCATAACTATATTTCTAACTATATTTCTAACCATATTCATCGATTATATCTTGAACCTTTCTTTTATATTCGTCAACGACTTCCATACTTGCGGAGCTCAATTTTCACCTTCGATTTTCAGTTCCCGTATACCGTGGTGTTTTTTGAACTTTTCCAACCAAATGCTGCTTCCTTATGAAGGATCGCCATTCAATTTCATGTTGAGAAACAACGCTTTTTCGGCCACAATTGGTCCAGACAAAGGAACACCTTCGCTTCTTTTTTGAACGAATTTAAATCAAACTGAATTTTGTGCTGTGTTTTTATTTTCGGCTTGCGATTCTAAAAATGAAACTCTAAAAGCATGGTGTCATTTATCAATACCTATTTAAATTGAAATTTAATTCAGACCCCTGAATAATATCAATACTTATTTACATAAAAGATGCGGTGGTGGCATAACTTCACGTGTACATTTTAACGAATTTCGTTTGGCCTTATGGCAATGCTCAAACAAAATGAATTGATAACTAAATTTTTACTTATGTTAGTATAACTTATGTATGGATCCTGACGGTTAACAGAGGTGACGGTTAATAGAGAGACGGATAATCGAGGTTCCACTCAATTTGATCAAGGTACGAAAAATTGGATATCTTGGCCATATTCTCAGAGGAAAAAAATACACAATCCCTTAACTAATCATCAAGGGAAAGATTGAAGGCAAGAGGGAAGTAGGTCGCAAACAAATGTCGTGACTACGGAACATAAAGAACTAGACAAGCATACATAACACTGGCGATCTTTTGCATGCCGTAAAAGACAGACGTCTGGCCTTAAGATAATTCGCCAACGTACTATAGGTGCACGGCACTATAAGAAGAAGAAGTATTGTAAACTATAAAAAATATTCAAAATATATAAAGCTGTACTAGGTATTTTTTTGAATTTAACTTTATTTGGAGTTGGATTATATGAAGGATACGCTTCAACGATAATAAGTGAAATTTTGAGACTTTTTCACTGGTCTCTGACCAATTATGTCCAAGCATAGTCGCCAATATATTATTTTCACATGCAAATATATTAGGTACATGCACAAGTTTTAAGTCTTTATGATTAAGACCTGTTTTTTCTGCTTTATTATTTTATTCTTCAGGTATCATTTTTAGATTTGTTTTTAATCAGTTATCAGAACTATATATCGTCATTATACCGCAGATCAGTTTCAATATTTGATCGATATATTTACTGTATTTTGTTCGAATCACTTCTGAGCACAGACATCTACTTTTGTTCTACAGAAGATGAAGGCGTGAACATTTATTGATTACTTTTTTATTTGTATATGTTTTTATGCGGTCAATGTACGTCAATACGGCTGTCATATATTACAGATTACGCTCTTAAAATACATTTATACCACATACGTATCCCTGAAGTCGTTTTGTAAAAATATAATGGTTTTTTAACAAGTTCACTCAGATTCGTAACTACCGCTATAATTGCACAACTAAACAAAACGGTACTAAATAACAAAAATGTGACATTAAACAATAGAATAATGTTGAAATTCGCACGTTTATTCGATAACAAGATGCTATACTACTTTTCAGTTTTAGGTTAACTAAAGCAAAGTGTTTTATAGTGGTATCGGATATACGAGCAAATACGAGTATATAAATATATACAGGGTTGCGATAAACTATGAAACCAACTAAATATCTTTAAAAACAAAAATTCATGAAACTTTGCATGCAAATGACACATAACACATTTGACTCCATATTATACTACTGTTACTAGTTTACTTTAGATTTTATCTAAATTAAGGTAATCAGCCTTGTTGGTTATGGAAATACGATTCTTCCTTAGTAGATACGGAAATACAGTTATTATACAGACAATACAGTTATTATTATTATTATTCTAAATGCAAATCTGAAAAATGAGCTTAACTAGGACGAATAAGGATATTAAGAATATTAACTAATCATATTTATTATACAGAATTGACATGAAATTTTAATATTAATAATAAAAACAAAGCAAATCCTGTCTGAAGATGTATATTGTAATTTCAAGCAGAAACAGTGGACAAGAAAAATTTAATAAGACAAAAAAAAACTAAAATGAGAAACCTTTTGTTAGATTACAAGTAATTACCTTTCTTCAAGAAAATTATAAATAGGAAATAGCAAATCATCATCATCATCAATTATCCCATATTTGTCCACTGCTGAACGTAGGCCTCCCGTAAAATTTTCGACTTATTTCTGTCTTGAGCTTCTTGCATCCAGTTTGTGGTGATGCGCTTGATATCATCCGTCCATCTAGTCGGTGGTCCGACCACCGGTGGTCGTCCTCTGCTTCGATATGCATCTTGCCTTGGTCGCCATTCCAGAATCTTCTTGGTCCATCTGTCATCCGTTAATCTGGCAACATGTCCGGCCCAAGTCCATTTAGCCCTGGCTATTTTTTCAACTGCATCTGTGACTCCTGTGCTTCTTCTTATTTCTGATTTCTTCATTTCTATAGAAATGAGAAATAGCAAATGGATGAGATTAAATGAATATAATAATTATAAAACAAATTAGTTAAATTACAGTAAAGATTCTAGCTGCGTATATAATTAATAAACTTGAAAATAAAACTTGGCGTGTAGGTTATGTAGGTACAAAAAATAAATATAAGGAACAATTAAAAAGACACTGGATATTGGTTAAATATTAAATATAAGGAAATTATCAACTTACACCAATGGAGATTTTATGATATAAAATTAATATACGAGCAGAAATTAGCTTTAAGTAGATGAAAAATATTAAAAAAAAACTTTAATACCCACTTCTATATTGAAGAGAAAACTGAAATTGATGACAATGATATAAATCACAATTAGCAACAGGCAAATAATTCGTTGCTACTTTGGAGTAGAGCATAGATATTTTATTAGCATAGAATAGAATAAAATATAGAATACGGGAAATGTACAAAGAGTTGAGCGCCAAATATTTTGAGAAGAAAAATTGTAAAATAAGACGAAGTTGACAAATAAATAAACTCAACAGAAATTGAAAAAATAACAAACGTATGACGTTTATAACGTTACAATTTCGCAAGTCTTCTTCGGTTTCATCTACATATCGGTTTTTGGAGTTTCTTTGGTCTTCGGCATTGATTTTTTCGTTTTCTTCTTCTTTAGGTGGAGTCTCTAAAGGATGTTTGCGATGACTTCTGCAAATTCTGTTCTATCCTGTTTTCTTATTAGATGTTACGCAGCCAGGTAATTTGTCGTCCGCCAGGACCAGCTTTCCTTCTATTTTTCCTTCCATTATTAGTTGAAGAAAGTTATATGTGTTTTAGTTTTTCATTTTACCCTTGAATATCCTCACAGTGTTATGCCGATTCTTTCATTCGAATTACATGGTCTAGCCGTGTTAGGCGGTTATTTGAAGAATTATGCAGTAGTTTTTTGTATATTTGATACAGTTCAATAGTGTTGCCCAAAATCGGTCTTGGTATTGTTCTTGCGTTTTCGGAAGACCAAGACCGCCTAATTTTAGTAAGATCAAGACCAAGACTGACCCTGCAAGATTTAAGCAAGAACAAGACTAAGCCTGCGAGACTGTTGCGTCTTGCAGTTAGGACTGAGTGTCGTTTTAGGGAGTCCTTTAGTTAACTAGTAGTTTGGGTATATGCTTAGAGACTCTAGATTTTCTAGAAAAATCGATTTGAAAATTTTTCGTTCTTCGAAAATCGTTTCGAAATATCTAGGTACCTTATTTAGTTTTATAAATTATCTTTTGTTACAATAAATGCTATACACAATTCGAAAAAAAAGTTTTTGAAAGAAGCAAAAAATTAATTTGAAACAAAATTTTATTTAAAGGTATTTAAAAACAAATTATTTATTACGATGGAAAGCAACTACGAGTAACACAAAAGAACAAGTATCAAAGGTAGATAGTAACAAAATATGCTCAATGTGATGACCTTTTGTCTCTTTTATATATTCTCAAATACAATAATCGCAAGGATTCAAATCCGGCGACCTTGCTGACCAAGCAACTGGACCGCCCCTTCCAATCCAGTGGCGTTCGTAGTTATTATCAAGAAATTCTCTTACATTCCTGCTAAAGTTGGCCGGACAGCCGTCATGTAGAAACCATAAATTTTGCAAAATCTTTAAAGGCGCACCATTTAACAAATCAGATTAAATATTTTGCAGGAAATGTAAATAATCAGCACCATTTAAACGAGCAAGCAATTCCACGGGTCGAAGTAGATATTCGTCATTTTCTCCTATACAGACGTTTATGCTAAACCTATCGTCATCATCAATCAGCCAATCGTGTCCACTGCTGGACATAGGCCTCCCTCAGTTCTTTCCAGTTTTCTCTACATTGGGCCTCTTGTAGCCAGTTTCCCGCTACACATTTTATATCATCGGTCCATCTAGTCGGTGGTTGTCCTCGGCTTCTTTTATAGTTTCTGGACCTCCATTTCATAATACGTCTTGTCCACCGTCCATCTTGTGTTCTGGCTAAGTGCCCTGCCCAGTTCCACTTAAGCGTCGTGGTTCTTTCGATGACTTCTTGAACTCCTGATCTTTGCCTGATTTGTTGGTTTGTTATGTGGTCTCGAAGACTCACGTTCAGCATTGCACGTTCCATGGCTCGTTGTGTAACTCTGAATTTATTCGCAGATTTTTGCGTGAGTATTAAAGTCTCTGCTCCATAAGTTTGTACAGGCAAAACACATTGGTTATAAATCTTTCGCTTGAGACACATGGGAATTGAACTTTTTAGAATGCTGCCATGTTAGGCCTATTCGCCTCTGTATTTTATGTGTTTCAAAGAAAAGGTAAAAAAGTATTTTTGAAGTGTGTATATTTTTAATAACTCCTAGCTGAGCGCTTTCGGCTTTACAAAGCCATCATCGGAGCTATGGCTTTGTAAAGCCGAAAGCGCTCAGCTAGGAATTATTAAAAATATACACACTTCAAAAATACTTTTTTACCTTTTCTTTTGACTTGTTATAAGTGTGTACAAAAAACATATCAGTCTTTTGATTTTTTTATGTGTTTGATTGTCTCTACTTATTTTGATTTCGTGTCCCAGATATTTGTTAGTGTCTGTTTGTTGTATGGTATTATTGTCAATAGTTATTTTTCCACTCATTACGAGATTTGTTATAAGTTTAGTTTTCTCAAAGTTTATCTTTAATCCTGCTCTTTCAGACAGACTTTTAAGCGAATTAATACAACTCATCTGCAAACCTTAGGTGATTTAATCTTTCTCCATATATTGATGCTCATATCTTGCCATTGAGTGCTCTTAAATATTGACTCTAGAGCTGCCGTGAACAATTTTGGTGAAATATTGTCTCCTTGTCCAACACCTCGACCTAAGCTGAATTTTTCTGTGTCTTCGTGTAGTCGTATACTTGATAAAGCATTCTCGTAGATGTTTTTGATTAGTGTCGTATACCTGTAATCTATTCGGCTTTGATTTAGGGCTTCCAGTATTGTTTTAAACTCTACAGAATCAAAAGCCTTCTCGTAATCGACAAATGCAAGAACCATTGCTTCTGGTTCTTGCTAAACCTATGCTGATGCTTAAATTCTTAAACAACATCGGGATTGTTACCAAAGTACAAATAATAATGTGCATTATGTACAATAAAAATTTCATTTTTTGTAAAAAAAAAGGAAATAAGGATCTCCTTGTAGCAGTGCTTGTTTCTTTGTAAATGAAAAGGATATAAATTTTCGTTGTGTAAGATATTTCCTTATGCGGAAGATTTTGAAATTGTGGGATACATGGCAGATAGTATTCGAACGCTAATTTTTAAATTTTCCTCAGCTTTCATTAAAATAACATCTCCATGTATTGCTGTTAAATCATTATGTCGCCCTGTTTCATAACTTTTTGGAAACACTGAACTTGTTTCTGTTAATCGCGAAAAATGTTCAGTGTATTTAGCTTACTGCACGAGCGTTACACTTCATTTTGCAATAAACTAAATGCATATTAGCATATTTCTCATTAGTAAAAACCATTTTTGTTGAATTGAAATTGTTGTGTTTGAAAGCCATAAAGTAAAAACTAAAAGAGGAACTTCATGAACTGATAACAATTTGACAATGAAATACGTAGGTTATAGTTCTGTTGACATTTCAAAGCCAACTAATGCAAAAATATTAATTTAACTGTCATGATGAAAAAACGAAGAATTTTCAAATCGACTTTTCTCGAAATCGGTGTATTTTATCGACTTGAAACAAAAGTACCTTTTAGTACTAGAATACCTGAAAATCTAATAATCTAGTATCACAAATGCTTAAAAGTTAAAAACAATAAAGTTATGCGTTAAAATAACCATTGACCTACCCAAAACGGATGCCTATGACCGGTAGTAGAAATTAGCAATTAACGGAATCGATTCAACTCTGGTTTATAAATATTCGTACCAATTTTTGTTTTTCTAAAGAGGCGCATTCTGAAGGTATATAAAATATAAAAATGTAAATATAAAAAAAAACTAATTGCAAGCAGCCATCCTCAAAGAGCTCTAACTCCCATAGGAAGCAGTTTCGGACTAGGTGAATTGGGTTGAATTGTCTTTAAATTATCATTGTCTTCGTTTGTCAGCAGAGTTTCTGGACACCCTGCATATTCGAACATCGTTTAAACAGTCGACTTGATGTCAACAAGTTTTTTTTGTTTAAAACATTCTTTATAAACTTTTCGATCTTATTTCTTTGTTGACCTTATTAAAATATTGCGGTTCTACGATTTACAACTTTTAATCTTAAAAATATCTTTTTTTTTATTCTTCCGACGTGTGAAACAATAAACTGTATCAGCATCAGCCATCAATCTCGGAGCGCTCATTCAGCATCCGACCTTACCTGCATTCAAGGCTATTTACACCTCTTCTTCGTTTTTGCCCCAGTGGCTTTTATTTATATGTCCTTTCTCGGAAAGACGAGTCCGTGGAGAACGGACTTTTTGTGTTTTTTCTCCGAACTCGCCCAACTATTATCTCATACTGCCGAAGCGGTAGGTACTACATGCAACAGGTATACTATACTCACATTTGCAGGTGTTACGATAATCATACCGCTCGAGGGCACACCTCGTTAAGTACTTCTTTTTGCTCTGCTAGTACCAGTTTTACAAGATACGATTTATTGAGGAACCAATTTGAGAGGTACTTGACGAGCGCCTGATATTTTAGATAATAAATATTGCGTCTTTAGTACCATCTATTGATTAAAACAAAAGTAACTTTTTTTAAGCGGTTTATATAAACTATACTTCTGAAAAAAGAAAAGAGTCGCCAACACAAAGATATGAAAAACAAGGTTGTAGAAATAAATTAGGTATTTCTTTTATTTAGTTTAAGGGCGACCGGTTTCGACCACTACAATTTTCTGGTCATCTTCAGGTCTCCGGACAAGTAAAATTTAAAATTTATTTTATTTAGCGTATGGATAATTACAATACGATAAAAGTAGTATTTAGATAATAATTATGTTCAAATTGGAATTGTAATCTAAGTTAAATATTAAATATTAATGTCCAAATTGCACAGCCATTCAATTGCACCAGGAGAACACTCCCAACAAAATTTAAAATGATTCCCGTACAAGGGTTGTAAAGAAGGCGTCTATAGAACGCCGATTTATGCGGTAGTGATGTCTATGGGTGTTCTGTTCAACTTCTTACACATTGACAAAATATATCCCACATAAGGTCCGCTTGCCATTATGCTAATTTCAGTACTGACTTCAGTACTCAAAATATTAGTTGGTTGCGCGAGACGATTTAGTATGAAAAATGTGTGTTTGTGAAAGAAATTAGAACATGCTCAATTTTTTAGTACTGAATCGGAGCGCGCATTCAATTTGTAGGTACAATGTTTTTAGTATACTAAATTTAGCATAATGGCCAGCACACCTTTGATATAATTTTTATATTTTATCCTTGAAATCGTAACTGTTACAACACATTGGAAATTCTTTTTTTTTAACGTTTTATTATATTTTTTAACTAATTACTGTGGTTGATAGACACTTTCTTTACGTTAATTAATTTACAGTTGAACCATTCGTAAATTAACTATGCTATTTAATTTTGAAACTGTGTATCAGTTTTATTAGCTGGTTCATTCAGTAGAACTGATCGAGCGTGGGAATTCTATGCAGTACATTTTCTATGAAATAGTAGATCAAGATTTTTGTTTATTTTCCTGTACCAATACCTCCCAATACGCGATATTTCCTTTTTTGTGCCACAGCTTTCGTTTTTCAAGTACTCGTGGTTTAGCCCAGTCTGGTTATGCAAAAATCATCGATTTCACGGCAAAATTTTTCGCAGATATCTGAAGCTTGTAAGACATATGTAGGGGTTACTAGATGACGAATAGATGAAAAAGTACTCGTATTTTTACCTTGCCTTTAACTTTTTTTTAAACAATAATTTATGGTCAAAATTTGATTTTTTTTTCTATAAGTTTTTTCCCTTATATTTTACATAAACAATAATTATATCTTTTAAATAATTGATGGATTCGACTTCATATTTATATCTTTTTTTTTTATATCAAGAATATCTCTATTTTCCCGTTTTTTAAATTAAAATAGAACAAGCATCATTGCGATTAATAAAACTCGCACAATTGGATTCATTCGCAGAGGAATTATCTAATTCCAATAAACCATTACCAATCAAACATAAACTGTCAAATCTTACTCCATTTTTAGATGAAAACCATGTATTACGAGTAGGGGTCGACTCAGATTATCTGGATTAGATTTTAACTCTAAACACCCTATATTAATTCATCTAACCATCCTTTCACTAAGTTGATATTTGAACATAAACATAAAGTCCTATTACATGCAGGTCCTCAACTCCTTCTCTCATCAATTCGACAATATTATTGGCCAATTCGAGGGAGAGACCTTGCAAGAAAAACGGTAAGAAATTGTCTTACTTGTTTTAAATTTAAACCTACATTTGCCAGTTGTCCAATGGCCAGTTTGCCCGAGGCTCGCACAACCCCATCACTGCCATTTCAGCACTGTGGCATAGATTTTGCAGGACCATTTTTACTAAACAATAAATCGGGTAGGGGGGCCAAAGAAATAAAAGGTTACGTTTGTGTTTTTGTATGCTTTTGTACCAAAGCAATTCATCTCGAACTCATTACAAATCTCACAACCGACTGTTTCCTATCCTGCTTGAAGCGTTTCATAGCTCGACGAGGTATCCCCAATGACATTTATTCAGATAATGGATCCACTTTCGTTGGAGCTCGCAATGAACTTAAACAATTTGGTCAATTTCTTTTAAAAAATAATACTTATATTCACAATTACGCTATTAATCATAATATAAATTGGCATTTCATTCTACCGTATGCGCCCAATTTTGGCGGTCTTTGGGAGGCGGCAGTTAAAAGCATGAAACACCATTTAAAGAAGGTGTTACTCGACAAAAAACTTATCTATGAAGATTTCAATTCTTTGCTAATTCAGATCGAGGGAGTCTTAAATTCTAGACCTATGTTTGCACTCTCTAATGACCCAACTGACCTAACGCCACTTACTCCTTCCCATTTTCTGATTGGCCGTCCTATTACAACCATTCCCGACACTGACTTAAGCACAATACCTATAGGCAGGCTCTCCAACTACAAAACGATTCGTCATATGTATCAACAATTTTGGAATCGTTATGTGAAAGAATACGTTTCGCAACTGCAACAGCAATACAAATGGAGAGAATCTTCGTCCCATTTGAAGATTGGAACTTTAGTGTTAATTCGAAGTTATCAACAACCCCCATGTAGATGGCCTTTGGGACGTATTATTAGTTTGCATTCGGGTAAAGATAAACTTTCAAGAGTGGCAGAGGTAAAAACAAACAATAAGACTGTTATTCGTTCTATTCGTCATTTGTGTCCGTTGCCAATGCAGCAAGAGAGTGTTAGTGATAGTATTGATACATAAGACTTTATTTATATTTATTATCTATTTTGAAGGTACCCTTCAACGGGGGAGTTTTTGTTTAAAATTATTTCAATATATTATATAATTATATAATTATATTCTATGTATAATTCTATTCTATGTAATATAATAATAAAATAATAATTTTATTCTATGTATAATTCCTAGCAATAAGATTTAATTGTCTAGACGGCAACACTGTCAGCCCTCGGCAAAGTCGATACAAATTTATAAGAACAGTATGTTTCCATATGTTGCCATAAGAGCACTCAATAAAGAACGTGTGAAGAGATTTGGTTTTACAAGTTATTTCTTCACCCTATCGATCAACTATTTACCACCACGATTAACCAGCGACCAGTCAATTTAAATCAACAATTTAAACCTACATCTTGATACATAGTCATAAGAGGTATATTGTATTATTTCATGTATTTATTACGATTTATTTCTTTTTACAACTAATAGCGGATGATTTAAATTTTTTATGTGTCTGATATTTTCGCCTGTTTTTACCCGTTAGTGGCGTGAAATAGAAGTTAAAATTTTCTTCTTTGTTTAACAGAATATTATTCATCTATGTCGGTTTTATAGCAGCTAACTCATGCATTCCTTATGTAAATTGAACACACCCGGTATACTACTTCGTAATATAAGTTGTTTAAATATAATCGATATTGACAAGCCATACAATAAGGAAGTCTTTATGTCTGCGGGATTTAGCGTTATGCATGAGATACGTTTTTGTTCAAGGCTTCTTGGTATTCCAATAAAAACATACTAAGTCGATCTGTTCACGGACTCTTACGTTTATTTTAATATTTGTGGTTGATGTTATACTTTCAAGATTAAAAGACTAAATAGATACCACATTCATACTTTAAGGTTGCAGCATCAGTTTACAATAGTTAAAGAAAACAGTTTGGAGATCAAACAAACAGAAAATATACACACGTTAAAATTTGCAATCCATTACAAACATCAACGATAAACTTTAGAACTAGATTCAGCATAATAGTACAGTTTTTATGGTAGGAGATTAGAACGGTCTTTGTAATAGAACTATCCATACTGTCTTGGCTCAGTTTTGTACAAATATTTATACAAATAATATGACATAAAATCCATACTCTAACCTCAGAAACATTTGGACGACTGATTAGGTCGGCTCGTATGAGAAGAAGTTCCCAACTGGAAGAAGACCACGTGGACGACCTGAGACATGAGTCTGAGAGACTCAAGTGTACGTATTCTCATATTCGTAATATTCTCATATTCTCTATATATACTCATATTCGTAAAATGTAATTAAATCCATTCCAATCATTGACAATTTAGGAATGCATTTTTGACATCTATGACTGTTTGTTAATGTATAAAAATTTAAATAATATGCACAAAAAATACTTAAAAACATAGTTTTCATTCATAACACTATAATGCATACAATGATTCTGGGAGATACTTCGAATTAATCTTCAAAGGTTTATCGAGAATGACTGCGATCCTTCGGTATTATTCCATTACGCACATTTATCTATTGCCTAATCTGTAAAGATAAGAAAGAAGGAATTTAGCCACGTTTTGAAGTGTCAAGATATTAGTACGTTGTCCGATTTTATAGTTTATGTTTGTATTATTCGCATCATTACTCAAGTAAGTGCACCACTTTTGGATGAGTTTATTATTTAGTCAAAGTTTTATCCACAATTTCAATTTTTACAAAAAAGTAAAATTTATTGTATAATGAGGCAGTAGAAAATTTTCTTGCAGTTTTTGTTTTTACAGATTATCAAAACAAAAGTAGTATAAAAAAATTGTATTTTCAAATGCACAAGGCCAGCATTATGACATCCTCGGGTAGAAAAAGATCCGTTCATCCCACCGATGATCATTCTGGGGAAATTTGTTATGTACGCTGTATAAGGAGAATGTCGATTCCATAATTGGTGAGAGTAAAGTATCGGAAGCTGATAAAGAATACGAGAAGCCTGCAATATACAAAGATAGCTCAGACGAGTATTCCGAAATTTCTTCGAGTAGTGATGATGAGACAAAAGACGAAAACTTGAGTACTTGGGACATGTGATGAGAGGGCAAAAATACGCATTATTACAACTTATTATGCAGGGCAAAATCCGAGGAAAGCGAAATGTGGGAAGACGAAGAATATCCTGGCTTAAGAACTTAAGGGAATGGTTTGAATGCAGTAGTGCAGAACTTTTTAGAGCGGCAGTCAACAGAGTCCGCATAGCCATGATGATTTCCAACCTTCGATAGAAGATGGAACTTAAAGAAGAAGTGATGATGAACTTAAATCAAAATAATTCAACAGTTGAAACAGCAGGTACATCATTTATTAGCAGAAATAGCTTTGAATGTAGATCCACTCCTCCTTTACAAAGAAAAACAAAGATCCACAACATAATTAGTTTCCCGGCGGGACCGAAAGTAAGAAACGAAATGTTGTCTTCGAAAAATGCTTGTGACTGCTGAAATGGTCGAAGAAATAATAGTATGTACCAATAAAGAAGCCAACCGAGTATTGAAGACCAAGGGAAGGGTATGGCGAAAATTTGAAAAAGGCGAAATGAACGCATTTTTTTGGCCTACTGCTACTGGCTGGTATTGAAAAGAACTGTGCTACCTCTGTCAGACAGTTGTTCTTAGATAAATCGTCAAACCCACTGTAATAAGCTACAATGACAGTAAATCGTTTTGAAAATATAAGACGATTCATCCGATTTGACGACCAATGAATGCGTTCAACTATAGGTTGAACCTGACAAATTTACTTATTTCTGATATATGTGGGAGTTGTCTGTGAAACAGTGCCGAACAGTTATGGTACCAAAAGAATGTAACCATTGACGAATAGATACTTGCATTTAGAGGTTGTTTTATTCAGTACATGCAATTGAAACCTGCAAAATACTGCATTAATTTTTTTTTTTGCTTTGTGAAAGTGAAACATAATATGCAGTTGATGGGCATATATACTTAGGTCGCCAGCCTGGTGAAAATATTCATCAACATTTAGGAGAAAATGTGGTAGGTAAGGTCCATGACCGTTTCCATAAACAGTTTTGGTTGAAACTTGAAAACTTGTTTACTAGCATTCCTTTAGCACACCATTTACTGTCTATAGGAATAACTTGTGTTGGTACATTACGAAAAAATAAGAAAGAGGTTTCCTACGAATTTCAAGCTTCAAAAGAAAGATGTGTTTTTCCTCAATTTTTGGATTCAATGATAATTTGTGTTTCGTAAGTTACGTGCCAAAGAAAAATAAACCTATAAAACACTGAAAACATTTTTTTTCAAACTTCCACAAAATTTATTTTAAACTCTTTTCACTACAGCTGTTTCGGCTGATTGCCTCTCTCAAGTAGCAACTTGAGTTTTACATAAAATAAATTTCCATCAAGTAACGATCGAATCCATCAATTAAATCATCATTATCAAATTTTACAACGAAACAGAAGGTGGAGTTGATCAAATGGACCAGATTATGGGTAATTACACGGTAAAGCGTCAAACTAGACATTGGATTCTTGCCGTTTGGTACAACATTATGGATGTAGCAGCTCTTAATGCGTTTTTTCTTTATACAAATCAGAATAAAATTTTTGCTGCAGAAAAAACAGATAAAAGAAGATACTTTCTCAAAAATTTAGTAAATGAGCTAGTTTTACCATTGGGCTGAAAACCCTAAACTTACTAAATCATACATATGGGGGTAATTTTATCGAATTGACTCAAGAAACTTTAGCGATAGATTTGGTTCATAGAAAGAAGAAGAGATGTTCCGAGTACCCTTTACACATTGGAAGAATGAGCTCAACATTTGTCAGAAGTGAAGTGTCCAATTTGCAAACAACATAGTGTTTTAATATGCAAGAATTGTATTGAGTAGTTCCTTCTTCTTGTTCTTCAAGTTCCACTCCTATCGGAGATTGGAAATCATTCTGGCAATTATAATTTTATTGGTTACTCGCCTGAATAGTTCAATTGAACTGCATCCAAACCATTCACGAAGATTGCGTAGCCACGAGATTTTACGTCTTCCTACGCTTCTTCTACCTTTGATTTTACCCTGCATTATATTCTTGAGTATTTCGTACTTTTCACCTCTCATGATGTGCCCCAAGTATTCTAATTTCCTGATTTTTATGGAATTTAAAACTTCGCATTGTTTTCCTAGTTGTTCGAGAACTTGTTCGTTTGTTTTGCGATCCATCCATGATATTTTCAAAATACGTCGGTAACACCACATTTCGAATGCTTCTAGGTTTTTAATGTTGGACTTTTTAAGTGTCCAAGCTTCAACTCCATACAAAAGTGTAGAGAAAATATAACAACGAAGCATTTTTATCCGGAGCGATATATTGATATCGCTATTACAAAAAAGTTTTCTCATTCTATTAAAAGTTGACCGCGCAATTTCAATGCGGCATCGTATTTCTTTTGTCTGATCAGTATCTTCTGTGATCCATGCTCCAAGGTATTTGTACGAAGATATTTGTTCAATTTCTGTATTATCTAGTACTAGCTTAACTTTGATGTTTTGTGCTTTTGTAAATACCATGAATTTGGTTTTCTTCAAATTGATTTTTAGTCCATAATCGTTGCAATATATATTTAGTTGTTCAGCAAGGTGTTGCAGTTCTTCTAGTGTTCCTGCCAGAAGGACGGTGTCGTCAGCATATCTTATGTTATTAAGTGGCTCACCGTTTATTATAAGGCCCTCACTGATCTCGGCAAGCGCTAATTCTGAGATGGCTTCACTGTATAAATTGAATAACAAGGGTGATAAAATACACCCTTGGCGGACCCACGGCGAATCTGGATATCCTTGGTCAGTTCGTTTTCAACTTTCACTCTTGCTGTTTGATTCCAATAGAGGTTACAGATGATTCTAATGTCTCTACTGTCTATGTTTTTATTTAATAAAATTTCTTTAAGTCGATTATGCTGCACTCTGTAGTTCCTTACCAGGTATTTATTATTTGTTTATGCTTATATTAATTACTTTTATGCCTAAAATATTATATCATTATAAATAAAGAAATACTAAATAAAGTAGACATATTTGCCTATGCATCCTAGGGTTCAAGCTATGGAGAATTGGATGGAGATTGCTAAAGATAGAGAGGAATGGAGGCATGTTGTCAAGTCGGCTAAAACCCACAAAGAGTTGTAACGCCACAGAGTAAGTAATATAACCACTTCGACAAACTTTTAATACATTCCAATATAAAATGCAAGTGAGCTGTGTCATAAAAGTTTGTTATCAATAATTTTCAACCAAAGTATAATGCATTAGAACAAACCATCCCTAACCAAATTTCGGAGCAGAGATGATAATACTCCTCCCTTCGGGCATCCACTAAAAACTTGTGGTGATATGGTCTCACCTAGCAGTGTTGAGTATATCACGCGATTCTTTAGCAATCATTATGTCCACCTGCAGCTTACATCGTCTATTCCTTTTAGACAAAGCAGTTCCTGGTTACTGCAAATGGGGTGTTTCTGAACATTCCCTTCACATCTAGAAAATCTCACGACATCACCTTCTTGTTTTCTAGAACTACCCATTTTACTAGATAGGAGCTGCTGTTTCTGTTGATACTCCTGATCGGCATGCATCATCATGATCTTGATATATTGGTCTTTTAACCAGTAGTCTGTCCCTAATATGTCTGTCGATCCGTTTTTCTAATGTTTTCGGTACGAAAGATGTTCCCAGAATCTGGGAGGTATTTCGTGACTTCTGTATTTCGGTACTCTAACATGTTCTTCACAAATACTTCTCGTCTTCTGATAAAAATTCTTTATATTATTTTTATTTAATTTCTAATTTCTGAATGTTTTTTTCATATACTTTTTCTTTTCTCCTATACCTACATGTTTCTCGAATTTCTTTTCTTTACTTTTTATTTTTTTCTTGCGCTGCAGTCAATTTACTTATTAAACATTGTGTATGTTTTAGTATGTATGTTGGATAATTGCCTTGTTACTAAGTAAAGTCGGCTTCATTGTTTTACAAAGATCTCTGATTATATCCGAATGACTGCCTCGAGTGGTACCTTAAGTGATCTTTATTTTGTTGTAGTGATTTTTATTTTGTTCTCCTGGGTTTTCCAAATATTCATGTCTTAATGTGTCTAGCTTTCCTTATAATTAGATTCAAACCGTTATTTTGCTGCCCCCCCTTATTTTTGCTGATTTTGATCAATTGAACACAAACATGTATTCCAGAAAACAGAATCAGTCTGTCTGTCATCTGCAGCCTTTCGGTGGAGAAGAAAATAAATGTACACATACGATCATTACAAAAAAATTGGGATATTTACAAAACAAAGTTGTACCGAAATCTAGAGTGGTGGTAAAGGCTCCATAAGCTACGTGTACAAAATGTTGACTTTATAATACCCCTCCCCCTCTTCGTCGTAAAGCGTTGTTTACAGTCGAGGCCCTCCCTCATGTCGACACCTCCATTACAACTCATGACCACCCGTGTTTTAAAAAATATAATGATATTTCTGGATTTTTGATAATTAATTATAAAACTGTATTTACTAATGTACCATAAGAGCTGGTAAAAAATGACATTTGTAGAGACAATAGACACAAATTGAAATACATCAAACTACGTTGAATGTGCACTCATGTCCCTGCTATCGTATACCGCTGTAATAAACAAAGTGCCCCTTCTCTACGACGTAGTTTATGAATGTTCCCAAATTTTTTATGAAAGTTACATTTATATTTATATGTACAGCGAATTTTCAGTTGTCAAGTGACGTTACGGAAAAAATCTTCAATATTATGGTTGTTTAGTAGAGTGTTATTTCCGGTCAAATAAACATGCGTGGCAAGTTTGAGTTAACATCGTCGGAAAAATATTAACACCTGTAATTATATAATTTCTGAACTGGTATAAAATAATATAACGTTGAATAAAGCAACGCCTAACACTCAAATATGTAAGCAGTTCAACACAAAAAAATGTTCGCCACCCAGTATAGTTACCGACACTTATATAATGCCCATTTAAAATATGTCAGATCTAAATGGTGCGTGGGCTACTTAGCTGATAAATTGCTCTTACATTTCACATGTATCTAGATCTGCATAGAGCAACACCCTTAGTGATAGAATAGTTGGCATTTACACTGCTAAAAATATGTATGTTTGGTTTGGTTTATTGAAAAATACTAATAATTGAAAAAAAAAACTTACAATGAAATAAAAACTTTTAGTTTAATTGATATACATATTTGTAAAATCACAAAAATAATGTAAATATACAAAAGGATTACAATTTTCAAAACGTTTTCGGTCTTAACCGACCGTCATCAGTGTAACCTGAAAGTAATTAATTCCACTTAAAATGAAAAAAGTAGTAAAGAAGAAAGTAGTAAAAAGAAGTAAAAAAATAACTCTAAAAAACATGTGTTATAATTACTTATATGAGTATTTGCAAAAAGCCACTTTCAAAAAGGTATAAAAACTTTTGAATTACATTTTAAATGTTATTAAAATTACAACGACATCATGTCGATGAATTATGATTTAACCGAAAGGAAATATACTGACCGTTACTCTAAATGACGACCACGTCTTGGCCTGACAAAAGTTACCAGCCAACTAGGTTGGGGGATCAGAACGTGAAATTGTAAAAATAACAAGGAAGTCAAGAAACGATTGATAGTTTGTTTTTAGAAATAAATCAAAAATTAAAAACCCAGTCGCGTTCCCCCAGTGTGACAGAGAATACTGACGCAAAGCAGTGCCTGCATCTCTTTCTAATGTGCCGGGTTTATCGACACGTGACCGTCTCATTGATCGTTCAGGTGTGGAAACGGGCTGGTATTGCAACGACCAGTCTATCTTTTATTATATGTCTATGGATATAACTATTAAAAGGGGTAAACAGGTGATATATAATTCAAAGTTCAAAGTGAATAAAAGGGAAGATGACGTCAGTGTATCTAAATTAAATGAATGTATTTACAAGTAGCAAATTCATCTGAATATATTAAGTAACTAAGTAAAGTAAGACTCAAGGATGTAATCCATCTTCTGTATAATAGAGAAGTTCTCCTAAATATTATAAAACTATCGAGAACATCTACCAAAACAACAAAATGGAAGTCAGAATAGATTGACAACTTACAGAACCTATAGAAATAGGCAACAGAATAAGACAAGGGGATTCATTGAGTCCCATGCTCTTCAATTTGATCATGGATGAAATCATCAAATGCGTTAACCAAGGAAAAGAATACAGCATGGGAAACAAAAAAAATAAAAATACTCTGATAACCCAAGATGAAGCTAGTATGCAAAGACTGGTCCACAGATTTAACACAAGAGCAAAATAATTTAATATAACAATCTCATCTCAGAAAACTAGAACAATAGTAGTCATCAAAGAATCATCATCATCAACTAGCCTCTAACGTCCACTGCTGAACATAGGCCTCTCGCATGCTTTTCCACTTAGTCCGATTTTACGCCATCTCATCTGAATCCAGTTTGCAATCACTCTTTTTATGTCATCTGTCCATCTCGTTGGCGGCCGACCTGTTTTTCTGTAAGCTTGTATTCGGGGTCTCCATTCGAAAACTCTTTTTGTCCACCGGTCATCAACTGATCTTGCTACATGAGTTCCACTTTAGTGTTGTTATCCTTTCAATAACGTCTGCTACTCCTGATCTTTTGCATATAGTAGCATTGGGTATTCTATCACGTTCACGTTCAAATATTCTCAAAAATCAAAACACATCAAATGTAATCCTTATTACAATCAATTGTGATTTAAGGCTATATAAAATACTATCTAAACTGATCTATTGATGGTCTGTAACATCAGGCACAAAAACCAAATATTCCAGCTCAGGCCAATATATAATTGTCTTATCACATCATTATATTACTGGTATCTTTTGGTATCTTTTGGTATTTTTGATAAGTAGCCTATCTATCCAGTAACATACTGCCTTATAAAAAACTAGTAAATAAACGGCCGTAGGTCACACAAAATGGACAGTTAAAATAACAATACCATATAAAATTTAATATTTACGAGTGAAAACGTTTTCCTACGGCAATTATTATAAAGGCCAGATCATTTCGATCCAACAAACAAGAGCTCTCGCCATATTGTTCACCTACTTATAACTATTAGACAAACGAAAAGAATGCCCATAAACCTAATCTAACAGTAATATTTATTTGAAGAAATACTTTACACTCGCGTTCGTACACATGTCTAGTTAGATGTTTTGCAGAGTATAGACCACAACCACATCGACATTATTAACCTAATTTTTCATACCGGTCATAATTCTTGTTGCAACAAACCCACTTTGCTTCTTTCTCTTTGTTGTAACACAATGAATGGTGCACCGGTGGTTTTACTTTATAATACACTGTTAAAATCTTGTATGTCTATTAGTATTTTGCATTATTGTAGTAATACAACATATAATATATATATATATATATATATATATATATATATATATATATATATATACATATATATATATATTTATATATTTATATATATATATATACATATATATATTTATATATTTATATATATATATATACATATATATATATTTATATATTTATATATATATATATATATATATATATATATATATATATTCCCTCTCTATAGTGAACTGGATGTAGGGATCATAACTATTGATTCATCTACCATTGTCTAATAGTCTATCTATCATTGTCTAATAGTTCATCTACCTTGTCATTGGGTATAGCGAAGATGATATCATGAATATAATTTTTAATAAATGGAAATTGAAAGGATAATAAAGGAATGACTAAGTCTAATACATAATCCATTACGTAAGTTGCAATGATAGGAAAAATCTTTGCTCCCATAGGGATACCGAAAGTTTGTTGATATCCACTAGGAAACTAAGTTCCTGTAGCTGGCTGTATACCATATATCACAAAAAATTTATTTCAAATCCTTTATAAAAGGTATATAATAAAATGCCCAAACGGGCTATCACAATTACATTACAAAACGTTTTCGGATTGGTAAATCCATCATCAGTGTAAACGAGGTATACATGCTATGAGCCACCAAAATATATGGGTCAAAACCCTTTAAATGTTATAAATTTACAGTTGTTTTACATTATATATGGTTACAGATTAGGATGTTTAAGTTACCGTTGGAATTGGTAACATGGCGACGTAACTGAGACGAAGTGTCTTGGAGGACCTGTTGATCAGTTGTTATCAGGATCAGGATCAGTTGTTATCAACAGGTCCTCGAAGACACTTCCTCGAAGAACTTTCCTCACTATTTGGTGCTTTGAACGGAAAACACGGGTCTCTGATGGCGGTGCTCTCAAAAACACAGTATTTTTCGAGAAGTTACAGAAGAACCTGCTGAATAATTCGCCTTCTTCTTATCCTCTGTTGCACATAGAACAAATCTGCTATACGTGTTTGTAGCAGACGATGTCTTTGCTTTAAGAAACAACATGTTAAAACCATTTGCGCAAAGTGATCTGAACAGCATGGAGAAAATTTATAATTACAGATTAAGTAGAGCTCGTCGTATAATTGAAAATACATTTGGTATTCTAGCACCCCGTTTTCGTATTTTTCTCACAGCCATAAATTTGGAGGTAAAAAATATTGAGTCGTTAGTGATGGCAAGTTGTTTATTACATCACTTTTTGATGTCAAGATTAGGATGAACACTTTGCAAGTGAAGGAAAAGTGTATTGGCAGACCGATTTTATTAATTAAATGAACATGTATGGAAAAATAATTTAATTTTTTTAAATACAAAGTAACACCCTTTGTTATATACAAAATATACAAATATTTCATACTTACAGCATTTTCTTTCAAGTTTGAGGACGAATGCCTGGGAATATCTTGGTCTCCCAAAAACTCGAACATACCAAAGTACCATGAACTGGGCGTATATATTTCGTCGGTGCCGGCTCCAGATTTTATCGAAGTGTCTTTACTTTAATTTTTTCTCCTTCGTGTAATTAGTTCGGAAGGCGTTAATTTTTTAACAACTGCATTACGGTCTGCTTTTGGGTCGATTTCCTTCAATTTTTGTAACAGTTGAAATAAATTCTTTTAGACATTCTCGATGTCAATTTTTCATGTGACTCATGTCATAACCAAACTCATATTGCACTAGCCTAGCGGAAACAATAATATCGTCCGTCTACAGGTCTACAGAAATGCTCAAATCTCCAAAGGTTTTCACACACATGCTCAATTACACTTGCTCAAGTCTGACACACATAAGCAAAAATTCCAAAATTTCTACAAGTCTCATGTCGCTTGTACAGTTAATATGTATACTTGTGCAAGTATTGCTCAACACACGTTCCAGTATACTCGTGCAATAAACTTGTGGATGTATACTGTTCAAGTAGACATGAATGTGTATGGAGGTATTTAGAATAGGTTTTAAAAGCATCCTTAGTTTTCTACAAAAAGTAATGTTATATTATAAGTAAAATACAAGTAGGGTGAAGTTAATATTTACAAAACAATCTGTAGGTTTTAACATTAAAACACAAAAACTCAATGAGAAAAAAACCGAATAAGAACACTACTGTTCGTTAATTTAATTATCGGTGATTTTATTTTCACATATGACTTCATTAGGCTGTATTATTCGAGCTCTTGCATTGATGAAAGGACACTAACGGATTGCATTCGGATATTTGGTGTATCCAATAGAGCGTAACTGCTACATCATTAAGCGACATGTCTTCAAAATTTTTATAAAATAACACGAAAAGATGTATTTCCCATATTTAGAAAACATAGAAATTTCTTAAATCCTGCCAAAATCTCGGTTTTCAGGTGTTTTTGGGGATTTTACTGGATTATAAAATCTCGTCTCATGTTATATGTAGTAAGGTACAAAAGTTGGGTAAATTCAGTAAAAATCCCCAAATATCCCTTGAAAACCTGGTTTTTTCATAAACGCTGATTGTGCTTGCTTCTTTAAGCACTGAAAATGTTCTTTTTCATATATTTTTTGAATATGAATTGAAGACGCATTGTTTTAGGTTGTATTGATCTCAAAAAATATGATTAACTCTGAAAAAACCCTGAAAAACATGGTTTTTGGGAGTTTAAAGGTATTTTAACCGACTTTTGAATGTCGTAAACGGCTCGGTTACTTTTAATTATATATAACATATAATAAACATTGATTTCCCCCAAAAAGCCCCTAAAACTCACCAAAAAGAAACCACCAAGATCTTCAACGTGTACAATGGGAAATTTAAGTAATTCTTTTGTGGAAAGGAGTTTGGAAAGCTACTGGTATCAAAAAACTAATTCTACTATACAATAAATGTCTTGAAAACCAAGGCAATTTCATTGACAAATAGCTTAAGGTACTTGGGTTTTGTAAATAAAAGTTTGTGTTGATAACTGTTTGAACCACCAATTTACTTGTGAAATGAATTACAGAAATGTTCGCGTCGCCACTGTTCATTATCGACGGCACGTCAACGCCGCAGTGCTTACTTATTAAACCGCTGTACTCTATATATTTACCATATAATTTGTCAAGAATGGCAATTAAAGTTGAATTCTATAAACGTATTGCAGTAGAGAATAAATAATAACATATAATAACATGTATACTTTTTACAGAAACGTAGGAAATAATATAATAATATAATAATGAGAAACTTTCATTAAAACATGCACAATTTTTTCACCTGGCCTGTACCGACCTTCGCGAAGGTGCGAGGAATTAAAATGCTTTGTAATGGTTGCTCAAGCAATATTGAAGCGTTTTCAAATTTAAAATCAATACTTAAGGAATATAATGATGATTTGCAATTAAAAATTAGCCAAATAGATATAAAGATTGCTGAAATTACAACGAAATTCAAAGAACTTGAAATTAAATTATCATCTACTGACCAACATTTGTCACCACAATTTGCTGAAAATACCGTCAATGAAGCTATCGATCGTATCAATCGTGCCAAAAATGTTATTGTCAGAGGCGTACCAGAATCTACAGGTGATATTCAAACTAAAAAAGATCAAGACAAACAATTTTTGAAAGAAATTTTATAGACTGTAGAATGTGACGCAACCCCGGTTACTTTCTTTAGAGTAGGCAAAGTTCTACTACAAAGTTCAAAGTAATACTAAAAAACTTTATCAATGAAGCCAGAATGACATATTGAAGAATCTATTGTAAGTTGCAACTAGTCTAAAAAACTGTATAAATATGTTAGGTCTGCTATGTCTTCTAAAGTATCCATTCCATTGTTAAAAAACAACGATGAAACGATTTGACAGCATACGTATGAGGTCGCTATTATTCTTGCAGATACATTTTCTAAAATCTTTGCTATTGAAACTTCTCAAAATCAGTTTCCTATAATCATTCATTCAAGGGTATTCCCAAAATTGATTACATCGATTTTTCACCTAAAATCATTAAGCGCCATATTGACAAATTAAAAAACAACTCATCTTCAGGGCCCGATAAAATTTATCATTAAAATTATTTCAAATGTCCTCTCTATTCCAGTAATACTAAAAATGTATTCATCTTTTAACGCACACTCCTAGTGACACCTATATTTAAAAAAGAAATAAGTTAGATCCCAATAATTATAGACCAATAAGCCTTACACCTGATATTTGTAAAGTTATGGAATCAATTATCACAAAATATTTGCTTCGAGAAAAAATTATTCCTCTACAACAACATGGAATTGTGAAAAGTTGATCAACCATGACTAATTTACTGTGGTGTGTTAATGAATGGACAGCAGCATTGGATAAAGACGACCTATAGATGTTATATATTTAGATTTTGCAAAAGAATTTGATCGGGTACCGAGAAGAAAATTGATGTATAAACTAGAACACTTTGGCATTCGCGGACAACTTCTTGAGTGGATGATTTTTTAACAAATCGGGAGTTTTGTGTTGAGAGTTGGCAAATCGCTGTCATCTAAAAAACTAGTTTTAAGTGGTACGCCACAAAGATCTGTTTTGTGTCCACTACTATTTGTGTTGTATGCTAGTGACCTTGATGGAAAGCTTTCTACGCAGACGATACAAAAATATTTACCGACCCACTTTTAAATGGACAAGACTTACAAAGTGACTTTTGTCAACTAACCCGCGTTTGTTTCGGGTTCTATTCGTTTGTACTTATGTAACTTATGTCAGACCCCTACTGGAGTACTACGGAACAGTTTGATGCCCAGAATTAGTACGCGATAGAACTCTTCTCGATAATGCCCAAAAAAAAAGCCTCCAAACTATCTTTCAAACGAAGAAGGCCAGATTACCCACAACGACTTTTTTTGGCAGGGTTACCAACTTTTGAAGCTCGTCGACTCCGTGGTAACTTAATTATCACCTTCCGAATTTTAAAGTTTGGATATGGAAATTTGCAGCACTTGTTTATTTTAGATCATTACAGCAGACTTCGTGGACACAGTTTGAAACTGAAGAAGGAATCCTTTTTATGGACAAGGCGCCAACATTTTCTGTGTAATCGTGTTTTTAGTATATGGAACAGTTTCCTAACGGAAATTATAAGTTCCCCATCTATAAATTCTTTTAAAAACCAACTAGACTGTTACATGTTTGTAAACTGAACAATACTGTATACAATTTACTAGTTCATAGTTTATTAGCGAAACTAATTATTTAGCATCACCACAAACTGGATGCAAGAAGCTCAAGACAGAAATAGGTGGAAAATTTTACGGGAGGCCTACGTTCAGCAGTGGACAAATATAGGCTAATTGATGATGAGGATGAATTATTTTGTAATGTGCTGTTTCATTTTTTTGTAAATGGGCTTATGGGTCTTCATGACCCCAGCCCTTATTACTATGTAATAATAATAATAATATTAATAATAATTTTCTAGCAGTGAATGTATAAGCTTTTTGTTTTTATTTAAATCAACTCAAAGATGATTTACGAACCAGATATATCTCCAGATTATCATTTATCATCCATCGAAACTCGATTTTCTTTGAATCTGTTCGTAGTAAAAGATCGCTTAATTCAATTACAGAACAACTGCATGTGTTAGGAGTGAAAGTGAGAAAAGTTTCTGAATTATACTGATAGTCATTACCTCTCACTATTAGAAAATATTCTCGACGTTATGCACTTTACAACCAATTAAAGTCACAAGTTACAGCAGTATATTTGCATACAGTCCATTGTCGTAGAGCTCATTCATTGGTTAATTTTAGGGGCGCGCAGAATTGTTTCCCAGTGTTACATTAAATTGCTCAGCGAATTTGGGAAATTCACTATTTCGTCTCAACATAAATCATGTCGAATATATTGTTACATTTGCATGGTGTGTTTATTGAAGTATATTGCTACATAAATATTATCAGAGAATTATATATATATATATATATATATATATATATATATATATATGTATACTGAAAAAGGCATAAATGCTTGTAATCAATGGCGATCAGTTAGACTACAAACACAACTATTTAGCTATGCTAAAATCCATAAACCTACCTTAACTATGAGACCTATAGTTTCCTCCATAGGCTCACCAACGCAACATATTGCAGGCTTTCTCACTAATATTTTAACTGAAGCTTATAATTCGAATAATGACTACTACATCCGAGATTCTTTCCAAGTTGTGGAGTTGTTTATCAAAACTGTCTTACCACATAAATTATGTTCTGGTCCGTCTTCCGTTATGTGGTCTTCCTCTTCAGGAGTAAACCTAATGTTTACTTAAATGCCGTTCTACGATCTATTAATAAACACTGGAATAAAACTTCTGCAGTGCAGTATGTAGCATTGATTGTGATATGTTTATTGAGATGATAGAGATCTTGTTTAATTCCATTTGTTCTTCGGGTTGTTCCTTTTGACGTTCCTATCATTAAAAAGTATTTTGATGACATTATTATGTTGTGTCCACTAAGTTTAGAGACTGACCTCTTAGACAGTTTCAATAGCTATGAACCCCACATTCAATTTACTCTTGAAAAAGAGGATCAAAACCAAGCTATTCCTTTTCTTGACACAATATTCACCACCGAACTGGATAACATGATTGCAATTTATTGGTATAGATAAAAGTCAAGGAGATACCTCAACTACCATTCTTACCTCAAGTCAATGAAAGCATGAAAGTTAATCTAGTGAAAAAATGACCACAATAGTTTGTAAACTAGCTCTGATTCCCATTCACTGACTAACAATATTCTTAAAATCTCTTTTGTATCACTGCAATTTATTAAGGATGTCTCTCCTAAATTGACCAGAATTTTTGCTCAATATTTACGAAATAAAAATTGCCTATAAAAGCACTCTAGTTGTGGGATCTTTGTATAAGTCATTGAAATACAAAGTACCAAACGCAGATAAAAGTCTTGTTGCATACAAACTTAGTTATTTAGGCTGTTAAGATCCTTACATAGGTCACACCTCCCAAAAAGTTTGCAGCCGTTTGACTCTTCACAAGAGTGAAAACAGAGCACTCTTTCGATTTTCCGAATGTAAAAATCCTCTCTACGGAGAGTAATTATTCAAAAAGATTGTTTCTCGAGATGGCTATCATTTTTGAAGAGGAAGAAACCTAATAAAAATACAGATACCAACAATTTGAGCAACTTATACTCATTATTGTTAACTTTAGATAACACAAATCTACAAATACAGGCAATTTATCGTTAACAATATAAGTTTCATTATATATGTGATATACAATGTCTCTTCTACTTCATAAAATAAGTCTTTTTGCCTCTTCTTTTTCAGAAAATTCTATTTTCTATTTTTAAGATCCACCGTTCTGTCCTTTTATAATAATGAATTCACAACCAATTGCTTTGTTTCTGATAAGAATATGTATAACCTAAATTTTATATTAACCTGACTGCATATTCTCTAATTATTTTATAACATAATTTTAATATCCTAGAAGAAGAAGAAGAAGAAGAAGAAGAAGAAGAAGAAGAAGAAGAGGAGGAAATGTGGTATTTTATCTTGAACTTTGCTGTTTTTTTTACCCTACACATTTATGAGGTATTCCAAAATCTTATAAAATTTACAATGAAAATGCAAGCACTATTAAATCAAATAAGAGTACAAGTTGTCGTCGCTATGCCACTGGCATAGATCAGTCTTTCTAGAAATTATATTGCTGTAAGCATTAACTACATTAGAGTAATAATGAAATATTTTATGTGCACTTGTTTCACATAATAAATTGACAATATAATACGGGAATCGTTATTAATGACTACGTTATATAGAAATTCAGTTAGCTTCAAGCTATTCATTTAGATCAGTTGTGGTAAGTGGTTCTTTAGGTTAACGGTTCAAAATTAAAATATGGGTGAACTAAAAAAGAAATTAGAGATCCTTACATTTATTTATATATTTAAATAATCAAATTTATCAATCTATGATCATTACATTTATTTATATATTTTTTTTTTCAGAAAAAAACTCAATTTAGCCTTTGATTGATTCTAGCAAGTAATTGATATAATTAATGCTTGACGTTACTGTATCGGTACCACTCCTTCAGGTTCCTAAGCCAGGATATTCTTTATCTTTTCGTATTCCGCTTTCCTCGAATTTTGCCTTGCAGGATGAGTTATAATAATGCGTATTTTTGCCTTCTTTATCATATGTGCCAATTACTCAAGTTTTCCTTTTTTGATGGATAATATTGAGTCTGGTTCATTTCTTATCTTTATAAGTACTTCCATGTTTGACACTTTTTTATCTGTAATATTCATATGATTGTAACTTGTAACACCAATATTCAAAGGCGATCAATTTATTTTGATATCCTATTTTAGTATCTATACCTTGTAACGGTAATATTTTGCCTACCACAGGGGCCATTAATACAAGGGGATAGAAAATTGGCGGAAGAAACTAAAGGGGTTGAGATAAGGCAAGCAAAATAATCGCTACTTGTGCGAACGGACACTCAGGGTTTCGTAGGAGAGCTGGGGTCGTGGATAAGTAAAATGGGGGTTAGAATGGGGCAACTACAACAAAAAGAAATAAAGGGCTTTTGGGATAAACAGAATAAAAATAAACAAGAAAACACCTCAAGAAATTTGATTATAGGGCGCCACTTGAGGTGCCTAATTATGCCTATTACAACCACTAGTTGTAACTAGGGAAATAATTAGAAAACAAATCAAAACATATCTTTTTCAAATAAACTCAAAAAGGGTTAGCTTAAAAAAAATAAATAAAAAGTTAAGAAAATAAAATTTAACCTTTAATTATGTATACCACAAACAGTTACAAATACAAATAATACTAACAAAATACAAAAAAAAACGACTTACAATGGCGCTTTCGGTTTACAACTCTGGGCGTTGGGGACCCTATTTGCGCGACATTTTGTAGCGGTAACTATTTAAATATTTATTATCATATTTTTAAATGGAGCTTACTTACTGAAGTTAACCTTTTTAAAAACAAAACAAATTCAAAGTTTATGGTCATGTATGTACCAAATATCCGAAGACAATAATGCTAACTGTCATATGTCAAGATTAAATTTTTAAAACTATAAGAATAATTAATATGACAGTTAACCAATCCCTAATATTTATAATTTTATTTATTACAATTTTTGTAACCTGTCATGAAAGCAATTATCGATGAAAACTGTCTATTTTTACTTTAAAAAATGTTTACGAAAAAAAAAAGAGTACCTGATATCACTGAATATTATATCTCCTTTAAAAATTTTGGGGCTTACTCAAAAACACTGCAAAACAAACAAATGCTTCTCACAAGCTGCAAAATGGTCTGGAATGACCAGGGACAACAAATATACGATGAAAGCTGGGCACTGGACCATCGGACTTCGGGTTAATTAAACTGCAATCTTCAAAGCTTGGCTTTTCAAAACTTCTCAAAACACAAAGCTCTTCAAAACACAGCACGACCCAAATCGGTGATTAACTCAAGACAAAAACTGACACATTACATTAGAGTATAATATTCACTTCTCCACATATAAATTTGCCGGTTCCCTGTTGAATACCACCCAAGCACTTTTCCGTCAATATCATAAACCAACCTCAAATTGTAACTACACATGCTACCAAACTTCAATACTTCTGATGAAAAAAACTAATAACAAAAAAAACATTACGAATTTGATGAAAATTCGGACTAAACAAACGAAACCAACTGCCCTTGACAGCGGCTCCACCGATAGTGACGAAATTAAAAATTTGTTCGCTTAACTTGAAAATCAACGAACTGCTGAAATAGCAAAACCAACGAACGACGTAGATATCCTTTGAAACGCATTTACATGAAAAGAAATCGCCGCAGTAAAATAAACAACAATTAAATGGATTTATTACTCTACGACGTTAGAATGATTGAAAACACTTTTCGAAAGATACGAACTAAAAAACAGAAAACATTCTTCGTTTTATTAAGACGATTTCATATACGAGGCGACTTTAAATATACTTCAAAGAATCAATCAAATTTAAAATGCTACAACCTCCATACCTACGATCCATAAAGATGAGTAGAAAACACATAGCACCGAAGCAGACCAACATGATAAATACCTAGATATCAAGTTAGTAAGTATCAAGTCAAAATAACAAAGAGCTACTATGGAAAAGAAGACAGCTGACTGAATAATACGGCACCAACTACACAACAATGTAGAAATTAAATAAAGATATCCACCGGTCAATCCGAAAAGACGTAAGAGAAAACAATACAAGAGAAATAACTAAAATAATTCAAGAAAACAAAAGTTTAAAAGTTTTGAACTGAAATACGAAAAACATAGGCAACAAAAATATGTACAAAATAAAAACCAAAGATGGAAACATTGAGGATAGAATCAAAATCCTTGTCGAATCCTTTTATCGTGAAATGTCTGAGAGCACCGACGAAAGGCAAGATCAACTCCTGCCCGAAATCACAAACCAGGGATCAGAATTAATGCCAGAAATAACTCCATACGAAATCAAAACGGCACTTTTAGAAATGAAAAATAACAAATCATCTGGCAATGACAAACTAGTGATCAAAACAATCAAACTAGGTGGAAATAAAATTATCCAGGCTTTGGCTCTGTTTTTGACCGAATGCATCCACCAAGGACACACCCCTTCTCAATGGAACAATCTTTTCTTTACGTGCCATTTTTGCGACGATGGGTTGGCAATCATCATGCCTATTCTGATCTTAGATGCTGCCGCTCTGAATAGTTCGATTGATGTGCATCCGTACCATTTCCTCAAGTGACGCAACCATGACGATTCTTCTCCTACCTACACTTCTCTTGCCCTGGATTTTCCCTTGTATAGTTAACTGAAGTATGTTGTATCTTTCATTACGCCTAACATGCCCCAGGTATTGACTCTGCTCATGACTTCGTTGTTTGTTAATGCTCGGTCCATATCTTCAGGATTCTTCTATAAACCCACAGTTAAAATGCTTCCAACTTTTTAGTAGTCGACGCGTTAAGTGGCAATGCTTCTATTTCGTAAAGCAGACTCGAGAAAATAAATAAAACCTCGCTAGCCTAACTCTCAAGTCTAATTTCAATTCTCTTGCACAAAGTACCTTTCTCATTTTATTGAAGTTTGTTCGTGATTTCTGTATTTGAACTTTGATTTCTTTGGAGTAATCGTTTGTGTAATTAATTATTGTGCCAAGATAATTGTAGTTTTCAACTTGTTCGACAGTTTTACCGTTAATTGTCAGGCTTTCATCATTATTTTGGGATCTTGATATCCTCATAAATTTAGTTTTCTTGTTGTTTATTGATAATCCATATTCTTCTCCATACTCAACTATCTTATTCATTAGCTTTTGGAGGTCTTGGAGGTTGTCTGCAATTATGATAGTATCGTCCGCATATCAAATATTGTTAGTTGGTGTTCCATTGTCGTTAATTCCTGCTGTTTTTTCCTCAAGAGCTCTTTTCATAATTTCTTCAGAGTATGCATTGATACCTGGAAAGATACAGACCAATCAGTCTCCTTAACCATCTTTATAAATTATACACCCGAATAATAACGAATAGATTAGAGATAAAGCTGGATTTTTACCAACCTCGGGAACAAGCTGGTTTCCGCCCTAATTATGGCACAAACGATCACCTGCAGTGCCTAAAAACCCTAACAGAAAAAACTAACGAACATAACCGTCCCTTGGCATTGATATTTGTAGACTTTAAAAAGGTGTTTGATACAGTGGAGCTACCGTCCATCTTAAGAGCACTACAAGATTGCAGGATCGATCACAGATATTGTAATATAATTAAAAATATATATGAAAATTCCACAACAACCATAAGTCTATATTCTGCAACTAATAAAATAAAGATAAAAAGGGGAGTCAGGCAAGGTGATACCATGTCACCAAAGCTGTTCATTACCGTTCTTGAGTATGCATTTAAAAGACTAACATGGCAACAGAAAGGAATATCCATCGATGGAGAAAGATTAAACCATCTACGTTTTGCGGACGATATCGTGCTTCTGTCAGATAATCTGGGAGAGATCAAAGATATGCTCCAAGAACTGAATGACATACTACAAGAAACTGGGCTGGAGATAAATTTCGAGAAAACCAAAATGATGACCAATATGGTTCTCAGCGAAGAGATACAGATCAATAACAACAAGGTAGAATTAATCGATAAATACACATACTTGGGTCATGAAATTAGAATAACCAGAGACAACCAAACCTGCGAGCTAAATAGACGAATCACGTTGGGATGGGCGGCATATGGACGGATGAGAGACATTTTTAAAACAAATATCCCAATTCACCTGAAAAGGAAGGCGTTTAACCAATGCATCTTACCAGTCTTGACCTACGGAGCAGAGACCTTAACTTTAACGAAAGCTACTGCCGAAAAACTGAGAGTAACACAAAGGCGAATGGAGAGATCAATGCTGGGCCTGACCTTGAAAGATCGCGTAAGAAATGAGGAGATACGCCGACGAACTGGCGTAGACGATATTATACTGCGAATTAATAAACAAAAGTGGAGGTGGGCTGGACATGTTGCTAGAATGGAAGACGGAAAATGGACGAAGAGATTATTGGAGTGGAGACCAAGAGCCGACAAGCGAAGTCGAGGCAGACCACCCACCCGATGGACCGACGATCTAAAGAGAATAGAAACAAACTGGATTGCAGCAGCTAGAGATAGAGAGAACTGGAGACGTTTGGAGGAGGCCTATATCCAACAATGGATGTGAAAATTCGGCTGGGTGATGATGATGATGCATTGAATAGTAGTGGTGACAATACAGACCGCTGTCGTACTCCTCTTTTAATTTCGAACTCTTCTGATGTGTGTTCATCAATGCGTATGTGTGCCTTCTGTTTATAATACAGATTTGTTATAATTCAAAGGTCTGTAATTGTGTTGCTTTGAGGACGTCCATTAGCTCTTTGTGGCAGAGTTTATCGAAAGCCTTGTTGTAATCTATGAAACAGACATATTTTGGGTTGCTACAATATTAATATGAAGTGTTTGGTAAATACGTTTATGAATAATCTTTAAAAACATTTTAAGTGTGTCAGACGTTAGGCTTATGGTGCGGTGGTCGGTGCATTCTCTAGCATTTGTTGGGTATGTCACCCGACTGATAAATTGAATTAAAGAGCTTTAAAAGGACATCTATGTACTAATGTTCTATTATTTTAAGGATATCAATATGCAGTTGATCTGGCCCCGGGCGTTTTCCGTTTCTGGTGTTCTTTAGTGCATAAAACATTTCTTACTTTGTAATTTCTATACTTGTTTCTCTGTCCTCGAAAGATATGTCTTGTAGGTTTCCTTTTTCGTCGTCGAAGAGCTCTTTCATATATTATTTCCAACGTTTTAGCTTTTCGTCAGTCGTTATCATAGTATTGCTAATTTTATCTAAAAGAGTTGTGTTGTGGTTTCTTTTTTGCAGCCCTGTCATTTCTTTAACCTTTTTACTTAATTTGAATAGGTCGTATTTGTCTGAAGATCTTCTATCTCTTCACATTTTTCCTCATAGTAAGTTTGTTTTGCCTCTCTTATCATTTTTCTGATTTCATAGTTAATGATTTTGTGACTGTCTTTGTTTGTTGTAATGGAACAACGCAGTCATAATTTTATTACACAAGCAAGGAGACATAACAGATCTAAAGAACTACAGTTTTCTTTCACACATTTATAAACTTTTCACAAAAATTGTCAAAAAAGACTGGATGCTAAGTTAGACTTCTATTAGCCTAAATAACAATCTGGATTTATATTGCGATACAGCATTAATGACCATTTACAAGTCTGTAGTATACAACAAACCATTGGCACTGATATTTGTGGACTACGAGAAAGCATTCGATACTACAAGCCATAAGAAAATGTTAAAAACGTTGACAGAATGAAGAATAGACCATCGCTACACTAACATAATCAAATATATCTACCAAAATGCCACAGCTAGCTTAAAACTATCTGAACAAGAAACAAATAAATTCTGTATACAGCCAGGAGTACGGCAAGGAGACACCATCTCTCTAAAGCTATTCACGACGCTGTATTTCTAATTTGTACATTGCCTCCCATAGTTCTGACCTTGGTACAGAGTCATACGCCTTTCTCAGGTCCCCAAATGCCAAATTTATATCTCTATTTTTTGCTTTTTTCTTTTCCAACAGTTGTTCCAGTGTATATATGTTTTCTATGCATGATCTTCCTGCCGTGAATCCTGCCTGATCCTCCCCGATTTTGCATTTTATCGCTTGCTCTAACTTTTCTCGCAGTATCTTCCGATATAATCTTCCTATTGATGATATTACTCTTATTCCTCTGTAGTTTTCGCATTGTTTTCTATATTCTTTTCTTAAAAAGAGAAATCTTATATGCTTCCGTCCATTCCTTTGGGAGCTGTTCTCCATTTATGCCTTTCTGAAATATCCATTGTATCATCCGGTGTAATTTACACATTACACCCAATTACAAATTGGTGTTAATATTCATGATAAATGAGCATTGTGGTATTTATTGCATTGCGTTCTATTAATCATTTTTAATAAATGACTCAAAATCAATTTAAATTAATCACTCAATAATCTCAATTGGTAAATATACCTGCTATTGAATCTGAGAACTCTTCTTCCTAAATACCGTTTCACTGTCGACATAAAAGAGCAAATTACATGACCACCCTTCGGAGATCATTTTTCTCAAAGGCCTCTCCAAAATGTATGAAACAAAAGTAAATGAGCTGATTCATATGCATGCATCTCTTTCAAACACATTTAAACCGAACATATCTTGAGCTATACCGATCTAAACACCAATTACGTGTCACTAATTTCGTATTCAAGAATTTTAACAATTCTGCCATGTATAATTTTCAAAAATCTTTTAGGTCGTCTGTCATTAAAGCTACTGTTTAGTGTAGGTTGTTGCCCTTGTCTTTTTTGGGCTATCGACATATTCAATCTGATATTGACCGAATATATGATTTTATGAAGTAACTATTTGATGAAATATAAGACATCAATAACAGTAAACAATCCATAGATTTACTATACTAAAATCACAATCAAGATGCACTAGAAATAAACAAACCAAGACACTTGAATGTTACGAGGAACACTCCCGAATCAGGATTTAAAATGTATAAACTTTGTAAATCATTATTTGAGAGTGCTCCTTGTAACATTTAACTTGTCTTAGTTTGTTTATTTATAATGCATATTGATTGTGATTTTAGTATAGCTCTGAAATATATCAAATATTTGTAATAGTATAACACAAACTTTACTTAACTCTTTGAAGTGGAACTCATTCTGGTTATTCAAAAAAACATTGATTCAACGGATTATATACAAATACATATACGAAGGAAGTTTGTTAACATACCTATTAACTTTTAAGGCAATCGATGAAATGTCTGAATACTCAGTATACCGTTAACGGGGAACGATTCACCTATAGCTATACATATTTTTTGCTTTCTAAATTCTATGTGTGCGCTAACCAATACTATACTCACGCAGCAACTGCTGCCGGTAGTATCATTAAAATTAAATGTTAATTGTCTACTTGGTGTCGAACAAAGCCTTGTAAGGATAACTTTTATTATGTTTAATTCCATGCAATTATTTTTTCAAGTCGATAATCTTCCACAAAACGTTATAATGTACAGGGTGTTACCTACTCGTCGAAGAATCAACAAAAATTTGGGTTGAAAATATTTTTTGAATCTTATATTAATCATCATCATCACTCTCTTGGTCTTTATAACGTATATCGGATATTACATTGCTCCATATAATTATATCTTGATTGGTGCGGATATAATTTAGTTCACAAACAAGTCCCGTTTAACCGTCTCTAATTATCGTGTTTTATCGGATTAGGAATAAACAGTAAACATCAAAGTGACATAACAATCCGAACCCCATTATAAGGGCTTATCTTGGCAAACATAATAAATAATTAGAATTTCAACCATATCAGTTTAATTTTTAGTTCATTTTTTTTCTAAATTTGCTTATGAGTTCAATAAGATTAGTAACAATCAAAATTTGAAGGTGTGCGGTTCTTGGTTTTTTGAACGTCGTTTGCAATGCCTAAAGCGCGAAGTAGTGCTTCGGCGGGTAGTTGACCCAAGGGAAGCTGGACTTTCGTTTTGGAAAATTGCGAATAGGGTTTACAAAAGTCCTCAGAAAAAATCCTCAGCTTTGTGGTTATGGTTTGGTGTCTTGGGGAGTGCGTTGGCGTTGCTTATGGTTCAAGGTCACCTCCAATCTTTGTCGGAAGGAATATGACAGCTCACTGATACGTAGAAAAATTCTGTAACCCTACCTACCTGATACCCTACCTCCAGACGCTAGTTATATCCACTCTATTCTTCTTTATGGTGTCGAAGCATGGACTCTTAATGTTGACTTAATGAGGAAACTGGAATCTTTTGAGATGTGGCTTTTTAGGAGAATTTTGAAGAGTCCATAGACCGATCATATTACGAACGAAATGGTGTTGCACAAAATGGGAAGAGACATAAAACTTTTGACCACCATTAAAAGGTGAAAGACAGCGTGTTTGGGGCACATACAAAGGAAAAAGAGGTCCTGGTAGACGACAAATATCGTGGCTGAAAAACATTCGCGACTGAACCGGGTTAAACACACAGACACTCTTAAGAAAAGCGGCAGATAGAGACGAATTTGCAATTGTTATAGCCATCCTTCATTAGTGGATACGGCACTAGAAAAAGACTATTTTTTCTTTACCTGAAGTTTTTTTTTGCAAAAGTCCAAAAAAAAGTAAAAAAGTCAAGAAAGTTTATTTCTATGTATTTAACGTTAGTTCATTTGTAATTTTTAGTGATTTTGTGTTGTTTCTGATTTGCCCAAAAAATTTTAAATGCCAACAATTTGTGGTTGTCGGTAATTTTGTAATTTAAGCGAAGAGGGCGGTTTTTGCTTTACCGGAAATTTCACTAAAAGTTGAAGCTAATCCATCAACGGTGTTAAGAGTTTGGAGAAGGTGGTCCAATAATGGTGGTGAAATTCCATTTCCCTTGAGATTAATTTTTCCCATGCCAATATTTCTAACCCTTCTTAGAAGAAATAAAGGAAGATTCTAACGGTACTTTTAGGGGTAGGAGCCCTGCGCTACCTGCCTACATAATTTAGATATCACATATCACCCAGATCAGAAAAAGCTTTTACCACAGTCGGTCGCAAAATCTCGTAAGCTGACATCGCTAGCTCGCAAATTCGCTTAATAATATATTATATGTATTTGTAACTAAATAGTTCGCGTCGCAATATTATTTATAACGATTATAAGTCAATTATTTATAGTTATCAGTGTTTCTTAAAACCGCAGTATAGTTTTCATATAAAAGTTCATCTATTCAAACCAGCAGTGTTGCCAGTAGTGCGCTTTAAGCGCCAGTGAAAAGTGTAGTTGAAATACCCCACATCGCAGTGTTTTCGGACAGATTTCAGAAATTGCTATTTAATCTTAGTATTAAAATATAAGTTAGTGTTTACTTCTGTTTTTCATTCGGTCCGTCCTTTAATTCTCTAAATAAGTTATTATTCAACCAAATGGGATTTATCTGCGTCGCGGAGGGTCTGGATGTCCTAGATTATTGCAAGGCCATGATTTTCGCCATCTTAGACGTCTGCTCTCAGAAATAGACGGGGCAGTATATATCGAGTAAGAGATGATTTAGTTGCAGCTACAGGAAGGGTAGTCTTAAGAAGAACAGTTAATCAAGGATTACTCGGAATGGGACTAAGAACTTAACGTCCGCGTTTGATGTTACCTTTGACACCACAGCATAAGGCTCGACGCTAAGAATGGTGCAGAGATCGGCAAAACTAGAATGGTCTGCTTCAGTGTTGAATCTAGGTTTTATTTGGGTAGCTCTGATGGGCGCATAATGGTATGACTTTTTCGAGGTAAGACACGAAACATAGACTAAGCTATCGAACGTCATACAACAAGATAACGAAGCATTATGGTATAGGGTGCTATACGTTTGGGAAGCATATCACCTCTAGTTCTCATTAACGGAACTCTGACAGCTTGACGATATATTGGTAAAGTACTGCAATCGATTTTACATCCCTACCCACAAACCATTCGAAATCTGATCTTTTAACAGGATAACACAAGAGCTCATATTGCCCGTGAAACCATAGAGTTCATACAAGAATCTGGTATAGAGACTTTGGAGTGGCCATCAATATCAGCCGATTTGTCACTCATCTACCATCTGTGGAATATGGTAGGTCGAAACCTAAATCGATTGCCACGTCCTCCAGCAAACTTAAAAGACCTGTGACATGCCATAAGAAGAATCTGGATGAGTATTCCGCGATATGATATAGACCACTTAATTTGATTAATGCTTCATTAGTAACCGAGTGTATAGAAATTCAAGAATTGAATAAGAATTTTTTTACCGGAGATGGAACAGAGAACAACTCTGTTTCTAGTATGACCATGAAAAAAAAATGGACAGGTGTTGATTGTGACGAGAAAGTCAATTCTCCCATAGCTTACTTAAAATAATGAATGTACCAAAACTCATAAACTAAAAAAAAAACAAACATATTATGTTAAATATATTGAATATAGACTTTATGATAAAATACTTGACATATAATATATCCTATTTTACTTAGAAGTAGACGTTTTCAGGTCTGTTTCTTCGTCGCTTAACTCCGACGAACTGGAAGTTTCCAGATCGTATCCGAAAATGAACGGTTTCCCATCTTTCATCTGTCTGGCATAAGTACCAGTTAGACTAGAATGGCATGCGTTGTGATGGGTAGAAATCCTTTCTTTATCTGTATTCGCCTCGGAAGTTTCTTCTGCTGTCGATTCTTCTGGACGGAAATGCTCATAGGAAAGATCTGCAACGGTGTGTTCATGATTTCGCTGCATGTGATCGTCTGGATTTACTGGAAATAGAAAAAATAGTTCTTGTAAAAGAAATTCTAAACTAGATCTATTGTTATAAAATGCTTTACTCAATTCTCTCCCATTTCGTCTCGTTCTTTCTGTAACGCTTTCTAACTATGTTTTATTTTTTCCATACATGTTCTTTCTTATTCTTAAGGTGCTTTCTCCATTACTGAAGCTTGGCTATAACTACAGCAAATTGGTCTCTATCTTGAGCTGTTCTTGGTATGTGTGTCCATACCTGTCCAGTCTCTTACATTCTTCAACCAGGAGAATTTTCTTCTTTTTGGACCTCTTCTTCCTTCTACTTTCCCTTCCATTATAAGTCGAAGGAAGTTGTATTTTTCTCCTCTGCTCATTCTTCTTAGCACCTCGTTGTTGGTCACGTGTTCTGTCCAAGAGATCTTCAGCATCCTTCGAAAAACCCACATCTCAAAGGCTTCTATACGCCTTATACTTGTTATTCCGAGAGTCCATGTTTCCACTCCGTATAGCAATATTGAATAAAAAAACGTTTTTACAAATTGGTATCGGATATCCAACGATAACGTAGAGTTTATTAGGAATTTTTTCATTCGTTGAAATGCGGACCTAGCATATTCTATACGATCACGTATTACAACCTCGTACAATTTTGAGTAAAATTGTCAGAAAATGGCTCATCAGGCTAATTAATCTAAACTGTGAGCATCTATTTGCTTTATTTTTCTTGGGTATAGGTAGAAATGTCGATCTAAACCAGTCTTCTGGGAAGATTCCAGTGGTACATATTTTGTTAAATAATATTGTTAATGTCTGAAGATTTTCTTCATTGATAAGCTTTATCAGCTCTACGTATATTTCATCTGGACCTTAGGCTTTTCGTGGCATTGCCGTATTGATTGTTTTTGTAACTTCCGATGTTAATATATCAAGTATTGTTTCTTGTACTACATTCATTTGTGGTCTGTTCTCTCGTCATTTAACAGATCTTCGATGTATTTTTCCCACATATCTCCTACATTTTCTGGACATGTTCTTTACTCCCTCTATTTTTCCTAGGTCTCACACATTTAAAAGCTTTGGTAGATATAGAACAAAACATTCGTGCTACTATGATAGTTGTAGATAATATTTAGACTTACCTCCGTATCTAGAGTCAAATGCTGCATGTGAATCTTGTACAGGTTCTCCAAATTTTTGTCCACTTTGATCCGTTTCTCCGCTAAAGGTAACAGACAGTATTCGAGGCATTTCACCACTTCTTGATTTTTCAGTACTGGAATGTTTTTGTATAACCATCCCTTTAGCGTAATTAGTATTGTCCTCTTGACTGCTTTTTCTTGTGCTATTTCTACTAAAAAAAAAGAAAAGAGAACATTGATAAAAAAAGTTATTATGTGAAAATTATCAAATTAGCAAGAATGTGCATATATTAAGATATAGATATATTTGGACATCATTATCCTCATAGTTATAGTTATTCCTATTCTTCTTCAAGTGCCATCTCGGCGGCGGAGGTCGACAATCATCATAGCTATTCGGACTTTTAAGACGGCTGCTCTGAAAAGTTCAGTTTATGTACATCCGTACCACTCTCTCAGGTTGCGCAGCCATGACATTCTACGCCTCCCTATCCTTCTCTTTCCTTGGATCTTTCCCTGCATAATCAGTTGAAGCAAGGTGTATTTCTCTCTACGTGTAATATGTCCGAGATATTCTAATTTTCTTGTTTTTATTGTATTTAAAATTTCCATTTCTTTATTCATTCTTTCCAGAACCTCTTTGTTTGTGACGTGTTCTGTCCACGATATTTTAGAGTATTCTTTTGTAAACCCACAGCTTGAATGATTCCAGTTTTTTTATTGATGTTGCATTTAAGGTTTAAGATTCCATTCCATAAAATAAAGTCGAAAAAACATAGCACCTCGCCAACCTAACTCTTAGTTCCAGTTTTAAATCCCTGGTACATAGCCCTCTTCTCATTTTGTTGAAATTTGCTCTAGCCTTTTTTATTCTTATTTTGATTTCCTGATTGTAATCATTTGTGGAGTTAATCATTGTTCCCAGATATGCATATTTGTCAACTTGTTCGACGCTGGTTCCGTTTATTAGAAGATTCCCGTTATTTCTTTGAGTTTTCGATATTCTTATAAATTTCGTCTTCTTGACATTCATTGTTAGACCATACTCTTTTCCATACTCTGGTATTCTGGTCATCAGTCTCTGAAATGTTTTCGGCTAAAATCACAGTGTTGTCCGCATATCTAATGTTGTTAATGGGAACTCTATTTACCTTTATTCCAGCTGTTTCACCCTCAAGAACTTTTTTCAGGATCTCTTCGGAGTAGCCATTAAAAAGAATTGGCGACAATACGCATCCCTGTCTCATCCCACATCTAATCTCAATTTCTTCTAGCAGCTGTTCGTTAACACGTACTTTTGCTTGCTATTTATAGTATAAATTTGATAATTATCCTGAGGTTGTTCTAGTCAATCTTCTTTGATTTCAGGACATTCATTAATTTTTTTTGTTGTACTTTTTCGAATGCTTTATTATAGTCAATAAAACATGCGTATACATCTTGATTGACGTCCAGGCATCTTTGTATCAAAATATTAAGTGAAAAAAAGAGCTTTACGCGTTCCTAACCTTTGCGAAAACCAATTGCTTTAGCATATGAGACATCAAGCTAATGGTAATCGCTGCATTCTCTTGCGTTTTTCTTTTAGGGAGACAAATAAAAATCGATGTTAACCACTTTTTGGGTAATACGCCTGAACTATAAATTTGGTTCTAGAGTGTCACTAAAACATCAATGTGCTTTTCGTCTAGAATTTTTAGGATTTCTATAGGAAACATGTCAGGTCCAGGGCTTTTCCCACTCTTCATTTTTTTATTGCGTGTAATATTTCTTCTTTTGTAATACATGGACCTATTTCTTTTGACGTAAGTTCTATGTGCTCCAGATCTCCTCTTTCATCATCGAACAATTCGTCGATATATTCTGCTCATCTTTGTACTTTCTCGTTCGTATGTATTATAGTAGTCCCGTGTCTATCCAGAATTGCACGAGAGGGATTTTGTTTTCTTAGTCCTGCCAGTTCTTTAACTTTCTTGTGTAGGTTAAACAGATCATATTTATTTTGAAGGTCTTTGATCTCTTTGCATTGCTCTTCAAAATATTTTTCTTTTGCCTGCTTTGTTTTCCTGATCTCGTGGTTTATCTCTCTGTATTTATTGTTGTCCTTCTTTTTAAATTGTCTCCGTTGTTCCATCATATTGAGTATCACGTCATTTAGTATTTCTTTACAGGTTTCCAGTAGACAATGTTTTAGTCGATCCCAGTACTCGTCAATATCATTGGTGTTTGTGTTCAATTTGTTGCAGTTTACATGCAGTTCATGTTGGAGGCATTCTTTTACTTTAGGTTCTTTAAGTTTTCTTGTATCTATTGTAGGGATTCTTTGATGCCTTTTAATATTTTTAAGGGTGAGTGTTATCTTGGCGATAAGTAGTTTGTGATCTGAGGCCACGTCTGATCCAGGATATGCTTTCACGGCTTTAACAGCATTACGGTATCTTTCATTGATCATAATGTAGTCTATCTGGTTCCTGACTACTTTCTCCGATGTGGACGATCGCCATATATACAGTCGTCTGTTTGGTAACTTGAAAAATGTGTATGTAATAATAGAGAGCAAGTTTTGCTCTTGATAGAATTGTAACAGACGGTCTCCTCTCTCGTTTCGATTTCCCAGACCATAGTTTCGTATAAACTTTTCGCTTTGTCCCTTTCCAATCTTTGCATTGAGATCACCTAGGACTATCGTGATTTCTCTTGTTTTCGTTATTCTAAGTTCTTCTTCGATATCTCGGTAAAATAATTTTACTTCTTCTTCGCCAAAATTCGCCGTAGGAGTATAAACTTGTATCAAATTCAGTTTGGCATGAGATGTTACTAACTTCAGTACCATCACCCTTTCTGAGAAAGGGAAATAACATTCCACCGCTCTATTACATTTTTTGGTCTGTGTCTTGTGTCTGTGTTGGTAATTCTCGCTACCGGAATAATATATTGTGGCTTCGTCTGTTGAAAAACAACCACCTGGTTGGGCCACCTAGCTTCACTGGTACCCAGTACATCTATATTCAACCTGTTCATTTCTTGAATAGCGTTGTGCATTTTACCGGACTGAAACATGCTCTGAACATTCCAGGTTCCTATTCTAGTGTTGGACAATCTTATTTTTTAATCCACGTTCTTTTGACAAGGAATTCTCTGATTAACGACCTGAGAGTCCTTGTCTTCTTCTTCCCTGCCGGATCTTGGCTTCCGAGGACCATGATCAGTAACGCCGTTATTAGTTTCTAAAACCATGATGATTTTATTCTATACCAGTTATTCCTATAAAGATCATTAAAAGCAGAAAAAATACAAAAACAGTTTAAAAGCAAAGTGAAAAACATAAACTTATAATTTATTTAAACTTATAATTTAAAGGTTATTTAAAAGTTCCTTCATAAAAGGTATATATTACATGTACATCCAGATAGCAATGATGATGGAATATTAATTCCGAAAACGTCGTATGATGTAGCCCGATAGGGTGTTTTAATATATACCTTTTATAAAGAAATTTTTAAATAAATTTTTTGTGATACATGGTATACAGCCAGCTACAGGAATTTAGTTTCCTTGTGGATTATAAACTCATAACTTTAACTTTGAATAAAATTAGAAATAAAGGAAATGGAAAATAATGGGGCACCTGAAAAAGTCAATGTGGCAGTGGAAATACATAAAAAATGAGGAAAACATTCTCTCGATACCCTTCTAAATAAAATATTACAATTATGTAAAAAAAGAGATAAGACTGATATGCAATACTACAGGCTGATAACCCTTTTTAATCATCATCATAATTTTTTTCATTTGTTGTATTCTTTTATTTATCGTCCAACCAATAATTTTTACGGTCTCCAGTTTCTGTTCCTATTTCCTCTTTCGCTGCTGCTTCAATGTCTTCCTTTATTCTAGTCCAGTAGGAGACTATATGTGTCTGGCCTTCCTTATTTACATTTTGATTCCTTAGCCTGTTGGTGATGTTTTCCTACATTGTTCTGGTCTTTTTATTGTGTTTAGTTTAACTTAGTAATTACAGCAATTTAAATGTAACAAAAAAAATGTAAGTCAAAAACAGCTGTTGTCGTCGCTGTATGTGGTAACCATGTTTTCTATTTTAAGTATTTGATGTGAATTATACATATGTATAAGGGTTAGATCCAAGATCTGTGGCCTAGAGAGCCCGATCTTTGTTTTTTAATATGTTGTTTGTCCACAATTTTCCTTCTATGAAGTATTTATTGCCTAATTGACGATAGCTCTGATGATGACATTTATTATGTCGAAAGTATACTAAGCTTAATTAATAAATTATTTTAAACATTATCAATTTTATTGAAAACATACAAAACGTGTTTACCAGTTAGACCTATTTAGAAGTGTGTACAAGTCTTACAGTCTTTTTCAATTTTTCAATTAACTTAGTAATAACTAAGTTACGCATCTTTTAGTAACAAATAAAATATAACTAATTAATTTAAAATCTTACTCATCAATTCTCGTTTTATCTGCACTTCCTCTTTGCTGTACACCTTTCATATCGTCTTCGACTCCAGGAAATGATTCGTCCAATGTTACAGACTCAATTGCTCCATCTTCTTCATGTAAAATGTCACACCAACATTCGTCTATTATCATTCCTCCCGACGGGTGTTTGTTCTTCTGAAGTTTGGATTTTGATGAACTGGCTGCATTGATATTAATGTTTGGGCATCGGCTCCCGTAACGTATGTTTTGAACTGATGTAGTGGTCCCGTGTTTTCTATAAATGAAAGGTAAATATTAAATTGTTCAACCAATAGATACATACATATTTATATATTATGATATTGGAATTTACTCTGAATTTAAATACAGTTACTGATTTTATAAAATTCAATAAAACTGACAAAACAAACAATAAAAATAAATTTAATATTTTTTTATTCAATAAATATCTCAATGATCTTAATTAGTGAGTGAGTTCTAAAATACCTTTGCTTTTAATAGTGTTTAATACATTCAAAGAAATAGAAGGAAATAAAAGAAATACCACAATATTTGACACAATTAAAATATATTGATAAATACATTGAATAATTTTATTACACATAAAACAAACCAAATATAAATATCCCTCCATCCCTATCTTGACAATTGAAAACTGCACAGTGCAAAGATATTCTCTTTACTAACTGACCTACATTACTTTACATAACTTATAAAACCAAACAACTTTATAAATTTAATCATTTACTATTCCGTTTCAAAACTTTATATATCTCTAATATTGTTCCCAAATTTTAATAAATCTAATAACTTCCAATTTGTTTCAATTCTAAAATTGACTGTCTTGTTAAACCGCTAATTTAATTCCCTGCTTGGATCTGCTCCCAAAAACAAATCTCGATCTAACATCCTAACCAAAACACCGATCTCCTTTTGAATACTAAAATCTCCTAAGCTTCTCCCGATGCAATAATAATTGATTGGTACTTACAAAGACTGTTAACATTGCACTGCTACCACTTTTTTAAATACTTTCGAAAACAAAATTATCTTTTTATTTACACAATTTAACTTTTTTCTACTGTTCAAATTCACCGGCATACAACCCCTTTTCAGCTTCAGATGTTATTCTTTTCACGAACAGCCTTTTCTCCGCTTTCAAAATTCCATCAAACATACACTTACTCCTACCATTATCCCTTTCCAACCAATCACATTTTAGTATTTCAAACACACTAGTAGAATTCCCGTTTCCTACGAAATCCATCCAATTTTTTCTTGTTTTCGATATAACTCAAACTAAAGATTTTGCAGAAATTAACTTTTACAAACTTTCCCCGTTTTGAAAGACAATAGCTTAATACGGTTAATTGCTGTTTTCATATTCCCATCTTAAAAAACAACTTCAAATGGGTTTTCCCTGAATATTTAAACGAAACACTTTTTGTAACAATAAAACCCTGAAAACTTTTCGGTCGAATGGTCGAATCCATCAATTATTTGAAACACTTTCTATTCATACATATTTTTAGATTTAATTCTGCCTAATATTTTAAATTTCACAATTCACTATACGTCGAAAATAAGTCCTTTTCATTTCCAACACAAATAAAACCATATATGAATATAATTCCATTCTCTAATTTTTTTACATGTAGAAATAACAATTTTTGTCATTTTTCCTGTTCTCTGTCATTTAAACTTTGTGCATATTTTGATAATGACCAACGTTTTAACCTTGTTTAGTCTCTGTGCCTCTTCAAGGGTGGTATTTATTGTTGGATGAACGTGAATCTGCATGTTGCCGCTCTCCGGGACAAGTGGAGGCTGTAAAGCAGAAGTGTCAGAAGGATTTCCTACCTTTTGGACGCCGATTGCACCAAGCCTGCTACTAAGGACAGGTTCCATTGGGAAAAACGGTCTTTTTCAGATTATTGGCCTTTTTGTTTTGTTCGGTTTAAACGTGTGGAGGAGAGCTGTAGCTGTGTCCTCACCTTGGATCAGGTATCGTTGTGCAATGAGATTGGGAAACCACAGAAAATCAATCGCCCCATGTCCTTATGATTTTGAATGCGACTCTTAAGGAGAGATCCTGATATTCTAATATCATTGGTCCCAGACATTCCAAGATGCAATGGTCCAATGTCATTGATGCTTGGCTAAAATAATTCGAGTAATAATCGTTACAATTCCTTAAAACAAGGCCTCAAGACTGCTCGATTCCCTTATCAGTAAGCATCTAGCATCTATGCCACACAGTCCGTGAGTGTAATTTTCGCTTGTTTGGTGCGATGAATTACTTTGCTGTTATTGTTGTTTGTAAACTAAAGATTTTTTAAAAAGGATAAGCCAGGACCGTCGGGAATAAAAACAAGATGTGCTGTGGACTGCACCATTTTTGGACAACCATTCAATATTTCTGAAAATGTGTTACCGACGTTTGAACAAGTGATGAAATTTTGTGCTTGAAGGAGGCTAAACAAAAAACTTACCAAGAAAGAGTATAATTTTCCGTTATTGCCGAAGAGGTTGCCATGAAATTGGAGGAAATGTGAAAAAAGGCTTCAATTCCAATAGTTTCACGTACAAGAATAATTCAGCTTTTAAAATCCTACCACGACAGATACACCAAGGTTATGAAGCCATTTAAGAGCAGGCAAAACAGTAAGTCTTACCAAAATAAAATTCTATGCTTTCAGGAGAAAAGTTAAACTACTTTCGATTTTGTAGCAAGCAAATGTAATACTCCACTGAATTGCCTTTTTAGAAAATCTCAAAAAGTGCCTCTCAATGAACGAGAATTTTTATTAGATTAAAGAGGTCCGAGAAAAATGGTGATAAGCTCGGTTTATAGAGAGACAACAAGAAAATATATTTAGAGAGAACAACGATAAAAGAAGAAAGATACCGTAGCTATTGAGAATGATATTAATCCAGTACCTGAATGCGATTCTTCTTCAAGTTCAGAATCAAATAATTTTATTAATGATGTTGATGATGTTACGACTCATTATTCGGGAACTTGGATTGCGCCGCATCTTAAAAGCAAGAAGGCACTTTCCCGCGAAAAAACGTGAGGGTCTTCAAAATTTCTCCTATAAATTTTGATGCAGCCAATTGGTTGCCTAAATGGATTACTTTGGAGCTCTGAAATAGGAATAAAGCGAAAATATAACATCTATGAGTCACTAATTTAAAGCAGTCTACTTTATGGAGCAGAAACTTGGAGAATAACCGAGAACAACAGAAAAAAATTAGAAGCTGTAGAAATGGATGTGTTTAGAAGATCGTTAGGTATATCCCGCAGGGAAAGAGTTCGAAATGAGGAAGTAGACGAAGAATTGGAATACAACAGACATTGAGAGGAAACAGTTGATTTGGTATGGTCATGTTCAAAGAATGGAAGACACAAGACTACCCAAGAAGATTATGCAGTGGGTACCACCAAACCGCAAAAAAACGAGGAAGACCCAAAAAGACATGGAAAGAAGGGGTAACTAAAGCAATGAGTACAAGAGATCTTAGAGACGGCCAATGGGTTGATAGGAGGACGTGGAAGTTAGGCATCGGACAACGTCGAAAGACGTTCTAAAACCGATATAAATATATATATATATATATATATATATATATATATATATATATATATATATATATATATATAAATTTTGATGCAAACGACTACTTTCAGTTAATTAATTGGCAAGAGTGTAACCTCTTCTCTAGAATTTCGAATGACGATTTGCGAGATTTTATTACGAATCCTGACTTAGACCCTTTTAACATTGAGAAATATCACTGCCATACACAATGTGTAGAACAATGTGTCAAGTTTGTGACAGAAGCTTCTCAAGCAGTTTGTGGAGCGGATTCGAGAGATGGATTTATAAAAACGCGAATTAATTCCAGAAAAACCAGAAAAAGTTTTAATTATTTTTGTTAATAACCTTTTATTTTCCATTTTACCATAAAAAGTAATAGAAATAGATTCATATACAATTTAATTTGCTACAAATAATGTACAATACCATTTTTATAGGATTGCTAGTTTAGGAGAACAGCGCGAAAACTCTTTGCACATTCCAAGATAACGAATATTCAAGAACCCAGCCAACTTCGGAGCGGAATAAAACATATAGAAATTAATGAAATTAAACAAATTTGTAGTGAAAATTGTAAAAAAAAACCTGTATGACATTGCTCTGATGTCATTTTATTGTACAATTACCAGAAAAAAAGTTATAAGGCCCGAAAAATTTGTTCCAAAATGTTTAGTCATTTTTGTTTAGAACTGTTTTTTTATTTATCTTTATTTTTTATTTTGCGATTCAAAGTAATAGATTTTATTTTGTTTATTTATTTTCCATTTTACGATAAAGGTATTAGAAATAAAGTTGTAGACAATTTAATTTGCTACGAGTAATGAGCACTTTGTCAGATACAAATGTATCTGACCAATCAGCAAAATCTTTGTAACTGAAACATTACGAATAAAGAAAATTTACCTTGATTGTTCCTTTATATGCCCAGTATTATCAGCTCTTTCTAATTTTCGAGGCAGACTCCTATTTTCAGTTGTCACTTCAGATATTTCTTCAATAGACGGTAGCTTCTTCATCGTAGTAGTCTGAGTGTCTAGCACAGCAGGTCTGTTTTTCTCCATGTACGGTTCTAAATAAGGAGGATAACAAATAGTCACAGCCTTATCCCTTTGCTTTTGTTTTCTCTTCTTAATCTTTTCTTCTAAATCGATATCGCTGGTGTAGGAACTACTAAAGGCTGATGTTTTAGATGAGCATTTACATTTGCCTTCCACACTTTGGTCTGATTTGCTTTTGGAAAACAACGACCATTTACTGGTTCCTAAGCTCGAGGTTGAAGTAGGTCTGGACTTGGTCTGATCTTTTTCATCTTGCTTCTTTTGAGACCGTCTCATTCGAAGACAAATAAAGACGGTACCGATAATGAACCAGAGTAAAATTATAGCCAACATTACTATCAAGATAATCGAAGAGGTAAAGTGTTTATGTGATACGCCTGCTTCTGGAACCACAATTTCTTGCTCACCTTCAGGAATACACGTATTCTCTCCTTCATCAACAGCACCCATTGCTTTCAGCGTTTCTTCTATTCGCAGTATTCCTCCAAAAGCAGAGTAGAATTTGTCGTCTTCAATTTTAGTTAACACATCTCGGCGCAACCAACTGAAGAAACTATTGTGAAATTTTAAAGTCGTGGCTTTGCTGGATTTCTTTTCTTTCAAACACTTGGTAGACGCTGAAAAGACAATTTTTATAAGAATAATGGGCAAAAAAAAGTTTCTCCTAACTAAGACACATAAGAGTCTGCTAATTTAAATGCTAATTTTATTTTGAGTGGAAGAAAACGGTAGTTACTTAAAAGAAAAAGAATTTATGTCAAAAGCCACATTATTATTAGTGAGAAAGATTATCGAAACAATCCATAAATTAAAGTTAAATAAAGCAATTGATATATGTTAGACTTATATAACCTCACACACATTTTGGCTCCTATATTAAGCCGAGATCTGACCGAACATGAAGCAGCGTTCTTCAATGGCGAAGAGAAATAGAAAATACGTAATAGAAAAAGATAAAATATAAAGACGGGAACCAACGCAACGTGAAATACCGTTTTCCCTCAATATTTATAGTTTACGATTTCTGATATAGAGCAAAACTGTCTATTGACCTTGGCGCGTACTATCCCGTCGGTCGTTTGTCGGTAAATTAAGGCAGTTCAAAGTATGTTGGAAGTTGATGCATAAGTGTACACCTACACTGGAACCGTATTTCTCCCGATCCGATATCAGGCGACGTCGCCCGACGTCGGATTGAAAACAAACTCAAGGTATTAAATGATAGTGCCTACACTGCTTCCATGACGAAGCAGTATAGGCACTCTGATTTAATACCTTGAGTTTGTTTTTAATTCGACGTCGTCCGACGTCGCTAGACATCGGATCGGGAGAAATACGGTTCCAATGTAGGTGTACACTAACACGTATTTACCCCTCTTTTCCTTCCGACGCCACTAGGATCTGGTACGGTCAGTTTAGTGCTAATTTTACTATAGAGTGATCTAACGAAGTTGTTTTGGAATTTTTATCATTGTATAAATTACCCAGTGTACTAAAATTTCTACCGCAAACACTGGTAGCGTTAAACTAAACTAAACCCTCGACATTAGAGGGAACACCCAAGTAATAATACAGCAACATTTCGGCGTATGTTCCCATGTTAAATCGCGTAAGAAATCGAGGACATGTTGAAAATGGGAGGGGATGAAAAATAAAAAGACATAGAAAAAAGCAAATCTAGTGGCATTGCCAAAGTATCTTCATTGCTATTGATGAGATTTTGAAGTACGAGGCATCAAATTAAAGGGGATTGGACACCGAGGATAACAGAGTAAAAACAAATATTTTCACATTGCCAAAAGGGCATTATATCGTATCTTCGAAGTGAAAAAATCAAAAAAAGGTGTACGCCATTAAGACTTTACACTCATTCTGACATTATGTCCAAACCATCCAAAGTACCTAGCGTACCACTGTTATACACAGACTATGTACCATTACACAAGTCGATTATTGCTATATACAAGCCGCTAACTGGCGAATCACTTCTACATGATCTCTCATCAAGTGTTTAGTTATTAACACCACCCGACAATTCGATCAATCCACCTTCTCATGTTATCTGTCGGCTACAACTGTTCCGTGATGATCGAACGCCTACAGGTCAAGCAGATCTGCCATCAGATACATCTGATACACAAACCGATCCAACAAACACTGTCGATTCTTTAACTATGTCCAAGCCATCCAGTCCCTATGGTAGTCGCAAAAAAGACACTATGACACTTTTCCTCTTTTCGTCTGCCACTTCTTATAATGTACAGGGTATAGTCAAAACAATTGTTCTATACTCTCAAAACAATTTGTGTAATAAACAGGAGAGGTGTCGCTGAAAAGAGAAGGGGGTAGCGAATACATTCATAGAAAAATCAAAGATAACAGCATGTCAAAAGAAGATTACATCGTATATTCGTTGTTATTGGTGCGATTGGCGCGAGTGATATGTTGAATGAAAGGGGATAGCCCATCGACGAATTTTAAATAGAAAAACATACTTTGACTTGTGGCGGCTAAACCATCCACATATTTCTTCTTCTACTACTTCTTGTTGCCTTTTATCGATTTTGAATCCAGACTCTAACAATGTACGTATATAAAACCTGTAACGTTCCAATGGGGAAAGTTAACCGTAACAATTTGCATACAATATTATATCTACGTCAATTCTACTAGTTATTATACATTCGGAAAATATTATGTATTTAGGTTGGTATTTTACTTACGACCTACGGTAAGAATGAAAATATATGTTGCCATAGAAAGAGTGTTTATCAATTTCGATTAAAAAGGTATATATTGATTATGAGTTGCATTTTATATTTTAGGTGTAAACTAGTTTATGTTGAGATAGAAAAGACCTTTAACATTTGTCAGTTATATTGTTGATATAAAAGCATAAGGTATATGGTGTTTGCGAGCTTTATATTGTATGAATAATATAAAAAGGTACACATAAACTTATCTACGACCATAAATTAATTTAGAATATATAACAGCAGTCACCAACAAGAAGGTATGGTTACATGATTACTGGGAGAGGTTATGTTAGTATACTTAACTTACTAGGATTCGATCATTAGTTAACTTGGTTTAGCAGATATCTTTTTATTGATAGAAGGGACATCTTTTATATATTCTTATTGATGTTACGATATCTTATATATATATTACAGGATCCAACTTGTAAATGCAAGACATTTCGGAGACGGCTATCGCCGTATTACCGTTCTCCTTCGCCAATCCTTCCGGTCCATGGCATGCTCCTCCTCCAAACCTCTCGATTCCATCGCTCTTCGAATTCCTTCATTCCACGAGCGTCGATGTCTACCTCTTTTTCTTCTTCCAGGGGCTTCCATCTTTGAAGTTTTTGATGCCAACGTTCGTCAGACATTCTCAACAGGTGTCCAAACCATTTTAAACCTCTTCTCTCTATTCTGTCAATGACCGTTTCTGTAGCATTCATGTTGTTTCTTATAGATCCGTTGGTCTTTCTTTCCAGCCTTGATATTCTAGCACTTCTTCTCAAACAATACATTTCAACAGCCAACAATCTTCTCTTCAGGTCTGCATTAATTGTCCATACTTCAGAGCCATAACAAAGAACTGATTCAACCATGGTTTGCCCTATTCTTTTTTTGTTGCTTTTGGAAATGTTGCGATCCCACCATAATGAGTTCAGACATACTACAATTTTACTTTCGTGATTTATTCGGTGTTTAATTGCGGTTTCTCCCAAGCTGTTCTTATCAATGAGTGCACCTAAATATTTAAATTTCCTTTTTTTTTCGATATCGGTTACGATATCTTTAATTTAGTTAAATACAATTCATTAGTTACTATGTTGTATAGCATTCAAAATGAATTATCGGGGATAAATTTGTTCGATAACTCTAGGTTACCTGATCTTAAAACTATCAGAATTTCGAGTAAATTTATCAACAAGTAAGTACTTATTAATTTCACAGTAATTCCGATTTAAGTTCCCATAGTTTAAACACATACACACCACACCCTTATATCACACTTTTTACGAAGGCAGTAGTGAGTAAACTTTCAGCTATATTTGTTTGTTTCCCTTAATATAAAAGGATCTCGTAAATCAGCCGCTCTTATTGTTTATCCCTTGCTCTAAGTATCTACTGTAGATAATTTCTATAGTATTCTAGATAATTTTACTGTTAACTTCTTTAATTAGTGATTAAAAGAATAGGAATTAAAGGAAAACCACGATAAAAAAGAGAAAAAGAACAATCTAGAAAATAGAATCAACAGTAAAATCAGAGCTCAAGCTCAAAAGTACATTATATCACAGAATAGCTAAGAGTAACAAGGATATATTAAGTCTTTCTTTTGCACTTTTTGAAATGTTTTATGTAAGAAAAATTGATGAATTGATTATGTATGAAAATATGAATCTAGTTTAGTCTTTCATTTACCTATGAAAAACTTAAGTACAATATGCGAGGCTCTCCTGGACTCGATATTTCTTAACGTGAATCTCTTAAATGGTACCGCTATTGCTGAAGGTCGTACCCTAGAGTCAAAAAACGGCAAAGGAAAGGTAATTTCTGTTGTGACCACCGTGGCAGTATTATTCTCGCTTTGAGAATTTTGTTCAGATTCCATATAAAAGAGCTGGCTACAGCAGCTCGGTATTTTTGGTGTTTCCGTTTCAAAATTGATTGGTTCTATGATTAGCACCGGCGTGGTTGTCATGGGTTTAGGCCAGCCTTGACCGTTGGTGCGCAAGAACCATTTGATTTCTTCAAAGAGCTGGATTAGTTTCTCCATGCTGGTGTAATCTGAAAAGATGAAAAAGGTTTATATAAGGTAGACGAGCAATTTTTTTATTGAAAGAAATGAGCTATATACATATTAAGGAATATTAAGTCTAAAAAATTGTTTTTCGTCTTCACCGAAAAGGCAGTTACTTTTACATTGGATTAATTTAGCTATCTCGACGATACCTAAGTTTTTAAATACTCTGGTATATAAGGAAAAGAACTGTGAAGACTAGCAGATTCTACAAAAACTGGTTTATTTGCTAATAGAGTGACAGTTGATCTTCTAGGACGAAATTATTGTAAAATGAGACTGTACCATTGCGTGATTGACAATATATTTATTTCTTCATTACATAGTGGATTGAGTTGCAGTTTACATATTGGATTAAAATAGAGATAAAAAAATTGATTCTTTTGTTTTGTATGGTTTGTTTGCCCGTCTGAGGGTTGAGTGTAACAGTTCAATGGCGGATTCGAATTTAGCATTATAAGTAATGCGGGAGAAAATAAAGTCGAAAGTTTTTAATTTCGTTTCCGAGGAAACTGAGCACATGTAACTCGTCAAGTATAATCTGTAGTACGCACAGACAAGTTACATTCACATAAATCTTCTCTTCTTGACAGGAAATAATCTATTTGGGAGGAATTTTGTCCACTTTTATACGCATTGTTTCTAATTCAAGAACATCATCTCCAGCTTTATTTCTAGTTCCACAGCCTAGTCCTCCAAGTATTGCTTCATATTCTGTCATCTCCTATTATGACACTCTGCTCTGATGAAATATCACTTATTTCTGATCATAGAAAGCTTTTCTTTCATTCTCATCCAGACCGATTTGAGAAGCGTAAACAGATAACATTTAACACTTCTTTATCACACAAAATTTATTTAAAAAGTCGTTTGTAAAAGGTATAATAATAAAAAAAACTTTATCGGGGTACATCACATAACGTTTTCGATATATATATATATATATATATATATATATATATATATATATATATATATATATATATTCCATCATCAGTGCTATCCTAAAAAGTATAACCACTTTAATTAAATCGAACGTGAAAGTTAAAATTTTGACTAAGGTGATTACAAAAAGTATGGTTAATACTTACTGGATGGACATACATGGGTAACAACCCTTTAAATGATATATGATTAATTTTGAGTTCTTCTTCTTCTTCTTAGCCTTCTGTCGTCCATATTTGGACATAGGCCTCTTCCAAATCCTTCCATCGGTCTCTATCCTGAGCAACATATTTCCAATTTGTTCCGGCTATTCTTCTAATGTCATCAACCCATCTCATCTGTGGTCTTCCTCTTGGTCGTTTACTTTCGTAAGGTCTCCAATGTTGTATTGTAGTATTCCAACGTTGGTCTTTCTGTCTAGCAGTGTGGCTCGCGAAGCTCCGTTTAAGTTTTGCAATTTTTATTGTTATGTCCTCGACTTTTGTTTTGGATCTTACCCAGTCGTTCCTCTTTATATCTGAAAGTCGTATACCTAACATTGTTCTGTCCATTGTTCTTTCTGTTGTGGCTAGTTTATTCATGTTTGCCTTGGTTAGGGTCCAGGTTTGACATCCATATGTCATGATAGGAAGGATGCATTGGTTGAATACTTTGCTCGTCAAGTATTGGGGTATTTTGCGGTTCTTAAGTATCCAACTAAGTTTTCTAAATCCTGCCCATGCTAGTCTTGCTCTTCTAGTAATTTCCGCACTTTGGTTCTCTTTGCCAAGTCTCAAGATTTGGCCTAGGTAGATATATTCCTGGATTTGTTCTATCTCACTGCCGTTTATATGTCTGTGGTTGTCATTATTTTTGTTTTTTTCATATTCATTTTTAGGCCGACGTATTGGGAGCTGGCTGCTAGTTCCCCCAACATAATTTGCAGTTCCTCGAATGTGCTCGCTATAATCACTATGTCGTCAGCGAATCTGAGGTGGTTTAACTTGTTGCCATTAACGTTAATGCCATAGGTTGACCAATTTGTAGTTTTGGAGACGTCTTCTAGGGCTAGGTTGAAAAGCTTTGGCGATATTATGTCTCCTTGTCTCACTCCTCTTTTAATGGGGATGGGATTTGTATTTTCGTCTAGTTGTACTATTATAGTTGCATTTTCATATATGTTATGTACTAGTTGCCTATATCTCGAGTCTATTCTACAATTATTAATAGCTTGTTCTATGGCCCACATCTCGATACTATCAAACGCGTTTTCATAGTCGACGAAGGCAAGAAATACGGGTAGTTGGTATTCATTTGCCTTCTCTATCAATGTTCTCATTATCAGCAGATGGTCTGATGTACTATATCCTTTGCGGAAGCCAGCCTGTTCAACCGGTTGGTAATTATCCATTTTGTAGTTTAACCGGTTATTAATAATTCTCATAAATAGTTTGTATACTTGACTGAGCAACGATATAGGTCTATAATTCTGTAGATCACATTTGTCCCCTTTTTTGTGTAAGAGTATTACTAGACTCTCGTTCCATTCTTTAGGGATCTGGCTATTATGGAGACATCTATTAAATAGCTCTTTTAGTACAGGGATTGTTAATGTCTTGCTTGTTTTCAAGAGCTCGGCAATTATACCGTCGTGTCCTGGAGCTTTATTATTTTTTAGTTCTTTTAAAGCTCTTTCTATTTCGTATCCCTTTATATTTGGTAGTACTTCTGATCCCACGTTTTTTATCTTTCTTTTGACGTTCTCCTTTGTTCTTTCATTAGGCTGGCCTTGCGAGCTGTACAAGGATGTGTAGAAGTCTTCAACAATATTTGTTATTTTATATTTGTCCTTCTCTACCTTATTGTTAGCGTCTTTAATTTTGATGATTTTTTGAACTCCCAGTGCGGGTCTTAGACATTTTAAGCCTCTGTTGTTTTCAATGACTCGCTCTAGGTATTAAGTTCTCGTTCCATTTTTGTATGTCGCGTTTTAGTTCTTTTCTAATTGTTTTATTAAGTTCTCTATCTTCTTGAATATGGCGTTTGTTTTGCGCTAGTAGTTGTCTTCTTTCCGTCATTAGCTGTTTAGTTTCATTGCTTATTTTGTCTTCTTTAGTCCTTGTTTTCTTTGCGACCTGTAGTCCTGCTGCGAGAAGGTTTTTATTTAGGATTTTATTAATCTCGTCAATTTGATGTTGATTATGTGAAGGATCAGATTCGAACTTATCCGGTAAGACCTCTCGGAATTGCTCTTCATTTGTTCTTAGTTTAAAGGCATCTATCCTCGTTGTTTTTTAAAAAATCATTTTTCTCTCTTCTTTCATGTTAATATTTATTTTTGCTCTGACTATACGATGGTCACTGCCCGTTGTTACGTTGTTTATTGTTGTGACGTCTTCAAATATTCCTTTGTTGTTTGAGAGAAAATAATCTATTTCATTTTTGGTCATTCCGTTAGGTGCGACCCATCTCCACTTTCTGTTAGGTTTCTTTTTGTAGAAGGTATTCATAACATATATGTTTTCTTGTTCCAGGAATTCCACGAGTTTTTCTCCTCTTGTGTTTCTTGTGCCGAATCCAAAATTTCCAATCTTGCTTTCAGAGTCTTCAATCTTACTTCCAATTTTGGCGTTAAAGTCTCCCATTATTATTATTTTGGATTCTTTGTTGTTGTCTATAGCTTTTTTAACGTCTTCGTAAAAAGAATTTATTTCCTCTGAAACAACTTTGAGTTACATTTTTGATAATGAAAATTTAGGATGTCTAACTTGTCTAAGATGTCTCAGTCAGACAATAGAAATTGATTACAAGTCAACGTAAGACTCCACTGAGGTTGTTCTTAGACGAAGTGTCTATGAGGACTTGTTGATAGCAACTGATTAAAATAACATATTAACGCGGAAGTCTGAACAAAGCAGTCGATGTAACCGGAGGTATGTGTCTAAATGTGACAGTAGCCAGCAATATGAAAAATTAAATATGTGAAAATTTGATTGATAATATGAGTAGCAACCATGAATATGTTGTAATTTAAAGTATGATTGATTTTAAAGTTTGTTGGAAATTTATAAAATGGGTATTATTGTAGGTGGACTAAATGGTTGATCAAAATTGTGAATATATGTAGGCAACCAACTACACAGATATCTGAATTCATTGGTAGAAAACTACAGGAATTTAGTTTCCTTGTGAACTTTTTTATCAACTACAAATTTCACTGTCACTATTCTACCACTCATTCTTTCAACTTCTACTTCGTTATCTTTCATTTGTCTATTAGCAATTATACAATTCCACTCTTAAAGTTAGCACATGAGTGCAAGTTAGCACAAATGAGCTCCATTTGTAAGTTGACAGTACCCTAATAGATGGTAGAATGCGTCTACAACATATCTCCATGATTGTCTAGAAATTATTCGAGATTCATCGATAATTCGTTGTCTTAGCTCTGCAAGACTTGCTGGTTTAGTTTTGTAAACTGAATTTTTCAAGTATCCCCAATAAAAATAATCTTAATCTCTAATCTGAAATCAGGTGAACGTGGATGCCATTAAATTCTACCTCGTCTACCAATCCATCGTCAGGGAAATATCTCATCTAAATAAAGCCGAACATTTACACCAAAATGAGCTAGAGCTCCATCTTGCTGAAACCATATCTGAGAAAAATTGGCCCCAAACAAGTTTCTCATTGTAACTACAATTTCATTTCTAAGTAATATTTCGTAACTATATGACGTAAAGTTTTCTTCGATAAAAATGGCCCCAATTAACTGTACCGAATATCGTACTATACTGCTAATACTACTGACCATATATTTAATTTTTGTGGTATTTGAATATTATTTTCACGCATCCAGTGTTTACGTCACTCCAGTACCTTAAATTGTGTCGATTTACACTTCCACACAGTGTAAAGGTTACTTCATCGGAAAAATATATTCTGTTAATGAAATTTTCATCATTTTCAATTTTATCAATAACTACCTTAGTAAACTCTAATCTACGATCGAAGTCATCTTCACTTAATTCTTCCAATAAGTTTTGTATGGTTTAAATTTATTCTTGCCTACCTTATTCGTACCTACATCATGTAGTTGTGTAACCCTGCGTGAGTATGTATGTGGATCTTCAACAACACTTTGCACTATATCTAAAGTTTTGTTGTCATTCATAACTCTATTCGGTCTACCTGATCAGTATCTATCTTTTACTTCTCCAGATTCCTCAAACCGCTTTACAGTTTTTTGTACCGTCGCCTTATGAATAGGAAAAGTATCATTGAACTGAACAAGTTGGCTACTTCATAATAAGATCTTTTTCTGTCACCGTGCCCTCTCATCATTAGAATAGTAATTCGTTCTTTTTCGTTAAGAGCCATTTTAGAGAAGCAATTTGTCTTGCAGAACTTTTCGAAACACAATTACTGTCAGTTTTAGTTAATAATGTAAATGGTAAACAAATGTCAAAATCACAGCATTCTACATTTTTTTTATTAGGTTAATGCCTCGACAACTATGATCATGGGCATGGTACAGTCAGGTACCTAGTGTAGTGTGTGTGTGTGTGTGTGTGTGTGTGTGTGTAGAGTAATTGTCTTGATACTTAGCAAAGTCGACGTCATTGTCTTTGCTAAGAGACGCTAATTGTATCCGAACGTCAGCGGTCCCTCCGGTGAGTACCGATCGCACTAGGATAGAAATTATTTTCATTCATTAATTTTTAATAAATGAAAATTTCTCCACCCAGATGAGATTCGAACTCACGACCTTTAGGTTTAAAGGTAGGCGCTCTTACCACTGAGCCACAGAGGGGTGCATTCTACATTTAAATATTTAAATTTATTAAAATCTACATATTTTGCACTGTTTTATGTATTTAAGACCTTCCAGACTACATAAAATCATAAGTGTTACATATGGCTGAACTCGTATTGAATAGGAGATTCCAATAATTACTGAATATACAGGGCAATGAATTTGAAAAACCAAAGTTACTAACAATATAAGAGAAACTCCGTATCCGAAAATAGGTGTACCTCAAATTTTGTACAATTATGACTAGCAATTTACGAGATAATTGGTCGTTTCCAGACTTTTAGTGATTATATCGCCCCCTCACATTATACTACAGGAACCTAATACTATTTTTTGTTTCAGGTAAATTATATAATTACATAATCCGTACTGCTGTATATTGGTTCTTTAAGGTAAGTCATAGTAATTAAATTAAAAAAGATTTTAATATATAGGGAAAATTAGTATTCAAATATGGATAGGGCGAGAAAAGATTTACTTTATGTCTTACGAATAAACCACATTGAAGACTGTTTACGTCCATATATAACCTGGAAATAATTCCTGATTAAAATTAATAGAAGGCAACAGTTTAATTCTGATATAACAGCTAGATCATAATGATATAATAAGTATATGCTGATAAAATATTATAAAAACACTCCTTGGACTCTCAGCTTTCGAAAAAAATTTAGCCGCTTAAGAATCAGATAAACTTAGCTTATACTGAGTAACATATCAAGTAACACATCAGAAAAAGGCAAGCACAAACAGGGAGAGTGCAACAGAGAAACAATATTAGCCATTACACACTCACTTTTGTGAGATTATAAGTCAAGCTTCTGTGTCTAAAGTCACGAGTCAATATGGTTTGAAACATAAAAATTGTTACGTTACGTGCAATAAAGACTTAAATTTCTACATTAACTTTGTAGAGTCATACAGACACCTACTTTTCAGTTATGTTTTGTAAATGATAATATGCCAAAAGGGACAAAGCACCCATAATTTTTAATAATTGTATAGTGACGGGGCAAAGTCATCTAAGTGCCAAAAAACATTTTATTGGGAAAACACAAAAAACCGTTTTTGAATCAAATTTATTGTCGTAAATCGTTTATTTAAAAATAAAAACTGTTAAATTGTCATTTTAAATATTAAACATTCTTCAAATATAACACATATTACAAAAAATGAAAGTGCTTAAACTGTCAAAATGTTTAAAAAATATTGTTTATTGTCATCATCGAGAAATTGCAACATTGCAGTAATGTCTTTCTTTTTAGATTCTTTTAAAGGTAAGGAATTTGGAAGAGAAGACAGTGTAGCATTTTTGATGGTAGTGGCAGTAATGCCAGGTTTTAGGACTATACAACTTTCCTATGGTGCTAAATCACTGTAACTTTTCTTGTACATGACGGTCCCAGGGTTGTTCTTTGAAACTCGAATCCAAACAGCTGTAGAAATTCCAAGTTTGGCTGTATTCAGAAACGCGGAAGAGGCTGCATCAAAATCAAAAAACGTTTTCTCGTCACCCATGTTCAGAACTTTGTAAGGACGTCAAGGTCTCGCTGTGACTATCGCCTTCATAACATCCTGCATATTAATTAGCTTGCATTGTCTTGCTCTTTTTTCGATTAAAGCAAAATCCTGATCTGAAGCTGAGAACGAATGACCTTATACAAGAAACTTATGATCAATCGTTTCATAAACTTCATGTCAGACAAGAAAAATGTACAAGAACAAAAGCATTCTGTTTTTCAACTGATCTGCACAGTTATCACTCCAAACGCACAGATTTTTTTTGTATGTATTGAGTAGTCCACAGTTTAGTGTTTGTAAAAGGCAAGATGCCATTTGGTTGCCTCCTCTTCCTGATTGCCCCTCATGCCAAATACACATCAATCCATCATCTGTATCAGCTACGTGAATACCAAAGTTGTAACCAGATATTTGGCCGGAATAGTACATACTACTGTGAGTTAGTTTGGGTAACGAAACAACTTTCTGCAAATCCATTGTTATGGTGCACGTGTCACTTACTGGCAAGGTGCTTCGTATAAAGTCGCTTTTTATAGATGCGAAAACAGCTTCTACTTGGCGGTGATGTAACTTAAGTTTTGTTGTCCCTGTTTTCTTGGTTGCTGGGTCAGAACTTTTGGTTGATATGCTCAGTTGATCGCATGTTGTGCAAGTATCCACTCGTGGTCGACGGAAGGATAGGTTCGGAAAATCCTTCAAAAAAACACTTCGGTAAAACTTGTGTGAAATATGAGTACAAGGATTCTTTTCTTGAAATGCCCTGAAAAGCCTATGCACATTCAGATCAGAGCTCAAATACTCTTTGTCCGACTTAAGTCGGTTGTAATGACTGACATCTCTAGGGAAGCTATTAATATGTTGTTTCACTAAACGACGATCATGGACAGTGAATTTAAACATTTTTGCACCACCTCGCTTGTCTGTGTAAATGTAATCCCCACTTTTTTCCTTCTTGACAATGGTTGTAATCCTTTGGGGAGTAATAGCAAAAATCTTCATGAATGCCTGTTTACAAAGTTTTTGTAAACCTCCCTTACCATCAGGAACAGTGTAACTCATAGTGCATTGGCGTCGGCTCTCTGAATCATCATCGTAAGTACCATGACGACATCGTGTCAACGGAAGTATCTGAATCAGTCCCATAAGATAACTACCCTGTGCATTTAAATCCAGTGAATAGTAGGACTCATGGAGTTTCATCTTCTCTATTCCAGTCAGTTCCTTACAATAGCTGTTCTTACATTTGCATTCAACCTGAAAACAAAAAAAGCAAAATATAAGGTTACATTGCAAATGTTGGTTTTTGTTGCTAACGTCATTATTGCACACATACTCGAAAATAAAAATTAATACTAACCTCGTTTTTAGGTTTACGTCTTGCCGGAACTAGTTTTTTAAATTTATCGGTAGTGTACGAATTTCCACTAACTCGTGCCTCACTCTGTATTTTTCTCTTACGTTTTTTGTTTTTAACTGTTTCATCACGACAAAATGCTTGTTCATTCATTATTTCATGCAAAATAGGAATTTTAACCTTAAAACGACACGTTCCCGAACGTTTTTAAGCAACTACTGACATGGAAAAATACTAATAAAGAAGCATGGCACTTAGAACAGTTTGGCCGGATACGTCCGAAGGACATACCGCTAGCTTGATCATGCAGTCAATTTTTAAATTAGGTAACAGTAGAATAGGGACTTAAATCACAGTGGGGCTATTGGCGATGGCACATAGAACACTTTGAGTGGAAAAAGTGATTTTTTGATTTTTTGACACTTAGATCACTTTGCCCCGTCACTCTACAATTATACTAAGATCTCTAATAAGATAGTCCGCCAAGTGGATACCAGCATTCTAACTGCCAGCCGTCTACCATTTCTAATCTCTATTCGCCAAAAATTTAAGTACATATAATATTTTCCGATGACTCTACAATCGAATATAATATTTGAAATCTACAATCTAGCTGTTTTTAGTTGACAATTATTGGCAATATATATATATATATATATATATATATATATATATATATATATATATATATATATATATATATATATATATAAGTAAAACATTTGCTATATCCACACGCCAACACTATTGTTATACATATATCTATAAAAGCATTAAACCTAAGATAACGGTCTTAGAGAGCAGAACCTAGTTTAGTTGTGAAACAAAAAGAAAACACTATTAAAACAATTTTAAATCAGAAAGACTATTCTAATTTCATGAAAAGCGCAATAATCCTTTGATCTTGAATTACTTTTAATAAAATATATAGTAAACAAAAACCTTTCACTGGGCTTACTTATGGACTAAAAAGTATTATTCCGTTATATTTAAAGTGTTCTATCAGTATTGTACTGAAACTTAAAAATTTTATATTTATCAAAAAATGCAATACAATTTTCACATTTTCTTCTGAATTTCCAATATATTTTGGTCCTCATTTATTTATTATTAGTATAAATAATTACTGTCTTTACTGAAATAGCAAAGACAGAAAGATCCATGGAAAGACAAATGCTGAACATTAAACTATCAGACAAAAAAAGAAACGAATGGATCCGTAATAAAACAAAAGTGAAAGATGTCGCAAGTAGCAAAGCTTAAATGGAAGTTCGCCGGACACACCCTAAGGCAGAAAGATGAAAGATGGACTAAAACAATTATACATTGGAGACCATGGAATCACAAACGTAAAAGGGGAAGGCCACAAATGCGATGGTCAGATGACCTGAAGAAACACGCCGGGTCAAAATGGATGCAAATTGCCCAAGATAGAGAGGCATGGAAGAAGGAGGAGGAGGCCTATATCCAAGGATGGATGTTAAGGGCTGTATAGATAGATAGATAAATAATTACTAGAATACAATACAAATGCAAAAACTACTTACCTATAAGACCAGCGTAGAATGCGTGCCGAGCTAAGGGTAAAACAGCATACTGCAAGTACCCTCCAAGTAGATCAGTTAACGCTAGAAGAGTTACCCGTTTTTTTCGACCAGTGGTGGCTGTCTTTACAACTTCAATTAGCAATCGGAAATAACTAACTATATCGTCGACAAAAGCGTTGCTGTCTATGTTGAAAACTGTTACGTCCGGCAGTAAGTCTTCTAGGATCATCCTGGTCGTCAATATAGCTATCTCCTCCAGAGACCAACATTGTTTATACACATCCGCTGGAGTAAATAGAACTGTCCCGACTCCGTTTACGCTTTCGTTTGTATCGTTGCAATGTTTGATCTTTGGTGTAGCTTTAACTATAGTTAAAATATAAATAAATATAAAAATTGGCAAGTATGACATTACAAAGACAATGTCAGTTTTGAATGATTGATTAAAATTATTGGTCTGTAGCTTTATTTCAAATAATGATGCATATCTGATTGTTTGTAATTGGTTGAAATATAATAATAAAGCATTTACTCATAATATAATATTATTAACATAAATTAATATTTAAAAAAAGACTCCAGGAGAGTTTTAGTTCAGGAAATGTACAGTGCGAAGCACAGAAATGTCCCGTCTGTTCAGCTAAATGGGGCATAACAAATAATAAAAAAATATTTGGATTGAAACCAATTCGTTTTTCGTATTCCATAAACCTATCTATACTGCCACGACTATACACAATTCATCATCCCATTCTATACAACATAAATTGGCAGCATATCACAGCATGTTACATAGATTAATAGAAATTCCCATGTCAAAAAACAACTTCGACATAGAATTGAATATCTTTATACAAATAGCAGTAAACAGTGGCTATAACGAACAGTCAATAAACAAAATTTTAAACTAAAAACTGAATAAGAAAGTACTGAAATTTGTCTTTATTACATGTACAGGCAAGATATAATTACAAATAGCCGAACATATAAAAAACAAACACAAACTGAAGCCAATATATTAAGAACAACAAGAACCAAAAGAAAAAGCGGATATACAAACTTACATGTGGAGACTACCCAAAAACTTACATCGGTCAAACGAGTAGAACCTTTATCAAACGGGTATCAGAACACAAAATGGCTTTCAATAATAGAAAAACAGATTCTACTTACGCATTTCACCTCATGATCATAACCATTCTTTTAATAACCAATTTCAAATTCTTTACCTTCAAAATAAAGGCCTTAAGCTATGATTATTAAAATCTATGGAAATTAAAAAATCAATCTGAATAAACCAACTTGAGACAAACAGTTCTTCCCTCCTCGACTTATTCAGTTAAAGAATATTAGGTGTTAGACGCATAACAGAACACCTGTAGTGATAATAAATTATATACATAAAATCATGAATTTGTTGCTTGTGTGAGTCCATTTCAAATAGGTAAAGAAATAATAAATCAGACTTACTCACAATCAATTTAATTTAACTATCCGACGACCGGTTTCGCTTTCTACAATATGCAAAGCATCTTCAGGTCTCGGTACAAAGTTAAACAAATGATGCCGGTACTCTATTAATAGATGGATGGTAGAACATGTTTGAAACTACTGTATATTGTTGAATGGAGAACTCAATACTATTATTGCAGTTGTTTGACAGTAAACGGGAAGTTCTTGAGGAGGTAGATTTGATCCAATGAATTTGAGATGTGTGTGAGATTGTTTGTTAAATGTAAGTGGTGTAATATATTATTGTGTTATTAAAAGTTATTTATACTTATTCCAGAGATATATTTTTGAAATGTGTGTTATTTATTGAGTAATTGTTTTATGAAGGTGACATTTATGACAATGAATAAGTGTAGATGTAAAATTGTGTGGGTGTGCAATTATTTCCAAACTTGTAGTTATCAAATTACTTTGATAAAGTTCTATTGGCAATGTGTTAATTATTGGAATGGTCAAGTGAATAAAATGAATAAAATGGTAAAAAATGGTAAAATACAAACACTTAAGGATAATTTAAACACACTAAAAACAGAAAACACTTAGAAGGGACGAAACAAACATTGAATTTAAAAGGGGAATTACTTTAAAGCACTACATCAAAAGACTATGATGTAGTTCTAAGACTATGATGTTCTACCATCCATCTATTAATAGAGTACCGGCATCATTTGTTTAACTTTGTACCGAGACCTGAAGATGCTTTGCATATTGTAGAAAGCGAAACCGGTCGTCGGATAGTTAAATTAAATTGATTGTGAGTAAGTCTGATTTATTATTTCTTTACCTATATACATAAAATTTGTGTAAGTGTTGCTTATGTCTTTGTCGGCAATGAAATTTGTTTCACTATGTGCCATGATATCAAAATTTTTTTTAAGAACACAGATTTTGATTTCAATAATATGTGCAGTTAGTGATCTTACATTAATATGACCAAATGCAATCATAATATAAGAAGTAGAATAAATTATTTATCAATTTAATATTAGAATAATAATTATATCGCACTAATAGATAGAGGCATAATATTTAAATTCGTAGAACTGTACATTTATTTTTACAATAACAGATAGCAGAAAACAATTAATAAGAAAAAAAATATAATGAAAACTAGAAACTCTACGTAAATTTTGTGTTTTTGTTTGTCAAAAATAGTACTCAGTTAGCGCCACAACCCAACATTTTGTTTATAGCAACAAAGCAAACGAATATATTTTTACTCACAGGTAATTTAGGTTGATTGGTCGAAATTTTACTCTTTCATATCCAAACTGGTAATCTGTTTCTTTGCACCACTTACACTTGCAAAAAATTTGGCCTTTCCACTACTAACAGCACTTCTAACCGAACTTATTAGACGCATATTTATAAATAGTTCATTCTCTCTTGTTAGAAGTTCCATTACAACTTATCCACTGCCCTTCAATTTCAATTTATTTCAAACACTAAATCCCGTTTCCATTTATTTATAAACATCACTACCGTTGGTCGTACTTTAAGCGGAGCATTCACGTTCCGATATTTTTAGTTCTACTTGTGGTCCAACCTCCGAAGTTGGATCCGATATCAGACCGTATGTGGGCTTGCTGGATTGCTGGAAATCTAGTTGTATGAGACGGAACATTTACAGGGACAATTCGAAGGTCCAACTTCCGACTGGCAACGGAGTGGAAGCATGAATGGAGGAGTCGGAAGTCTGATCAAAACTTTCCTTAGTCAGCGCTTGACATTAGTTACCGACTGTATGCCTTCCATAATGAGCAGTGAAGGATTTTCGGAATTAATTGATATTTACAGAAATATTCTGTTTGTGGGATACTGGTAGTAGATACGCGAACCGAAATGTGTGGAAACCAGTCCAACAACATCTGCTGAATGTGATGTTGAAGCACGAAAACACTGTCAACATAGCGTTCTGCGGTAGTTTCTGTAATCATTCGCATCAATGACATTGAGCAACTTCGTGTCACAATAGTTCACACAATCAACAAGTAATTTCTTCATCCAACATTTTTTTTCTCTTTTCAAATGGTGAAGCTAACAAACACAATGCTGGTGTCACTTTCTTCCTCCTGATTATATTTTGCGTAGACTTTACTCGATACATTTTTGGCTGAGCGATGTACGCCACCTTGAAGACAGGCTAGGGCTGAAATTGGAGCGCTAGTTTGATCGCAAGTAGTAGCGAGAGTGCAGCTGACTATCCAACTAGTAGTCCTACTTACTGGGACTTCAAATCGGAACGTGAATGCCCAGCTTTACTTCCACCGACTATTCGATCTTGTTTTTTGACCAGTAACAATAAATGTCGTTTACGGATATTTGTGTATTTAATTTATTATTAATGATTTTTATTACCTGTTGATGTAGTTGTTCTGTCTCACTCTCAGGAATATTGTTAAACACGAGGCAGTTAACATGGGCATATTTACAAAATACTAATGTTCTCTTTTCTGCAAACGATATCATTATAATCAGTACTCTTAATCTTCGTTTTAATAAAATCTTCATATATCGCATAAAGAAGGTCATAACAATTTTAATTACCAATTCTACCCAAAAGTTTGCTACTCACTCTTGTTGAGTGATTTCTGTGAATAGAAATATCTTTATTCACAAGAATCGGTTGGCAAACAAATAAATTATTTAAATTACTCCAAAGTGAATATAGTCGAGATACGGAAGTAATAAAAAATATACAATTTTAATATTTATTTATATACTCTACTAAAATGCCACTAAACCTCTAAAAATTTTTTGTTGAGAATGTCCATTTTGGTGACCCCAAAAAATATGCAAAAAAGTTTTCCACTTCTACCTTCCGGCTTCTCCCTAAAATCTCCATTCGTAGGGGAGAAAAACGGAAAAATCGATTTACCAATAATCTGTACGCCGTAGAAGAAAATATTTCAAATAAAAAATGTGTCTGAGATGATTTTAAACAAAAATGTTTATAAGCACTATTTATGTAAAATGCACCATTCTCTCAGAAATAACGCTTGAAGCGACCGGCGATTTTGAATGTCAGTTACGCGCTCGAAATCGATTTTAAATAAAATTTGTATCAACTCGATATCTTTTGTCAGAGGTCCTATCGATAAAAATCAAAATGCTTTTCAAATATGAAGAAAGCAGCTTTCGTATGGAATTTTTGTATTTTACCGCAAATAAAGTCCGGTTTTATAACAGTGTTAAATAAACAAACGTTGCGCAAGTTTTGTCATTTTTATGATTCACATGAGATAAATACAATTTATCACTTTCATTGACCGGTCACTATGAAATTTCGGTTCTTAGAACCCATTCTTCAAAACCTGCAGCATAAAATTTCGGTTTTGAGTTTTCGCAACCAAACTGAGGCATTTCAAATAAGCCTACAAAACGCTGAATTTAAACTTTCATATTACAAACAATCTAAAACATTTAAATCTGACTCTTTTCATTTACACAAGTACCTTTTTCGAAACTACACAACTTCAACTACAAATTTCATCTAATACCGTCTTCGTGGAGGCATTTTGCATGCTGTGCGATTGTTTGCAATGTAACAGTTTAAATTCTATGCTTCCTAAGCATATTTTAAATGCCTCATATTTGTTGCCAAAACTTAAAATCAACATTTCATGTTATAAGTTTAGAAGATTGGGATCTAACAGTGAACATTTCACTAGTACCGGTCAATGAAAGTGATAAATTTTATTAGATTTTATGAAAATGGTAAAAAATGGCAAAATGGGAAAGCATATTATCCGAAAAAAAAGAAATCCATGCGTCTTGTGTTCGTTTATCGCAAAACTCAAGGGTGGTCAACAAAACATGTGGGATCTATTGGTTTGCAACTTACCTTGAAATAATAAAAAACATGACACTTTATAGTGAAATATGATTCGGGGTAAAAGTTAAGAACCTTTCCCACACATTTTTTAAAATATATATTAATAAAATGTGTTAAAATATATAACGAAAGTCATACTATAATGGAGTAATAAAAATATTAAAAGCAAAATATGTAAATAACTACTAAATACTTTCCCAAACTTTGTTTCTTTTGTGAGTTAAAATTGACATCGCGACCGGCGAACCCCCCAAAAAATGTCATGACCGATAACTTGTTGGCAGCAGCCAAATTTGGTTCTAAAATGTTCGTAATAAAAATTGGCACCACTTTTCTAAATAAAATTTGTTGATTGGGGTGGAGGAACATGCAAATGACGAAAAAACGCAAAAATTTGTAATTTTATAATTTTAGTGAAATTTTACATTTAAGCTATATCTCGTCTCCGTTTAGATATTTCGATTTCTAATTTTTACACAATATAGGAGTACTACTAATTTCCGCAAAAATGAGATATGCATGAACTCTTAAATTTGATTATAAACAAAATGGCGTTTTTTTTTTGAAAAAATTATATTGTATTCGTCGGATATTTGTTTTAATTAAAAATTTGTTTTAAAAATTGAATCTCCCTTTTTTAAAAATTTAATATTTAAAAAAGTTTTCTGGAAAGCGTCCGATTTCAAAACTGAATGATTAACCCCCTCTGTGGCTCAGTGGTAGGAGCGCCTACCTTTAAATCTAAAGGTCGTGAGTTCGAATCTCATCTGGGTGGAGACATTTTCGTTTATTCAAAATTAATGAATGAAAATAATTTCTATCCTTGTGCGATCGGTACTCACCGGAGGGACCGCAGACGTTCGGATACAATTAACGTCTCTTAGCAAAGACAATGACGTCGACTTTGCTAAGTTTTAAGACAATTACTCTACACACACACACTACACTAGGTACCTGACTGTAGCATGCCAATGATCTTAGTTGTCGAGGCATTAACTCAATAATAAAAACTGAATGATTACAAAGTTATAGCAGTTATTATACGACGCACGAGTAGGGCTCAACCTCGGTTATTTATCATTTTTTTAATAATTTTTGATAAGAATAGGATTTTCACCAACATTATTTTTCGACCACCATGTAATTATTCTGAACTGAATACATTTTTTCGGGGTTCGAACATATCTCATGTTTTGCGGAATTTAGTACTATATTGTGTAAAAATTAGAAATCGGAAAGGAGATGAGATATCGCGAATTAAATATAAAATTTTATTAAAATTATAAAATCAAAATATTTGGTTTTTTTTCTTGTTTATTTACATGTTTGCCCACGCCTATAAAAAAAATGATTTATAAAAGGTCTGCAGAGTCATATTACCAATATTTTGGTACGAAATTTGTCTGGTAGCCAACAAGTTATGGGTTTGTGGAAAACTTTTTGCCTATAAATGATTCCTTGTACGCCACTGCAATATCTGATTCAAATCGACCCTTCCTATCTCGCCTACGGTACTCACCAAAAATAGACATTGAAGGAAATTAAAAACTAGAATTTAATGGAATAGAATACTGATTAGACTTTAGTAGTGACTGCCTTATCTTTATAGTTTTTGTACATTTATTGGCTTTCGGTTTTTTAAAAGTGGATACCCGCTAAGTGCCTCGGAATTTATTTGACACGCCGTAGGGCAACATTAGTTGGTACTATCTCAATGGAGTTGTTTATTTCCGGGCTTAACTGTACTCAGGCTTTCGACTTTTTATATCTTAATAACCGAATTAATGAGAGAATGTTTTTCTGTGAAAATTGTATATAAGGAAGCGTGTTTTGTGTTGAAAAACAGATATAATATAATCAACATAAATAAAAAAGTACCTGTTTAGAACTACAAAGGAGATCGTACCCAAAGAAGAAGAAGAAACAATTAAAAATCATTCCACGCCATCTAACAACGTTATCGTTTTTACTCAAGATTGCTAGATCAGATATTCAATGTAAAAATCAATCCTGTGTCAATTACTGCCTCCTCATTTTACTACATATAAAAGTAGTGTATAGTCGTTTATAGCCTTATTATTCGTAATTCTTCTTCTTCTTATGGTGCCCTATCTAATTAGTGGATGTTGGCGAGAATTCTGGCATACTCCTCTCGATCTTGTGTGGCTCTAAAGAGTGCATGGGCATCCATTGAGGTTTGTCCAATTCGTTATGTTTTTAAGCCATGAGTATTTCTTTCTTCCGATGCCATGTTTTTCTTCTATCTTCCTTCTCTAATAAGCTTTCAGAACTGGTACTTGGAATTCCGAAATATATCCCAGATAAGCAGTTTTTCTTCTTTTTTTTATCAGCAATTCTCGTTCGCTGCCCATTCGATTTAATACTTTGACATTTGTTGTGTGATCTGCTCAGGGAATTTTAAGTAGTCTTCTAAATATCCACATTTCAAAGGCCTCCAATTGGTTCATCAAATTGGCCTTTATGGTCCAGGTTTCTACACCAAATAGCAGTATGTAGTAAATGTAACATTTTACAAAGCGATATCGAAGCGTTAAGTTAAGGCTGCTGTTGCTTAGCAAGGTTCTCATATTAGTAAATGCTGTTCTGGCTTGCTCAATCCTGCTACGTATCTCTATGTCTGGATCTAGATCTTCAGCTATCCAACTACCGAAATATCTTAATTTGGAGACCTTTTGGATGTTCTTATTGTTTACGACCATTACCTTCGTCTTGTCTATATTAATCTTCAAGCACAGTCATTCTCCTTCAGTGGTTATTCTATCTATTAGTCGTTGTAGCGCTTCTTGGCTATCAGCTATTATGACTGTATCATCAGCATAGAGAAGATTATTAATAGTCTGTCCGTTGATTTTGATTCCATCTTCAGTGTCACTTAAGGCTCTGTCGAAAATCGTTTTAGAGTAAAGATTAAAAAGGAGGGGTGACAGAACACAACCCTGTCGTACACCTTTTTCGATTGAGAAATATGATGTAGATTCCAGTTCTACTCTCACAGATCCCACTTGATTCATATAAAGGTTCTTTATGATTTTAAGGTCATTCTCATCTATCGAGCGTTCCTGTAGCAATCTTACTAATTCTGAATGATTAACATAATCGAACGCTTTCTGGTAATCTATAAAGCATAGAAAGACATTTTTTGCTGATCTCTGCATCTCTGAAGTAGGACAGTTAATCTATAAAGTGCTTCTCTTGTGCCAAATCCTTGTCTGAAACCGAACTGTGTGGGACTAATGTCTCTTTCACATCTGTTGTATATTCTTGTGTGAATTATTTTTAAGACGAGTTTAAGGATCTGGCTCAATAAGCTGATCATTCGGAATTGGTCGCAACTGTTAGCGTTTGGCTTTTTTGGTTTGGTATAAAGGTTATTGAACTGTGATATTTGACTGGACCCATAAATGTCATTAAAAAGATCTACCAATGCCTCTATATTGTCTTCACTCAACATTGTTAATATGTCGTCTGGGCCTGGTGCTATTCCCTATTTGCACTGTTTGATTGTCTTTATAACTTCTGACTTCATTATTTTGGGGGAGGGTTCACTTTTATATTCACTTTCAGAGTTTCTTCTAGTGTTGTCTGAGTATACATGGTTGCTGTGTGTAGTTTATCCAATGTTGAAGTAGATCCTTGGGATCAGTAATTAATTTATTTTCCTTCACAATTCTGTTAAAACTGCAAGGTTTTGTATGACCTGTCACTTATTTAACGAGTTTATGTATGTTAAAGTGGTCATGTTTTTCTTCCAATTCCTTCATTTCTGCACACCTGTCTAGCGGCCACTGTTCTTTAGCTTTACGACACTCTTTTCGTATTTGTCGTATTTGTCTAGCATTTTAAAGTATCATTATTTTGGCAGGCAAAAACATGGTTCCATCGAGCAAATACATAGAGTAGTTAAAACAGCTAGAGATGCCCTTGAAAACAAGTTCTACACTACAGCTACCTTCCTAGACGTTTCGCAGGCATTCCACAAGGTCTGACATGGTGATCCAACTTTCAAAAATCAAGTCACAGCTACCTTATCCCATAGCCAAAATTTCACAGTCATATAACAGATAGATCCTTCTTAATTAATTATGGTGTAGCTTGCACTCCCCTACATACGATCTCGGCAGGAGTACCTCAAGGTAGTTAGACTCCGTCCAACCCTATATTTACTTTACACAGCTGACATATCTACCACAAATAATACTACGATTGCTACGTATGCAGATGATACCTTCATAATGGCCACTCATGTGAATCCAAGATTAGCATCCAGAAATTTGTAAACCCATTTAAACCAATTAGAAAAATGGTTAAAACTTGTAAAAAATGAAAGAATCTTTCATTGTTTTAAACAGAGCAATGAAAGATTCTGATAACAGAGTCGTAGGCTGCCTTGTAGTCTATAAATATATGATGAGTATCTATGTCATATTCCAGTGTTTTTCTCTAAAATTTGTCTTATGGTTACAATCTGATGAATTGTCGATTTACCACCTCTGAAACCAGCCTGGTATTTTCCTACTATTCGTTCTGCATATGGTGCCATACGGTGGCATAATATTGTGAAAAATATTTTATACGCTGCATTTAAAAGCGTAATTATTTTGTGGTTAGAACATTCAAAGATATCTACTTTTTTTACATTTTTAATCACCCTCAAATGAATTCGTTATGACGAAACCATTTACTACTTGAGATAAAGTATTCTGAAACAATTGTTCTAATATAAATAGCGTGGCAATTTAAAATACTGGAGTTGTCAGTACTTTATTATACAAAACTATTCTCCATATCCGCCTATATTACATTAAACTAACGCGTATTCACCAAAATATGCAATATTATTATATTCTTAACCATTTGCCTGCTTCAAACGAACAAAATTCGTTCTTAGAATTACTCAATGTAAGTAATATTGTAGCCAGCATGTACAAGTAAACTACGGATTTGAATAAAGGAAGACCCCTATTTACGTAGTACGTAAGTACCACGTCGTGTCCCTTCTGGCATTTGTAACGTATTCATTAAATGATATATTCCCACGCCGATATTGTGCATCTTGTGAAGTCCATGGTCGCACAATTAACATTTTTTGAATGGACGTAGTTCTACATAGTAAAAATAAATTAGAATATATTGAGTGCGTATATAGATTTATATTGAGTGTATGAAGCATTCTTCACTGTAGTTTTCATATAGTCGAATATTTTCAATTGAAACAATTGTACATATATATTACAGGATCCAACTTGTAAATACAATACATTTTGGAGACGCTATCGCCGTATTTCCGTTCTCCTCCTCCAAACCTCTCGATTCCATCGCTCTTCTAATTTATTCATTCCATGAGTGTCGAGGTCTATCTCTTTTTCTTCTTCCAGGAGGCTTCCATCTGTGAAGTTTTTGGGGCCAAAAGTTCGTCAGGCATTCTCAATAGGTGTCCAAACCATTTTAGACCACTTCTTTCTATTCTGTCAATGACCGTTTCTGTAGCATTCATCTTCATGAAAAAATTGTACGATGTTGATATTTGCTGGAACTTTACTCAAGTATATGCTACCTGAACTGTTAATACAAAAGTGGAATAATTAATAATGTAATCGTCGTTTGACTGACAGGTAGCTGAAACTAAGAACGGGATGATACTTGCGAACGGAGCTCAGTTTTTGTGGCGAGATTGGTCTTGGATAAGAGTTCCAGCAAGATATAACACCTGGATGAAAAATTTACGAAGATATTGAGAAAGAACAAAAAATATTAGTTGGATGCCACCTTGTTTTTAATCAGCTTATACGAGGAAACCCGGGCTATACATTCTTTGTCAACCATTTTCCATCCACTCCTGAATGTAGGTCTCTCCCAATTGCTTCCATCTTTCTCTATCTTGCGCCAATCTAATCCACTATTTGCCTGCCTCTGCTCTTATGTCATCTACCCATCTTTTTTGAGGTCTTCCCATGCTTCTTGTTGTCGTCCTTGGTCTCCATTCTAGAATTCTCCGTGTCCACCTTTTGTCATTATATAGGGCTACGTGACCTGCCCAGCGCCATTTCATTTTTGTAATTTCTTCCACAATATCCCTAATCTTCGTTCTACGTCTTATCTCGGTGTTTCTAATCTTGTCACTTAGTGATATTCCAAGCATGATTCGTTCCATTGCTCTTTGTCTCCAAGTGCTACTGTCTCCAAGCTGTAGGTACAAACAGGTAGTATGCATGTGTTATAAACCTTTTTCTTTAAGTTTATAGGAATAGGGGTGTTTTTCAAGATATGTGCTAGTTTGCCGAAAGCGCCCCAAGCCAGTTGTGTTCTTCTTTTAATTTCAGCATCTTGATTTGGTTTTCCTAGTTTGATAACATGACCTAGATATACATAATGTTCCACATTTTCTATGGTATGATTTTGTATTGTTATATTTTTCTGGTCTCGGCTCAGTATTTTTGTTTTGCTCTAATTCATTTTTAAGCCCACCGCTCCTGAAACTGCATTTAATTGTTGTTACATATCATTTAGTTCTTGGATATTATCGGCTATTAAAACTATGTCATCTGCGAATCTCAAGTGGTTTAAGTATGATCCGTCGACATTGATACCCTTATTGTTCCATTCCAGTTTCTTAAAAATATCTTCTAGAGCAAGGGTAAATAGTTTGGGAGAGATGGTGTCTCCTTGTCTTACTCCCCGTTGTAGTCTTATGGGATTAGTTTTTGTGCTTTCGTCCAGCTTTATATGCATGGTGGTATTTTCATATTATATATGTTTTTAATTATGTTAATGTATCTTGAATCTATGGACTATACATTAGCATACCTGATATGTAAAAATATTAAAATCAAAGCTTATCTTACTATGTTACTTATCAAAAAATATATAAAAAAAGGAAATGAACAGAGTAATAGTAATTATATGCGAATGTATTTTACATAAAACAGAGATATAAAAAAAAGAGAAAAATGACTACAGAATTAAAAAAAATATTCCACAATTGATATTGTTAATAAAGGGTTTTTTTTATAGGTCTAGTTAATGGAATAAAACAAAGATGGATTTTATAAATTGACATGCAATTGACTTTATTCGAAAGACATTAAAGACTTTTGACATTATAATTTAAATATGATTGCTGAATATGACCGTCACGGCTAGCTCTGACGTAGTCTAATCTGGAGGACTAATTTTCGATCATCATCTTCATCATCGACAACCCTTTCTTAGTCCTGGCTTGTTCTAGGATTTTCCGCCATTCTGTTTTGTTCTTTGCTTTCTTTTTCCGTTGGTAATCTTTAGTGTTTTCAGATCTTGTTCAACTTGTTTCATGTATCTAAGTTAGGGTCTTCCCTTTGACCTTCTCCCTGGTGTTTGCCTCATTATATGTTTTGGCGTTTCAGTCTCCAACATCCGTTCAACATGGCCCATCCAGCGCAGACGCCCGATCTTTATGGATGTTACGATCTCGGGTTCATTGTATGCTATGCATAGTTCAAAGTTATATCTTCTGCGCCATATGTCATTTTCCTTTACCCTCTTATATATGTGTCTAAGGATTTTTCGTTCAAATGTACCTAATAGGTTCTCATCGCTTTTGGACTGTGTCCACGTCTCTGATCCATATACAAGGACCGGTTTTATCAGGGTCTTGTATATTTTGCATTTGGTTTTTCTTGTGATGTTGTTAAATCTTAGATGTTTATTTAGTCCATTATATGTTTTATTAGCGATATGTATTCTTCTCTTAACTTCTTCACTGATATTGTTATCTGCGGTAACTAGTGAACCTAGATATGTAAAACGTTTCACGCTTTCGATGTTATAGTGTCGTATTGTCAGATTCTGTAAGTTTCTTTGGCCTGTCGATTTACTGGCCTTCATGTATTTGGTTTTTATTTCGTTAATGTTTAGGCCACTATTTTGTGCCGCTCTTTCTATCGCATTAAATGCTTCCATCATCTCTTTTTGCTTATAGCTATGATATCAACATCATCTGAAAATGCTAATATTTGTACACTTTTTGTTATTATTGTTCCTCTGGTGTTGACTTTTGACTCCCTAATTATTTTCTCTAATGTGATGTTGAATAAAATACAGAATAGGGCATTTCCCTGTCGTAGGCCCATTCTCACATGGATTGTATCTGTTAGTTCGTTTTGAATTCGAATTTTGCTTTGTAATTTAAGTGTTTCTTTTACTATATCAATGAGTTGAGTTGGAATATTAAACTCTTTCAGTGCATGCATCAGAAACTCTCGATGGATGCTATCATAGGCACTCTCAAAGTCAAGATCAATTTTCGATCACTTTTTCCAATATTTGTCGCCGTACATCGGCAATATCTCGGCGAATGTTGTCCTCCAAATGATCAATTGTTTCATGCTTATCGGCGTAGGCTTGACATATCTCCACATAAAATAGTCTAGCAGTTTTAAACCGCACGATCTTGGAGGCCAATTCACGGTCCGAAACGTGAAACTATGCAGTTACCAAACGTTTCCTTCAATAAATCAATTGTGACACAAGCAAGCAATTTTAGATTCGCGGACAAATCACACTACAGGCGAGCTGTGTCACGCCGCCAAGAACAGAATTCTAGTAGTGAGATAGTCGCCTACGCACTTTGGTGTATGGCATGTTAAGAAGAAGAGAAGGACAAATCACTAAAGGATTACAGGAATAAAGCACGTCACGCTGTCCTGAATTTAAATCGGTTAGGGAACCATGTTGGTGTTCTATTATCCAGGACTCCCACATAAAGAGCATTTGGCTGATAGTTGTACCCCAATCGCGCATCAGAGTGCTGTAGAGAGGAAAGGATGGTCTGGAGCATTGGAGCGAGGTGGAGTGACTCCTGTTTTACTCGAGTTAATACACCTCGCTGCAATGAATTGTTACACTTAAGTCTCACAGGCTAGGTTCAATTAAATTGATTGCTTGTAAAAATTTATGCCATAGCATAGATCGTGTTTCTCTGATACACGCTGCATCTCCAGAGCCCGTCTCGTCATAAGAGCTTCATTAACCATTACAAAAAAATGTTTTAAAATTAAATAAGCCCAAAAACGGGAAATAATAGAACAAGGTTTGAACTTGAATTTAGGTCTTTAATGAATTCAAAAATAATATTTTTTTCTTGTGCTTTGAGCCTTAAAAATCGTAATTTTGCGTTTTTTTTTTTCAATTTTCAATTGTTTATAACTCGAAAATGATGCAGTTTAGAGAAAAATTACGAGACCTATTTTTTATAGAATGATCCAAAAAACTAAAAACAAAACAATTGTACAGACCGAAAAAATTGATTGCCACAATTTGCTTAAAAAATTGCTTATTACATTAAAAATTTGAACAACAACGCCAGGGAGACCTCTTGAACCTTATTTTGGGGTATGTCATAAAAAGTGATTATGCAAAACAATCTAATATTTTTCCGAACAAACCCGCGCTTTTCGCCTTGTTTATAAGAAACTGAAATTTTTAGACCTTGAACCTTTTTTGGGGTATGTCATAGAAGTGATTATGCAAAAAAATATTATAGGAATCTTTTTCCGAACAAACCCGTGCTTTTCGTCTTCAAGAAACTGAAATTTGTTAACAATATCAAGAAAAAAATTTTGAATATTTCTTATATGTTATGTGAAATAAAAATATCAAGTATTAAAACTAATAATCGGTGGTACAATTAAATGTAAACGCATCCTTTATTTCCATTATTAGGAAACATTATAGTCAGTGAGATAGCTGAGAGTGACAGGCGGACGAGTCGCATTCACTTCACTGTGAAGACGTGATTAATCCTACCTTGACTCATGATATTAAAAATGATCAACAATATGATAAAGATCATTTAATTTTTCAACAAGACGGTACTCCTTCGCAGTATACTTCACTTCTTCGTTAATATTTAACCAACATTTTCCACGGCATTGGATAGGGAAGCAGCATCGAATGACCTCCTCGGTCATCGAATTTATCTCCCCTGGATTTCTTTTTATGGGGAGACCTAAAAAGTAAAATCTATAGAACAACTACATCATTAGAAGAATTGTGTCATCATCGAATGCTGATGATTGACGAATATCTCTGCAAATGCTTCGGAATGTGAGAGAACGTTTCAAACGAAACCTTTATCATTGTATGAACTCCGCAGGTCATTAGTTTTAACATTTAGTCAACTAAGAAATAAGTAACTAAACAGCTAAATAATAATTTAAAAAAATATTTTTTTTAATGAATCAAGTAAGTATTGGACCGAATTTAAAAATTTAAACACTAATGTATAGGGATTTTTTTTATTTCGAATTAACGTGTCTCGACATCTTTGGTCATTGAAACGAGGAGCGAAGATTTGCAATATAATTTACAGAGTTATGATACAGAGTTTACAGTAGTACAGAATAACAATATTATGTAAATTATATTGTATTAACTGTGTTGCCTTTAAGAAGTCTATTAGGCTCTTGAGTCAGCTTAAAAAGTTCAGACATTATTTTAAATTGTGGATTATATTATTGGCAATGCTACTGGCCTGGTAGTATTGACATTATGTGAGGATGTGCTTGACGGTAATAGGAATATCGTTGCAGTGGGTGCATAACTGTTGGTCTGTAGAGGATATAAGATGACTGTGTGTCAAACTGGTGTGTCCTATCCTCAATCTTCGTATTGCTATCTTCTCTTTTCTGTTCAGGGATGGTAGGGATAAATAGCTGTTAACATTAGGTTGTATTTATCTGAGCTTTGTGTCTCTGGTGATAAAAAGTTCCTGCCACTTGCCTTGTATATTACTTCTGGATTTTGATTTTATATCTTCTTGGAGTTGTATGTTGTAGATGGGTAAGTTGGATATAGATGCTTCTTTTGCAACGCCGTCAACTATCTCATTTCCTTGGATGCCGATATGAGAAGGCACCCATATTATTATTGTTGAAGTCCCTCGGGAAGTGTGGAGATGGATCGATTCTAGTATTTTTGCACTAGATGAGGTTGATTGAAAATATTTTCTAACGAAAGAACTGCTGATAAGGAATCGGTGCACAGAGCTACACTTTGAGGATTGTCAAAAGGGAACCCGAGAGTTTTTGAAATACTAAAGAGTTCTCCTAAAAACACGCTACATTCAGTATATATTTGGTATTGTCCTAATACTGTATCAACTGTAGTGAAAAATAGCCGACTCTATCTGCATTTCGGGATGCATCGTATAGGGAGTGGGGGCTTCAAAACGATATCTTATTTGATTCCCATTACCATTAAAAAATGTTGGGGTGACTCATAACCTGGCTTAGGGTTCAAAGAAAAATAAAATATTGGAAAAATGTACTCGTTTAATCAAAAAGGTTATCATAGTTCCTGATAATGCATCGTCCTCGTAATTTTCATCCTGCTGACAACCTGTATAAATAACTGTCATATTCACGAAAAAATCAAAAATATGCCGTTAATAATCCTGTGCAATGTAAAATTGTGAATGATACCAGTAAAATAATATTTATTCTTAACGACAACGTCTTGGAAAAAACACTTTGTATTTTTTTGCAGTTCAGTCCCATTCTATCGTTTGTATACTTATCATAATTGGGGCGTAACGTACATCATACAGAAAAAGAGACCACATGTTCACCAGTACTTCCTCAAACAGCGAAAGTAATCTACTTAAAATATACAGTGATTTAGGAATATATAAATATTTAAATTTTTTAATTATGCTGAAAGTCGTGCGGAAGTGAAGTTTACCATTTACGACATGCTCGAGAAGAAATAAATACAAATAAATTGGAAGAAAAAAATTATATTTAGAGATCAAAGTATTGAAGATATTTGATTACCTACTCTTATTCATTTTCAAATTTCAATTATAATTTGTTCTATAATTGCAGTATGTCTGTTCATGCTGAGTAGGTTTTGACATTTAAACATCACGCTTGCCAGGCGGGTTGGTGAGTTGGTTTAGGAAATTGGTAGGTATTGGGTAGGAATGGGGTTAGGACGTGATTTCTCTACATAAGAGTTAAGAGAGAATCAAGGCTCGCGTAGAGCAGGGTCGCAGCTTTAAAGGAAATGAAGAACCATCGATCGCCTGGTGATGATGGACTCGTTATTGAGGCAATAAGAACAGGAGGAGAAATTCTATTATAATCAGTAAGCGAACTGTTTAATAAATGCTTACATGCGGGTACGATTAAAAAAGACTGGAACAATGCATTGATAGTCTTGTTACACAAAAAGGCGATATTACTAAATTAGAAAATTATAGAACCATCAGCCTCTTGACCCATATGTACAAACTCTTTATGTAAATCTTAACAAAGAGACTAACACCTAAACTTGATTTCTATCAACCCAAAGAACCGGCAGGCTTTAGGGCAGGATATGGCACAAATGACCATTTGCATACCATAAAGATCTTAATAGAAAAGTTCATCGAGTACAACGTACCACTAGTTCTTGCATTTGTCGATTACGAGAAGGATTTTGATTCTGTAGAGTTTGAAACAGTACTGGAAGTCTTAAATCAAAACCGAATAGATTACAGATACACGACACTAATCAAAAACATCTACGAGAACGCTACATCAAGTATACGACTACACGAAGACACAGAAAAATTCAACTTAGATCGAGGCATTAGTCAAGGAGACAATGATTCACCAAAATTGTTCACGGCAGCTCTAGAGTCAATATTTAAGAACACTCAATGGCAAGATATGGGCATCAATATAAATGGAGAAAGATAAGGTTTGCAGAGGATGTTGTATTAATCACAGATAACTTACAGGATACAGTTTCTATGATACATTCGCTTAAAAGTCTGTCTGAAAGAGCAGGATTAAAGATCAACTTTGAGAAAACTAAACTTATGACAAATCTCGTAATGAGTGGAAATATAACTATTAACAATAATACCATACAACAAACAGACACTTACAAATATCTGGGACACGAGATCAAAATAAATACAGACAATCAAACACGTGAAATACAGATTCGAATAGGCCTGACATGGGCAGCATTTGGCAAATTAAGCCATATTCTAAAAAGTTCAATTCCCATGTGTCTCAAGCGAAAGGTTTATAACCAATGTGTTTTGCCTGTACAAACTTATGGAGCAGAGACTTTAACACTAGCGCAAAAATCTGCGAATAAACTCAGAGTTATACAACGAGCCATGCAACGTTCAATGCTGAACGTGATCCTTCAAGACCACAAAACAAACCAACAAATCAGGCAAAGATCAGGAGTTCAAGACGTCATCGAAAGAACCACGACGCTTAAGTGGAACTGGGCAAGACACTTAGTCAGAACACAAGATGGACGGTGGACAAGACGTATTATGGAATGGAGGTCCAGAAACTATAAAAGAAGCCGAGGACAATCACCGACTAGATGGACCGATGATACAAAATGTGTAGCGGGAAATTGGCTACAAGCGGCCCAGTGTAGAGAAAACTGGAAAGAACTGAGGGAGGCCTATGTCCAGCAGTGGACGCGATTGGCTGATTGATGATGATGAATTGCAGTATAATGTAAAATAAAAATTTTAAAATGCGATAGGTCCCGGGAGTTGGCTGTATACCATATTAGTTAAAAGACTCAAACATCGAAGAAAAAACTTCTGTTGTAATTGGTTCTTCTTCTTTTTTTTATATAGACATGACTTTGTCTGTTTTTTAATGTGCCTCCAGTAAGTTGTCGTTCCATCGTTTTCGTGGTCATTCTACTGATTGTCTTCCTATTGGGGAACCGTCTCTTGCCATTTTTACTCCTCTATTTGTTGTCATTCGGCTTATATGATCGTTCCATTCTACTCTGATGATTTTGTTTATTTCCTTGTTTTATTTTCTCTTCCGTATTTATTTTCGCTCACTACGATTTATTTTATTTGACTTCACTTTTATTTGGTTTCTTTATTTATTCCGCTATTTGTTGTTTAGGCCTTTTGTGTTCCCATCGGTTGAAACCGTTGTATCTCTTGATTTCTCGCAATATGGGACTAGGCTGGTTTACCAGTTCTACGAATTTTGTCCTGGCTCTATCCTTCATTATTTTCGTCACTGTGACCTGGTATAGTTCCTGAATATGAAGCGTTCTGCTACATATCTTACAGATACAGGTGTGTCCCCACGCGAGAGATGTATCTGTAAGTAAATAAATATCGGTAGAATGATATTGTTTTTTAATTTCATTTTGTAAATTGATATAAGGTTGAATGCTCGAATAAATGAACTTTGATCAAATGAAAAGGCAGATATTGAGCACAGTTTATTAATTAAATCTTGCCCAAGTACTTTCGCTTCCTAGAACATCTTCAGGGGCATTTCGTCAATTTTGGCCTATCCAACAATTTGTGGAGAATGTCATAAACATAAAATTGTACATTACACTACACTACACAAGGACAAACAGTTTAAAATTTTTAAAAAGGAGAAGCTACATTATGGTTGGCATCAGGAGTTGGCATTTTGATCTCTTGGAATTTACATCTATCCTCTGTCAGTAAGACCTCATAATGGTATTGCCACTGTTTCAGATCTATTAACTGTAAGTTAGATTTTTCATTACCTTCCCTCCGAAGAGACTTTTACATCCATCCACACTTGTCCAACTCTTGTTCCACCCATATACCTATCCACCTCTGCACATCTTCGATCCCACATCTCATTTATACTTTTCACTACTTCTCTTTTTACATCTCGATTTATTTTTTTATATATCTTGTAATCTTCCTCCTTTCTCGTTGACAACCATTTCTTATAAGCAGTTTTCTTCTTGTTTTCCTAACGTTTGCATATTCTCCGACCACCATTCTTGATTTTTTGTTTCATGTTTATCTTTATACCCCAAAGCTTCACTTGCAGCCTCATGAATGCATTTTTTAAGTTGCTGGTATAATTCTTCCGCTGATACATTTTCTCTATTCACATTTTGTAATTTAGTGGCCAGTCGTAATTTGTAAAGAAATTTCGTTGAATCTTCTATTAAGCTTTCTAGATTATATTTAGGGAATGTTACTTCCTGTCCCTTTTCTATATTCTGTACCTGAGTGTTATTGTTTTTGCGATAATTAACCGTCATGTTGGCCATAATTAAACGATGGTCGTATCCACATTCTGATCCGCGGTATACCCTTACGTCAGTTGTTTTCAGCTGGGAAGTTTGACGTTGGATTACATAGTCGATTATCGAGCGCAGATCCCTAGAAGGCTGTATCTATGTAAATTTTTGGATGTCTCTATGTTGAAAAAATCCATTCATTATTTTGAGAGACATTTTTTCACAAAAATCTCTAAGACGCATTGTAATTATACTTTGTAATTATAAATCACAATAATCTCATCTTAAATGCCCCCAATTTCTGAAACATGGCATCGGCCACAGTACACGATTTTGTGCTATACCTAATATGAAATGCTTTAAAACCAGCAAGCGATAACTCGAATTTTTAGAGTCGTATTTAATTCGGGACTATAATAGACAAATGTGGTTTCCTTGTAATAATTCTTTAGCCTTGCACTTGCATTATTATATTACGGACGCCTCCTGATATTAAAGGAAATGTAGAAAACACACGCGCAGATTAAATAAAACATGTGCCTTAAGATTGATTTCCTTATGTTTTTTTTTCTCAAACGTCGTCTTTTCCTTCACAGTTACCCTATATAACCTGCCATTTCGTCATTCGCTTTCAAATGTTGACATTACACGGACTATTTGTGTTAAGAACTAATGGCAGGAAACGGGTGTAAAGATTCAGTAAATTTTGTTTCCTGCATTTTCACGGCAAATTTCCCCTCAGCGTGTTGTAACTACCGTGAGAGCAGGACAAGCATTTCAAATTAGCGCTTCTTAGAAGCGATGTGATGTAATATTTTATTGTGTTACAGTTATAAATACTAAGAAATAATAATTGTGCGAATGTTTCGATATCATTGTTTGTAAATAAACGTATTGGTGTTAGGCGACAATGTGAGTTCAGTTATCTGTTCTTGAAACTTTTGTGATACATTATGGTCGTATGTATTCATCAGTATGTAGACGAATTATGTTTTATCTTGGATACGTATAAGTTTTGTTTGTAGGTTACCAAATTTGTTTCTAACCTCGTCAAGACGTTTCTTTATTTCTACATCTTTAATTTTTAATATTGATCAATCAATAATGCTAATCATTCACGATTTTCACGAAAAAAGCACACACGCATTGAAAGACGAAAGACGGTCCCAATATGAGTACAGTTACACGGCGTTTACACAGGACCGTATTACTATCACTGGCCTGACGAGAGAGTCGACGAGACAGTTGTCATGACAGAATTGAATAATTGTCTCCTGTTAAAGTGTCTCTCCTTCTTCTTCTTTATGTGCCGTCTTCTACCGAAGGTTGGCGACCATCATACGATAGGTTTCTCTGTTTTGTGCCGCATGAATTATGTTCGCAGCTTCTGGTATTTGAAACCATTCTCTAAAGTTTCTCAGCCAGGATTTCTTCTTTCTGCCCAAACCTCTTCTACCTTCAATCTTGCCTTCCACGATAAGCTGTAGCAGACTGTACTTATCATAACGGAACACATGGCCCAGGTATGACGCTTTCCTCCTTTTAACAGTTGTTAACAATTCCACCTCTTTACCCATTCGTCTTAATACCTCTGTGTTGGTCACTCTGTCTGTCCAAGGTATTCTCAGTATGCGTCGATACAGCCACATTTCTAGAGCCGCTAACTTCTTTATAGTTGCTGCTGTTAACGTCCACCCTTCTACGCAGTAAAGTAGCGTAGAGAGTACGTAGCATTTCGTGGCGCGCCATCGGAGGTTAATGCTTAGGTTGCGGTTGCTTAAGAGCTTTCTCATTTTGATGAATTTGGATCTTGCTATTTCAATTCGGATCTTAATCTCTACTTCTGTGTCCCACTTGTCATTTACTGTATATCCCAGATATTTAAATCGGTGTACTCTTTCAATACGTTCGTCTTTAATATGCAGGTCGATATGTTGCAATTTTTTTTACTGATCACCATAAATTTAGTTTTCTTTCTATTGATCTTCAGTCCAAATCGGCTGCCAGTTGTATTAACTCTATGTAGCATCATCTGTAAATCTTCGATGTTATCGGCCAGTATAATAGTATCATCTGCATATCGAAAATTACTTATTGGTACGCCATTAATCTTGATGCCCTCATTGTACTCTTCTAGTGCCTCTAGAAATATTTGTTCCGTGTACAGGTTGAAAAGCAGTGGCGAAAGAATACAGCCCTGTCTTACCCCTCTAGAAATGGTTATGTTTTCACTCACCATATGTCCATTCTTCATGTGGGCTGTTTGATTCCAATATAGATTTTTTATAATCTGGATGTCCTTAGTGTCAAGTCCTGAAAGACGTAATAGTTCTATGAGTTTGTCATGTTTGATAGTATCGAATGCTTTCTCATAGTCGATAAAACAGACGTAAACATCTTTCTGTTGATCCAGGCATTTTTGAATCAAAACTTGTATTGCAAAGAGGGGTTCTCGAGTTCCAAAACCGCATCTAAAACCGAACTGTGTTTTACTTATGCTGTGTTCTAATTTTGCTCGTATTCTGGAATGGATAATGCGCAAAAATACTTTAAGGGTGTGGCCCATTAAACTTATAAGGCGATATTCACTACACGTCTTAGAATTATATTTCTTGGGAAGGGTCACAAATGTAGATTTCAACCAGTCCGATGGAATTTGACCAGTATCGTATATCTTATTAAACAGTTCCAATACTACATTCAGGTTGTTCTCGTTAAAAGCTTTTAAGAATTCGACTGGTATTTCATCGCATCCTGTTGCTTTCCCATCTTTCGTTTGATCTATAGCTTTTATCACCTCACTTTTCAATATTTTTGGTCCATGCAGATCAAGAGTGTTCGTAGAAATATGACGATAATCCGTAAACAAATCTTTTATGTAGATTGCCCAAGTCTGTAACTGTTCTTCTTTATCTACAATAAGTTTATTGGTTGGTTGATTCTAAGTTGATCCATATCTAATCTTTTGTTATTCTGTTTCTGGAATATGGTTTTTAGTCTTACTCGTAATTGGACTACAAGAGGATTATGATCAGAGTTTATATCAGCTCCAGGATATGTTTTGGCTGATATTATTGCGTTACGGAATCGTTTGTTAATTGTTATGAAGTCTGTCTGATTTCTAACGATGTACCCAGACCTATCCTGTGGTGACTTCCAAGTGTACAATCTTCTTACTGGTAGCTTAAACCAAGTATTTGTGATAATTAAGTTTTTCTCCTGGCAAAACTGTATTAGTCGATCACCTCGTTCATTTCTTGTTCCCAACCCATACTTGCCAACTACGTCACTGACTTCGCCTTTTCCTATTTTGGAGTTGAAATCTCCCATTACCATGGTTATGTCTTGTTTCTTTAGGTTTTTTATGATATCGTCTAACTGTTCGTAAAACTCTTCAACTTCTTCATCCGTACTCTCCGATGTGGGAGCATAAACCTGAATTATATTTATGTCTAGAGGGTGCGCACTTAGCTGGATCAACATGCAGCGTTCTGAATATGGAATAAAAAATTTTATATGTTTTCTGATGTTATTATTTAGAGAGTCGACGAGACAGTTGTCATGACAGAATTGAATAATTGTCTCCTGTTAAAGTGTCTCTCCAAAGATTTTTAAAATGGCGTTAAGTGAAAAGCAAGAAATAGCTTGCTCCCCACGAAATGACTAATTCGCATTTTTCATGCCTCAATATCCGTAAATTTTTGGGCAAATTAAATTTTAAATTGAAGATCCCTCAGATAAAACAATCGTTTGAAGCTAGATTTCCTGATTTCGGAGGCTACTTAATGTCGCAGTTATGTCCATGCAAACGTTATTGAAACTGTTTTTCTTCTTCTTCATGTGCCTTGTCCGTTCCGAACGTTGTCAATCAACATGGCTATTCTGACTTTGTTTACGGCAGATCTGAATAGTTCAGCAGGTGACAATCCGAACCATTGCCGCAAGTTTTGGAGCCACGAATATCTTCTCCTCCCTGGACCCTTTCTGCTGTCTATTTTCCCTGAACGATCAGCTGTAGTACTCTATATTTATTATGTCTCATAACGTGATCCAAGTATTCCAACTTTCTTTTCTTTATACTTATTCCTACCTCTCTCTCTTTACCTATCCGGCGTAGTACCTCTTCGTTGGTCACGTGCTCAGTCCAGGATATACGTAATATACGTCGGTAAGCCCACATTTCGAAGGCCTCTACTTTTTTCATCAATGTTGCGGTCATTGTCCACGCCTCCATTCCATATAACAAAGCGGGGAATACATAACATTTCAGAAGTCGAATTTTGAGAGGTAGGGTGAGGCTTTTAGAGGTGAAAATTTGCTTCATGCTAGTGAACGATGCTCTTGCCTTTTCTACTCTTATACGTATTTCCTTCACTTGATCCCAATTTGAGTTAACTGTTGTTCCCAAGTAGATGTACGAATCCACGTGTTCAATTTTTTCATTGTCTAATATCAGTTGCTGTGGTGGTTGTTGGGTTTTGCTTACTAACATCCATTTGGTTTTTGTAATATTTAGTCTGAGTCCGTATTGTGCACTTGTTTTTTGTATCTTACTCATTAGGCAAATCAGTTCCTCCATGCTACTTGCTAGAATCACAGTGTCATCAGCATACCTTATGTTATTAATTATTTCTCCATTTATCTTTATGCCTTCTGTGCTTGCCTCCAGCGCTGTCTTAAATACTTCTTCTGAGTATATATTAAAGAGAATTGGAAACAAGATACAGCCCTGTCGTACCCCTTTCTTGATCTCAATTTTATTGGTCAATGTAGATCCTACTTTCACTTTAGCTGTTTGACCCCAATAGAGACTCGCTATTGTTCGAATGTCTCTGTAGTCGACTCCGATCTTATGGAGAACTTCAATTATCTTTTCGTGCCTTACGTTATCGAATGCTTTTGCGTACTCTATAAAGCATATGTACACGTCTTTGTTCATATCTCTGCAGCGCTGGATGAGTACCTGTAGACTAAAAAGTGCTTCTCTTGTCCCAAGACAATTCCGAAACCCAAACTGCGAATCTAAAATGTTATCCTCGCATTTTTTGCTTATTCTGTTGTAAACAACCTTGGTGTATGCCTTCGAAATGTGGTTAATTAGACTTATCATCCGATTTTGATCACAAGACTTTGCTTTTGGTGTTTTCGGTATGGCAACAAAAGTTGACTCTAGCCAGTCTTCAGGAAACTCCCCGCTGTTATAAATATTGTTAAAGAGTCTGACGAGTGACTCTAGAAATTGACTGTTTTTCTGTACTTCTGAAAGTCTTGGTAAAATTTCTTCTTGTAGCAAGTTCAAAAACTTTCCTGAATTAAAATTTTTTTCTTAGAAAAATGGTCCAATAATATTATATCTAAATATTCCTAACCAGACATTTATTTTTTGACCACATTGAGTATTTGTTTTCAATAGTGGCTGGATATCTGCGGATCTGCGCGAAAATTGGAAAGAAAGTTTCATGTGAAAGTACTTTTAGACGGTCAGATCAGTTCTCCGTACAGTGTCAGTTTCAGTACAGTTGTTAGTTCAGTTTGGGTTGTTAGATGATCAGTTTAGTTGTCAGTTATCATTTGTCTTGCACACTTCAGTTATGGATGAAGATACCCTTATTTCGGTCGCATTGTGCTTAACCACAGCCACCGGAAGTAAAGGTGGCTGTGGCTTAACACTAAAAAAACCACGAAAAAGGAAAGTAGATGGAGTAAAAATTGGCTCCTGAAAAAAAAAATACCCTTAAATACACCCTCAATAATGAATGAGGGATGCATATCTAGAATTGCTGCAGTTGTAACACCAATTATAAAAAGCAAACCATCAACATTAAAGAAGCTATATCACCACATAAGGAGCTAAGTGCAACGATCAGATTTTTGGCTACTGGAAGTAGATATCAAAGTCTTAAATTTCCTACTCTCATATTAACTCCTAGTTTACCATGTTAATACCCGAAACCTCTTAAGCGATAATAACTACAGGATTATATAAAGGTAAGTGCAATAGTGACAAATAAATATTTTTGTTTATTACAGCTTACAAAAAATATGTAATCGTTTAACATGTTATATATCAGAATACTGCGAAAAATAACTAGCCATTGAACTTCTTGTCGAACTTAATCTTGGTGTTGAAGCACATTGTGCTTAATCCATTCCATGAATTTACAAATTTACCTGACTGCTGCTGCTGCTGTACGGGCCAAAATCGACCATGTAACAACGGCTGAGTTACTATAGCTGATGTTTTATTAATAGAACGCATTTCGCCTTCAAATATGGCACCCCATAGCATCTGGGGTGCCATATTACTTAATTCTGCTTGTAGGTAAAATTAGTATCTACACAATAGGACAAACAGGAAAAATGTCCTAAAATGAAATAGAGAGTGTAACATAGATTGCTGGTTACAAAATATGAGAGCTCTTACCTGTAATATAAGAATGTCTTAAACACTAATGGTTCAAAAAGCTATCCAAAGGTACAAAACGATTTATTAAAGAGAAAAATAGAAAAAAACAAATAGCATAAATAAAATCAGTACAAATACATAAAGAACTAAACAAAATTTCTACTACTAAATACTACTTATTAACAAGTCTTTCAAAAGTGTATGTGCACTATTGTCTATCCAAGTCATTATCATGAAGATTGTGCCACAAAACTTCCATTTGCTTTAATTGTTGACGAAGCATTTGCTTATAAGCCAAACTTCCTAAAGCCATTCAACAAAAATCAATTGAACTATGAACATATGGTCTTTATAACGCTTATCAAGACGTATTGTTGAGAACATATTTGGGATATTGGCCAATAGATTTAGAATCTTTCATACTTCTATATATTTGAGAAACATGGAAAATTTTGATACTGTTGTCTTGGCTTGTTTCTTCTTATATTATATTCCAAGTGAATTAAACAGTTCAGGTAGAGATCCAGTTCTGGGGGTGCGAGGTCTAGTAGATCTTTAAGTGACTGCAAATTGGAACGACGTAAGTAAAATAACAAAAAATGTGAGAAATAACTACATGCAATATATACTAAACGAAGGAAAAGTTGACTGGCAAGATGAAGAAGTTCGCACAACATATATAAGTATGTCATAATTTTCTGTAACTTTTGTTGACTTTATTACCATATTTAAATTTACAAAACAATAAAAAATACGCTGCGAATTAATGTAGTATTTACTTACTGTATTCTATGGATCTTTGTCATCACCATCTGTTGTGTTGTCCATAGTATTTCTCTCACCACGAACGTCTTGTGTATTATTAAGGAACATAAACAAATCGTAGTACCAAGAATATGGTTCATATATGCCACCACTTCCAGCCCAGCTATTAGTGGTCTCTTTAACCTTTTTTCTTTCGCTATTATTATTTTTATAATTGCACTGTTAGTTATCTTGTTCTTTGAATTCTTCAACCATAACATTGTAAGCAGACAACATTGTTTATGTTGCGGTATTGTAGATCTTTTTTGTTCCACAGGCATGGGTGTTACTGATACAGTTCGATAAATTCAGCAATAAAGGCATGGTTTGCCATGGCGCAAGGTAAAAACTACTCCCATCGATAATTTTATGCGACTGAGACCTGATAGGAAAAGTTTGTTTATACTATATTTAGGTATGTACCCAAAGGCTACACTATATCTGTGTACATTTTATATTCTGATGTACAAAAGTTCCGGTCCCTTTTATAATAACACTTGATATATACCATGCATTCCTGGTACTATGCTTTCTGGGCTCGCATGAGTTTATTGCCCATGCTACTTTTTCACAATTTACAATCTTTTTGACTGTCATTGTCATCTTTTTGACTGTCAGTTAGTCATTGAGGACCTCTGCTTAGCCTCGTTGTCTATTGATCCCCAGTCAATTGATTGAGCTATTTGTGATCCAGGGAAGTGCACTATGAAAAGCTCTTTAGCCGTTTCGCTGTATTGGTATACGCGTCCTTATCATTCAGCAGTGAGTTAATTGGCTGTGTTTTCTCCTTTGAGAGCACCTTTTGAAGTCAATTCTAGCCTAATCATGAGTGCTTTCAAATTCCTCACAGTGTTTCCTCCATGTGTCTCTCTTGGCTTCTCCTATAGCTCTATAATAGTCCGTGTGGTTCTGTATTTTTCCCGCTCCCCGGTTGCTTTGGCTTTGTTGAATAGCTTCCTTGTTCTTTTCCTCGCCGCAGACACTTCTTTATTCCGCCATGGCGTATCGCTGGTGGAACCTTCTCCTTTAGAGGGCAGGTTTCTTGGAATACTGTAATGACAGTGTCATTTAGATCATTCACTGCCATTTCTAGATCCGTCGCGTCATTCTCCTCATATCGTTCTCCTCACCTTCGACAGATACTGGTTTATAAGCCTCCTAGTTAGTTGAACGTGGGTTCCGTTAACTGACTTTTGATGCTTTCCCCTCTAAAGCGTATCTTATGTGTCTATGGTCTAAGCAGCTCTCCTCAAAAAGATGCCATTCTGATTTAAAGTTACTCAGAATGCATATTTGTCAAATTAGTTGCATAATGTATGTTCTCCGTCCTTTTGTTGTACTGTTCATGTGTGATTTTCATGTGCTGCCTTTGCTAAGGTTGAGTTTTAGCAAACTGAAAATCATCAAAAACTACATGAGAAGTACACTGGAAGAGAAGAGATTCTCTAGTGTACGTATAATATCAATTGAACACAAAGGAGTATCTCTTATCAACTTTGACATCATTAGTACATTTGTAGCTAAGAAGGGTCAAAAAATTCAATGTTCAGATACAATACAGAAAAAAACTGCGTATTTTACAATTAAGTTGCAATACAAATAAAGTATCTCAATTACTTACGTATAAATGTATTAATATAAGGGTTTTTCATAAATAAAACTTCTTAAGAGCGTAGGCGCAAAATTTCGGGCCAATGCTTTTTATATGCAATTATTTTTTTCGAATCCTGAGAAAACTAATAAATATTTTTGAAAAATTTGTAAAAGTAAACCTATGTTTATTTTAAGTGAAACAGCAGGGTTTAGTTATTTTTAGTTATTTAAAGTTTTAGGTTGTATGACTGTTTAAGTTTTATTGACATTGACATATTGTAAATTGTATTGTCAAATTACTTAATGGCGTAAGAAATAGCATTGTTCTTGATTCTCTTTTTAGGTTTGTATATTTGTTAAGTTATGTTAGTTATGATATTATTGTTAATAATTTATATTGTAGAATTTTAACGATAATAAACTCTTTTTAGACGAATTCAAACTGCTATCTCTTCACATGAATAAGGGTATGATATTACACTTATAAATCAAGAACTTAAGCTGATAAAAAAATATATAGTGATAACTATAAATTTCCAAGCCGTTATTTGGACAAAACGATATTTAAGAATGAATTTTACATCAATGAGAATTTGCATGGCTATAGAAGCAAACAGTAGTGATAGTAAGAAAAATGTATATAAATTTAAGTGGCTGCAGCCAACAGGGTCCCGTTTTTATTATGAAATTCCCTTTGAAAAACAACTTCAAATTGATCATTCTGAACTATTTCATCTGAAAAAAGTGAAGAATATGTTAGCATCTATGAAAACAAGAGGATCCTTTAGAACAGGTACTATAGCAAGTAGAAAGGTGGTCGCTTCACTCCACTTTGACCTTTGACCCCTGACGTCACAAGCCCAGTCCGCGCTCCGGTCACGCCCCGTGATGACGTAACCGACAAGTCCTAACTTGTTTTTCACGCTAGCCGTCACCGCCAGTAATTAGTTATTTTTAATATGAATTAATTAAATATTAATTTTGTATTTCAACTATTATCTACTATCTATAACACATTTAACTATTATCTACTATCTATAACACAATTTTAATCCAAATTATTAAATTATTAATTATTATTAAATAAAAAATTCTTCCTTGTGTAGGACTCGAACTCGGGACCAGCAGCACCGAAGCTAAAGACTTGTTTACACGGGTAGAGTTGTGAGGAGAGTAGAATAGCTAGTAGAGTCGACTCTACTCGCTACTCTACCAAAAATGGCTTGATACCGTTCACACGAGGAGAGTTACAAGTATAGTACTGATGCTAGTATAGTGTGGAGTGGGTGTTTGTTTAGTGCAAAATGAATTCAAGAAAAAGAAAATTGATTCAAAATTGTTTAGCTACAGTTGCAAATGCATTTGTAACTGAAGTCGCTGAAGCTATCGATGATGAGGTAAACAAACAAAGAAAGGAGTGGATGAGAGAGTGGCTTAAAAGAAGGAATACACACGGGGCCTCAGCTCTTCTGTTAAGAGAACTAGCCTTAGAGGATGAGTTGGAATATAAGATGTGTCTAAGGATGACCCCAGGAAAATTCGAAGAACTTCTGAATATGGTGCATGACAAAATCGAACGACAAGACACGTTTATGAGGGATGCAATAAAACCAAGAGTGAAGCTTGAGATTACATTGAATTTTTTAGCTACAGGCAACAGCTATCGAAGCCTTTCTCATTTTTTTAGGGTTTCAAGACCTGCAATTTCAAAGTTGGTCCCCGAGGTGTGTGATGCCATCTCCGAAGTATTGGAGGAGTCAATAAAGGTAAGTTTCAATAACAGGGTGAATAAACAGGTACACGCATTACAAAAAATAGTTTTAATTGAAAATTCGTAAAATAACAAAATAGTACTTCAGATAAATGTTGAAAAAGGTACACCACAGAAACTTCGGTGAAGCAAGTCCCGTTTAAATATTAAACCTGTGTATAAGTCATTTGCATAGCACGTGTCAGAATATCTGAATCTTCAGGATTCACAGCTGCATCTTGTAGATGGATACTGTTACCATCTGGATACTGTTGCTGTTGAGTAACGAGTGACGAAGACGCCATTTGCTGAGCACTGCTACTCGTAGGACTGCCAAGTGGAGAATTGGTGTAAAATGACTGGTGGGAGTTGCATCCTGATGAAACGGAGTATGCAGGGGTGCTGTGAGACATGTGCACTGGTAAACTTGGTGGTGTGTTGAGTTGGAGTACTGAGCAGTTTGCTGAGGATAAAACGCTTAGTTTGTGCTTCATCAGAATTCCCTGAATCTCATGTTGGGCCACCACAGCTTGTTCCGGTGGTAAATTATTCAAGCTCGCTGAAACAAAATTTCCAAACGCTTCGTTCTCATTGCTGTCCATCCGGTCGTCATGGATATTTTGACTAACCTGTTGAAGGTCCTTCACTGCTTGTGTTAGATTGTCAAGTCTCTTCTTTTTGCCTGCAGGCCGTCGTTTAAATGTTTCCGATGCCGATTGCTTACGAGATGGTGTTTGTTGGCAGCTCGATGTTTGTGGTAGAGTTATATTTTCCACTGATTGATCTGGATCATCGATAGTCCCTTCCTCTTCCTGTGATTCTGTGTTGAGTGGATATTTCGACTCTGTATTGTGTGAAATGGTTGTTTCCTAAAACAAACAAAAAATAAAACAAAAACTAAATTAGTAAATGTTAAGAGGGAATTTTAAATTTTGGTTTCAGGTTCCTTCCAGAGACGAATGGAACACTGTGGCTGAGGGTTTTAAGGAGCATTGGAACTTTCCAAATTGCTGTGGGGCTATAGACGGCAAACACGTTTTAATTAAGGCACCTCCCAACTCTGGCAGTGAATATTATAATTATAAAGGGCAGCACAGCGTGGTACTTATGGCTGTTGTTGATCATAAATACTGCTTCAGTTATATCAATGTTGGTTTCAAAGGATCTAATTCAGATGGAGGTGTATTTCAAAATTGCAATATATATGAAGCATTAGAGAACAGTCTTCTACCCGATGGTCTATTCCTTGTTGGGGACGATGCATTTCCGCTTAAAATGTACCTGATGAAGCCATACAGTGGGTACCGAAGACGTCTTACCGTAAATGAACAAGTCTTCAATTACCGCTTGAGCAGGGCAAGAAGAATTTCGGAGAATGCATTTGGAATATTAGTTAGTCGTTTCCGGATTTTCGAAAGACACTTAGCCGTACAGCTAACAACAGTAAATAAAGTAGTTACCGCAGCCTGTAGCCTTCACAACTGGCTAAGAGAAACATCCCCAGAATCATATTTTGTCAATGGCTGTGTCGATAAGGAAATTACTGACAACGGATCTGTCATTCCAGGGCAATGGCGAAACGAAATCAATGAACTAAGAAATCTTGAACCATATGGTGGCTCTCAGTCAACAGCCATGGCTAAGAAAGTGAGAGATCGCTTAATGACCTATTTTAACAATGAAGGAGCTGTTCCATGGCAATATAAGAATGTGTTTTGACTTGAGATATTACTTTGTATTGTGTATGACATTTATTAACTAGAACAACCTTATGAAGAATTGTACAACTTTTTGTAATTTGTATTTAACAAGATTTGTCATAAAATTTCGGAACTATAGCCCGTTCCCACTTGTCGTGAGTTGGGAAAAATAAATAACCTACACACTTTTATATGAATGCTATTATGTATGTTTAGTCTAGTTTTTAAATATCGTTTGTAGTATAAATTTACAAATTTCCAAGTACCATATCTGAGAAGATTAAAAAGTAATGGGTAAACATAATGATCTTATCGGCACTTTTAAAAATGCTGATTTTCTTATACATACAATTTCGTTTATTATGTACTCTCTCACAGTTCTCTCGCGTATATTGTAAAAATTTGCCAGCTTCCGATAATATAATAATAGGATAGAAATGCTGACATCCGATTAATATACGGATCCGACACACGACAGGTGGGAACGGGTATAATGCTCAGTGTCCGTTTTTTAACTCTATGAACAAACAAAATCAACGTTGCATTAAATTTGTAATTATTGGTGGACAAGTTTATATGGCAGCCAACCGGTTTACTGTCAAATCTGATATACAATCGTTCACTTTTATCTTGATAAGAATACATTTTTTATTTCTTATTGTATTTTTCATTAACAAGTAATAAAAACCTGTAACTTACCCGTGAGCCTTCAGTTTTCTTGTTTCCTTTTGCACCTTTCATGATTGCTTCCATAGGAGTAAACCATTTCACGTTCGGAACGTATACATCGGCTGAACCTGAACCCGATTTTTTTGATTTTTGTATTTTTAAACACTCTTGATTATAGGTGCACCTTATATTCTTAATTTTTTGCTTGAGCTCGTTTACTCCAAAACCCTCTTTTGCCATTCTTTCGACGATTTCATCCTCCGCAGCTTGCCTCATACTTTTATTTCTGTAGTGTACACTACCTAAATTCCATAAACACTGGTATTCTCCATACATCTCTACAAGTTTTAAAGTTTCATCTTCGGTGAACTTCATTTTTAATTTTTACATAAAACACAACTCCATCTGGAATGACAGCGTCCCTATGCACTCTTCTACCTACTCTACTCTACCAGAATTCACCGCGTTCCATGAGTAGAGTGCGCGGGCGAGTGGAAATTTTAGCGGTGGTGGTGGTAGTAGAGTAGAGTTACTTTGCCACATGTTGCTAGTCACTCGACTCTACTACCTACTATGCACTCTACTTGCTACTCTACTTTGCTGAACGTTTTTTCGGGTTTTTACGGGTAGAGTTACTCTACTCTACCAAGTACTTGCTTCATTACTCTACCCGTGTAAACGGGTCTTAAAGACCCGTTTACACGGGTAGAGTAATGAAGCAAGTACTTGGTAGAGTAGAGTAACTCTACCCGTAAAAACCCGAAAAAACGTTCAGCAAAGTAGAGTAGCAAGTAGAGTGCATAGTAGGTAGTAGAGTCGAGTGACTAGCAACATGTGGCAAAGTAACTCTACTCTACTACCACCACCACCGCTAAAATTTCCACTCGCCCGCGCACTCTACTCATGGAACGCGGTGAATTCTGGTAGAGTAGAGTAGGTAGAAGAGTGCATAGGGACGCTGTCATTCCAGATGGAGTTGTGTTTTATGTAAAAATTAAAAATGAAGTTCACCGAAGATGAAACTTTAAAACTTGTAGAGATGTATGGAGAATACCAGTGTTTATGGAATTTAGGTAGTGTACACTACAGAAATAAAAGTATGAGGCAAGCTGCGGAGGATGAAATCGTCGAAAGAATGGCAAAAGAGGGTTTTGGAGTAAACGAGCTCAAGCAAAAAATTAAGAATATAAGGTGCACCTATAATCAAGAGTGTTTAAAAATACAAAAATCAAAAAAATCGGGTTCAGGTTCAGCCGATGTATACGTTCCGAACGTGAAATGGTTTACTCCTATGGAAGCAATCATGAAAGGTGCAAAAGGAAACAAGAAAACTGAAGGCTCACGGGTAAGTTACAGGTTTTTATTACTTGTTAATGAAAAATACAATAAGAAATAAAAAATGTATTCTTATCAAGATAAAAGTGAACGATTGTATATCAGATTTGACAGTAAACCGGTTGGCTGCCATATAAACTTGTCCACCAATAATTACAAATTTAATGCAACGTTGATTTTGTTTGTTCATAGAGTTAAAAAACGGACACTGAGCATTATACCCGTTCCCACCTGTCGTGTGTCGGATCCGTATATTAATCGGATGTCAGCATTTCTATCCTATTATTATATTATCGGAAGCTGGCAAATTTTTACAATATACGCGAGAGAACTGTGAGAGAGTACATAATAAACGAAATTGTATGTATAAGAAAATCAGCATTTTTAAAAGTGCCGATAAGATCATTATGTTTACCCATTACTTTTTAATCTTCTCAGATATGGTACTTGGAAATTTGTAAATTTATACTACAAACGATATTTAAAAACTAGACTAAACATACATAATAGCATTCATATAAAAGTGTGTAGGTTATTTATTTTTCCCAACTCACGACAAGTGGGAACGGCTATAGTTCCGAAATTTTATGACAAATCTTGTTAAATACAAATTACAAAAAGTTGTACAATTCTTCATAAGGTTGTTCTAGTTAATAAATGTCATACACAATACAAAGTAATATCTCAAGTCAAAACACATTCTTATATTGCCATGGAACAGCTCCTTCATTGTTAAAATAGGTCATTAAGCGATCTCTCACTTTCTTAGCCATGGCTGTTGACTGAGAGCCACCATATGGTTCAAGATTTCTTAGTTCATTGATTTCGTTTCGCCATTGCCCTGGAATGACAGATCCGTTGTCAGTAATTTCCTTATCGACACAGCCATTGACAAAATATGATTCTGGGGATGTTTCTCTTAGCCAGTTGTGAAGGCTACAGGCTGCGGTAACTACTTTATTTACTGTTGTTAGCTGTACGGCTAAGTGTCTTTCGAAAATCCGGAAACGACTAACTAATATTCCAAATGCATTCTCCGAAATTCTTCTTGCCCTGCTCAAGCGGTAATTGAAGACTTGTTCATTTACGGTAAGACGTCTTCGGTACCCACTGTATGGCTTCATCAGGTACATTTTAAGCGGAAATGCATCGTCCCCAACAAGGAATAGACCATCGGGTAGAAGACTGTTCTCTAATGCTTCATATATATTGCAATTTTGAAATACACCTCCATCTGAATTAGATCCTTTGAAACCAACATTGATATAACTGAAGCAGTATTTATGATCAACAACAGCCATAAGTACCACGCTGTGCTGCCCTTTATAATTATAATATTCACTGCCAGAGTTGGGAGGTGCCTTAATTAAAACGTGTTTGCCGTCTATAGCCCCACAGCAATTTGGAAAGTTCCAATGCTCCTTAAAACCCTCAGCCACAGTGTTCCATTCGTCTCTGGAAGGAACCTGAAACCAAAATTTAAAATTCCCTCTTAACATTTACTAATTTAGTTTTTGTTTTATTTTTTGTTTGTTTTAGGAAACAACCATTTCACACAATACAGAGTCGAAATATCCACTCAACACAGAATCACAGGAAGAGGAAGGGACTATCGATGATCCAGATCAATCAGTGGAAAATATAACTCTACCACAAACATCGAGCTGCCAACAAACACCATCTCGTAAGCAATCGGCATCGGAAACATTTAAACGACGGCCTGCAGGCAAAAAGAAGAGACTTGACAATCTAACACAAGCAGTGAAGGACCTTCAACAGGTTAGTCAAAATATCCATGACGACCGGATGGACAGCAATGAGAACGAAGCGTTTGGAAATTTTGTTTCAGCGAGCTTGAATAATTTACCACCGGAACAAGCTGTGGTGGCCCAACATGAGATTCAGGGAATTCTGATGAAGCACAAACTAAGCGTTTTATCCTCAGCAAACTGCTCAGTACTCCAACTCAACACACCACCAAGTTTACCAGTGCACATGTCTCACAGCACCCCTGCATACTCCGTTTCATCAGGATGCAACTCCCACCAGTCATTTTACACCAATTCTCCACTTGGCAGTCCTACGAGTAGCAGTGCTCAGCAAATGGCGTCTTCGTCACTCGTTACTCAACAGCAACAGTATCCAGATGGTAACAGTATCCATCTACAAGATGCAGCTGTGAATCCTGAAGATTCAGATATTCTGACACGTGCTATGCAAATGACTTATACACAGGTTTAATATTTAAACGGGACTTGCTTCACCGAAGTTTCTGTGGTGTACCTTTTTCAACATTTATCTGAAGTACTATTTTGTTATTTTACGAATTTTCAATTAAAACTATTTTTTGTAATGCGTGTACCTGTTTATTCACCCTGTTATTGAAACTTACCTTTATTGACTCCTCCAATACTTCGGAGATGGCATCACACACCTCGGGGACCAACTTTGAAATTGCAGGTCTTGAAACCCTAAAAAAATGAGAAAGGCTTCGATAGCTGTTGCCTGTAGCTAAAAAATTCAATGTAATCTCAAGCTTCACTCTTGGTTTTATTGCATCCCTCATAAACGTGTCTTGTCGTTCGATTTTGTCATGCACCATATTCAGAAGTTCTTCGAATTTTCCTGGGGTCATCCTTAGACACATCTTATATTCCAACTCATCCTCTAAGGCTAGTTCTCTTAACAGAAGAGCTGAGGCCCCGTGTGTATTCCTTCTTTTAAGCCACTCTCTCATCCACTCCTTTCTTTGTTTGTTTACCTCATCATCGATAGCTTCAGCGACTTCAGTTACAAATGCATTTGCAACTGTAGCTAAACAATTTTGAATCAATTTTCTTTTTCTTGAATTCATTTTGCACTAAACAAACACCCACTCCACACTATACTAGCATCAGTACTATACTTGTAACTCTCCTCGTGTGAACGGTATCAAGCCATTTTTGGTAGAGTAGCGAGTAGAGTCGACTCTACTAGCTATTCTACTCTCCTCACAACTCTACCCGTGTAAACAAGTCTTTAGTATGCATATCGCTGACCCACGGAGGATATTAGTAACAATTGCCGATAAATTGGTATAAAAAAATATAGTAAATGTACATGAGGTGTGAAGAATTGCACAGAGTGGTTTGAACCGTACACGTACCCCATTTAGGGTAGTTAGTTTGATATTAGGAATGTTATTATATCACACGATTTAGAAACATTTAGCATGGGTTATAATATAAAAAAGTATCGGTGTAAAGCCGTTTAACATAGTGTTGTTATAAAAGGTTTAAATTATATAAACTAAGCGTTTAATACTAAAAGTTTTCATAAAAGAATGATCAACATTTCCACATACGTCATCAAAAGGGGAGAGTGATCATAAAACAGGATTGCACAAACAAATTGATAAAAATGTAAAATGCACATAAAGCATGTTGATTAATAATTCGACGTTACTTGTTAAACTTGACTGTGTTAGGTCTCTATATCCCGCACCAAAGCTAAGCATGCACACCTTCAAGCTACATAACCGTTTAACATAATCTGACAATAATTATGTGTATATAAAAAACACCACAAAGTGTTGTGAATATTGAATAATCGAACAAAATAAATTGTAAAAAAAAATAGTTTTAAACTAAGCAAAAAATTTATAGTAGAGCATAATCTTTAACCAAATATATCAAGATGTGAATAAGTCATAAGAGCAACGTCGATGACAGGTAAGGGTATTGAAATCACACAATATATCACTAAAGGTAAATATTGTATAATAACATCGATATACAACAATAATGAAGTTGAGACGAAAAAAGGACCCTGTTAAGTTACCATTAGTTTTCTAAACACATAAGTCGTATTACTTGCTGTGTATTTACATAAAAAAAAACACGTGTTAAATATGAAATATTATACACAGCTTATATTATAATATCGCAAAAATGCATCTGCGTGATTAATTAACGGATAGCTTAGTCACTGGAAAACAGATACATCTATCGTATCTTACTTATTAAATAGGTTTGTTAATTTTATATCATAATAATCAGTAAAACTTGTATAAAATTTTCAGTGACTTTTTTTGGTAGGGTGCATATTTTCTACTAGTTACCATTTAAACATCGAAATTCGAAAAATTGGTATAGACGTTCAAAAAATCCGAAAATTATTGTTTATCATCGGTTAGATAGCGATCTCTAATATGTTTACGACAACGTGCGTATACATGGGTTATTAAAATTTAGATGAGTAGACAAGATATTTTCTATTGAAAAAACACACAAAAGTTGTGCATTAAAATCATATTATTATTTCAAAATTTTTACATCTCTTTCCAAGACCTACCCAGGAGGCAACAAGTCAATATTCTGTGACATATTCAAGAATATGCCATAGAATATTAGCATATTGGAGATGTTTTAAGGTCTCGTTAAGATTCCCCGACATATATCTCAATATACAGAGCATAGAAAGACATAAGACAGGCCTACGTCGTAAGTATTTTTGTTACCATCCACGCTTGTTTATTTAGAAATTACTTATAAACAGTGTATGGCTCATTAAATATCTTTTGGTGATCTGTTGAGTATCTTTTGTATCAGGAGGCTGCACGAACACTAGATCTTAACTTAATAAGAACGGTTCATTAATTTGCCAGTGACTCATAACAGATATCTTTTGGTGATTTGAATGAGCATCTTTTAAGATTTCTATTATACGGAGGTTTGGTCAGAACTTAGTTCAATGGCTACTACTTTGGGGTAGTCTACCACTGACTAATAATACGGACTCATATTGTATTACAGGGTATCAAAGATTAAAGCATTTTTCACACCGAAACATATAAATATTCTTCGTAAACAAAACGTGGGAAGGAAACGTAAATACAGACTATGTAAAAGTACAGTAGCTCTAAAATATTTTTTAACATTGAAAATAGATAACATTCTGAAATTTTGAATATTGTACAAAGTTTGAATGATAATTTTTAACGCAATTCATTTTAACATAAAAAGCAATTAACGAGGCATTTTTAAGATTTGAATGTCAAATTTTGTATCTTTAAGCTGTATGTAAGCATTGGAAATAGTTACATTTTCAATTTGTTCTAGTAACTTTGTCATATTGACATCTGCACTAGTTGTTGTCGAAATAGGATGATTGAAATTGTCATTTAAAGCCACAATACGGATTCTGTCACCCGTTTTGTAGCCAATTTGCTTTTTTATATCGTTAAGAGCAGACTCTAATTTATTTTTTAAAGAGTCTTGATTAAGAGCGCCACCTATATAGTTTTCACAGCACAGTTTGAAAGTGCACTGATGAGCATTGAATTTTTTAATTTCTCGCTGGTTTATAACATTTACAGACCACATTTTGATACGTGTGTACTCTATGAGTATTCAACTGTGAATGAAGAGATTTTGATATGTGACACACTATTAACAACAATCTAAGAGGCCTTGTAGCCTAGAGGCAGGGTATCCATAAAGTCATCATTTTGTACAATCTTCCGCTTCTTGTAATCCATTTTGAATGTTTTCGACACCCTCTTTCTGGTTACAATGTCTTTAGTGTGGACATCGCGACATATTTGGTCATAATGTAAGGTGATTTGTTTGGTGGGGTCGTGTATGATAGCATTCATCGCGGAGGCATTGAGTACTAGGCTGTTTTCATAGTTTAGAGTAAAACCTTTGATTTTAGTCACCTCTTTACCCTTGGCTGTTTTGTAGTAATAACTTTTTGGACCAGTTGCCTGCCATTCTACAATATAATCATCTGAACCAATCTCATCGCTCCAATCGCCTAGCATTTCACCTGTTTCGACAGTGTTTATACCGTCATCAATATAAACAATGGAGTCTGTGTCGAAATAAGCTACAGCCTCTTCTAGCCTATCAATCATATCGTACAGTCTTAGACGAGCGTTACTTGTCGTAAATAAAGCCACAAAAATATTTGTAGATGTGGGGTCTTCTACAAATACGTCCTTGTAATCATATGTGACTTGGGCTATGTGATCGTTAACAAATATCACATTAGTTATATTGATTTTATCATCGAGCAAAATTTCGTACCATCTTTTGAGGTCCATAACATACTCTGTTTGTTTCATATTTATTCTTTGCCCAAACTTACCCCATAGGCTATTCAGACATATTTTAGCGACTGCTCGTTTACCAGGATTTGGGGATATTTTCTCTAAGTCTAAGTCTATACCCATCTGTTCTTTAACTGCTCGTACATATTCTTCGTTTGAGGTATATGTATGTGGACTAGTTTCTAATTTTATTTTCATAAAATCTTTGACATAGTCCTTAAATAAATCCGTCGAAGTTTGTTCAAAATTCCATACCTCATACACTTCCAACATTTTATACCCCTTTTCTATGGCTTTATTGATTTCTAGAGTCGTCCACGTACCTTTTAATGCACGTTCTGAGTCATCATGATCACAATTATCGCAGTCTTCCAAGGTGCATTGATTACACAACGGAAACATTAATTTGTCAGTTTTGACAGGTAGGACTGGGTGATATAAGTTGGTAGGTGGCAATATTTGACAATGTACTAGGCCAAACCAAGAGGGGTCGTATGATTTAGGTGCATGTATTTTAGCAGGGTGGCCAATGGGGTAGCGGTCATAATACTGTACCGTCGGGTAAAGCGATACAATATCTATATATCTAAGCTTTTTACCAGTCACATTTAGTTTTATGGCGTTTGTCCGCCCTCCAAAGAATGCTTCACGAGGCTTTAAGGGTTCAACAATTTGAGGGCTCGGTGCATTTTTACATTCTTTTGATTTTATCCATTCACATTCCCACATTTCTACTAGTTTGTAACCAGCTTCTTTTATTTGTACGGCTCTCCTCAGTGTTCTTTCGTACAAGTCACTCATTGTTTCGTTATTAATGTGGTTAATTGTGTTGGGTGCAAAACACTCTGGGTGGCCATGCCAGAAACACCCGTGGTATTGGTACACAGTATTTGTACAGGCATCATAACCATCCACTTTTGCACCGCAGATCGTAATTTCGCCACCATTAAGAGCATGTTGTACGTCTGGAAACTGACTCAGCCATTTTAATGATGCCAGGCTATACGTCTCATTTATGTCCTGTTTTACAACCGCAATAGTGTTTGGTTGCAGATATTTGGACCTATATATAGCCATACAAACACTAGCAATGGTCAGATATTGGAATGGGTCTATGTTGGCTATTCCCAAGAATTCCTTGCGAAATTCTAAACACCCACGCCTCAGAATATCTACATCAGAATCACAGTATGCTAAAATTTCACTTTGAAAATCAAAGATGCAGTTCTCAGCCACTCTATCAGCGTGCCATTTTAAAAAAGCTTCTCTTTGTTTGGGCTTCATCGTATTTGGTCCGTAATAAGTGGTATCAGGGAGTGGTCCAATGTACGAGTGGCTTTCAATTTTGTTAAAATAATGTGGGAAGTAACCCTTTTTAGCCTCTGACAGACCAAATGTTTTCGGAAAAGCGGCTAAGGGTCCGGCAACAAAATTCGAACTATCAATTATTTTTAATTTAATAGCAGGTACTTCCAGCAGCATCAGTTTTGACCCGTTGTAGATGGTGTACGGCTTTATCGTATTTTCTACACAGTATTTAAAAATAAAATACGAATCGTAACCCTTAGCGTTGTGAGCGATTGCTGTATAACTCCTGTGTTTTTCAGAAATTAACCATTTACAAAATTCTTCGTTATCTGTAAAAACATATTTTTTGCCAGCATAATCATGGACTATTATAAGATTCGGCACATGTATTCCGGTATCCTGCATTGCCTCATAATCGAAAAATAAATATTTTTCTGTATATGTGCAACGATTTATGGAAGTTTTAGAGAGGTCGTTGCATTTACATGGTTCTTTACAAATAGTTTTTGCTTTAGTATTGTATTGACACCCCTTATTTACTTCGGTACTACGACTATTACATATACAAGGTACGCCACAAAATCCTCCTTTGGCGGGTGTTTTCATCATATAGCACTGATGTGTAGCTATCTCTACGAATGTGTTACAATTCCTACACATCGAGTAGCCACACACATGCTCCTTGGCTCTTTTACATACTTTATTACACTTTTCACATTTAAATACTTCTTTGCAAACTTCTGTATGGTTTGCCAGACATTCATCATTGTAACAATAACGATTACAGTTCTTGCACAGAATTTTGTTTTGGACGTCGTGCTCAGGTTGTCTGCAAACCGTGCAAAGTGGTGCTTTCTTGCACTTGTGTTTATATTTACCCTGGTAAGGCGTATCACATTTGTCGCAATAAAATTTCGTTCCGTACAAACCTTTCAAGCTATTAATCACGTCAAAGTGATTCCCGTTTTTATATAAATAAAGTTTGGTTGTTTTTTCAGCGCCCTCGTAGATGATAGTATTGAAGTTTTCGGCACAAATAATCTTTATCTGCAAATCCAACAGTTCTTCGGCCTTCTTAAAATCATCCAAGGTAAAGCCATCGTTATAGCAACCACCCAACAGACCACAAAGTTTTTCCGCCAAAACAGTTTGCAATTTTCGACCCTTTCGAATATTTTTCACATCACTATCTGTTATCTTGTACCCTAAAATCACAGGTGTGGTGTATGTAAGAGCCGTTACGATTGCTCTTGCGCCACAAAGATTATCAGTATTAACAATCCGTGTAATGCTCTTTTTAGTTCGACGATCCTCTGACAAATTTATCATTCTACGACGACGACCTCTACCCCTAGGCATATTAAAGATTTGAATATCAAATTTTGTGTTACCCAAAAGAACAGTATCGTTAGATGTTAATATGTTTTCAAGTTGCTGCAACAAATTGTCCATATTGTCTTCTGTCGTTACTTTTGTGGATATCGGATGATTGAATTTGTCATTGTGGGCAATTATGCGAATTTTATCACCTTTTTTGTAGCCACCTTGTTTCTTTGCATCATTCAGTGCATTTTCCAACAGATTTTTCAAATTCTCTTCGCCGTGACTAAGAGAACCCCCTGTATGCTGTTCGCAAGAGAGCTGAAAACTATGTAGGTACGCACAAAATGTACTTATGAACCTACGCGCTAAAACCTTCAATGACCAATTTTGAAACATTTCGAAAATTAAGCAAAATTTTCAAAAAACTAAAAACTTTAAAAAATTTCAAAATCGTGTACAAATTCAAAATTGAAAATGCAATATCTATTTTTAAAAATTCAAAAAACTTACGGCAAGAGCAGATAAGAGAGCACGTCTTAACGCCAGAGCTAACTGATAAGATATGAGAGTAAATCTTCTTTTGCGAGCCTTTTATATGTATCCACCGTAGGTCACGTGACCCACGCTATAACTTCAAATAATAATAATAGCACTGCTTGAGAAAATATGGAAAGCTTTATTTAAAATAACTATTTCAGTTATCAGAATAATAATAAAAGTAAGGTATAAATACTATTTTTAAAGTTCACGACCCTAAATCTTGCTTTATCACAAAAAAAACCATGTAAGTAATTGTCGCTATTTTTTAGAACGGTTGATTATGTCTCGCGAAGCACTATTCTTTAGTAATGTCATTGATACCTATTTTTCAAAGCGTGAAAAACAAGTTAGGACTTGCCGGTGACGTCATCGCGGCGTTTGGAAAGGAATTTACTTGAAGTGTAGTTTTTCGGCGTAGATGGCCTGAAATCACATAAAAATGAAAGAATTTGTATATGTCATAGAAATGCGTTTCGTATGTTCATATAAATAAATGAAGCAATATTTACACAGAGGAATATGATTAGTCATGATATTAAATAATCCAAGGAATGCCAGTTGTCACAGTTCTCACAAAGAAAACTTTATTAGTAATTATACCGGGGTAATCAAAAATTAAAAAGTAAAATAATTTTTAGAAAAAAAATAATTTTTAGAAATAGAAGTTCAAATTTAAGCTACTACGCTTATTGTTCATGGCGGCATAGAAATTAATTGTACATAGTGTCGATCAAAAATTACTTTAAAAATAAAACTAATTTTAGCGTTATTAATGAATATTTTATAGTACCATACGAGATATATGACACTATGAATGTTAATATATATGCTGTTCTGAAGTTGTGTGGTGGTATTGAAATTTTTTCTTGGTAGTGCTGAAATTTCTTGTGTTTTGTGTGTTATTAGTCAATAATATCTAGGTACCTCAGTTCTATATAATTGCTTCTTTTCCGCTCAAAGTGTCTGCTTCTGCAAGAATTTTAAGACCTTTCACAAGCATGTTTGGGTCACCATGTTCATTATAGAGACACCACACCTCTTTGAGTTCATCAAGTATTTGTTTGTCTGCTATACCCCCTTTGTTTTCATCACCTGTTGTGAGTACATCAGTAAGATTTTTCTTTAGAGTTTGTAAGTCTATTATATCTTGACCATTTTTGGATATATGTCTTCTTTTACACGGTTGTTGTATGTCTTGGGCCCGTTGCTTTCTTGAGACTTCTTGAATAGTTTGGGACATTCGTCTTCTTCTTCTGTTTTTATCCAGATACATCGGTTTTATAATTTTTTCGTATTTTGAGGTGTGAGATTGGTGACGTATACGGCCTCGTCCATCCTTGTGGTCGCCTGATATATCTAGCAGAGATTTGTAGTTCTTTTGGTCAGCAAGCGTGCATTGTAGAGGATTTTTGGAGAAAATCAATTCGTATAAGCCAGATGATGTTTTGAATTTGTGTATACCCATTTGAATGTTATCTTTATTAAACTCAAAGGTTGAGTTCCAAACTTCCAGGCACCGGTAGACCAATTAAATCTCGGCCCGTATACCTGATCGATGTTCCTCACATCTAGGATATATTTTTTAAGATATGGGTAGGCATCATCATCATCATCACCCTTCACTGCTTGAGTACGTCGAATTTCCTCGGATGTGGAGTGATTTGTTTGAATAGTTTGTGCTTCGTCTTCGTAGAGATCTGTTGTTTTATTAGTGTTGATTTCATTCGTGTAGTTGAGTATTTCATTAAGAGATGAAGTTACAGGTGTAAACGTTGATTCTAGTAGTTCTTTTTCATTAGCCTGCATTCTTTTAAGATCGACACTATGTACAATTAATTTCTATGCCGCCATGAACAATAAGCGTAGTAGCTTAAATTTGAACTTCTATTTCTAAAAATTATTTTTTTTCTAAAAATTATTTTACTTTTTAATTTTTGATTACCCCGGTATAATTACTAATAAAGTTTTCTTTGAGAACTGTGACAACTGGCATTCCTTGGATTATTTAATATCATGACTAATCATATTCCTCTGTGTAAATATTGCTTCATTTATTTATATGAACATACGAAACGCATTTCTATGACATATACAAATTCTTTCATTTTTTATGTGATTTCAGGCCATCTACGCCGAAAAACTACACTTCAAGTAAATTCCTTTCCAAACGCCGCGATGACGTCACCGGCAAGTCCTAACTTGTTTTTCACGCTTTGAAAAATAGGTATCAATGACATTACTAAAGAATAGTGCTTCGCGAGACATAATCAACCGTTCTAAAAAATAGCGACAATTACTTACATGGTTTTTTTTTGTGATAAAGCAAGATTTAGGGTCGTGAACTTTAAAAATAGTATTTATACCTTACTTTTATTATTATTCTGATAACTGAAATAGTTATTTTAAATAAAGCTTTCCATATTTTCTCAAGCAGTGCTATTATTATTATTTGAAGTTATAGCGTGGGTCACGTGACCTACGGTGGATACATATAAAAGGCTCGCAAAAGAAGATTTACTCTCTAGGGAAGTAGGTACGATGCCTTAAAAAAGTACCTACAGAAAAAGACGAGGAAACCACCCAGAGAAGTCCAGGATGCCGAGAGGTTGAAAAAGAAGAAGAAGAAGATGGTGCATTAGCGGTACATCAGAAGAAAGAAGGCTAAAATGAATGAAATAAATGACATGTATATTTTATTAGGCAATAAACGTTTTTATTATTTTTTATTTTTATTATTTTTATTATATTTACTCTCTCATCAGCTGAGCTAGTAGACGGTGAGACTCGCTACTGTACAGTCACGTATAGATTCACAGTCTAAACCACCTACTTACTTGTACGCTTAGGTCCTAGAGACTGACGGCAAACAGCTAACCCAACCAAAACCAGTCGGCGGTAAACTGAACGGTTTACGTTGACTGAGAATTTTTCGTGTAAGATAAATCAGGATATCACTGATTTAGTCTTTTTTAAGACTAATTACAGTGATAAATCAGAATTCGCTAACAAAATTTCTAGAATAATTTCAGGAACCAATCCAATAAGGAAGGAATTCCCACTTCATAGAAGTCTCCATAAAATCAGGACAAATCGGCCCACCTCAAGGAGAGGTGGACCCGCCCAGGATAAGAAGTTACAAAATAACTCCACGGAAGAAATAGAGAAAATTCAGGAAAAAACAAGCGAGATGGCTGAAAACACAATAGAAATCATGGAAGAAGAGGTCTTTCAACCAGTGAAAAGAAATAGGAGAAACTCAAAGGAAGAAATAAGACACCAGGCAACAACAAGTTCCGGAACAGGATCCGGAATCGCTACCTATAACAGGTACCAAGTACTCGAGAAAATTACCACAGAAGAGAAAAATACCCAGGAAAAGAAGGAGAGAATTCCACCATTAGTAATAGCAGGACAGATAAGAAGTTACTCCAATTTCATAAAAGAAATAAGAGACCTGCTAGGCCACAACAATTTTCAAATTGCCCCCGCAGGAAAGGCGGGAACAAGAATCTTCACAAAGACGTCCGACGACTACGAGAAACTAAAGCAGGACTTAGTGCAAACTAATACTGCGTTTCATACATATACACGCAAATCGGAAGTTACTAAAAAACTAGTCATGAAGGCGGCTCCAGGAATGGATCTCGACGAAGTGGAGGCTGAACTGAGGGAACAAGGGATCGTTGCCAAAGTAACAGAGATGAAGACTCACAAGGAAGGTAAGACAAGTAAATCCTATCTCTTACAGGTCGACAAGCAACAAGATCTTAAGGAGGTGAAGAAGATCAACGGACTTCAAAATATACGCATCAGATGGGACGCATACTCCAAACCGACAAGGGCCACGCAGTGTTACAACTGCCAAAACTTTGGACACTCGGCCAGAAACTGTTTTAGATCGCCAAGATGCATGAAATGCGCAGCGAACCACCCAACAAGAAGTTGCCAACTACCAAAAGACAAGAACAACAAAGTAAAATGCTGCAATTGTGGAGGAGACCACACGTCGAACTACCCAATGTGCTCAACACACATTGAGTATTTGGACCAACAAGCGGCCAGAAGAAATAGAAACACACCTCAACAAAAAGTAGCGCCTCCACCGCACCCATCAACGTTCAGGACTACAGTCAGCGGCGTATCTTACGCACAAACAACAAAAGGAGCACCCAGACCAACAGCGACAGAAGGTATCAAAAACACTTGGGCGGAAATAAACAAGATCGTCAACGTAGAGAAAATGATGTCACTTCTACAGGATATGAAGAGGGAATTAATTTCAGCGAAATCATTTGCAGAGAAAGCAATGATATTTATAAAATACGAAGAGATCTACAATGAACCTTAGGCATCTGAAGATCCTACAATTTAACATAGCCTCCCTACGGCTAAGAATAAACGAACTTCGAGAAACAGTGATACGACACAATCCGGATATCATCTGCCTCTCAGAAACACTCTACATGACGACAACACAACTGCCAAGGATTACAAATTACGATGAATCGGCACCACATCTCCAATCCTCCCCCAACGTCTGTCGTATTGCCATCTACTCAGAACCCCCACCCCCACGCCTTGATTTTTTTACACACTATTTATCCCACTCCACACCTAATTCCCCCGAAGGAGAAGAAATCCCCATGATTTGTGGTATATCTTACCCCCAATCCCCACCACCATCAACCGCCAAAAAACACAACCCATTAAACCCAACCTACACACAACTCCCACGTCCTCAACTACTGCATCCGCTCCATTCACCCCAACCTGCCCGCCCCCCCTAGTACTACTTACTACTTTGTTCCTTAGACAAACCCAACTCCCATGCCCCCATACTTGTAAAGGGGGTATGATGAAAAGCAGGAAATCAGACTCACAGTACCACCAATACACATCCTACAGATAATCCAGACCCACTCATGATAAAAAGCACCCGAATGCACCTGACAAATCATCCTACAAATAGTAACACAACCCACAAAGAGGATCAAAACAACTCTGCGTTGTCTCTCTAAACGCCGACTTACGCGTGGGGATTTTATATTCGATCACACAGATAAAGACGTTCTTAAAATGAAGATGTATATATGGGCCAACTATAAGAATGCATTTAACGGAACACCAATATCCGTAACCATGACGGAATGAACTTGTCTCAATAGAATACCACCCCACAATAGAACCAATAATCCCGCGAGAGATTGAAAGACCGCATAACGCCTAATACAGGAGGACAACTAAAACCAGACAAGAGATGAAGTAGAAACATCCAATCAATCTAAAGAAGTAAAAGACGAAAAACTCCTTCCCTCCCGCTCCCCACAACCGACCGAAGCCCCATGCCTCCCGCCAAACCACCCCGCACTGAACGACCACAAAGCCTTCAACCACAACCTCACCACCCTTTCGCCTACCTAGACATCATCAAGGCCATACAACCTGCCAGAATAATGTTCCAAAGTGACGGAGAAAGACAAGAAACAAGGAATTACGGCGACACACTCACGCGAAAAAAGATTACAAGATATGATAAGTCTTACTGAACACCAATGGCACAACAACATCAGGAAACGGAAGAAAACCAAGGAACGTAGGAAAATGCTGAAAGTCCAAAAGAGAAGTATGGAAAATAAAAACAAAAGAAGCCGAACTCAATAAACGACAACGAGGGGGTACACTACGAAACCAAGGAAAAGATGGGGATGCCATTTGCAAGAATATAAGCTGCTACACGACATACCAAATAACTTCGGTAGGAATACAGTTCTTATGCACAACCTCCCATCTTAGATCAAAAATCTAAGACCCTCTGGTACCACCCCCCCTGGCACCAATCCCACAAAACCACGCAACCCCGAAACCACAGAGAAATAAAAATCAATATCGTGACAGACTGCCTCCTACAACCCACCAACCAAATGCCGAAGCAAAAAGTATCACAGAAGACTTCAATGTTAACATTCAGATCACCTTCCACTACAAAGTCAGTAATCCACAACAACACCTCAAATGACCCATTCCCCCTACGTTACCCAACAACAGCCACACACAACCAAATTATGTCTAGTGCCCAGGGCCCAATAAATACCAAGCAATTGGCAAACACAGGGCGAAGAAACAGACCAACTTCTTAAGGGCCCAGACAAGACGGAAGAAGACCAGAAAGGGTATACAGCCTATTTTCTACTCATAAGAAACAAACTTCCCCGAACTAAAATTCCCCCCACCACAAACACCCGCCTATTACCCTCATTCGACCCCTCCCGCCTCCCTCCTCAACCACCACCTCCTCTTTCCCCCGAACTTCAACCTCCTCTTACCCCAATTCTGCCCAACCCCTCTCCCTCCACCCACCTCTCCCTCGCCCCACCCCACCCCCTGACCCACACCCCACTTCTACTCCCTACAGTTCCCCACGCCACCGCCAACCTCCCCTGAAAGGACCCCTGGCAACTCCTAAAACCCAGACATGACAAAGCAAGTGGCTCCACCAACCAACCAACCACAAAAGTTTCAGCCCCCAAAACACACCACTCCCAAAACCGTGAAACCTCTTCCCTCCGCTCAGACCCCCGCAACCCTCCCACCCTTCCCTCCATCCCCCCTTCCTTACCAAAACACACCCAACAAACACCCCACTAAAAAATAAACCTCACACCATCCTAACCACTCACAACCCCAGCCCAAAACCGAGCGGAAACCCACCACACAGCCGTAAAAGTCACCGCCCCTGATGAACAGACTGAATAATCAGGAACATGGAAAAACCACCTAGGAAAAATATCGGAGTTCACAGAAAAATGGAAGATAAAAATCAACGCGGAGAAGACACAATTCATCGTTTTTTCACAGGACAGGAGACCACAAAACTACGAAATCACAGTAGGAGGAAACAGGATCCAAGGAACGGACTCAGTGAAGTATCTAGGAGTCCACCTTGACAGAAGACTCAACTTCGGATGCATATACGGAAAACAAAGGTAAAAGCAAATGTTTCTAAAAAACTAATACTTCCTTATATTTTCAGGTCCAGCCCCCTAACGAAGGCCAAGAAAATCCAATTATACCAGGCCTACGTTAGATCGGTGATGTTATACGCTGTCCCAGTTTGGAGCTCCATAGCAGAGAGCCACTGGAAGAATTTGGAAGCTACAGAAACAGCGTGTTACCGTATAATCGACGGAGCACAATGGGATGAAAGAATAACGAATGCAACCATAAAAGAAAGGCTCCAGTACACACCACTGAGGGAGGTGGCCGAGAAAAGAACAAGAAACTTCTTCCAGGCCACAAGAAGACTCCATAAGACCAGAGACATCCTCGAGAATAACAGGGTCCAGAGGATGCATAGACAAACCCATAAACTGATCGACCACCTGATCAGGGTCTAGCCGTATGGTTGCTGAAAAACAGCATAGCAGGGAAGTAGGTACGATGCCTTAAAAAAGTACCTACAGAAAAAGACGAGGAAACCACCCAGAGAAGTCCAGGATGCCGAGAGGTTGAAAAAGAAGAAGAAGAAGATGGTGCATTAGCGGTACATCAGAAGAAAGAAGGCTAAAATGAATGAAATAAATGACATGTATATTTTATTAGGCAATAAACGTTTTTATTTTTATTTTTATTTTTTATATTTACTCTCATATCTTATCAGTTAGCTCTGGCGTTAAGACGTGCTCTCTTATCTGCTCTTGCCGTAAGTTTTTTGAATTTTTAAAAATAGATATTGCATTTTCAATTTTGAATTTGTACACGATTTTGAAATTTTTTAAAGTTTTTAGTTTTTTGAAAATTTTGCTTAATTTTCGAAATGTTTCAAAATTGGTCATTGAAGGTTTTAGCGCGTAGGTTCATAAGTACATTTTGTGCGTACCTACATAGTTTTCAGCTCTCTTGCGAACAGCATACAGGGGGTTCTCTTAGTCACGGCGAAGAGAATTTGAAAAATCTGTTGGAAAATGCACTGAATGATGCAAAGAAACAAGGTGGCTACAAAAAAGGTGATAAAATTCGCATAATTGCCCACAATGACAAATTCAATCATCCGATATCCACAAAAGTAACGACAGAAGACAATATGGACAATTTGTTGCAGCAACTTGAAAACATATTAACATCTAACGATACTGTTCTTTTGGGTAACACAAAATTTGATATTCAAATCTTTAATATGCCTAGGGGTAGAGGTCGTCGTCGTAGAATGATAAATTTGTCAGAGGATCGTCGAACTAAAAAGAGCATTACACGGATTGTTAATACTGATAATCTTTGTGGCGCAAGAGCAATCGTAACGGCTCTTACATACACCACACCTGTGATTTTAGGGTACAAGATAACAGATAGTGATGTGAAAAATATTCGAAAGGGTCGAAAATTGCAAACTGTTTTGGCGGAAAAACTTTGTGGTCTGTTGGGTGGTTGCTATAACGATGGCTTTACCTTGGATGATTTTAAGAAGGCCGAAGAACTGTTGGATTTGCAGATAAAGATTATTTGTGCCGAAAACTTCAATACTATCATCTACGAGGGCGCTGAAAAAACAACCAAACTTTATTTATATAAAAACGGGAATCACTTTGACGTGATTAATAGCTTGAAAGGTTTGTACGGAACGAAATTTTATTGCGACAAATGTGATACGCCTTACCAGGGTAAATATAAACACAAGTGCAAGAAAGCACCACTTTGCACGGTTTGCAGACAACCTGAGCACGACGTCCAAAACAAAATTCTGTGCAAGAACTGTAATCGTTATTGTTACAATGATGAATGTCTGGCAAACCATACAGAAGTTTGCAAAGAAGTATTTAAATGTGAAAAGTGTAATAAAGTATGTAAAAGAGCCAAGGAGCATGTGTGTGGCTACTCGATGTGTAGGAATTGTAACACATTCGTAGAGATAGCTACACATCAGTGCTATATGATGAAAACACCCGCCAAAGGAGGATTTTGTGGCGTACCTTGTATATGTAATAGTCGTAGTACCGAAGTAAATAAGGGGTGTCAATACAATACTAAAGCAAAAACTATTTGTAAAGAACCATGTAAATGCAACGACCTCTCTAAAACTTCCATAAATCGTTGCACATATACAGAAAAATATTTATTTTTCGATTATGAGGCAATGCAGGATACCGGAATACATGTGCCGAATCTTATAATAGTCCATGATGATGCTGGCAAAAAATATGTTTTTACAGATAACGAAGAATTTTGTAAATGGTTAATTTCTGAAAAACACAGGAGTTATACAGCAATCGCTCACAACGCTAAGGGTTACGATTCGTATTTTATTTTTAAATACTGTGTAGAAAATACGATAAAGCCGTACACCATCTACAACGGGTCAAAACTGATGCTGCTGGAAGTACCTGCTATTAAATTAAAAATAATTGATAGTTCGAATTTTGTTGCCGGACCCTTAGCCGCTTTTCCGAAAACATTTGGTCTGTCAGAGGCTAAAAAGGGTTACTTCCCACATTATTTTAACAAAATTGAAAGCCACTCGTACATTGGACCACTCCCTGATACCACTTATTACGGACCAAATACGATGAAGCCCAAACAAAGAGAAGCTTTTTTAAAATGGCACGCTGATAGAGTGGCTGAGAACTGCATCTTTGATTTTCAAAGTGAAATTTTAGCATACTGTGATTCTGATGTAGATATTCTGAGGCGTGGGTGTTTAGAATTTCGCAAGGAATTCTTGGGAATAGCCAACATAGACCCATTCCAATATCTGACCATTGCTAGTGTTTGTATGGCTATATATAGGTCCAAATATCTGCAACCAAACACTATTGCGGTTGTAAAACAGGACATAAATGAGACGTATAGCCTGGCATCATTAAAATGGCTGAGTCAGTTTCCAGACGTACAACATGCTCTTAATGGTGGCGAAATTACGATCTGCGGTGCAAAAGTGGATGGTTATGATGCCTGTACAAATACTGTGTACCAATACCACGGGTGTTTCTGGCATGGCCACCCAGAGTGTTTTGCACCCAACACAATTAACCACATTAATAACGAAACAATGAGTGACTTGTACGAAAGAACACTGAGGAGAGCCGTACAAATAAAAGAAGCTGGTTACAAACTAGTAGAAATGTGGGAATGTGAATGGATAAAATCAAAAGAATGTAAAAATGCACCGAGCCCTCAAATTGTTGAACCCTTAAAGCCTCGTGAAGCATTCTTTGGAGGGCGGACAAACGCCATAAAACTAAATGTGACTGGTAAAAAGCTTAGATATATAGATATTGTATCGCTTTACCCGACGGTACAGTATTATGACCGCTACCCCATTGGCCACCCTGCTAAAATACATGCACCTAAATCATACGACCCCTCTTGGTTTGGCCTAGTACATTGTCAAATATTGCCACCTACCAACTTATATCACCCAGTCCTACCTGTCAAAACTGACAAATTAATGTTTCCGTTGTGTAATCAATGCACCTTGGAAGACTGCGATAATTGTGATCATGATGACTCAGAACGTGCATTAAAAGGTACGTGGACGACTCTAGAAATCAATAAAGCCATAGAAAAGGGGTATAAAATGTTGGAAGTGTATGAGGTATGGAATTTTGAACAAACTTCGACGGATTTATTTAAGGACTATGTCAAAGATTTTATGAAAATAAAATTAGAAACTAGTCCACATACATATACCTCAAACGAAGAATATGTACGAGCAGTTAAAGAACAGATGGGTATAGACTTAGACTTAGAGAAAATATCCCCAAATCCTGGTAAACGAGCAGTCGCTAAAATATGTCTGAATAGCCTATGGGGTAAGTTTGGGCAAAGAATAAATATGAAACAAACAGAGTATGTTATGGACCTCAAAAGATGGTACGAAATTTTGCTCGATGATAAAATCAATATAACTAATGTGATATTTGTTAACGATCACATAGCCCAAGTCACATATGATTACAAGGACGTATTTGTAGAAGACCCCACATCTACAAATATTTTTGTGGCTTTATTTACGACAAGTAACGCTCGTCTAAGACTGTACGATATGATTGATAGGCTAGAAGAGGCTGTAGCTTATTTCGACACAGACTCCATTGTTTATATTGATGACGGTATAAACACTGTCGAAACAGGTGAAATGCTAGGCGATTGGAGCGATGAGATTGGTTCAGATGATTATATTGTAGAATGGCAGGCAACTGGTCCAAAAAGTTATTACTACAAAACAGCCAAGGGTACAGAGGTGACTAAAATCAAAGGTTTTACTCTAAACTATGAAAACAGCCTAGTACTCAATGCCTCCGCGATGAATGCTATCATACACGACCCCACCAAACAAATCACCTTACATTATGACCAAATATGTCGCGATGTCCACACTAAAGACATTGTAACCAGAAAGAGGGTGTCGAAAACATTCAAAATGGATTACAAGAAGCGGAAGATTGTACAAAATGATGACTTTATGGATACCCTGCCTCTAGGCTACAAGGCCTCTTAGATTGTTGTTAATAGTGTGTCACATATCAAAATCTCTTCATTCACAGTTGAATACTCATAGAGTACACACGTATCAAAATGTGGTCTGTAAATGTTATAAACCAGCGAGAAATTAAAAAATTCAATGCTCATCAGTGCACTTTCAAACTGTGCTGTGAAAACTATATAGGTGGCGCTCTTAATCAAGACTCTTTAAAAAATAAATTAGAGTCTGCTCTTAACGATATAAAAAAGCAAATTGGCTACAAAACGGGTGACAGAATCCGTATTGTGGCTTTAAATGACAATTTCAATCATCCTATTTCGACAACAACTAGTGCAGATGTCAATATGACAAAGTTACTAGAACAAATTGAAAATGTAACTATTTCCAATGCTTACATACAGCTTAAAGATACAAAATTTGACATTCAAATCTTAAAAATGCCTCGTTAATTGCTTTTTATGTTAAAATGAATTGCGTTAAAAATTATCATTCAAACTTTGTACAATATTCAAAATTTCAGAATGTTATCTATTTTCAATGTTAAAAAATATTTTAGAGCTACTGTACTTTTACATAGTCTGTATTTACGTTTCCTTCCCACGTTTTGTTTACGAAGAATATTTATATGTTTCGGTGTGAAAAATGCTTTAATCTTTGATACCCTGTAATACAATATGAGTCCGTATTATTAGTCAGTGGTAGACTACCCCAAAGTAGTAGCCATTGAACTAAGTTCTGACCAAACCTCCGTATAATAGAAATCTTAAAAGATGCTCATTCAAATCACCAAAAGATATCTGTTATGAGTCACTGGCAAATTAATGAACCGTTCTTATTAAGTTAAGATCTAGTGTTCGTGCAGCCTCCTGATACAAAAGATACTCAACAGATCACCAAAAGATATTTAATGAGCCATACACTGTTTATAAGTAATTTCTAAATAAACAAGCGTGGATGGTAACAAAAATACTTACGACGTAGGCCTGTCTTATGTCTTTTTATGCTCTGTATATTGAGATATATGTCGGGGAATCTTAACGAGACCTTAAAACATCTCCAATATGCTAATATTCTATGGCATATTCTTGAATATGTCACAGAATATTGACTTATTGCCTCCTGGGTAGGTCTTGGAAAGAGATGTAAAAATTTTGAAATAATAATATGATTTTAATGCACAACTTTTGTGTGTTTTTTCAATAGAAAATATCTTGTCTACTCATCTAAATTTTAATAACCCATGTATACGCACGTTGTCGTAAACATATTAGAGATCGCTATCTAACCGATGATAAACAATAATTTTCGGATTTTTTTAACGTCTCTACCAATTTTTCGAATTTCGATGTTTAAATGGTAACTAGTAGAAAATATGCACCCTACCAAAAAAAGCCACTGAAAATTTTATACAAGTTTTACTGATTATTATGATATAAAATTAACAAACCTATTTAATAAGTAAGATACGATAGATGTATCTGTTTTCCAGTGACTAAGCTATCCGTTAATTAATCACGCAGATGCATTTTTGCGATATTATAATATAAGCTGTGTATAATATTTCATATTTAACACGTGTTTTTTTTTATGTAAATACACAGCAAGTAATACGACTTATGTGTTTAGAAAACTAATGGTAACTTAACAGGGTCCTTTTTTCGTCTCAACTTCATTATTGTTGTATATCGATGTTATTATACAATATTTACCTTTAGTGATATATTGTGTGATTTCAATACCCTTACCTGTCATCGACGTTGCTCTTATGACTTATTCACATCTTGATATATTTGGTTAAAGATTATGCTCTACTATAAATTTTTTGCTTAGTTTAAAACTATTTTTTTTTACAATTTATTTTGTTCGATTATTCAATATTCACAACACTTTGTGGTGTTTTTTATATACACATAATTATTGTCAGATTATGTTAAACGGTTATGTAGCTTGAAGGTGTGCATGCTTAGCTTTGGTGCGGGATATAGAGACCTAACACAGTCAAGTTTAACAAGTAACGTCGAATTATTAATCAACATGCTTTATGTGCATTTTACATTTTTATCAATTTGTTTGTGCAATCCTGTTTTATGATCACTCTCCCCTTTTGATGACGTATGTGGAAATGTTGATCATTCTTTTATGAAAACTTTTAGTATTAAACGCTTAGTTTATATAATTTAAACCTTTTATAACAACACTATGTTAAACGGCTTTACACCGATACTTTTTTATATTATAACCCATGCTAAATGTTTCTAAATCGTGTGATATAATAACATTCCTAATATCAAACTAACTACCCTAAATGGGGTACGTGTACGGTTCAAACCACTCTGTGCAATTCTTCACACCTCATGTACATTTACTATATTTTTTTATACCAATTTATCGGCAATTGTTACTAATATCCTCCGTGGGTCAGCGATATGCATACTTAGCTTCGGTGCTGCTGGTCCCGAGTTCGAGTCCTACACAAGGAAGAATTTTTTATTTAATAATAATTAATAATTTAATAATTTGGATTAAAATTGTGTTATAGATAGTAGATAATAGTTAAATGTGTTATAGATAGTAGATAATAGTTGAAATACAAAATTAATATTTAATTAATTCATATTAAAAATAACTAATTACTGGCGGTGACGGCTAGCGTGAAAAACAAGTTAGGACTTGTCGGTTACGTCATCACGGGGCGTGACCGGAGCGCGGACTGGGCTTGTGACGTCAGGGGTCAAAGGTCAAAGTGGAGTGAAGCGACCACCTTTCTACTATAGCATTAGAAGACAATTTGAAGGAGATTTATTTTGATTCAGATGGTGATGTGGTTTATCAAAGTGAGTACTTACAACAGACCTTATTACCAGTGTATGAGAAGATAGAAACAACTGAACAATTTCCATCATTTGCTGAGTTGCTTCAGAAATTTAATGACACAAATTTACCTAAAGTTGAAAAGAAAAATTTTAAAAAAATAAAAGATGATTTTGTACTTAGAAATTTTGATGGAAATAATGTTCCAACGAATTCATGGCTCAAGACCTTCGAATCAGAATGTTTGCGATGTGAGGTGGTTGCTGATGAAGACAAGATTTTGATTCTACGTTTGTTTCTTGATGGAATAGCAAAAGAATGGTTTGAATCAAAAATAATAACATTAGGCTTAGATAACAGTTTTGAGGTATGGAAAATTAATTTTTTAGATAGTTTTTGTGAAACAGGTTGGCATAATCATAGGCAAGCTTATTCTTTTAGGTATATAGGTGGTAGTATTGTTGATTATGCGTTTCGTAAAGAAAATTTATTGCTAAATATTAAGAATGATTTTCCCATTGATATACTAATTGATTTAATTGTAACAAATTTGCCAATTTATATACAAGATAATATTAATAGAGCTGACGTTACAACAATGGAAAAATTGGTAGGTGAATTACGAAAATTGGAAAGTTTAGTTATAAAAAAGAAGAATAAATTGGAGACAAAACCAAATTTTTATCAAAAAAACTACTATAATACCAGAAGAACAGAAAACTACTTGTCAATATTGTGATAAAAAAGGATTCCCTGGGAGGTTTCATCCAGAGGCAATATGCCGTTTAAAGCAAAAAGATAAAAAGGTAACAAAAGAAAACAAATCAAATGATATTAAATATATTAATAATATTGCTATACAGGAGACATTAAATGAAACAGTACCTGACCAAAAAAACTAGATTTGCTGCCATTGATCAAATTAAAAGTATTCCTAAATAATAAAGAATTATGTGGAGTTTATGACCCAGGCTCAAATGTTACTCTTCTGAATTCGAAGGTGGCAAGAAAGTTAGGATTAGATATTCAAGAAGATAGGAATATGTTTTAAAACGATAAATGGCAGAACTAATTTTACAGGAAAACTAATTGCAAAACTGAGAATTAATAAAATTGAGAAAAATATTAATCTTTTTGTAATTAATGATGAATATTTTGAGTATGATATTCTACTCGGATTAGATTCCATTTTAAATTTTCAAATGAAACAAGATTTTGATTTAGAAATTTATCAAAGATTATACGGAAGAATTGAAGAAAAAATCGAAAAATTTAATTATAATATTAATATTACAGAATACTCCATAAACTTTAATGAGGGAATTCCCACAGAACTTTTTGAAGCGAAATTAGAGCATTTATTGCCATATCAGAAAAATAAAATAGAAATATTACTAAATAAATATGACAATATTTTTGCAAAACATAAATTTGACATTGGGCAGGTTCAAAATAATGAAGCTCAAATTAAACTTTTAGAACATAAATTTGTTGCAAAAAGGCCCTACAGATGCTCGATAGAAGACCAAAATGAGATAGAATTTCAAATAGGACAATTATTAAAAGCAAATTTAATAGAAGAATCATCTTCACCTTTTGCAGCACCTGTTACATTGGCTTTTAAAAAAGATGAAGGATCTAAAACAAGATTGTGCATTGACTTTCGTGAGTTAAACAAATTAATTATTCCTGAACCCCAACCTTTTCCTTTAATTGACGAGATTTTGACCAAAACAAGGAATGCTAGGTTCTTTACTACTTTAGATATAAATTCTGCTTTTTGGTGTATTCCAGTTCGGATAAAAGATAAATACAAGACAGCCTTCGTTACCCAAAGTGGTCATTGGCAATGGAAATGCTTACCTTTTGGGCTTAAAACATCTCCTGCAATATTTCAAAGAATTTTAAGTAATATCATCAGGAAGCATAATTTAAATTCATTTTGTATAAACTACATAGATGACATTTTAATATTCTCATTATCATTTGAAGAACACTTAGACCATATAGAAAGACTTATGAAAGCAATTATTGAAGAGGGATTTAGACTCAAACTTCTAAAATGTAATTTTGCAAGAGAAGAGGTTAAATATTTGGGACACATTGTGGGAAACAATTCAGTTCGTCCGTTACATGATAATTTAATATCGATCAGAGATTTTCCAGCACCAGACACGAGAAAAAAAGTACGACAGTTTTTGGGAAAAGTAAATTTTTACCACAAATATATAAAAGATTCAGCTAGGTTATTAGAGCCACTACATAATTTACTTAGAAAAGATATCAAATTCCACTGGTCTTTAAGCTGCCAAACAGCTTTTGATAGGGCAAAGAATATCCTTTGTTCTGAACCTATATTAGCGATTTTTAACCCAAATGCTCCTACAACTATATATACAGATGCTAGTGTTCTAGGAATTGGTGCGGTTCTGAAACAAAAACAAAGAGATGGAGAAATGAAACCCGTAGCATACTTTTCAAAAAAATTGAACAAATATCAAAAAAATAAAAAGGCTATTTTTTTAGAATGCCTGGCAATTAAAGAAGCAATAAAATTTTGGCAATACTGGCTAATGGGAAGAAAATTTCTCGTTATTACTGATCATAAACCCCTTGAGGGAAGAGAACTTCGTACAAGACCAGATGAAGAATTAGGAGATATGACACATTTTCTTTCACAATTTGACTTCGACATTAAATATGAACCTGGAAAAGAAAATGTAGAAGCAGACTGCCTTTCTAGAAACCCAGTTTTGGAAAATATTAAAAATGCAGAAACATTCATAAGAACAGTAAACCTAGTCACATTAACTGAGATAAAACAAGACCAAAATAATAATCGACAAGTTATAGATACAATGAGAGGAACAATTTTGAACCAAGATATATTTTATAAATTAAGGAAGAATGAAAAAAAAATAATTTTATCCAAAGATTTTGGAAACGAGTTAATAACAAAAGTTCACAAATTTTATGGTCACATTTGTGCTGGTAAAGTAACAAACAAAATTAGAAATTTTTACTACATTAAGAATATAGATTCACTAGCAAAGGATATCTGTAAAAAATGCGAGATCTGCTGTAAAAATAAAACAAGAATCGGTCCAAAATATGGTCTTTTGTCACAATTGGGTCCAGCAAAAGAACCTTTTCAGATAATGTCCTTAGATACAATAGGAGGATTTGGTGGCAATCGTTCGACAAAAAAATACCTCCACTTACTTGTAGATCACTTCACCAGATATGCGTTTGCAGTTACTTCTAAAAATCAGACCACAGATGATTTCATAAAATTAATCGCCAAAATTCAAGATAAACACCCCATAAAAACATTATTAACAGATCAGTATCCAGGAATTAATTCCAAAATATTTAGAAATCATATGAAACATTTAAATATTCAATTAATTTTTACAGCAGTAGACTGTCCATTCTCGAATGGATTAAATGAAAGACTTAATCAGACATTAGTTAACAGAATAAGGTGCAAACAAAATGAAACTAGAATTCGAGCATGGACAAAAATAGCTGAAGAATGTATAGAGGAATACAATAAAACAGATCATTCTGTAACCGGATATAGCCCAGAATATTTGCTTTTTGGAAAAGCAAGTCCGATTGTTCCCGAGGAACTGTGTGAGACAACAAATGTATCAAAAGATAAAGAAATAGCCTATAAAAATTCGGTACGACATCATGAATATAATAAAAAACTGTATGACAAAAATAGAAAATCCTATGAATTCAAAGAGGGAGATTGGGCATATGTAGAAAATAAATCAAAACTAAATAGAAAAAAACTTGACGAAGTAAGAGTAGGTCCATTTCAAATAAAAAAACAAATTTCAAATACATTATATGAAGTAGATATTGGATACAAAAAGAATGATATGAATTATTTCCATATTTCAAAATTGATGCCTTGTGATAAACCATATACTTAGATGGTTTATCATACCTTTTTGGTAGGGGGATGTAAAAGTAAACCTATGTTTATTTTAAGTGAAACAGCAGGGTTTAGTTATTTTTAGTTATTTAAAGTTTTAGGTTGTATGACTGTTTAAGTTTTATTGACATTGACATATTGTAAATTGTATTGTCAAATTACTTAATGGCGTAAGAAATAGCATTGTTCTTGATTCTCTTTTTAGGTTTGTATATTTGTTAAGTTATGTTAGTTATGATATTATTGTTAATAATTTATATTGTAGAATTTTAACGATAATAAACTCTTTTTAGACGAATTCAAACTGCTATCTCTTCACATGAATAAGGGTATGATATTACACTTATAAATTTAAACGCAGAATGAAAGATTACATCATTACCGAGGGCCGAAAGTCCCTGAAAACGTCTATAATGTTTATTTTAATTAGTTACAGGGGTGAAAAACAAGAGAAAATTTAGTGTGATTTTTAATCTCATATATCTCATTCAAAAAAACTTTTTGTTTATTCTAAGGGACTTTCGGCCCTCGGTAATAATGTAATCTTTCATTCTGCGTTTAAATTTTTCAAAAATATGTTTTAGTTTTTTCAGGATTCGAAAAAAATGAACACTATGTCCGCGGTAATATTTTCCAAATCGAACATTCCCTATCTTTGTCATACAACGCACTCAGTCGAACTGAAAGTGGTGGCAAAGCTACTAAATGTTTGACACGGCTTCAGGAATATTTTGTGTTGCTTATTAAATAATATTAATAGTTTATTTGATAAATAATTAATTTAAGATGTGAAATTAATAATAAATGATTTATTATTTATTATTTATGGAAGATCTAAGTATCAGATGAAGTCATTAAAGTTCAAATAAAAGTATTATTTTATAAGAGTTTGTTTTCATAATCGTAAATGCGAGTTTAGGAATAAACTAAAGTGCCCATGGTGTAGATATGAAAAGCTACGAAGGTGGCGCATGACAATATCTTGAGTGAATTATTAAATTTTGACATCATAAATAATGATTGCTTTTCATGAAGAGGTATAACGCTTTTTTTTCATTTTACACATCTACATACTTTTTTGTTTATTTTTTTTTAGAGTTTAAGGATTAAAACACTTTTCAATGTTGTAGCTTTTAGTTCAATTTACCATTATTGTTTATTTACAATATTTATCTTGGACTATATCAATGGTACTTTTAAGACTTAAAACTTAAATTGTTTGTCTATTGATATAGAAGAAAGTGGTGACATAGGCCTCTGGAAAATACATAGTATAATAACTAGGTACCTACATTTAAAGTAAAATAAAAACTATTAATTAAAAGATATTAAGTATGTTAAGTGTAATAAATATTCTCTGCAATAAGATCCTATTAATCATAATTAATAACTTATCATTATTGAATTATTTCAAAAGTGTGTTTCCTGGATTGTTTTATATGCTTTTTATTACCCTAAGAAGTTACATATAAATGAGTGTTTACAAGAGGTTTACATCTGGGCTTGAAATTTTTGGGTGTCGATGCCCTACTATTATATCTATGTCGATGCAGTTCTAGGAAAACGTGTCTGTCGACTCTCAAAACAGATGTATTATGAAAGTGTTCGAAATAAATTTGCAATGGGAATGTAAAGGCAATTTTAAAATTATTTTGAAATATACGAGGGGTCTCATAAAGTGGACGTATCAAACGTATGTTTGTTTTTATGGAACTCCCGTATTTTATTGCATTTTTTATACCTTAATATTGTAATTTCGGAGATATTTCGATTTTCCTTAAATTGTAGGGCATTAAAAAAATAATAACTCCTAAACCAATGAATTTAGCCAAACAATATTTATTTTAATTGTAGGGAAAGCGTAATAATAGAGAATACCGACGTATTTAAAGTTATATGCAAATACACAGGGTGTCAATTATTTATAATTATTATTTTATTATTTGTTATATCACAATTATTTCACAATTAAATTTTGTTTTTTTTTAGTTATATTAAATTTTTTAATATTTTTTCCTTATTATTATTAGTTGTTTACCTTGGACAGCAATTAAATTGTAACGCAGAAAGTCACGACGAAATTAGATCTAGGATAGAGCAGGCTAGAGCTTTAGAAGGATGTCCAAGGTGTTATGTAACAGAGACCTAAAATTGACTTTGAGGAACCGCCTACTTCGCTGCTACGTGGTCTCGGTCTTACTTTATGATGTCGAGTCCTGGACTGTAAATAAAATCGATCTAAATCGCCTTGAGGGTTTCGAAATGTGGTGCTATAGAAGAATTTTAAAAGTTTTCTGGGTGGAGAAGATTCGAAACTCCACAATACTAGAATGTCTCAGCAAGACCACTGAGATCATAAAAAGCACCAAACAGAGAAAACTGGAGTATTTTGGACATGTAATGAGAGGTCCCAAATATAGGTTGCTACAAAATATCATTCAAGAAAAAATAGCAGGCAAACGCAGTCAGGACGGAGAAGAACCTCATGGTTAAAGAACTTGCGAGATTGGTATGGTGTTGATACAAGCATGCTATTTACGGTGGTAGTGAATACAATTAAGATAGCTATAATGGTAACCAACGTTTCGAAAGAACATGGTACATGAAGAAGAAGAATATTTTTTCCTTAATTAGAACACTTTGTATATGAACGTATGACTATACTTTAACTATATTATCGTTTCAACAATATATAGGATATCTTAAGCACAGAATAATAAACAATCAGAATGCCCACTCTGCTTAAAAAAAAAGAAGTACGCGCATCTCCTTCGCGCAGAAGGAATCAGCCATGTTTTAGTCGGAACCGGTGCTGTTTAGTGACACATGGTGTGCATAGACAAATTAACCCGGTTTAATTTATTTACTGCAACTACAGACATAATATGCACTTTCACATTTTATTCGTACTTTTAGTTGAAGAGTAGATTAAATTATTTCAGAATTTATTAATAGACTAAATTATTAATAATTTTGTGAAGGGCTTGTTGATATTGACCTTTAGAATTGTACGACATACTTCATAGTAACCATACCATACTTGGTGGACCATACTTCAAGGTAAAGTGCATGGGAAAAGAGGTCCAGGACGGAGAAGAATATCCTGGCTGCATAACCTGCGGAAATGGTTTAACTTAACCACTACCGGACTTTTCAGGGCAGCAGTCAACAAAGTCAGAATAGCCATGTTAGTGTCCAACATCCGTAACGGATAGGCACCATAAGAAGAAGAAGACAAACCAGCAGCGTGGCATCTCATGTCATAGGACCCCCGAGAGCTATAATTTATTGTTTTACCTCCTAGAAACTTTGCTATTACATTACTATATTGTTTAGCATAATTGTTACTCATATTTTTTAAAAGACTATTTGCATGGAATTTTAATCTTGCTGCATATTAGATGTATCGTTTTTCAAAAACTTTATTCTTAAGTCACTTGGTTTATCTGACTGTTGATGGTATTCAGTTGCTTTTGTAACAGCGGTTCTTAATCTTAATATGTTATTTTTTAAAAGCTTTCGTAAGAAAGTTGGTACTAGTTTTCCATCGAAACTATATCGTTTTGTTGATAACATCTAGAATTATTTGTCTTTCCATTGTAGTCGAAGCTTTTGTCCAATTTTTATAACATACGTGTTCTTTATCTTCTTTGTATAATTAACGTTACTCCAAGATACAGAATCTTTTGGGTTCTGTAACCAATAATGGCTGCAGCTCCATAATTGGCGTTATAATTTGTTTTATATGATTTCTTTGACCAAGAGCAGTCCGCAACAACAGTTATAAAACGATAGCCATCTTTATTAATATCTCCATGCTCTTTTGCTAATTTGATTTCTTCTTGTCCAGCCTCAAGCATTGATGTCCAAAAACTTTTATGGTATAAGTCAATTAGATCATTTTGAATTAATAAATAATATTTTTTGATAGTAGTGGGATATTTAGACTGGACGGTAATTCAGTTAGTTGTGGTTATCCTCCACCAATACTAACTATTCCAGTTATTGCTGCAGAATTGACGTTGAGGGATAGTTGTTTAAATTTTTCAGTTTCTACTTCATGTTTTATGCGACACATTGGGCAAAAGAGGGTAAATTTAGAATAACATCCTTTTCGCTTTTCACTAGTTACTGTAATATCTTCCGGAAGCAATTGAACAATCTGTGGTGAGGGAATTGCAGTATTTGCCTAATAAAATATTGCACATCTACAATTCTTCTTCCTTGTAATATGAAATCTGAAGTAGTTTGTCTAAAAGACATATAAATTATTTATTTATGTTTAAACGTTTACTGTACTTTTTACTGCTACTACATTTTATATTTGGTAAAAAAAACTTACGTAGTAGCTGAATATTCTTTAATTATGTTCTCCTCCTTGCAAGGAAAAATCCAAGAACGCAGAAATCCAGGCCGTAGAAGAATGTCCTGGATGAGAAATTTAAGAGAGTGGTTTGGCTGTACCACTAACGAATTATTCAAAACAGCAGTAAATAAAATTAGAATCGCCATAATGATATCCAATCTCCGATAGGAGAGGCACTCAAAGAAGAAGATGTTCTCCTTGGCAAGTTCTTCGAAAATACGGGATTGACTGTTATAGAAAAATCGTATTCATTTCATGTTAAAAAAATTAAAAGTATGGCTTACTTAATAAATATCTCTGCTACTTTTTAAGCCGCCACTCAAGAATATCGTGCTCGTCTATAATATTCCAAATTAAATAATTTTAAAAACAAATGAATGTATTACTTACTTAGTACCTACAGTTTCTTTATAGTGTATTAACATGTAAACCTTCTACTACAATGCTAGTAGTGATAACCACAAACATACAATCCACAAAAATCAAACAGATAGTTTATTCCTTTAAAGGAAAATAAAATGTAAAGAAAAAATTCTTGGTTTACTGATCGATTTTATAAATGACATTTTCACTATATATTTACAAATCAGATTTACAGAAAAATACAAAAGTAATTTAATTTATATAAAAAGTACTTTCAATTCAGCTAACCGTCTATTTCTTCGTTTTACACTAATACATTTCTTGTAACAACGTCCCATATTTGAATTTACGCAAATAAAGAAATAAATAAAGTCTTTATGAATTAATTGAGCAATACCTATACAACACAGCTTTTCACAGATATACATGTGCTAAGCCGATTCTGGATAAACAAGATACCTACCGTTTTAAAGCTTTCATACCAGTGAGAATTTAACTACACGTAATTTGCTGTGTAAAGAAAGATAAACTAGGGATAGGACAGTCGGTGCCGATTCGCTTCATCTAAAATTTGCGCCTACGCTCTTAATCGAAAACATATGGGTGTGTAATATATATATATATATATAAGAAATACATATATATATATAATATATAAATATATATATATATATATATATATATATATATATATATATATATAATATGTTAGTGGTGTTGTGTGGGGGTGGAAGGGGGATCGAGAAAAGTTGCTCCAGCCCTGATCTAACTAGTCAAAAAATCCATTGTAAATCACTACGTAACATTACCCTGCATCTAATGAGTTCAAGATTAAAATTTATTAGGGTTTCCTGAGCACTCGCTGTTAAAATCGACAGAGTTTTTTACTACTTAGATATTCGATAGGTGAGATAATGATTACCCCACGTAGGCATGCCAGACACGCCTGAAGTATTTATAAATCTTAATGCACGCCAAGATTAGGCATTTGTATGTTCCTTAAATGGCTTTAAAGATTCTAATATTTACCTCTTAAGGATGTGTGTATAATTTTTCATTTCTCTATGTTTATTGAAAGAAGATGAGCCCAAGTGTATACCCACACAACTTAAAAAATTGTTAAATTGAAGGAATATTAAAATTCGTATATTTATAGGATATTACCTAACACTACTAAGATTTAGATGAATGCATTATAAAAACGATGAGTAAGATATTAAAATATTCGTAAATTATAGTTATAATCTTTTGGATCTTATTAAATATAAGATGCAAATAATTCCGACAGTTGTTTTGAGTAGTAGTAGAGTAATATGGACCTCTATAACAAGAACCTATAATTTCTAAAGGCTCTCTAATGGCTACCCTCCACCAGGTAGCCCGAGAACCATCGTCATCATTAGATTTGCATTCAACGATCGAGAAAACCCATGATTAATAACTTTCGACTGATTTCAAATTGAAAATAACATAAAACTCTAGGAGATGAGGTCTACCCTGAACACCAGGTAGTTCAAGTACCATCGTCGTTATCATATTCGAGTTCAGTGACCTTGAAATCCCCCGAGTAATGACTGTCCACTGGTTTAGAATGAACATACTCCAGGAGACGACGTCCATCCTTGGCACCACAGGGTAACAAAGTTGAATTCATTCCTGTCCTATGCACTTTGTAAATGCATTTTTCTTATTCACAAAATGCAATTTTCATTTTACCACCACGAATTTTATTCACAGCCTGTACTGACACTTTCCCGAATCGAATGCAAAAAGTTGCACACTGATTCATCCTGCTGCAGAAAATTGGTAGGTTTTTAATGATTCATTTCTTCGCCTAACTGTTATTCACTCTTTATTTGTTCCCTTTTACATGATTTTTTATTTATTTTTGTACATTTTCCAAAGACTCATCAAAAAATTTATAATATATAACAACCTTGTCCTAGTTTGTTATCTACAGGAATCCTTTTAAAAGCTTATCGTTTATTTTTACTTTTGATAAGTTGCGTTAGATTTTGAATACATTTGATAAATTTAGGACTGGTTTGGTTCGAGGTGAAGGAAATATTGGATCAGAAACAGGTTGTATGACTAGAATTAAAGAAATTTTATAAAATCATAAAATTACTTAAAATAAATTTTCGCGGAGGTCTAAATTAAATTGTATTGTTAGCATCGAGCAAAAAGAGGGAATGTAAAGGCAGTGGGGGCAAAAATATTGTTAGACAGGAAGTGCCATCTTGAGAGGCCAAATTGAACAAGGAAAGAGAGTCTTTCCTTGTTTAATAAATCAAATTTAGTTGGGTTATGTTATTGTTTGTCCCAATTGTCACGTGAAAGCTTATTTATATTGAAGTTTTTTAACAATTGTGTCACATTTTAGACTCTGTTATCGTTAATATTTATTTAAAGTTTCTCGTCTAAGACACATTCTGAAAACTATTTTATAGCTACTGTTAATAAGTGTCGGAAAATTTAAATTTGGCGCATTCGCATTTCCGGATATGTCCGCCATCAGAGGCCACTTTTTTGGTCTCCTTTTAATAACGATTAGATTCCCTCTTTTGTCTTTTTGCTCGATGATTGTTAGTTACTAATTCTTAACAATTAATGATTAACAAAAAATGCAGCACTAATGACAAAAGTTCTATCAATTTATTTATATAAGAGAGAAAAAACATCATTTTTATACTTTAATAAATATCAGGTGATTTATATTTAAGCTATTATGTGACAATGTTTTGAATTGTATCAGCTCTTTGATGAGCCAGATGTCATAACGTTCATTAAAACACAGCGACTTAGATGGGCTGGACACATAATACGAATGCCAGAAAATACCATTGCTAAAAAGCTAACCACAGGAACACCTGTAGGAAAAAGAAGCAAAGGCCGACCTCGAATTAGGTGGTTAGATGGAGTAGAAACCGACTTACGAATATTAAAAATCAGAAGATGGCAACATGTTGCCAAAAACCGAATAGAATGGCGACGAATCTTAGAGCAGGCCAAGATCCACAGAGGATTGTCGAGCCAAAGATGATGATGATGATATTATGTGACAATTTCTCATGGCTTGGCATACGGGGCTCTCCCAAAGTTGATTATGGTGACGTATTCAAGATACTAGGATTCAAGGCTAAGCAACATCCAGGATGGGGAACTGTTACAAATATAGCGTCAATTTCTGTTTTTGAGTGCTACAAACCAACTTGGTTTACCGACTTACACATCAGGTACTTTAGTAACTATAGATTGAGATACTGCAATAAATCGTCCCTTTAATCATTATAGTCAAAGACCACCTAGATGCCTGCCTCTTCTGCAAGATTAAGATGACAAATGGTGATTTAAAACAAAAACTGGAACAGTGGAGACAAGCTCTGGAGGAAAAAGATTTAAAACTTGGTAGTACAAAAACAGAGTATTTGGAATGTTTATTTGAAGATGAACCTACTACTATAAATAAAATGATAATTTTGGATGGTGAAGTAATTGTGAAAATTAATAGAAGTATCTAGGATCATTATTACAGAATAATAAAGAAGCATGCAGTGGAGTTAAGAAGGGATTAATGAACTGGAAGGAAGTGACTGGTGTGTTGTGTGACAGTGAAAACTGTAAGACTGCCATAAGACCAGCTATGATGTACGCAACTTCATGAAGGGCAGTTAAAAGGAAAAAGCAATAATCAATGTATGTAGAGAGTGACAAAAAAGCATAAAATTAAGAGTAAATCTATGGGTGGAAACAATTGATGAGGATGATTATGAATTATATAAAAAATCGGCCATAGAAACCCCCAGACTTCAAATCTAAAGTTATTACTCCAATTTATGAGAATAAAATAACGTAAATAAAATAAATCTTAAATTGTATTTATTGTGAAGCTCAAGGTAAAACTACTACTACAAGCCTTCTTTACTGAAGAAACTGACTAATAATCTAACTGTTAAACGGATAAAGTATCTCCCATTGACAAAGAATAGAACTTAATTTTTAATTAATTCTTAAACTACATCAATATATACTTCACCAACTCAAACCAAGCTTCCTTACTTTCATTTGCTCTACCTGAGTCGTGAATTTCTTAAAATGTTTTTTCTTCGTAAAAACGTCATATTCTGTCGGAGTGTAAATTTCTGTTAAGATTACATCATGGCTACCTTTTCTAATTTACATTAATTTCTTTCTACTATTCTTTTGATGATCCATTTCTGATAAATAATATTTAAAACCTCTCTTTGAGTTTTCATAAAAGTACCTACTATTCTTTTATCATTACTTATGTATATTGTTCTGAAGCTATTTTCTTTTGACATCTTAATGCAAATAGCTATTTTAATTGGGAATAAGCCATAATTTTACTTTAAAATAAGTGTATTTGACGTTTTGGTGACAAGACCCTCAGTCCCCGGCGGCCCTACAGTCCCTGGTGACGGTAGCCACCAGATCAGACCAAGGGCAAATAACGTATACGGTAAGAACGCTTACAACTCAAGAGAAGCTCATTGAATTGCTGGAAGAACTTAACTGCATAAAATAGAATGTATTGGAACTTTCTGAAATGAGAAAACCAATTATTTTTATATCAGAGGAAATTATTTTCTGTCGAACATCGGAACTATGGAAACATCGGTCGAACTATTCAGAAGCGCCGCAAACAAGATCAAAATTGCCATGTTAATAGCCAACGTTCGCAACGGACAGGGCACTTGAAGAAAAAGAAGAGGAAAATAAGAAAACCAATTGGTTTTAAAATCAGGATATCTGTTATATCTGTGGAGAAAACGATAAGGCGGTTGGCGGTATAGGCTTAGAAACACCGAGATAAAATTATAAAAATAGAGTTTAAGTTTAAGAGTCGTTTACCTCATATTAAAACTGAAAGAGAGACATCATCATAAGTTGGCGCTACAGCTCTTCGTGAGCTTTGGTCTGCTTCAAAACATTATTCCATCCTTCCTTATCGAGTGTCTGTCTTCTCCAGCCCCTCCCTCCAATCTCCCTCAGATATTCCTGTACATCGTCCAGATATCTGAGTTTAGTTCGCCCCCTTCTTCTTCTTCCGACCGGCCTGTTTAGCATAGTTATTTTAGTGGAATCACTCTCATCCATCCGCATAACTTGGCCCACCCACCTTAGGCGGTTTATTTTGATGGTCTTCACAATATCTGCATCACCAAAAAGTCTATAGAGTTCAAAGTTATATCGAGTTCTCCACAGACCCTGTTCGTTTACTCCGCCATATATGGCCCTCAATACTTTTCTTTCAAAGACTCGTACTAACTCTTCATCTCGGGTCGTCATTGCCCATGTTTCCGATCCGTATGTGAGCACTGGTCGTATTATTGTTTTATAAAGTTTGCACTTTGTTGCTATTGACATACTTCTCGCTCTTAGTTGAGGGCCCAGGCCGAAATAACAGCGGTTAGCCACGCATATTCTTTTTTTATCTCGTTGGATGTGTTATTTTTGTAGTCTACCAGTAATCCTAAGTAGCAGAATTCTTCTACCATTTCTATAGTTTCGTGTTGCACCTCTAAGTTATTTTGTTGAATTCTTGATATGGCCGGCATATATTTAGTTTTCTGGGTGTTAATCAGAAGTCCGATGTTTTCTGCGGCATTTTTGATGCGTGTGAAAGCTTCCACTGCTTCATTTTGGATTCTTCGAATTATGACGATATCATCAGCGTATGCCATTATTTGTATACTACGGGTATATATCGTACCTTTTAAGTTTATTCCCGAATCTCTCATATTTTTCTAACGCTAGGTTGAACAGCGTGCACGATAGCGCATCTCCCTGGCGCAGTCCTCTGTTGGTTTTAAATGGTTTTGAAACATCCCCTTGTACGCGCACTTTACATTCGACTTTCATCATTGTCATTTTAATTAATTCTACCAAACTTTTTGGTATTCCTAATTCGATCATCGCCGAATATAATTGGGACCTGTCAATAGTATCGTACGCTGCCTTAAAGTCTACGAAGATGTAATGGCAGTCTATGTCGTACTTCGTCGTTTTTTCTAATATTTGTCTGATAGATGATATGTGATCAGTGGTAGATTTGTTTTTCAAGAAGCCTCTTTGGTAGAATCCTATTATATTGTCAGTATACCGTGCCAGTCGTTCGTTAAGTATCAGGGAAACAATTTTGTATGCTATATTAAGAAGGGAAATCTCTCTAAAGTTGGAATATTCAAGAACTTTTCCTTTTTTGTGTATGGGGCATATAATTCCAGTATTCCAATCTTCTGGTAACGCGCGTTCTTGCCATACCTGTATTAGTAGTTTGTGAAGGAGAGTTACAAATGTTTGACCGCCACATTTAAATATTTCTGCGGGTAGGTTGTCTTCTCCGGGTGACTTGTTTCTGGCTAGAGACTAAATTGCTTTGTTTATTTCTTCCAAAGTTGGTAGTTCAGTATCCTCCTGTTCTATTTCTATATCATATCTACCTTCAGCTTTATTTTCTCCATTAAGTAGCGTACTAAAATGTTCCTGCCATCTTTCTAGTACTTCCACTCTCTCGTTTAAAAGAATTCCGTTAAGGGCCTTGACTTGGTTCGCTTGTGGCTTGAAAACTTTTCTTGTTGTGTTAACCTGTTTGTAAAATTTTTTGTATTTGTGTTCTCTATTAAGGTTTTCCATTTTTTCGAACTGTTTATTGATTTGTTGCCGCTTTTTCTATTTGTGTTTTTGTTTTTCCTCTCGTCTTTTTACTCGATATTCTTCAACATTGCTCCTAGTCCTTCTGTTGATCATTTTCAGATACGCGTCGTTCTTCTCTTTCGTTACTTGTTGGCATTCCTCATCAAACCAGTTGTTTCGCTATCCTTTGGGTACTTCACCCAGCACTTCCTCTGCGGTCTCTTTGAGCGTGGTTTTCATAAACTCCCAATTTGTGTTAAGTTCAGTGGGATATACCTCACTTTAGGGATGTTCTGATATTTTACGATCTAAGCATATTTGGAAGTTTCTTACGACTTCAGTACACTTTAATTTATCAACATTATATTTGATTATTTTTGGTTTAGTTTTATCGTTCCTGGTGTTTGATATACGTGCTCTGAGACGTCCAGCTATGAGATAGTGATCGGAGTCAATATTTGCACCTCTATAATTTCTGCAGCCTAGTATATCTGATCCATGTCTTAAATCAATCAGTACGTGGTCTATCTGATTTTGGGTCTGATGATCTGGGGATGTCCACGTCACTTTATGTATACGTTTATGTTGAAAGTATGTACTACTAATCGTCATGTTCAGAGATGCTGCGAGATTTACAAGTCTCGTCCCATTATCATTACATTCTTGTAAGAGACAGTGTATTAAAATTATCTAAATATATGCACACACGACGAGGCATAGCAATGAAGAAATCCTAAACTTTATGTAGATATACATAAAGCTATGGAAAAAGATAAAACCCACCCCCTAATCTTAATGGACGATTTTAACGCTAAACTTAGATTTAAAGAAGATAACACAGAAGAAACTATAGGCCCATTTGGATACGGGGAGCGAAATGATAGAGGAGGTATGCTATTAAATTTTGTGTTGCATAATGATCACGTTTTTCAAAAAGAAACAACAACGCAAGTGTACGTGGGCTAGTCTAGATGGCATAACGAAAAACGAAATTGATTTGTAGTATATGAAAAATAAGTCAATATTCATAATCTTAAGTAATTTTTATTATTTAACCCTTCCAGTACCGCTTTTTTTTCAGCATACGAAAAAATATTTTTTGCCTAAAATGTACTTAAAACAGTTCATTTAACACTTTTTGGACATAAAAAATATATAACATGTATATATAAAAAAATTATTATGGGTTCATTTGTATCCAAAAGTACTTAACAAATCTAAAAAACTAGCCCGTATGAAATTTCTGACATTTCCATCTTGATTTGATTGTACAATCATTGTTTTTGCTTCTTAAAGGTAAAGGTAGCTGTGGGTGCTCTGGAAAATTTTATCAAATTGCACCTCAGTAACAGGTCAAATTTCAATGTTTTGTCGTTTTGCAGCTACTACTAAACTGTACTAGATGTATCGCTTGAAGGTCTTCCAAGTTTTCGGTTATTGAAAGAGTTGATTTTTATCAGGGTTTCTTCAACTTTCATCCTATAGTGTAGAAGGTCCAAGATATCTTTTTGTGGAATTCCTAAAATATGCATGTCTCACTTTATACAGCCAAGAGTTTGTTACGGCCATGTCAACAGCATGAAAGATTAGTCGAACAGTCCACTTTCCGATTTTTCCTTCTGTAAAACGCCATAAGAACATCTGCTTTATCTATGTCACCTATGGAGTTATTATACTTTTGTATAACTTCGGGTCGATTTACGTCAATGAAACATTGACGAAGTTGGACACTATTATCACGGGCTTGTTATCTATCCATCTCGTTTTACAATTCCATCAGAAAAGATAATTTGTTCTCTTCATCCTCGCTCGATTTTTGAACAATTTTACATCAGTTAGAGATGGTTGAGAAAATCCATTGATCCTCGCAGTACCAGCAACAAGTATTGATTTTTGGTTGAGAATTTGTAAAAGGTTATAGCTCGTAAAATAATTGTCACAGTACAATGCATGCTTATTAGGTTCAAGTACTTTTGATAAAAATGCAATAAGATAGCTGCACCCTGTCCATATTTCACATAAGAAGGTTCTATTTCTACGGTACTACTTTGATAGATTAGAAAATTGTAAATCAATCCACTTTCACCAACTAATAAATTTTATTTTTCCCCATAATAATTGGGTTTGTTTTTGATGCATTGCTTTATAGACAATCTCCTTTGAATGCCATGATTTGCTCGTCTATGCAAACATTTGTTTCTATCTGCAGTTCTCTACATCACTTTAGGACTGATTCAAAAACTGGTCGAACTTTCCATAGTTTGCCGTTGCTCTGTCTGGGTTCCAGATTTTCAACACAATGTAAGTGGTTGCGAAGTTTGAAAAAATGATTGTGTCTGGAAAAATATCAGTTTTTAAAGATTTGTCCCTATACATTCGCAGTCTTGGAAATTTCAGATAGCCTAGAATATTAGAGCCAAAAGTCGATTTTATCTCTTGCAGGTTACATGGTACAAATTTCTCAATTCCAGTTTGCAAAGCATACACATTCGTGTATTGAACAAAATTTTCAAATAATCTTTCAGGAAAATATCTTAGAAAATATGTAACCGGATTTTCCTCAGAACAGTTTTTATTAAACACCCGGGTTATTGTATTAGGTAATTATCGTATTACATGTTGAACATTCTGTAACCATTTTACATATTTTTTTAGAGTAATGAAGTTATCATAGTTACCATCGTTTTCGCCCTGTTAATCACCATCCTCCTTTTCTACCTCATTATCCTCTTCTCCTTCCTCATCCTCACCTTAGTTTTTATTTTCTGTTTGAAGAACACATCCTTCTATATCGGACAGTTTTACAGCGCTTCTAGCAGTTCCTTCTACCTTAAATATTTTATTGAGGCATTTTACTGTGAAAATAAAAATAACACTTAGTCATTTTGGATACAATTGTACCCATCTAATTTGAAGTACACTTCTATATTTGAAAAAAAGTCAAATTTTAATAAGATATATTCACAATTAATAAGAAGTAACATTACTTTCAATATTGCACTGAAATATAAACCGCGATTGACTTTTATTCAAACTGATATTTGGAGAAACAAGTACACTTACCTCTTACGAACAACGCAATTGTCGCCATATTGCTCTTGACATTAATTTTCTTTTAGAACAAAACCATCCATGCTTCTTCTGGGTATAAAACGCAGAAGTATAATACTTATAGAATGTCCAAAAATTTCTTTAAACTGGTTTAAGTTACATATACCTATAGAATTATAAATGCATTCAAATCAATGGGTACAATTATAACCAACATGACTGAAAGGGTTAATGATGCTAAATTTTGGGCTACCGGTTTCAAGAATTACATCAGGCCCCAGTACGTTAGTCTTATTTTATTAAAAACTACCAGATATCAGATGTAGGAAAGCTCTATAAACTGGAGTAATCGTGGTAAACCACCTTCTCCTCAAGGAATCCATTCACTCAAACCTCAGAATGTATAACTTTTATATTTCATATATATTATTATGTTAATGTTTTTTTTTTTCAATATATTTATTAATTGTTATAGCTGCTTTGTCAATAAAAACATATTTTATTATATATATATATATATATATATATATATATATATATATATATATATATATATATTATTAAAATTTAAACAGCATTTTGCCATAGATGTTATGTTGTCATTTTAAGGAGGTTAGACAATTTCTAGAAGGAATAGATGAGGAAGCCCAAAGTAAAACTGATGGGAGAAAATGTAAGAAAAAATGTATGTGAAGATGATCAATATTCATATGAACCAAGTTAGAACTTTATGGAGAAATGTAATTATGAAGTAATCACATGATAAAGACAAATATCTGAAGTCAAGCAAAATGCATTCCAAAATGTAAACTGAATTTCTGCGGCATTATTTCTCTAAATTGAAAAGACTGCTTACATGTTATTTCAGTATTGGAATGGATTCGGTATAGGAAATGTAAAAGTAAAAACAGTTCAAGTAGATCACTCAAAAATAGGACGAACAGAAGAAGTCGTTTTCGAGTAGTACCAAAAAGTAGCAATCAATAATTATTTCAGTAGAGATCGCCAGAAATCGAAATATTTGCTTTTTCAGGTTGGTGAAATTCCATTCTACTCGATATAAATTTCTAACTACCCAACCAATCAATCAACCATGCCGATATTGCAATTCTTAGAAGGAATAAACCCGTCGCTATCTGCCTACATAATTTGGATATTATCTATCAGAGTCAGTTGAGAAAAAGCCAACATAAAAGTCGGTCGCAAAATCTCTTAAGCTGAAATCGCTAGCTCGCAAAATACTCGTTTCGCTTATTAATATATTATGTTTGTAACTAGAAGGAGAATATCATGGCTACGGGATTTAAGAACATGGTTTAAGAAAATATCAACGGAGCTGTTTCGAGCCGCAGCGAGCAAGGTTATGATTGCCAATATGATTTCCAACATCCGAAACGGATAGGAACCAGAAGAAGAAGAAGAACTAAGTAGTTCTCATGGCATTATTATTCATAAATATTATCAAGCCAATCATTTATAGTAATCAGTATTTCCTAAAACCGCAGTTATAATTTTCATATAAACACTTTATTTATTCAAACCAGCAGTGTTGCCAGTAGTTCGTTTTGAACATAGAAACGACATTACGCTAAGCAATTCTACTTGTAATTATATGTAATAGTGAAAATAGCCTCAGTGAAAAGTGTAGTGAAATATCCCATATCACAGTGTTTTCGGACAGCTATCAGAAATTGCTATTTAATCTTAACATTAAATATAAGTTGGTGTTTAATCTGTTTTTCATTCTAGCCCTTGGTTGATGGTCCTTCGTCCTTCAATTATTTAAATGAGTTATTGTTCAACCACAGTTCATATTACACAACGCCACGAGCTGCTCTCGCTCAAAACACTTATGCCAGCGATATTTTAGGTTAGCAATACTCTGGTTGTGAGTTTATAAGCTTGTAAGTCTGGGGAAAAAGAAAAGATTTTAAAAATGATATTTACAATCACGATTACCTCATAATCTCAAGAAAATCTCTTATCTCTGACCTATTTTGTCAGATTTGAATATAGATAATAATAATCGCAATAAATCAAATCTGGAGATAATGCACGAATTTGGAGGATCTACTGTCAAAAACATACAAGTGACAGATCGTTCTATACCGTCTGATTATTATTTTTTTAATTTGTCACTATCTTCATCACTTATCGAACAATCCTTGTATATATTATAGCTCTTGATTTATTACTGAGCAAGAGAAACTTTGTATATTGTGAAGAAAATTCTTTATTAAGACCGTCGTAAATATAAAATAATAAAACCGTAATTATAATAATGTTCTGTTCATGTCTCTAACTCGGTTTCTAATGCATATATACGCAAAATGACAAATAATTGTGACTTATTAATGGTGAAAATGATAACTAACATGCTGTTGCCTTTTGAAAGCGTTCTACTTTCAACCCTCACTGAATGATTTGATTACCACCGAGCGATTATCATCACCGTGTAATAAACAAAAGGATTATAGTAATTAAACACAGAATGATGACATACTCAATAAACGATGAAAAAAAATGAAATATACCAACATCTGAGACATGATGTGCATCAATATTTCTATTTAGTTTATCAAATCGAGTGGTACGATTTCTTCATGTACAATCTAAAAGGTGATAGGTAGATTGCTGCTAAAAATAAGTTTTTATAAGTGTATCTCCGTACAATTGATTTATTGTTGGAATTTTCAAACCAGGTGATATATTTCGGAAAAACGCCCTTATATTGTCAAATCAACGATAAAGAATATTATTCGCCTGATTTCGACGTACTGGAAATACATGGGATTACAAAAGAAATGATTTGTATTAAGAAACTTTATGTATATACATGTGCACTGCACCAATCTTGCTATATATTTAGGCCGACTCCACACATGGGATCCAACGTTGACGCCAACGTTAGAGCCAACGTTGGGTCAACTGTGTTCCCACGTTAGGTGAGGCATCCATACATTGGGTTGAGTTTTGAGAATTGGGGCGATATCAGTCTGTTCCCTCTAGAGCCAACGTCAATATGTCTGACATGGAAATTGCAGCGGCTGCGACTTTCGTGATAATGAGTGCATATGATTATATTTTGCTACACAAAAGGCAAATTTTACGTCATTTTGTCTACAGCGTTACTTAAAGCTACTAGATTTTTAGAGATGCCGTATTTGGCAACTGCAGACTGAATATATGAGTGTAAACCTGACGTCGACGCTCTGAATCCCATTTATTCTTTTATTAACTCAATTCCTAAATTTCTTAGCCTTCTATTTTGGCTATATTGTGCATCAAACGTGACTTTAATCCACAGCCGATATATGGAAGTACGCATTTTAAAAGTTACATGACCACACGACAGTGGTCTATTAGTACAAAATGATATATATTTCGAAATTAAAAGCATGTAAGCTTTTTGGGTGCCTGAAAGGTACTGAAAAAACCAGATATGTATATTACTTATTTATTGAAGACATAGTCTTTTGAGCATAACGTGTATCGGAGTGTTAATCCTAAACAACTCAACGGAGGTGACTCAGGTGGCCGAAGATCGATTTTTACATATATTGTAAATTTGATTTTAATGCCGTTATAAAATGGAAATTCATAAAAGTAATTTTTATTTTCTAAAAAGAATGCTATATAAAATGGCAGCACAAGCGTTTAAAAAAAAAGAAACGAGGACTCTTTTTATAAACTGTGACTTATTATTGGTTTATTTTCTTTTGCTTTGCTAGATTGTGCAAAATTAGGTACCTAATTTTATACAGGATACACCGATTTGAACACTGCTGTAGCGCCAATGTGTGGTCGGCATCAACAGCAACACCAGTATTGGTGCCAATCCCTTTGATGTGTACGCAAAAACCTACAGTCCACGGAAAACTCTCAACGTTGGAGCAAGTCATAAAAACGTTGGCGCAAACATTGGCTCCAACACGGTTTTGCTGATACCCACATTGGACGAATTCTGTTGGGGGCCAACGTTGGCCCCCATGTGTGGAGCCGGTGTTAGTGTATATCTATGTTAACCAGGCAAGGAGACACTCTTTACGGCAGTTCTGGAACATGCTTTCAAAAAATTGGAGTGACGGGCCAAAGGAATCAATGTCGACGGCGAATTGCTCTCCCACCTACGATTTGCGGACGACATTGTTCTGATAACAGATAACTTAAAAGAGATTGGAACTATGCTTACTAAGTTAGATGCCGCCTGTAATGAAGTTGGTTTGAACATAAATTTTGGAAAGACACAGTTCATGGCAAATCTAGTACAGAATAAAAATCCAAAAGCCGACTTCAACGAAATAGTCGACAACCAAACTGCTGAAATGCAAAGAAGAATCACTTAAGCATGGACCGTATATGGAGCTCTATCACCTTCACCTTCAAAAGCAGCATGCCAAATTATTTAAAAAAAGGAGACGTTCGAGTTTCTCATTTATGTAACTTTCTTTACTTGAAAGTGCAATCACTTGAATTGATTGGCCACACATATAAGGAAAACAGTACTATATATACATATAAAGATTTTCGAAGTGGAAATTGAAACATCAATGAAAAAAGTACTCTACTACAATCTTTAAGCTGGAAAGGAGATTATCTGGACGTTAGGCTCTTGCGTAGTCGACTTCTGAATACACGGGAGGCTTTAAACTCGGCTGGGGGAAAACTTTGGGTTGACTCGGGACTCCCAGTGGAGATAAAGTTGCTACTTAACTTTGGAATTAACTGGGGCTAACTTAGGAAGTACATTTAAATTTGTAGTGTTTTATATTTTAGATTTTTGTAGTACGTCCCTGTTTGTTTTTACCAAGAAAACGATCGGTAATATAGCAATTTTTTTAATATTTCTACGGCGGAAAAGTTAAATATATGTTTTTATCTGTGTTGCAATGTTAGGTAAAAACTCCAGTTTAAATTTGATGGTAACTATTTCAACAAGTTTTTTGTCGCATAAAAGTGATTATATTACATGAGACCCCCTAATACAAAAAAAAGAGTTTTTATTTGTCTTTCGTCGTTAAAAACGCAATAAGCTGGAATATTTAAAAGTTGTATTTGTCGTTTGGAAAGAGGGTCAAGAAGAATATTGTTTATTTAGGTTTTGTAAACACAAGGGGGGGAGTTATTTTGCGGCGTCGAATTTGTAAAATGTAACGCAAATAAGGAGTCCAAGAAAAGATTGGAAGCTGAGGGGACGTTTTGTGACATAGGTCGGCGATTAGATTTGAAGCAGAGCAGACCTGTTACAATGTAAGTCAAGCTACACGAGTGAAATTGAGAAGGCGTGTCGATTGGAATCGAAAAAGACGATTCAATGGATATTTTTTGGTAATGTCTTAATACCGGCAAAGGTGAAGATACTCTTGGCTTTGAGTGCCGTTTTGATAAAGAGTCATATACTTATTTACCCATGGTAGTCACCGAAAGATTTGTATAAATACCAAAAGCTTTTAAGAAGTATTATATAGGATGTCCCCGTTGTTAGCTTGATTACTCAACTGTAGCAGGGAGTAACGGTGCTGATTTCTCATAACGTGTCCCAGATATTGCAATTTTATGCGTTTGATCGTAAACACAATCTCTGGTTCCTTCTTCATTTTTCCTAGAACTTCCTTGTTCTTAATCCTTGCTGTCCATGATATTCTCAGCATTCTTCTATAAAGCCACATCTCAAATGCTTCAAGTTTTTTAATAGTGGTGTCTGTAAGCGTCCATGCCTCCGCCCCGTACAACAACACAGAGAAAACATAGCATCTCAAATGTCTCATTTTTGTATCAAGGGATATGTTGTGACTTTTGAAGATGGCGCTCATTTTGTTAAAGACCGTTCTTGCCTTTCCTATGCGGTACTTTATTTCCTGTAAATTGCTCCACTGTTCGTTAATAATAGTACCCAGGTAACAATACTGTTTTACTCGCTCTATCTGCGTCCCATTAATGTATAGATGAGCCCCGTTTATATTCTCCTTGCTGATAATCATTTGTTTCGTTTTGTGGGTTTTAATGTTTAGTCCGTACTGTTGACTGTACTCGTTTATTCTGTCCATTAGCCTCTGAAGTCCCTCTAAACTATCTGCTATCACCATGGTGTCGTCGGCATATCTAACATTGTTTACTCTTTCACCATATAGAAGGATGCCTTCGTCTATTCCGTAAAGAGCCTCGTTAAAAATTTTCTCTGAGTACATATTAAATATCAACGGCAATAGGATACATTCCTGTCTAACTCCACGTAGTATTTTTATGTGATCTGTTTCTTTTTTGTTAATTTTCACGGATATTAATTTTCTACGTTTGGATATTGGACCAATATTGGATTGACTGTGGGTCCCGTGGCAGGGATCCTTAACACACAATATCGAACTGCACTACATACTGGCTCAGCAGAAAATAAATTTAATTAAAAAAATGTTTCTTTTTATAGACAGATAATAGAAAAACGGATACCGTTATTTTGGTGTATGGTCTGAACAGTCTCCGGAAACAGTTTCAGACACAACGTGATGAAACTGAAATTGACTCAACTAACGGGACAATCTTTCGGCGTTTTTTTTTGAGCGATTGTCTTCCATATTTACAAACAAAATCCACTGACAACTTTAGTCGAAACATATAAGTGGTAGTATATAGTAGTATATGGTAGTATATTGTGGTAATCCAGCATTAACTTTTAAAAATATTTATTACGGCATTACAGTAAGTACTGATGGACCTAACTGTAAGTCAAAGTAGATAAGTGAGTTTATAATAATTAAAATACCGACAATTTTGACAAGATATAGCATATCGAAATTTTGACACATTACAGTAGAGTAAACAAAACAGTTTAGTTGAACCGTTAGGTACAAATTTACTATCTTCTTTTAAAATAATTGTCAATACTATTTTTTAACAAATTCATTTATCGTTCTATCTGAAAGGATTTCAATGGAATGTAAATCTGTACAATCTTGTGTAAAAAAATAATACTATTGTAATGTACCTACCTACTCACATGTAAGATAATTAAAGTATCTATGTATTTCTATATAGTTTTTAGTCACCTGGTATATGTTATTTACAATTATGAAAAGTTCTCATGTATAATCACTAATAATTATTTGTTGTTAGAAATCAGAATCAATACTCTTCATAAATATTTTCCTATTTAGAATAAATAAGTTTCGCTAGTTTATTCGCCTAATACTTCGTATCTATGGAATAATAATAATTTATTTCTCTTATTTCTTTGTTCGATAAGCTATCCGTATTTGCTATTTTAATATTAATATTTGAGTCCAATCTCTTGTACTCAAATCCATCCAGAAACATCGTTAAATAATTGTAGATAACAGAACTTATAAATTCATAGTTTTAAGAAATAACAGAGAGTGTAATTTTCATCCTCTAATATAATAAATTTATACATGTCAATATATTCTGTTTAATTCCAAAACAAAGAGTTAGTCCGGAGAAGAAATAAACGCATAGTATTCCATAACAAAAATTTGGTGTCAGAACGTGGGATATTAGTAGCAGAGTTCCTCTGATTGCTGATAGAAGGAGAGCTGAGGAATTTTTGAATTGACTTGTTTCCTTCGAGGAATCATTCAAAAAAAACTGTCAGTGTGGAAAAATCGCCACTACAACTAATTACATTGGGGTCCAGTACATCCAGTTCGAAATCCAGTTCCAGTCATAACCCAATTGTAGTTCCATCGGAAGTAGAGGTGAACCCGTGGAATAATAGACTATGCGACCAACAACAATATTCTACTTGTAAGTACATTCTATCTTAAATTCTGTCTCATATTTTAAAAATCTTGTAAACGTATGTCTACTTTATATCCTGATATAAGTAACTTATTTGACGAACAAATACCTTCTCCCGACTCAAATTCTCTTTCAAATTCTTCTACTTCTAATTCAAATAAAATGTCAGTATCAATTGAAATAGCTGAAAAACTTCTCATTAGATTTGATGGTACAAAATCAAAATTATACGAATTCATAGACAATTGTGATAAAGCATACAATTTAGTAAATCCGCAATCCAAACCCATCTTATTAGCCATTATAGAAACTAAATTAACCGATAAAGCTAGGGCCATAACTAGAAACAGAACATTTGACGAATGGAAAGATTTAAAAGACTTCTTATTAGATGCTTATTCTGAACGCCGAACTGAAGGTCAGTGGCAATTGGAATTACATTCCTTACGTCAGATGCCCAGTGAAAATGTAATGTCATTTGCAAATAAAGTTGAAAATTGCTATATAAAATTAATAAATACACTTGATCCAGACTTATCTCCAGATGCAAGAAATGCATGTACTAAACTCTTAAAAACTCAAGCACTAAATGTCTTTATTAGAGGATTAAACAAAGACCTCTCTATTTTAATCAAAGCCCGAAATCCAGATTCCTTAGAAAGAGCTGTTGCTATAGCAATTGCCGAAGAACAAGAACAGTTATCAAGACAAGAAATTTTCAGACCATTCTGTAATATTTGCAAACGAAATAACCATTCCTCAAATAACTGTCGATATAAAAACAATTCAGATAGAAATGTTAGACATCTTCAAAATTCTAGTTTTCAAAACCCAAAATATCCTAATTCAAATCTTCAAAGGTCAAATTCTCAAAATCAAAATTATAACCTTCAAATTCAAATTCCAATTCTGATTTTCCTCCAAACTTAAGAAAAGAAAATACCAACACTTCCCAACGTTTTTGCAGATACTGCAAAAAACCAGGTCACGTTATAGAAGAATGTAGAAAACGCGAATTTAACAATAAAAACAAAAATCCAACAAATTCTTTAAACTTCCAGAATCCTCGACAACCAACGGTCGATTCTCGAGGAGTTCGTTCAGTTCAGGCCGTATCACAACCATCAACTTCTCAGTCACTTCCTATGTAGATTTACCCTTAGTAAATAATTCTAATCCATCCTCTTGCAAGTTTCTAATCGATACAGGCGCAGATATTTCTTTAATTAAATATTCAAAAATACTAAACATTCCAAAAATTTATTCTAAGTCTATTACTCTACGAGGCATTGATAAAAATGTCTTAAATCCAAATAAAACTATATGTAGTTGTAACGTAAATTTCAAGATAAAAGATTTTGTCCAAACTCATGTTTTCTATGTCGTAGAAGACGATTTTCCTCTTCATTTCGACGGTATATTAGGTAGCGATTTTTTTGAAATAAATAAATGCCAAATTGATTATAAAGAAAATAAATTAAACTTTAAAAATTGTTCTATTCCAATTGAATATATAAAATTTCCATTAAACAATGACAATGACGAATTTCTGAGAGATCAAAATATCGAGACAAGTTCTAATATCGATGAAATATTTCCTTATGATGCTAAATCCATAGAGGATCATTCTTATTTAGAAACCAATGATATCCAAATAACCTTAAGTAGTGAAGAACTACTATCCAATCCAATTCAATCTAAATCTAACTCTAAATCCAAAGAAAATTCAAGTCCAAAATGTGTAAAATCCACTGAGATATGCACAAATAAAACTTGTAACTCTTCACGAAATCATAAATCAAAATCTTGTTCAGAAGAAAAATCCTGTTCAGACGATCTTATACTAAATCAAAACTCTAATTCTAACTCAAGAAGTAATAAAACTATTCTATCCGCAAGAACTGAAACAATTGTTCAAATTAAAGTAATAAATAATGAATTAAGCGAAGGATTATGTCCCGAACGCGAAATCTTTAAAGGTGTATTTTTATGTCCTAGTGTTGTTAAAGTAAAAAATGATTTCTTTTTAACCTCAATCGTAAACACTACTGAAACGGATGTTGAATTAAACGATATTCAAGTAGCAATAGAAAAAATTCCAAATTTACAAAACAATGCAAATATACGAAAAATGTCTTCTTATAAAGATAATACGAATTCTAACAGAATTGCTAAATTAAAAAATGCCTTGAGAACAGATCATTTAAATAGTGAAGAAAAATCATCTTTAATTTCTATTTGCAAGGAGTACAATCATATCTTTTATCTGGAAGGAGATCAACTTACCAGTACAAATGCCATAACTTGCAAAATTCCTTTAAATTCTAATGTACCTATTAGCACTAAATCATACAGGTATCCTGAAGTACACAAACATGAAGTCGAAACTCAAATAAAAGGTATGCTAGATCAAGGTATTATCGAAGAATCAACTTCGCCATGGAATTCGCCCCTTTGGGTTGTGCAAAAAAAGGCCGATGCTTCAGCAAAGAAGAAATGGCGAATTGTTATAGACTATCGACGACTAAATGATATTACTATAGGAGATTCATTTCCACTTCCGAATATAGTCGATATATTAGACCAATTGGGTCATTCAAAATATTTTTCAACAATAGATTTAACATCAGGATTTCACCAGATCAAAATGGATCCTGAGGATTCTCCAAAGACTGCTTTCTCAACTCCGTCTGGACATTATCAATATTCACGAATGCCATTTGGATTAAAAAATGCTCCCAGTATTTTTCAAAGGCTAATGAATACTGTCCTCTCAGGAATACAAAATTACAGATGTTTTGTCTATCTCGACGATATAGTCATTCATGCCGATACATTAGAAAAATCATAATAAAAGATTAAAAGAAGTATTCGAAAAAATTGTCTACATTCAACTTAAAAATACAACCAGATAAGTGCGAATTTTTTCGTCGCGAAGTAATGTATTTAGGACATTTAATAACTGAATTTGGTGTCAAACCGGACGAAAAAAAGGTATGTGCTGTTACAGATTTTCCTATACCCAGAACACAAAAAGATATTAAGAGCTTTTTGGGTCTCACTGGTTATTATAGACGCTTTATAAAAAATTTCAGTGCTTTAACACAACCTTTAACAAAACTGCTGAGGAAAAATGTTGAATTTAATTGGACAAGCATTCAACAACAGTCATTTGAGAACCTGAAATCAATACTTTGTTCAGAACCAATACTTCAGTATCCAGATTTTACCAAACCCTTTGTCTTAACAACGGATGCTAGTAATTATGCAATAGGGTCCATACTTTCTCAAGGTAAAGTACCAGATGATTTACCTATTGCTTATGCTAGTCGTACCTTGAACAAAGCGGAATCAAACTATAGCACAACAGAAAAAGAATTACTTGCAATTGTATGGAGTGTTAAACACTTTAGACCATATTTGTACGGAAATAATTTTTTCATTTATACGGATCATAAACCACTCACATGGCTATTTAATGTAAAAGATCCCGGATCAAGACTCGTTAGGTGGAGATTAGCATTAGAAGAATATAGCTATGAAATTATTTATAAACCAGGTAAATTAAATCAAAATGCTGATTGTTTAAGTCGTCCTCCTTTAACCATATCTGAAACAAATATTTGCGAAGAAAACAAAAACCCGGCAACAATCACCTTACAAATAAACAAAATGAGTAAAGAAATAATGACACTTATTCACAGTTCTTATCTAAATCCGAAACTATATTAATAACAAATGATAATATAAAAGAAACAAATGAAAAGATTACATCATTTTCACAAAATTTAGCATTGTTTGTTTCCGTAGATTTAAATTTTAATGAGATCGTTCAGAAACAAATAAATAAACAATTCAGTCATATAGAAAAATTGAAAGCCAAAAATCCAAGACTAAATGACATTATATATATTTCTGATCAAAATAAAAACTTTTATTACATATTTATAAAAATAATTATTGGGACAATACCTCTTATGAAGATATATTTAATTCCCTAATAAAATTAAGAGACTGGTTATTAAACGATAAAATATTAAAAATTTGCCTACCCAGAATAACTTTTAGCTACGATAAATTAAGTTGGGGAAAAATTAGATCTATGATTAGATTTATTTTTAGAAAAACTGATATATCTATTATCATTTATCATGATATACTAACAAATCCTGAACCTGAGGAAATAACTACAATATTACAAGAGAATCACACTAGTCCTACGGCTGGACACTCTGGTTTTCATCGGACATACAATCGTATAAAAAAACATTTCAAATGGAATAATATGAAAAATGATATTAAAAACTTTATAAAAACCTGTGAATCTTGTCAGAAAAATAAACTCGTTAGAAAAAAATTCGTAAAGCCCATGGAGATAACAACAACAAGCTCAAATCCATTAGAAAAAATATTTTTAGATATAGTAGGTCCTTTACCTTTAACCGAGTCAGGTAATAAGTTCATATTAACATTACAAGATGACTTAACAAAATTTTCTCAAGCTTATGCAATTCCGAATCATGAAACCAAGACTATCGCTGAAAATCTGGTTCGTGGATTTATTTGCAAGTTTGGAAAACCCGATATAATAGTTACTGATCAAGGCCGAGATTTTACTTCCAAATTATTTTCTCAAATCGCCAAGCTTTTTAAAATCAGACATATAAATTGTACTGCTTATCATCCAGAATCAAATGCTGCATTAGAAAGGAGTCACGCTACTTTAGCAGACTACCTTAAACATTATATTAAAGCTGATCAATCCGATTGGGACGAATGGCTAGATTTTGCTATGTTTTCATATAATACAACTAATCATACTTCAACCAAATTCACACCATATGAACTAATATTTGGATATACACCTAATCTACCTAGCAGTATAATACGACCAGTAGAACTCAAATATACATATGAAGATTATTTAGATAATTTAACACTTAAACTTAGAAAATCTCATGAGTTAGCAAAAACGAATCTATTAGAATCTAAAGTAGTCAGTAAAAAATATTATGACCAAAAGATTAATGACACCGTTTTCTTAGAAGGACAATTAGTATATCTCCAAAATGAGCAAACAAAGAAGGGTCAAACCAAAAAACTTACACAAAATTATAATGGACCTTATAAAATTCTAGAGATAAATTCTCCTGTCAATTGCACAATTTTAGTAAATAAAAAACCAATAAAAGTTCACATGAATAGATTGAAACATGCTTTTGTTTCAGGTATGCAATAATATGGCTGACAAATAGTGAACAAATTCACAAGAAATATACCAATACTCCTATCAACAAATCACCTGGAATCTATTACGAACACATAAAAAATGTTCAATTTATTGAAACTCATTGGAACATATTAAGTCATATTCCTTTACAACCTTTTACAGACAAATTAAATTTTGTAGATCTCACCTATCAAAAACATTAAGACTGTGTCAAAACAAACCAGTTCTTATTGAATTACGATTATGTGATACTTCACTAAAACTCTTAGGACAAATCATACCTAGACTCTTTCAAGATGAACAAACTTTAAAAAACATAATTCTGCATGAACATTTTAGACCAAAACGCGCTCTATTTAATGCAATTGGATCTGTTTTCAGGACCTTATTCGGTACCTTAGACAGTGATGATGCTGAAAATTTCAATAATGCTATTAACAAAGCTGAAAGTAACGAAAATCATCTTCTTGATTTACTAAAACAACAAATTCATGTAGTAAAAGCCACGATTGCAAATTTTAATAACTCTATTACAAATCTAGACCGAAACAAAGTGATTTTTGATAAAAATTTTGAATCAATTACCAATTACACAGATAAAATGAATAATAAATATTTTAATTTAGATTTAAAACAAAAAATTGAAGAACATTTTACTTTACTAACTTTCTTTATAACAGAATTACAACAAGAATATTCTACTTTAATAAACGTTATTCTATTTGCAAGAAATAATAACCTTCATCCTTCTGTTATAACACCTGAGCAACTAATTCAAGAATTATCTAAAACGGTAACGCATTTACCTAGTACATCGACTTATCCATTTCCATTGACTATCGATTATGCTCATAAATATTTCGATATCATTTTACTTAAATATATATATTTTGATAACAAGATTTTAATTACGGTTAGTATACCTTTGGTTAGTAATACTCCTTATTCTCTTTTTAAACTAATATCTCTTCCTATAATTCATCCAACATTAAAGAGACTTACCTTTATTCTTCCATCTGTCAAATATCTTGTTCTTTCAGAAAATAGAAACATTTATGTTACTATTGATACATTAGAAGACTGTTATTCATTAGATGAAGAAAAACTTATTTGCAAAAATCCTGATACTTTCCGATTTACACACACTAATCCAATTTGTGAAACTGAATTGTTAACTTCAATAACAAACATACCATCTAGTTGCGATACTCGTATAATTCAAACAGAATATGAAATTTGGCATAAATTAAACAAACCAAATTCTTGGATATATGTTTTACCCAAACCAACAGATTTAACTTTAAGCTGTCAGACTAGTACGCCAATATCTATTGTTCTTTCAAACACAGGTATTTTTTCTACTTCGAATAATTGCAAAACTTACACCGGATCAACTATTTTGATATCTGTCTCAAATCCAAAAGAAAGTAATTTTCAATCTATCATTCCAGATTTATCCCTTCCAGAAGTCTGTTGTGATGATATTAAGATAAATAATGAATCCAAATTACACCTTGTTCCCTTACAATTAAATAATCTCGATCGAGATGCATTAAATTTAGCAAGCCATAAACTAGATAATTTAGAGAAAATGACCTCAGAAACAAATATTAATTTTTCAGACACAATAAAAAATAGTTCTTATTTCACTTATGCAATCTTATTTTTGATAAAATGTATGTTACTTTATATTTTATACAGGATAATTAAATATTTTTACCGACGATTTCGTAGAAATCCGTCACATAGTTGTCAACAAATTACAAATTGTTTAACACTAAATATATGTCAAAGTAAACGAAAACATGTACATGAGACAGATTTAAGTATAGATTGTAAACATAATAAAGACAATAATTATAGTGAATCCAAAAAGTGTGAAGAGACTAGTTTCACAGAGACTACACCGATAAGACGAAGTGAAAGACTATCGAGACTAAAAGAAACTATTTAAATGTGTTAAAATAAAATAATAATGTATACAAATGTTTTATACCATTTAAATGAAAATTCATTTTACAATTATTTTCATTCTTACAAAAGGAGGTGTAATGTACCTACCTACTCACATGTAAGATAATTAAAGTATCTATGTATTTCTATATAGTTTTTAGTCACCTGGTATATGTTATTTACAATTATGAAAAGTTCTCATGTATAATCACTAATAATTATTTGCTGTTAGAAATCAGAATCAATACTCTTCATAAATATTTTCCTATTTAGAATAAATAAGTTTCGCTAGTTTATTCGCCTAATACTTCGTATCTATGGAATAATAATAATTTATTTCTCTTATTTCTTTGTTCGATAAGCTATCCGTATTTGCTATTTTAATATTAATATTTGAGTCCAATCTCTTGTACTCAAATCCATCCAGAAACATCGTTAAATAATTGTAGATAACAGAACTTATAAATTCATAGTTTTAAGAAATAACAGGCAGTGTAATTTTCATCCTCTAATATAATAAATTTATACATGTCAATATATTCTGTTTAATTCCAAAACAAAGAGTTAGTCCGGAGAAGAAATAAACGCATAGTATTCCATAACACTATATATACCAGCATTATTCTAAAGCTCTAATCTAAGGCTTCCTGACAGTTCGACACAACAGTGGCAAGACATGCCCAGTCAATTTATTTATTATTATATTTTCATGATCATTCATTCGTATGTCTGAAAGACGTCGTAGAGATGTTATTAGACCGTCGAATTTCAACACGAAGCTCAACCACGCAAAGAAAAGGAAATTTAGAGTTAAACCGGATTCATTTTTCTTAAAATCGAATTTTTCTTATTTTCCACTTTTTTGCAGGTTTCTTGCTAGTAAGAAGTTATGAGTTTATTGGAGTCAGTGAAATTTTAAGTTATTTGGTAAACTAAGTCTAGTCTGTCTGAATGGCAATATCTTGATGAACCTGCAAAAAAAGAAACAATGTGGCTATGATTTATTCCTATCGATTTTATTTGGATGTACACATACTGAGTTTTTAGTATAACCCTTTTTCTTGTCATTTATGAAGAATTAGTAAGTTTTGCCTTGCCGAACTAAGTGGGAAAGGTCTTTCTCAACAAATCAAATATACCAAGATAAATTCATGAGCATAACAGATAAACAGCAGTTATTGCAATCAATAATTCTTACGACCTTTTAGATTTTTTTAGCGAGAGTTTGAATTGTGAAAGAGAAATCAAATAGTTTAAAAAAATACAATCTGGTTGGGATATTGACTGAGAAACCTATGGTTTCATTCGCCTAATCGTAAGAAGTTACATTGAAAACTGTAGTTGCAGACTGTATTCTTTTGAGTCATTACTTAGTTTTGATTAATTCATATATTATGTAATAAACTATTTTAAAACTTTAACACGAAACTCGGTAATAGATTTATTCGTTAGTTTTTTAGAAACAAATTTGGTTTACCTAACCCTTTGCATGGATGTCTAAAAATACTTCAAATTTCAAGCGCCGAAGACAGATGTGTTGTTTGTATAATCTGGCGCAAAGACCACATTGTTGCAGTTGTGACACACGCTGGATGCTGGAAGAATTCAGTATTGAGTGCGTATCATGTTACCGGAAACACATGGCCCTTTGTCAAGGAACTATACACAATTTATAAACTAAATTATGAAATATGATGACAGTTAAAGAAAAAATAAACACAGGTAATTTGTACAGGATGTATAGGAAATCAGTTTTCTAAAATAACGCGAAATAGAAACTTTTGTATTTATTTTTCTCATAACTAGTTGAGATGATTTAAAGATGTACACTTTATTAAAATATAAAAATACAGGCTATAGCGAAAAGCCACAGAGAAAAATTAAGAAAAGTAGATTTCAACACCGTAAGTTATACATTGGATAGTTTAAAAGTTTGGGAGAATGCATTTCAAATAGTGTCTTCACACTACATTTAAATATAGTCTACACTCTCTACACGGTATGTATTTAAAACGGGCCTCCACTGAACAAGAGAAACGAGAAAGAATAAGAAACTTCCATTCACAAATACATCGATCTATTTTGTTTAAATTTAAATATAAGGATGATTTGCATCCTCGTTTTTTCGTAGAACAATCCATCAGGTAAGAAGCCAAGAACGAGTTATTTATTTAATAAATCTTCGAAGCAGGTAACAACTTGTAAATGTAATAGCTCTGTGGTTTCTCTTCCGCTCATCTCATATGTGCTGTTGTTTTAACCATTGGCGTACGCAAATTTCGTTCTATTGAAGCCAAAATGTGGTTTATATTTTGCCAAATAGATGACACCATGATCTGTATTATATTTTTGTAATCATATCATCGATAGATGACTTATGTCACTGATGTGATTGATTTATTTGCGAAGAAAAAGGGTATGACAGCGTAAAAAACGTTTTAATAACACAAAACGTAGAATGTACCGCATAATAATAACACAAACAGTACTCATACATGCGAGTCTTATTGATCACTAAATAGGTGCAGAAAATTAGAAAGGTGGAAGCATAATATGTAAAATGTGACCAGTAACACCAAGAATTCACCACTTTCGTTAAGACTGAAGAATGAGATCACTAGGGCATATTCAACGAATTAGAGAAACGGAAATTAAGAAGATGGTTTTAAATAGAAAATGCATTAGAATAACTATATTAGATTAAAATATAGGTCAAGATAGGTAAAAAAGGTGGAAATTCACCTGAGACAAGTGGGTGTTACGATTTGGAGAAGGTACCGTCGGTGTTAAATAGCTTTATAAGTTCAGCATATGCAGCATATACATTGTCATGTCCAGAAGCTTTATCATTTTTTAGGTGTGATATTCCTTTTTCCACTTCATCTGATGTGATTGTCATTACATATGTAGGGCGAAGGTTGTTCGGACCTATTATCATCAAAGAGTTCTTGCATGTATTTGGTCCATATGCATATTTCTTGATTTTTATCTGTGATAATGTTACCCTGATGGTGTAATTAAGCTACTTGAAATTACGGCAATTAATGAGTTATTAAAGTGTGCTAAATATCACCCAGTTGGAGCAAATAGTTTATTTTGTTCAATTTTTTATCCCGGACAACGATTATTTAAACAACTGTACTTGCCCAAACAGTGACCCTATAGGTATTTTGTAATTTGCAATCGATTCTTTGAAGCTTCAGTTTTAGAATATATCAAAAAAACTTCAACAGTTTGTTAAATTTTTTACTCAGAAAAAAAGTATGAAAAAGGGGAGGCTTTTTAGCTTATAACCTCTTATACAATTTATAGATGACATATACAGAGGACTGAAAAGTTATAACCGATTGAAATAGTGGTACTCGTAAAATACCGCCACGGAAAAGTGGAGGAGAGAACTCTCGAGCTCAGTTTTTTTTAGATTGGAACTTCAAATTCAAACGCGCTGGCAAAATTTGCAATATTTTGGATCTTATCACGTTGAACCTTCATTATTTTAAACTTTTAAACAAATAATAAGAATTATGCTATTTTCACCTTCCTTAAATCCCGGAAAAATAAATAAATAATTTTTTTTTATAAAAAAGTTATTGAATTTTACTATTATTTCTTAAGAAATTTAAATTTTAAAGTTTATAATATCTATATGCATAAAAATATAATAATAAGTATAAATTAATAAAATACATATATTCCATTTTATAGTTTTTTCTTCCAACAAAATAATTTATTTTATTATAATTACACTTAATGAAGATAAGTAGCTAAATAAATAATATTTTTATAGTTCACCCCTCTACTTTTCTGTGACGGTATTTTACGAGTATTATCATGTTAACATGTATAATACAATAATATAATTTATAATACAATTTACATCTTCATCTATAATCTTTGCAAAACATAATGGAAATATAAATTAAAAAAAAAATAAAAATGCTATCTTGTTTCTTATTGGTCTTGTTTTGGAAAGGTTCTTTTTCAATAGCTTTTCAATGAGCCTGCTAACAAGAGTGTGACATAGAAAATGTCATAGTTATTATAATTGTTAATAAGCTAAAAAGTCAGTCCTTCTTTAAGTCAGTCCGAGTCGATTCCAATGCCTTTAATGCCACCTGACTATCCGATATCATTTTTATTGATCTGTTCCTGTAGTTCTTCTTTATTAGTTCTGCAGACACATCTCTATAGTATAAATTTCTGCTTGGAAAATAGGGACAAGTATGACCTCAATGGAGGCGGTTTGGGGTAGTTGACATCACTCCTGTTATGATTAAGCATGCTTGTCATTGAAGCTTATTCAGCTTTTCTCTTATCGGTTTATAAAAAAAAAATTAAGTGAGAATATACCAACACTAACGTGGTATACATGTCAGAGGCACATCATCTATAGCTAACAATAACAAAACACGTATCTATTAAGCACAAAAAATCAGAATTTGATATCAAAAATACTTCTGAATGATCTAGAAATGTAAGCATGGGTGGATGCCTTTAAGATTGAGACCAAAAAATCTGAAAAGTAAAGGTCAAGATTTCATTTACCGCCAATTGAATACAAAAACATTTGCAGGTTATATTAATTCTTTACAATTCTTATTTCAGGAATTTTTTAGAATGATTACCAGATTTCAAACAGACAAATTTTCATGATAAACTTCAAAAACAAAAATAGTAATTTTTATTACAATTCATTGTAGTTTATCCCCATATATAAAGTAATATAAATATTAATTTTTATTACAATTCATTGTAGTTTATCCCCATATGTAATCAGTGAAAAACAGGCCACAAATAAATAGTTTTATAACCATAGTTTTCTCTAGTACTTCTACAGGATTTTACGGAATTTCCTACACTTCAGTATAAAAACTCAAGGTGAAAAATCATTAGTCTTTACATCTAACGCTGTTTTTCATATTTTATGACTAAACCAATGCTAATAATGCATAAAAGTGCGTCAATTGCAGTTGAAATCGCACTCAGGCGGGTCCAGCGACATGGCAGATCACGGATGGCAGTCAAGGTTAACGAGTCGACAAAATAATATACTAATTATTATTAAATCCATGTATGGAATGACTCACACCCGTTTAATTAATTAACCGGATTAAATAATTACTTTACATGGCGAATTTAATATGATTCCTTTCCTTCTGTACAATAAATCAAAGCTTAGTGGTTTTCTACAGCTCAAAGGAAAGTGTTTAAAACTGGTTAGGGATCGCCCATCGATAGGGAATTGTTGAAAATTTTTGTAATTTCTAACCTTATTCTAATTAAAATTTCTTCCTATTTATTTTTATGACTACAGTGTTTCTACTATTTGTGTTGATCTAAAACTACTTTCCTGTGGTATCTTCGATTAATATCATGTATATACGCTGGTGCTCAAAATTAACCGGACACTCAGATTTTTTGTTTTTTTTTTTGTTGGTGTTTAGATCACAACTTGTTTATTTTGTGTAACAATAAAACACTGAAAACTTTGTTTTCAAACTTCCACAAAATTTATTTTAACCTCTTTATCACTACAGCTGTTTCGGCTGATTGCCTTTTTCAAGTGATCTATTTTTGGCATGCGTTTACACTTTATAGTCTCTAATGAAATAGGTTGAGGAGGGGAGAACTGTTTGTCTCAAGTTGGTCATTCAGAATTATATCTGTATTTTTAAATTTGTTGATTTCCATAGATTCTAACAAGGATAGCTTAAGGCCTTTATTTTGAATGTGAAGAAATTTAAATTCATCATTACAAGAATGATTGTGATCTAGAAGGTGAAGTGCGTATGTAGAATCTGTTTTTCTATTATTGAAAGCCCTTTTATGTTCTGCTATTCGTTTATTAAAGTTTCTACCAGTTTGACTGATGTAAGTTTTTGGGCAGTCGCTACATTTAAGTTTGTAAATACCACTGTGTAAGTGTTTTTTATTTTGGCTCTTGTTGTTTTTGGTATACTTGCCTAGGTTGTTATTTGTTCGGAAAGCTGGTGTTATTCCTTTCTTTTTTATCTGTTTGGCTATTTTTGTTGATATTTTGCCTGTATATGTAATCGAGCAGAAAGTACTGAGAAAGAAACTCGAGTAGAAAGTCTGTTTTTCAATGTGCCTTCAGTAAGTTTTTCCATCGTTTTCGAGGTCTTCCTACTGATCGTCTTCCTATTAGGGAACTATCTCTTGCCGTCATTACTATTCTAGTTGTTGTCATTCGGCTTATATGATCCTTTCATTTTACTCTTCTATTTCTTACCCTATTCTTGATGTTCTCCACCTTGCATCTACGTTGTATATCTGCACGAATGAGAGCCGTAATTAGGACTCCAGGTAATACACTCTACTAAATATCGTTTTTCATAAAAAATGTTTAAATGTTTAAATTATTTTTGTTTCTTTGGAGATTTTTCTCCAAAACTCCAGTTTTTAAGAAAAATCTGAGTGTTCGATTAATTTTGCACTCCAATGTAGTTGAAGATAAACCGCATTTGAAATGAAATTTTTTAGTTGCCGTTTCAATTTCTGGAATGAAAGTGGTTTTCAAAATAAATTTTGTAAAAATTAAGAAAACTATTGTGTTTTTACCGTAAAAACAAAACCTATTAATTTTACGGTTTACTTGAGTATAAGTGTATTTGATTATTTGAATTCAGCTGTAACTAGTCTTTATAACTACTACATTTGGTCGTACATCTAGTGTACATGGGTGTCCCAATTGTTATGTTTTACAGGGTATACCGAAAACTGGAGAAGATAGAAAAAAGCAGTTAAGATTTCATGACTTCTTTTTTCGTTAAAGTAACGATTGCCTAATCAAATCATTAATAGCTCCCCAAATTAGCGAGATATATAGATCGATTATTGGAAAATGTCGAAAACAACAGGGTTATATATCTTCTTTCTTAAGAAAAATTTCACAAACCTTTATTGGAACTATTGATAAATATATTATGCAAGAATTCAGTGGCGTGCGAGAAATTTGTTTAGGGGGTCTCACTAAGGAAATATAATACCAACTTGTTTTTTGGATATGGGACACCCTGTATATTTTGACATTTTTCGTTTACATTTTTAATTCTTGATCTATTTTTAGTTTTTGAAGTTATTATGCAAATAAATTGTTTATACTTAGTTGACGTTATTATAGGCCGTTAAAAATAAAACACTTGCAACAATGGTAACGCATTTTAATACTTTATTATGAGGATACTAATTCCTTCACAGTTATATTTAGAAAAAATAATTGGTACCTACTTTACTTGTATTGAAAGTAAATACTTAACTGCTTCTTTTTGGTTGAAAGTGAATTATTATTTTGTGTAGTATTGGTCCCCTATTTTATAAATCAAATTTTGACAAAATAGAAAACCCTATATATTACCTTTTTCGTTTCCAATTATAATTTTTTTCCGATATAATATTATTGTCTTCTATTTTTTTTCTTATTGTTCTGAAGCTATTTTCTTGTGAAATCTCTATATTTCTATTATAATAAAATTTACTATTTTAACTAGGAATAAGCCAAAGCTTTACTTAGTATTACTTAGCTTTACTTAGCATAAGTTTATTTTGTCGTTTAGATTTGCTTAAATTGCATTACTTTTTTTATTTAAAATATCATATTTTTACATCTTATAAAATGTTCATGTCGAAGAGTAAGTTATATTAAAAGGTAATAATAGTAAACGTAATATTTAGTGATGAAGCTCGCATATCCAGTGCAGGAATATTTAACTGACACAATTATATTCGGTTTTAACGTTAGTGTTTTGTTAAGCATAATAAATTAGTTTATCACATATTTGATGATAAACTATTTAACTGCTGCTGAATATTCGCTCCGTGCGTGACCATGGTAGGGGTACATTGAAACGATGCCAGCGTGCGTAGCGGCGAAATATGACAAAATTGGAATATTGGACAAAATATTTTTACGCATAAGTTTTATCAAAAATGTGTGCAAATACATGTTGCGTATTTAATTCTGCTAATAATAGCAAAAACAGTGAGTGTAGTTTATATAGGTTCCCAAAGATTACATATAGTTAAGATTTCATGACTTCTTTTTTCGTTAAAGTAACGATTGCCTAATCAAATTATTAATAGCTCCCCAAATTAGCGAGATACAGATCGATTATTGGAAAATGTCGAAAACAACAGGGTTATATATCTTCTTTCTTAAGAAAAATTTTACAAACCTTTATTGGAACTATTGAAAGTTTTATCAAAAATGTGTGCAAATACATGTTGCGTATTTAATTCTGCTAATAATAGCAAAAACAGTGAGTGTAGTTTATATAGGTTCCCAAAGATTACATATAAATTAGGGAAAAGAAAAAGATGAATTCGTGCTATTGATATGAAAAAGTAAATATCACATAATTTTATATTTATGCAATTGAAATAGGAAAAATTTAAATAATTTACCTTGAATGATATTTCATAAGGCTTCAATCTAACTGCAGATGACTTTAGCTTTTATATCATAACTTTTACTATTATTGTTTTTAATTATATGCTCTTTTGCGTGAAAAACTTGATTTGCCAGTACTAGATCTTTCCCTTTCTTTTCCGTTTGGAGTTAAAAAGATATATTATGATGAATTTTGAGAAACTCAGTTTTTAATACTACATTTATTTTGTACATAAACTGAAAAAATATAGTTAAAAAACTAATTTATTAATAATTGTCAATTTCGCATGTATTTAACAATGTCAAACATATGTCATATATTTAACCTGAAAATTGGAACTCCAAAATTGTCAGATGAAGGCGGTAGGTGTCGCATCTGTCACGCACGGAGCGAATATAAGTATTTTAAAAACGAATTTAAATACCATTTTTGATGAATAATATTTGGCTGAAAGGAATACTACCGAGTTCTTTGGAAATTATTTAAGAAAAATTTCGTAATCGGTGGATTGGAACTTATGGTCCTTGTCTACCAGAACTAAATCCTCTTGATTTTTTTTATTTAGCGATTTTAATAATAAAATGTTAGAATGTGCAGTGTGTAAATGTTATTTACAGAGGAGCTTCAACGACTGAAAATAGGTAGGTAAAATAGGTAGGTATATATAATATAGCATCAGGTCATCATCAAGTGAACGAGTTTTAAAAATATAAACGGAAAATGTTTATATAAATGTATTATATTTCCTTTGTGAGACCCCCTAAAAATTTTTCTTTACCCCATTGATCCCTTAATATATATAAAAAATTAATATAAATAAATATATAAATAAATATAAAAAATTTTCTTAAAGAAGATCCTGTCGTTTTCTACATTTTTTATTCACCGTCCTGTATCTCGTTAATATGGGGAACTATTGATGATTTGATTGATCAATCGTTACTTTAACGAAAAAAGAAGTCATGCCATCTTAACTACTTCTCCTCTACATCTCCTCTAGTAGTTTTCGACATACTCTGCAAAACATGCCAATTTGGGACATCCTGTACAATAACAATACCAAATTCTATTTTATTTCGAACTCCCATTGAATAATAGTAAAAATTCTACCACGAAAAGCGCTAGTTAAGATCATCATCGTGATTCTCTTTATCTCTATGCGGGGTCGGCTTCTCTAATTGCACGTCTCCATAAGTTTGTACCTTTTACCGACATGTCCTGCATAAGCGTCTCCCTCCAGGTCTTTCTCTTTTACTCCTCAAAGGAACCAGCAGATCAGCAATTCTTCGTATTGGGTGATTAACGTCTCGACCTTGAACATGACCAAACCATCTTAACCTATGCTCTCTCATTTTGGCATCAATTGAAGCCACCCTTAGAATTACCCTAATATAGCGTAATTAGCGTATGGCTTAATACATTAGAATAAACAACAGTTGTAAAACGTATGGTGTAAAACATATTTAAAATACAAGCATAAACTTATATAACAACACTTGAGATAAAATACAAGATAATACAAACAAATGCAACGTTACATCTTGAGATCAAGTTGATCTATCCATACAAGGCTTGAAGGTGTAGTTATGAAGAAGTCTTTTGGGTTCCCTCGGTATGCCCTTAATTTAGTCCCACTATGTGTTGGATTGTTTGATCTGGAGCATCACAATTGCAGATGGAGGCAGATCGTTTTCCTCATTTATGTAGGTTGTGTGTGCATACTGTTTGTCCCATTATTGTTGTTGTCCCTTGTTAATACTCTTCTATATATTTCGTGGCTGGTTGAAGCCATCAGGTTTTGGAGTGGGTCAATAAGGTTGAGTACTTCAGGTGGAGGAATCATCGAAATAATCTGCTGTCAGCTGTTGGGCTGTTACTTTTAATGGTTTTCTAGATGGATGTCGGTTTGCTGCTCAAATCGGTGTGTCTTCAAGAATTGAAAGATTTGTAAGTTACTATTTATTTTTGAATACACTTTTATCAAGGCCTTTTGTCTTCATAAAATAGACGAAGGTATATGGTTGAGGATGGGATGCTAATATAGTGGATTAGTCTATACATCCAGAAATTATTCTCATCGCTATATTAAGCTCCGTATCCACTATTTTCCTATGACAACTATTTAGCCAGACCGGAGCCACTCTGCCACAGTGTAGACCAAACTTACCCCAGTAGAAAAAGTACACTACAACTACTTCGGCACCATAATAAGTGAAGAATAGATCAACAACCAGGAGATAAGAACGAACATCGGAAAAGGTATAAACGGATCTCAAATGGAATTGCCATCTCGACATCGTTCGATTAGTGTTTGTACAGTAAATAATGCTTCTCTGGTACCAAAGCCTTCTCTGAATCCCAATTGGTTTTCAGCTATTCTATCATCTAGCTTTTTATAGATACGTTCGTTCATCAAGGTAATTATTCTGTGCTTTTCATACTTCATTGCGTTTGATTTTTTGGGTATTGGAATGAATATTGATATTAACCATTCTTTCGGAATCACTCCCGTATAATAAATGTCAATAAATAATTCTATTAGTGTGCCCATATGATTTTTTGTTAATTTTCTTAAGATTTCTGTAGGTATTTCATCTGGTCCCATGGCCTTCTCATTTTTTATACGTTTTAGCGCTTTCTCAATTTCGTCTTTTACAATTTCGGTGATTGGTGGCCTATTTCTTCCTTTTGGTTCAATGACCTTAATTTTCTTGTCGTCTTTGAATAACTCTTTTATATATCCTTCCCATCTGTTTATTTTGTCTGTACATTCCTTTATTATCTTGTTATTTTTATCCATGATATTTTCGATACCCTTCTTCTTGTATATGCTAGCTGTCTCTTTGATTTTCCGGTGTATGTTAAAACTGTCATATGTTTATCTAACCTTTCTAGTTCTTCACACTTTTCTGATAGTCACAATTCCTTAGCTTCTTTGATTGTCTGTTTGATTATTTTATTAATTTTTTTGTACTGTTGTTCGTTTTTATTCTTGTGTCCTCTTCTTTCCGTCATCAGTTCTTTTATCTCTTGTGTGATCTATTATTTATTTTAGATGATGTGTCTTCTTGAAGTTTTTGTTTTGTGATATTTCTCAAGATCTCCTCTACTTTCCTCCATTTAGCTGTTGCTGTCAACTGCTTTTGCCTATCGGTTTCTTTTAGTTTTCTCTGATTGATTCTCGGTGTTTTGGAAGTTTTTTTTAACTTTTTTAACTTGAGTTTCATGTTTGCTAGAACTAGATTGTGGTCACTTGTTATATCTGCTCCTGTGTACGCTTTAACCGATATTATGGCATTTCGGAATGTTTGATTTATTATTATGTAATCTATTTGGTTTCTTATTATAATTTCACCATTATATCTCGGTGCTTTCCATGTGTATATTCTTCGATTTGAGAGTTTATACCACGTGTTTTTGATAATGGGTTCGTTATCTTTGCAAAAATGAACTAGTCTTTGACCTCTCTCATTACGTGTTCCCAGTCCGTGTTCTCCTACTACTTCTCCATCTCTTGCTTTCCCCACCTTCGAGTTGAAGTCACCTAAAATCAAATTTACTTCTTCTTTTTTTAAAATCAAATTTTTATTTTCTAATTATTCGTTCGTTTATGAGCAATTTGGTTTCAATTCTAGATGTTCATTTATTGTCTATTAATATAGGTACACCACACCTGGCTCTTTCGTTTGATCTACTCTAATAATGCATATCGTTGTCTGTCGATTGTCGTACACATTTCGTACACTTCATTTGAGACTAATTGATTAATACAATTGCATTTCTCGTTTGGTAATAAATTTTGTAAAACTTTAGAAAACAATACGTAATATTCACTGTTTCATTTATAAAATGAATTATAATGAAGTGTATGTCGGATTCATGAACAACCTATAATATTATTCATATTCTTAAAGATGATTGACTAATTTTAAAACCACTACACACAGAGTAATGAACTGTTGGTTCTTTTTGCAACGGATGGCGAATTTTAAAAATTACTTTATCTTCTCTTGGGAACTGACCAGTTAATTGTTAATAATGCAGGCTGCCAACGGTAATATAGAATCTCTTACGTCACTTCAGTAGAGTAACCATAATTGTAATTAAAAAAAATTATGTAACGTTAACAAGCCGAATTACTAATGCCGCAATTAGGTATCTAGATTCAGAAAAATTGCGGACTTTCAGGTAATTACTTCCAAGCGATTGAACTAATGGCCTTTCAAAATCAACTCGTTATAATACAAAAATAAGCCAGTGGTGTATACAGAAATTGAATGTTTCACATCACACACACACAGAAAACTTTTCATGAAGAATCAGCTTAAAAAATTCAATAGTATTAAAAATCGTAAAAAATAACACTAAATTTACTAAATTATATTTCAAATAAGAAATAAACAGTTCTATGTTCGTAACTTTGTTGGTCATAATATTCTTATATTTGGTCATAATATTTTTATTATATTTTAATAAAAATAGCTTCAGCACAATATTTGAAAGAAAATCTCTCAATCATTATGAACGCTGATATTGTTGTTTATAATTTGAATGCATTTTGTTAACTATATTTTATATTTAATTGCCGATTCCAACAAGTTTTTTGTAATCAATATAAATAATATGTCAATATTAAAGTTGATGCTGCTATGTCTTTGAGGGGGTTGGCAATACATACATAAATAATCTGTCCTCTTCTATCCTACGGTGACATGGAAAGGTGAATGATCATTTTACTCTATCTTTGCCAATTTTAGAAATATTAGTCTGTACTTTTCGGAAACAATATAATCAGAACACATGATTAATTAGTTCTTCTTAGATATTATTATTTCTAAAACACTTTCAAATATGATTTTTGATTCTTCTTCTTATTCTTCTTCTTCTTTTTCCTCAGCATCTCCCTTTTTAGGAGCCGCTTGGCCTCTATTCCTTACTCTTTTTCCTTTGCATCGTGTCCGCTTCATTTAAACCTTTCTTTCAAGGTCTCTGCCACACGGTCCTTTCATCGTCTCGGCATTTCTCTACCTCTTCCCCCAACTTCTAACAGCTCTATCCTTTGTCCCACATAGTTCTCATTTCTACGTCTGACGTGAAACAATCATTGCAGTCTGTTCTTGAACCTTTTTTGAGACTGTAATTCCCTCGGCTCTTTTCCTAATCATGTCTTCCTGATCTTGTCCCTCCTAGTCTTACCCAGCATCCACCGTAATATTTTCATTTGAGTTACCTCACTCTTCTTTTTCTGAACCTCCTTTACTGGCCATACCTCACCACCGTACATCAACGCAGGCTCCACCACACTCTTGTATACCTTTCCTTTCAGTTTTTCACCGATTTTTGAATAGATGACTCCGTTCATTCGCTTCCAGTGAAACCAACCATTTTCCGTTATGTAGGAAGCAAGGTCTTACTCGTCGTAGTTATTCCCCAAGCAGTTTGATGTCCCCAACCATTTCTGTTTATTTTAGCAACATCCACAAGGTAAATGCGAAAATCGCGATATTACAATAGCTAATATTTATAAGCCCCATGCTCTTGCATATGTTCTTCTGTAGTAGATGTAAAGTACTTTGACAATGACAAAAATCACTCGTCCCCTTTAGAGTAGTCATAAGAACATGGTCTCCTGCTCCTTTTCGACGCCAATAATAGAGGCTCTTTCAGATCTGCAGCGTGGAAGAGGGAGTATAACCCCGATCTTTGTTTTCTTACCACTTACGACAAAGGTCAACCTCTACCAGTATCAAGAAAGGTCTTGTCCGATTTCCCCCATAACCAGCTTCATCCAATTCTGATCAGAATCGGCTTTAGCATTCCAATTATAAGATCGTTTCCACGTCCCAGATGAAACTTTAGGAAAGTTAACTGGTCTGCTTTCTCTAGTAATCTTGATAAATGTTTAGGTTGGATCCCACCAAAAAGCATAAACTACGAGAGATTGAGGGGTGCAATAGTATCAGCAAAAGCAACAATTCCTAGAGCGCACCGCTAACAACAGTAAATTCCTGAAGAGCCTGAGAAGAACGAAAAACTCTATAACAAATTCTGTGAAGACGGAAAGGAGGAAATTGCAGACGAACTTACTCACCAGCATTGCTACCGCTAGGCGCAAGAAATGGACTGAGATAGTTGAAAATCTAGATTTCAAAAACCCGAGTAAACAAGCCCGATCACTGCTTTGAAACCTAGGAGGCAGTAACCCACCCGACCGCCCAACCAATCTACTAACACCAAATTTAGTAGCATCCTATATAATATCTGCCTCAAAAGCATCCCAAAACCGCGTACACACAATTAAAGTTAAAAAGTCCTCAAAAATATAAAATCTACTTGTCCAGTTGAAACAGAGTATTCCAACCCCTTTAGCCTGTGAAGAAATCACGGAATCAATGAAATGAAAACGGAAAAGCCATTGGCTTTGATGACATTAATACCAGAGGTGTTAATGGCTGAGTTTCCAAAGCATAGTGGCAGATTTACTAGTTAATGGCTTGCAAAGTACTTTTCCGATATTCGTCAGACGGAAAATGTTTCTGATCATTTAAAAAGAGCAAAAATCGTCGCCATTTTAAAACCAGGGAAAGCCAACGATTCACCAAAAAATTACCGTTAAATTGCACTTCTAAGTACCGTAGTACAAACTTTTTTAAAGAATGCTATATAATAGAATTAGCCAAACAATACTCCAACATATACCTGTCGAACAAGCAGGATTTCGAGCAAACTGCAGTTGCACAGACTAAGTCCTAGCACTGACTAACTACGTAGAATTAGGCTTTTAAAACAACTGAAAATATCTAGTGTTTCCATTGCTTTATCAGTAGCGTCTATAAATAAACGCAAGTGATTCTATGCAGAAAGATCACTGATGTCATTAATGCTATGCTATGCAACAGAAGTTTCTAAGTCATCATAAGCGATAAGACTAGTACCCAAATGAAATTGAACAATGGTCTTCCGCAAGGATTGGTGCTGGCCCTCTACTATTTAGCCTTTACATAGCAAACATGCCCGAAACCACATTAAAGAATAGCCTCAGAAGATATTACGAAATAGCATTCTACAAAAGTTATGCGGTACCACATGGGATCTCTCAGCGTTTACACTTAGATCGACAGCACTGGAACTCGTGTATCCCGTTGCGGAGTACTGTGCACCCGTGTGCTTCAACAGCCAGCAAACCAAACGTGTTGACGCCTAACTAAACCAGACTTTACGTATTTTATCGGGCATAATAAAGGCCACGCCAACATACTGTATACCAGCACTAAGCCACATAGTCTCCTCACTCACCCGAATATAGAAAAATTAACACTGGTCCTGTGCTTCGCTCACACGTTGATATCACCAGCAGCGACATAAATAGACTTAGATCAAGAAACAACCCTTCAGATTTTGCAAGAAGTCTAAATTAAAAGGAATACAAGCAAGCCAGAGGGTTTTAACCAACCAAGACTAATCTGGACCACACCGAACAGAATCAGAACAAACTGTGGCAAGTGCCCCGACTCACTTTTAGATGGGGAAGAATATCCTCTCCAAATTACGATTGCGGTGCTGAAAAACAAACGGTTAACCATTTAGTGGAGGAATGCCCTATCAGATCCTACAATAGCAATCCGTCCAATTTTTCGACAGATCTTCAAACGCTGTATGATTTAATTTAGGTTCAAATCGGTCAGATGATGCATCAGAATACCATTCTTCTTCTTGATCATCTTCATCACTATGTTTTATCGTTCAGTAAGAGGTAATCCGACGCATGTGGTGTTACCGACGCATTTTGAAAATATCATGGATGGATCGCAAAACAAACGAACAAGTTCTCGAACAACTAGGAAAACAATGCGAAGTTTTAAATTCCATAAAAATCAGGAAATTGGAATACTTGGGGCACATCTTGAGAGGTGAAAAGTACGAACTACTAAGGAATATAATGCAGAGTAAAATCAAAGGTAGAAGAAGCGTAGGAAGACGTAAAATCTCGTGGCTACGCAATCTCCGTGAGTGGTTTGGATGCAATTCAATTGAACTATTCAGGCGAGTAACCAATAAAATTATAATTGCCAGAATGATTTCCAATCTCCGATAGGAGTGGAACTTGAAGAAGAAGAAGAAGAGGTAATCTATAAAACATTCGTGGAGCTCTTTATAAGGTGATCCGCTAAGACTTTTTGCTGCTCAGTACTAAATACCTTATTTACAGAATAATTAGGTGTATACTGAATAGATTCATCTGCACTGTTTTACCTTTTTTTCACTTATCTGAGAAAAATTAATATCGTATGACTGTAAAATATCTGTGAAATATTAATGAGAACAATTATTATTTACCTAGAAATGGTTTGAATTTTTCCCGTTTTGCAACAGATCTAATACTGCAACCAGTTAGGATAGCCTCAAGGGCCCTCGTATCATCGTAGAATGTTTCGCGATTAGTTTTCCTCGGTGGATTTCTAGGCATTTTAAGTTCCTTTTATAGATGTCTGGAAGAAAAATAAAAAATATATATTTTTTTTTATCTTGGTGATATTAAACAAACGTTTATAAAAAATTCTCAAATTACCTTTTTTAGTTTACTTTTTGTCCACCAAACATACACGACCACTGCCAAATACAAAATGGGGCTGCTTATTCACGAAACATATTATAAATCGACAGTTGGCGATAAAACAGACAATCACAAGAACATCTAAGGGACGCGTGTAAGAAGGAAGATATTTCAAATGTCTCACTGTTATCTATTTCTCATTGTTACCCAGACTCCTAGTATGTATCAGCGTTTGCTCTCCTGTACCTGACATCTTGTATGAGTCTTAGCCATTTTTTTTAATAAGTACGTGATCTATCTGGTTGCCTTCTCTTTGGCCTAGCAATAACTACTATCATTTGTTTCTTCGTGAATTGTTTTTCCCTACAACTTCTCTATTATTCTCTTTTTTTCTAACCTTTTAGATGCTTTTTCACAAGCCTCTTCTAGTCGCTCTTGGAAGTCTAAGTTGTCTTCTCTATGTGCCTCTCCTGTTATAGCATAAACTTTTATTGTTGTACCAGCATTATACAACATATTAACGATGACTATTTGGTATAATTCAAAATATAAAAAAAAACAACCCCGTTAGCTTCTTTTAAGGTGAGATTCCAAAGTATAATATCTACAATTAAGTAAAAAAATAGTTTAAAAATGACTTATCTCCTACTTAGCAACGGCCCATAAAGTCATGAGAAAACTTTTTTTCCAGAAGATTTTATTGTTTCTCATAATATCACACCGAATTATAGCACCGTCTACTAGTTATCGTCGACTCTATTTATCACTTTAATAAGCACGATATTAAACAATAATAAAATAAATTATACATGAAATGAAAAGGATTCAGAATCTGCCCGCCGGTTCTCACGGCTTGACGCCTTTTCTAGAGCATAACACGCTAAATATACATCTGACTATTTAGTTTCTTAATTAGAAGAAGAATAACACGGCGGATTTACTTTCACAAAAATAATTGAAATCTGATAGTGGAGATTGTTGTTAAGTGGCAATAAAATTTTTTGGGCTTGAGTGCGGAACGACTTGGCTGGAGGGAGGGTTTAAATAACCTAAACTGGTACAAATAAAAAGTGAATTTAAATTTGTAACTCGATATGATGAAATTGGAGTGTTAAACTGAATCGGTATGTTTTGGTCACGAATGTAACTGGAACGGTGATTTTTGTGTCACGCTTTCTCTATATACGTTCCATATCCCGAATCAGGATGAAAGGCTTTATCATGCAGCAGTTTTGACAAATACTAGCCAAGTTTGTTGATAAGATCTATCGTTTGTTAATGGTTTGGGGAATCCCAAACCTGTAGAGTTCTTACTCATAATTTGAAGTTGATAATCATTTGTTTCAGTGATCTCTTTATTTTAGTAACAAAATATCTAAGATATGAACGTTCTACTTTAATAGACACGGCAGATGTTATCTAATTTTTTGACTGTAGATACATGTTCGGAGTTGTATGAGGTGAGTTTTTCCATATTTTTGATTTTTTATGTGTTTCTGACTATTTCTAGACATATTTTGCAGTTTGAGTGTTCCTTTTGTTAGCTATTCTTCTTCTTCTTCTACTTTTTGTAGATCTTTCGATCTGTTTAATTCTGAAGCTGCCTCTGGTTAATTTCTTGGGAGGTAGATTGCCAACTATCCCTCCATCTTTTAGGTGGTCTTCCGGGGGGTCTTGATGTAGCGTTTACGCTACTGATTAACCCCTTAAGAAATTTTTATTACCCGCCTACGATCGATTTTAAATTGACATTTTTCCCGACACGCGCTGTTATCGCTTTGAAAGGAAGATCGATTTTATGCGGAAGCGGAACGATCAGTTTTGGTCAGAACTCTACGCAGCCACGCCAACCGGTGAAATTGTTCACCTTCAAAGTGACGGAATTGGAGCAATAAAATAATCTGGGACGAATAAAATAATACCTAATTTAATAATCATATCATAAAAATAATAATAAGTAAATTTTTAAAAATCAAGATTTCCTAATAAAAGAGTTCCACAGAAAAGGAAGATTTTTTTGGCGTGTTGCGGTTCCATGTAAGTAAATCATTTCATACGTATTATCTCTTTATCATATAATCAAATTTATCATTGTATTTAGTATTTCTTTAGAGATTTATTTTTGAGTTCCGAAATAATTTAAATATAAAATTTCCTTGATTTACTTGCAAAGAACAGAAGGTCATTTTTTTTTATATAGTTAAACTTAAATTCTGTTTTATTCCATGTCGTTACCATTAAGTTTTTTTGGTTTTTTTTTACCTAATTTTTTTGGTGGAATATAAAAGGTTCTACAAATGTGGACAGCCTTCTATATTCTGCGCATGTTCTTTTCATGGCGCAAGCTTGCCATGCCTACGAAAGTAACTTCCTAAATTTGACATGTTGGTTGACATAACCTAATGTTTTGATGTTTTGTTTTGGTGCAGTCAATCCATGCTGCTACACCTATTGAATTGTATTTATTAAATTAAATAATAATTTTTAGATTCCGTCACGTGAAAATATTAATTTCACTTTACTTGAGGATATTCTCTTCAGAATATTCCCTCAAGGACTCAAGTAACTAAATTTCTTGAATAGTTAGCAAACCCGTGGATTTTGCTGTCACCCAGAGACCAGTGACTGGTTGTGGCTTTTGTGACCAGGATTCGTCTTTACAGCCATAAACTGATGTAGCCGTGCCAAGAGGAGTTTTTCCTATGGACTTATAGTGCTGTAAAGATAAGTTGTTTAACTATTTGACTTTTTGTATTACGTATTACTTTCTATTTACTGTTAACTTTCATATGCATATGATCAAGTAACTACATTTTGATAAAATATAATTTTAATATTATTGGGAGAGGGAAAATATATTACCTGTTTTTATTAGTTTTTTTTTTAAATAGGATTTTAAGAGTACTGACCAAACTCACTTTTGCTATAATATTTTTTTTAATACAATACATTGGATATGATACAATTTAATATTGGGAAAGGGAAATAAATTTAATGTTTTTTTTTTAAATATGATATAATGAGTATAGAACAACTCATTTTTTTTGATGTAATATAATATAATTGTAATAGATTTATCGAGTTGATATCTTTATAAAATTGTCATTAGTATCTCATATTAGTAGAACTATTTAAAGTTAAATTACTACCTTTTTGTGTTAAGACTTTGGCTATCCTACGGACTATTCTTGGTTTATACTAATATTTCATATTTTATTTGGCCAGTGGTAGTGACTATTCGTTTGTTGAGGGGCTATTAGGTCCCATTGTATCTTTACACCATCCACTACCACTGTTATTTGGCTTTGCATTATATGTAAATTGTTTATACACATATACCTATATACATTTTTTATAAATATATTTATTGTTGCTATTTTGAGTTTTATTTCAGTTCTACTAACCAGTATATAACATAGCAAAACAAGATTATTATTTAATATTTTTGTATTTCAGAGTATTATCTCCAGATTCATTTGTTACTTCAAAATCTCAACTATCGTTGAGTTGGCGCCCTTCTTTTCTTTTCTTATTGTTCTCTTTCTATAAATTTATTCCCAGTGACTTTCTTCAGTTGTATCACGTTTGATATTACCAGGTCTCATTTCTTTCTTGTCTCATTAGCTCATTATCTCTTGTTATTGTGTTGTTTATATCTTTAAAGCCACAATCCAGTACATTGAAGCTAGCCCGAACACTCACTTGAGATTTAGTGTCTCTTTGGCCATTTAAATTTGTTCCTCTGAGCTTAGCCCTATTTTAGTATTTTTTTTTTCTTCATCACTTCTCTTTCAGTTCTTCTGAAATTTGGAAGTTCTACACTTCCAAAAACCCAATACTCCCGGAGAATTGAGCGTTTCAATTGGCGCCCAACGTGGGGCTTCTTTTCCACTTCTGCCTTTAAAAAAAAATATATATATATATATCTCCTTTAATTTTGGTTTTGATCTTGGGTTGTTGTGGTTTTCACTGGTTGTGCTTTTAGATTTTCATTTTAACGTTTAGTTTTGTTTTTCAATTTTTTTTTTGGACATTACCTTATATCTATATCTTAAATTGACTTGTTTTTGCTATATACTGTGTAGACTGAATAAATTGCTTTGTTTTTGATTGATTAAATAACAATTTTAGATTAATAATAAATTAATTAAAAATTTAAATAACTAAAGTTAACTATTTCACATATTTTACAAGTCCGGAGTAGTCAATAAGTTGAGTCACTACCTCGAAATAACAGTTTTGAAATTTTAGGTTCCTTAGGGTGTTGTAGCAGTATATGTCATTGGATTTCATAACTGGACCAAAACAATTAAACATTACTGGTATAGGTATCCCTTCAGAATATTAATTTGAGGACAGAGAGTAAGTTAAACTTTACCTACTTTTACTCATTCTCTCGTATATTTCTCAGTTGTGTAATATGTCTGCGTTCAAGGTAGAGCATCTGTTAGCTCCTGAATTAGAGTATGAGTTGAGAGTCCGTCATCTAACCAGTCCATTGTTAAAAAAATGTTGTATAATGTACAGAATGTACCAGGTAAATTTCCCGATTTTAAAGTTGAACATGGTGTTTTGTATAAATATGTCTTAAGTTCCATGGATTCCCTTACTGGAATGTCGGATTGGAAGATAGTCGTTCCAACTCCTAATAGAGCAGAGGTTTTGGCCACTTTTCAGGACCATCCTACTGCAGCTCGTTTTGGTTTCCACAAAACTTTCCGTCGAATATCTGAACTTTATTACTGGCCGAAGGTGCGTCAAACTGTACGTAGCTATATCGCTAAATGCAAAATCTGTGCTACATGCAAACCGACAAATCTTCCCCAACCAGGTTTAATGGGTAGTTATCGACGGATTGATTTTCAATTTCAACTTATATCGTTAGATCTCATTGGTTTCTTATCACTTCTGTACCAGTTTGGTTTTTAAGATCTGTTTATCAATTTTGTTTACCTGGCAAAAACCCATAAGATGTTGTGCTATCTTGCTTTCTTTTTTTTTTTAATCTTATCTTAATGTTGGTTATTATCTTAGTATATGGACTTGCTAATTTTGTTGTTTGTTTTCTCTCAAAAGTCCAACTGCATATCATAGGAGTACAGGATGGATATATGGGAATTTCCCCATCTTGAGTTCTGAGTTGAATAGATATTTACAGGGATAATTCGGAAAACATTCCAAAGATTTTCTTTAATAGTGTTGTATGGTTTTGTGGTTCCGGACCATAAAGCTTATGCATTCATATTCACTTACTGTGTCGGTGTTTTAGCGTGGGTTCAGGATTGATCACCCTGGATGTGTGCCCTCACTTGGCTCAGAAATATATCAATACATATTAGTTGTTCCTTGAGTGTCTCTTAGGTTGAAATCAGAATGTGTCATTTAGAATTGGATCGTTCTGATATTCAGCAGTAAGTAAGTCTGTTTAACTTGGAGGTAATCTACTATACTATTATCTTTGAAAGTATTTGAATTTTTTTTAACATATCTTATTGTATACTGTTTGTTTACCTGTCTCTCTACTAGTGATATGGATTGGTAGATGTGAGTTATCTTTATCTGTATCTTAATTGAGTTTATCTTTACCTTTATGGAGTTTATCTCATACCTGTAATGGAGTTTATTTCGTATCTTTACCTTAAGTTTATCTTGTACCTTGCCTGAGTTTATCTCGTATCTTTACCTTAAGTGTATATTTATCTTTACCTTAATTGGTTTATCTCATACCTTTACCTTAAGTTAGTTATCTTTACCTTTACCTGGATAAGTTTATTTCTTATCTATATCTTATGTATATATATATATATATATATATATATATATATATATATATATATATATATATATATATATATATATATTATCTTTATCTTGATTATAGAGTCCTAAAAATCTGTCCTTTACTGTTCTTGTCGTGAGTAAAGAATTGGAACACGTCAATAGTACAGTTTAGGTATTACAGTTAGGATCTCTTTTATCTTTCCTTCTACCAAGTGTATAGCTGGTAGAAGTGAGTTTTGTGCATATCCTCTACCATGAGTAGATCTGGATGTGCAATTATCTTTTACCTTTTGTGCATATCCTTTATTATGAGTTGGGATTGCATTTATCTTACTTATCTTTTTTTAGCATACCCTATACCATGAGTATAGTGGGCTTGCTAGTATCTAAGGCACTAGCAACCTTTACCGATTGTGTGTTTTCCTACCGCTGCTAAATCAAGTAGGTGTATTGTATTATCTTTTACTTTGAATTTTCAATATGTTGTTAATATCCCGAACCATATATATGTTTAGGTTTGTAGTTTAAACTAGTCCTGAGTAATTATGCCCTCATTGAACTCTATGGTGACGAATAGAATCTGGTCGCTCTAGTGTCAACGCTGGGTAAAGTTCATAGGATTTTGTGTGAATTTCGTTGGTATGAATGGTTCTTGGGAATATTGTGTTAGGGGTTGTTAATACACACCTATAATGTAGTTTTAACGATGGTTGTTTTTACTAATACTTGAGAATGTAGATAAGTAGTGTTAAAAGTTAACTTGATTTGTAAGGTTATAGAATTAAACTTAAAATGTATATTTTTTTTTATCTTTGGTTTATACTAAATTAACATACATTATCTCATTAAAAAAAAATGTATGACTTCGTCTCATATTCTTCGTTCCATATTTTTATTTTGTCCTTGATTTTGTTCCAATTCCTGAGCAAATGGTTGACTGGTGACGAAAATGTTCAATTTTAACGTATCAACGTTCATTGTCAGTGTTAGATCGTTCTGCCACAAAAAAAAAAAAAAAAAAGTTCCTAAAGTTCCTTTTTTTTTTGCTGGAGATGAAGGAGAATGTAGCGTTTACGCTACTGATTAACCCCTTAAGAAATTTTTATTACCCGCCTACGATCGATTTTAAATTGACATTTTTCCCGACACGCGCTGTTATCGCTTTGAAAGGAAGATCGATTTTATGCGGAAGCGGAACGATCAGTTTTGGTCAGAACTCTACGCAGCCACGCCAACCGGTGAAATTGTTCACCTTCAAAGTGACGGAATTGGAGCAATAAAATAATCTGGGACGAATAAAATAATACCTAATTTAATAATCATATCATAAAAATAATAATAAGTAAATTTTTAAAAATCAAGATTTCCTAATAAAAGAGTTCCACAGAAAAGGAAGATTTTTTTGGCGTGTTGCGGTTCCATGTAAGTAAATCATTTCATACGTATTATCTCTTTATCATATAATCAAATTTATCATTGTATTTAGTATTTCTTTAGAGATTTATTTTTGAGTTCCGAAATAATTTAAATATAAAATTTCCTTGATTTACTTGCAAAGAACAGAAGGTCATTTTTTTTTATATAGTTAAACTTAAATTCTGTTTTATTCCATGTCGTTACCATTAAGTTTTTTGGTTTTTTTTTACCTAATTTTTTTGGTGGAATATAAAAGGTTCTACAAATGTGGACAGCCTTCTATATTCTGCGCATGTTTTTTTCATGGCGCAAGCTTGCCATGCCTACGAAAGTAACTTCATAAATTTGACATGTTGGTTGACATAACCTAATGTTTTGATGTTTTGTTTTGGTGCAGTCAATCCATGCTGCTACACCTATTGAATTGTATTTATTAAATTAAATAATAATTTTTAGATTCCGTCACGTGAAAATATTAATTTCACTTTACTTGAGGATATTCTCTTCAGAATATTCCCTCAAGGACTCAAGTAACTAAATTTCTTGAATAGTTAGCAAACCCGTGGATTTTGCTGTCACCCAGAGACCAGTGACTGGTTGTGGCTTTTGTGACCAGGATTCGTCTTTACAGCCATAAACTGATGTAGCCGTGCCAAGAGGAGTTTTTCCTATGGACTTATAGTGCTGTAAAGATAAGTTGTTTAACTATTTGACTTTTTGTATTACGTATTACTTTCTATTTACTGTTAACTTTCATATGCATATGATCAAGTAACTACATTTTGATAAAATATAATTTTGATATTATTGGGAGAGGGAAAATATATTACCTGTTTTTATTAGTTTTTTTTTAAATAGGATTTTAAGAGTACTGACCAAACTCACTTTTGCTATAATATTTTTTTTAATACAATACATTGGATATGATACAATTTAATATTGGGAAAGGGAAATAAATTTAATGTTTTTTTTTTAAATATGATATAATGAGTATAGAACAACTCATTTTTTTTGATGTAATATAATATAATTGTAATAGATTTATCGAGTTGATATCTTTATAAAATTGTCATTAGTATCTCATATTAGTAGAACTATTTAAAGTTAAATTACTACCTTTTTGTGTTAAGACTTTGGCTATCCTACGGACTATTCTTGGTTTATACTAATATTTCATATTTTATTTGGCCAGTGGTAGTGACTATTCGTTTGTTGAGGGGCTATTAGGTCCCATTGTATCTTTACACCATCCACTACCACTGTTATTTGGCTTTGCATTATATGTAAATTGTTTATACACATATACCTATATACATTTTTTATAAATATATTTATTGTTGCTATTTTGAATTTTATTTCAGTTCTACTAACCAGTATATAACATAGCAAAACAAGATTATTATTTAATATTTTTGTATTTCAGAGTATTATCTCCAGATTCATTTGTTACTTCAAAATCTCAACTATCGTTGAGTTGGCGCCCTTCTTTTCTTTTCTTATTGTTCTCTTTCTATAAATTTATTCCCAGTGACTTTCTTCAGTTGTATCACGTTTGATATTACCAGGTCTCATTTCTTTCTTGTCTCATTAGCTCATTATCTCTTGTTATTGTTGTTTATATCTTTAAAGCCACAATCCAGTACATTGAAGCTAGCCCGAACACTCACTTGAGATTTAGTGTCTCTTTGGCCATTTAAATTTGTTCCTCTGAGCTTAGCCCTATTTTAGTATTTTTTTTTTCTTCATCACTTCTCTTTCAGTTCTTCTGAAATTTGGAAGTTCTACACTTCCAAAAACCCAATACTCCCGGAGAATTGAGCGTTTCATTGAACCAGGCGGATTGTTTTCTAGGGCAATTTTTGGGAGTCTATTCTCATCCATTCGTCTTACATGGTTGTACCACATCCTCTTGCGCTGTCTTCCCCATCTTACAATATCTTGAATTTTGCACTGCTCTCTAATGTTTGTATTTCTCATTCTGTCCCTTCTTGTTTTCCCCATTATTGTTCTTAGGGTTTTCATTTCGGCAACCCTTAGCATCTGTTTCGTTTTGTTGGTATCTTCGCGCACTTCTATGCCATATGTCATGATCGGTCGTATGCAAGTCTTATAGATTCTAATTTTACTATCTGTGCGCATATACGGATTAGACCAGACTATCTCCCGCAGACATCCTGACAGTGCAGATGCTTTGTTGATCTGACTCCTCAGGTCCTTTACTGGGTCATGGGTGCTTGATATATCTATGCCCAGATATCTGAATTGCATCACCTGTTCTATGGGGTTGTCCTCAACCACTAACTTACATCTGAGCGGATCTTTTGCTATTGTCATACATTTAGTTTTGTTGGTAGAGATGTTCATATTTAATAGTCGGCTTGTTTGAAAGAACTGAAAGAGCTGCCTTTGGAGATCATCTTCTGATTCGGCAATAATTGCTGCATCGTCTGCGTAGCACACCATACCAATTCTTTTGTTAGCTATTACTACCTCAAAATAGTAAAATACAAACAGTACTTATGTTTTGTAGATTTTAAAAAGGCATTTGATAAGGTTTAACATAAAAAGTTAGATTTATTTAAAAGCAAAAATATTGACAGTCTTAATATGAAAATTATATCTACTCTACATTGGAATCAAGCTGTGAAGGTAAGAGTTGACAACCGGAACACCCGAGATATCAAAATGCAAAGAGCATTCCGCCAGGGTTGCGTGCTGTCACCACTACTCTTTAATGTCAATAACTTGCGTTTTGCGACGATACAGTAATAACGACTTCTTCTTCTTAAGGTGCCGTGCATTTCTGCGTAGGCGTCCACCGTACATCGTCTTGTCAGGTGAGATGTTAAATATTCTAGGATTAAATATTTCTGTTTTTAGCAGCATTGCGAAGCATTTCATAGCTGTGGATTCCTGTCCATTGTCGAATATTGCGCAGCCATGACATTTTTTTACGTCCGAGACCTCTCCTACCCTCTATCTTCCCTTCGAGTATCAGTTGCTGAAAAGTGTATCGTTCTCCTCGTATAATGTGCCCCAAGTATGCAGTCTTCTTACTTTTTACTGTCGTAATAACGACAGATAACAACAATGGTTTACAGAACGTAATGCGACGACTTGCATGACTAAATGCATGATTATGACTAAATAAGCAGATGCAAACATCCAATTTACTGTTGAGGATACTGTAATTGAGAGTGTGGATATCTACAAATACTTAGGAACATGGATAACATCAAATGTAGACCAAACCAAAGAAATCAAGACACGTACTGAAATAGTACGTGCGTCATTCATTAAACTTAAAAAGTTTCTTTGTTGTCGGGATATAAGGTTAGGACTACGCCTAAGAATGCTGCGATTTTACGTATTCACTACTTTTCTTTATGGCTTGGAAGCATGGACATTAAAACAAGTGCATCTGAATAAGTTGGCCGCCTTTGAATTTTAGCGTTACAGAAGAATCCTATGAATCATAAGAATTATAACCGGCTATGAATTAGTTTCATAGTGTTTAGTTATATTTTGTTAAAAAGTGACTACCGTACAGGAAAAATTATCCTACCGAAAAAACAACAATTCTATTGCGAAATACAGATAACTGTTTATAAACATTTGCAAGAATAACAACTTTTAGACGGCATAGTTGAAAAAATTCTTTTTCACATCAAGTAATCAATTGGAATTGATGCCGTACATTTTTTTAACGAATGGAAATTAAAATCAAGGGTTGCGCCCTAGATTTCTCATCCTTGTATCATCCGACAAGTGCGGCACTGTAAAAAAAGTAATTTAAATAACGATCCGAAACTATGTGTATAAATACCGAAGTGTATGAAATTATCTAAAATGGCGTTAAAATTTTCCGAAAATTAATGATTGTCCATGCTGCTGGTACCAATATTTGTGTACGGCATTAGGTCGAAGGTCATTATTTTTGTATTACCTACCTACAAATTACCTTTCCCCCTTTGAGTGGTAAGTTTACCTTGAAACATGTTTAAAATTTCCTAAATTATTCTCCTTAGAAAATTATTTGCACGCCACCTGTGGTATATACTTTGGTATATACACCTATTTATCACTCCTTTTTCTCAACAACGAAATAGTTCGCCATATGTTCCCTGCTCTTTTTATCTTTCATTTGTTTAATAGAAACCCTTCCTCCTAATAAAGAACTTAGTTCCTATTGTCAAGACACCCATATTATTTTCTAAGAAAAGCGGAGAGGTTGGTTTTCTATGAAATTCTTTCCTGTCGAAAGAAAGTAGTACGGTTAGAAATATGACCACACTAGCGTTGTCGATTAAGTATCATTTTCGCGTGGCACTCTTCGGCCAATACTCCCACTCTTTTTATCCTTAGCTTGTCTAAGTATCAGAAATCGAGTTCATTTCCGAGTTGGTTCCTGTGGCCAGCGGTTTGTCTTCGTCAGACGGCAGTAAGTGTATTTTCTATTCACCATTATCCATATATCTTTATACAGTGCTTCCTACATTAAATATCTTCTCTTTTGTCAAACAGACGTCTTCCAATTCGAGGACACGGTGTCACTTCTGTTTGCCGTACTTACTCTTCTTGTTCTTCTGCTTCTCTTTTCTTTCTTCCTGCATCCATTCAGTTCAGTCTAGTCTAGTGTGAGAATTGACTCATATGTTACCAGTACCTATTTCAATTTGATGGTAAATGTGAGTGACGCCACCATAATTCGTTACCTTACCTAAATCATCTACGCTGCTTAAGAAGTCCCACTGTACCTGTTGCGAGGACAACGTGTCAAGTGCTTTTATTGAGAGTCGTCTATGAAAGAACGTCATTACCTGTGCCTACCTGTTGCCGATTATATTGTGAGTATCGATATTTTTATTGACTAAAGCTCATGTTCGCTACCTAAATCGTTAGGAGTTAATTTATGACTCCAGTTCGGTGCCTTTACTTATTTATGATTGTTTATGTTGAATCCAATTGAACGAACTCTTATTTGTAGAAATCTACGGTATATATACGTATGAATTATGAACAACGCTATTTTATATGTAGGTTATATTTATGATAAATTTTATACACATATACACGTAGTTCAACTGTTCAGTAAAAATTGTTATAGTGCATTTACTTTAACTATACCTCAATATAACCTTTTTGATGGACTATTTGCCTTTTATTTTTTTATTATGTATATAAATTTATTTTTTGTGCATGTTGTATATCTTTCAACCATTTTTATTGATTTATATTATTACTTGATTTATCATATAAACAGTGTATATGTGTCGAAATATTAAGTGTGTACCGCACAATCATAATAACTTTTCTATCACGGTTTATTATGTTCTCGTGTGATTATCTTAACCGTACCTTACCTTTCTCGCTATCTTATTTTATATGTCGTAGGTTTCCCTGTTCCTCTCAAAAAAAAGGGTGGTGCTCAATTATTTTCCTTCTCTTTATCTTTTAACTTCTCTTTATCTTTATCAGTAATTCTCTAACTAATTCTTTATATTTGAGCTGTAATAAGAGCCCCGATCAAGAGACTGAAGCCCGAGCCTAGTACCGTTCCCCGTGTTCCCTCTACTCTGTCATTAAAGAGGGTACATCCTGTGTAGCCACCTGTACTGACATACCGATAAAAATTGATGGCATAAGTTGTTATTACATAATATTGTAGTATTGATTTATGTATGATTCATGCTCATGGTGAATGCTCTTGTACTCTCAATATTTCTATACGGGCAGAGACTTCTACTCTTCGCAAACGCGAGCGCAAGAAAATTGAGGCCTTTGAGATGTGGTGCTGGAGAACGCTGCGCATACCTTGGACAGCTCAAGCTAAAGATAGAGACCAATGGAAAAAAAATGTTAAGAATATTGGTAGAGATCACGATCCTCAGTAATGGGGAAACGACAAGAGAAAGGGATGATTTATGATGGGTCAAATGACCCCTTAAAAATGTCCAATGGGCTTGTAGACTCTTTTTGTTCTGAAATGTCTCTTTGACCGCATTAACAACAATGGAAATTAGAACTGTTTCTTGCTGTGTATATTTATGTACTTTCTCATACTTCTTCTTTTTGTGCCACTCCTATCGGAGATTGGAAATCATCAAGGCTATTCTGACCTTGTTTACGGCTGACCTAAAGAGTTCATTAGTGGTGCAGCCAAACCACTCTCTCAAATTCCGCAACCATGACATTCTTCTATGGCCTGGATTCCGTTTTCCTTCTATTTTTCCCTGCATTATATTTTGAAGTAATGCGTATTTATGTCCTCTCATCAGGTGACCAAAATATTCGAGTTTTCTTCGCTTTAGCGTTAACAAAATCTCTGGGTCTTTTCCTATTCTTCGTATTACTTCACAGTTTGTTATTCTTTCAACCCAACTAATCTTCAGCATTCGACGGTAGCACCACATCTCGAAACTTTCAATATTTTTCATGTTGTTCTGTTTGAGAGTCCAGGCCTCTACACCGTATAATAGCGTGTTAAATACATAGCCTCTCAGCATTCTTAATCGTAGAGGGATGCTTATATTTCTGTTGCAGAAGAATTTTCTCATCTTTATGAAGGTGGCCCTGGCAATTTCGATACGTCTTTTTATTTCACTGTTTTGGTCTCCAGTTTCGTTTATTAAAGTTCCCAAGTATTTGTAACTTAATACTTTTTCAACTTCAGTGCCGTTTATACTAATATACGCTGGTTGTGTCATGTTTTTACTGAAGACCATATACTTGGTTTTTTTAATATTGATATTTATACCATAATTGTTGCAAGAAATATTTATGTCTGTAAGTAATCTTTGTAATTCTTCTACTGTGCTTGCAACTAGTACAGTGTCGTCCGCGTATCGAATATTATTTACAATCTCTCCATTAATTACGATTCCTCCGTTTGCTTGTAAAAGGGCTTCCTGACAGATGCTTTCACTATATACATTAAATAACAGAGGTGACAAAATGCAACCCTGTCGTACTCCTCTACGTATTTCTATTGCTTGTGATGTTTCAGTTTCTATTTTGATGTTAGCTTTCTGATTCCAATATAGATTGAGAATTATTCGCAGATCTTTATTATCTATGTCCTTTCTTTCAAGAATCTCTCTAAGCTTATCATGGCGTACTCTGTCAAACGCTTTTTCAAAATCGATAAAACACGTATGTACCTCCTGATTAACGTCTAGGCATCTTGGTGTGAGAACATTCAAACCGAAGAGAGCTTCTCGAGCACCAAGGCCTTTTCTGAACCCCATCTGTGTATTACTAATATCTGACTCCAACTTTTGATAAACTCGGTTGTGGATGATTTTTAGAAATATCTTTAGTAGGTGGCTCATTAAAGATATTGTTCGATGTTCTGAACATTCTTTAGCATTAGATTTCTTTGGCAGTGTAACGAATGTAGACAACAGCCACTCTTGAGGTATAATGCCAGTATTGTATATTGTATTAAATAAGTGCAATATTATACCTATTGATTCATCATTCAAGAGCTTTAGCAATTCGGTAGGAACCTCATCCGGTCCATTTGCCTTCCCAGTTTTGGAATTTTTAAGTGCCATTTCTACTTCACATTTTAGAATTTCAGGTCCCGTTTCGCCATATATCAGAACAATGTTATTTCTGTTGTCCTCAAATAATTCTCTTATGTATTCACTCCATCTATTAATTTTCTCTGTTAAATCTATAATAATCTTTCCATCTTTGTTCTTAAGCAAACTTATTTGACGTCTTCTTTGGGTTCCTGTAATTTCTCTTACTTTTTTATGTATATTGAACGTGTCATACTTTCTTTCATAGTTTTCCATTTCTACACATTGTTCTGTAATCCATGATTCTTTGGCATTTCTTATTCTTTGCTTTATGTTCTTATCAACCTCTTTGTATTTTTCTGCATTGTTCTTCATTTTACGTCTTTCATCCATTAGTTCTAGAATGCCTGGTGTCATCCACACCTTATGTTTCTTTGTAGATTTGGTTAGGTGTTTCTTTCCCGTAGTTCTTATTATAGTATTTATATACTTAAGTTTTTCATCTATGTTGTCTGTTCTGCGGATTTGGCTTTCTGCTACACTGAGGCTGGTGTTTATTTCTTCTCGCACTGTTTGTCGTAGATGTTCATTTTTAAGCTGGCTCAAGTCTAATTTCTCATACTACAGTTTTACAATTAAAAAAAAACTAGCAGCTCTAAATTGCCTTTTAGCAATCAGTGAAACTGAGGGAAAACTGGCGAAACAATGCCACGTTGATTAGTAAAACTCTTGTATTCGAGCAATGATTATATTTGGGTAGTTCTATTTTTTCATTTATAGGTTTCTTGACAATAGACCGTTTATCTATTCTGTGTTTGTTAAGATTATTTTTATAACATTTTTGCAAGTATAGTAATACAAAGATATAGGTACATTTCTTATTGAACAGCAGTATTTTCATTTAAACCATAACATTAGATATTGATACAGCATATTGCAAAATGACTATAGAAACAATCTTATTTACACACATTTGTAAACTTTACAATGACTTTAAAGGTTAATGTGTCAAATACAAAATCAGTTCAGGTCTACCATCAATTATTTTGATCTTATGTATGAAAAACGTTTACCTTTGAAGTATTAGGATATAGTATTGTTTTTTCAACTCTCAATTTTACATTTGTTCATGTTTAGATACAAACCACAATCATACAAGCTTTAAGAAAAACAATACTGCAGAGAACGTCTCGTACTTACCGCTTGATTGACAAATTCACCTTTCGAAAGACGATCACGATCTTGTTCGTTTATAGCAGCTTGATTTATGTCCACTCGAAGGTAAATGGGCACCAACGAAGAAACGCATTGACTGTCATTTTTAATTTAACAGAAATTACTGCAATAAACAATAATTTATAGGTACTAAAAGCCGCGATTGTTCGCCTACGAAGACATCTATTTTTGTAAGAGACGAGGAATGCGTTTTTAGATGAGCGCAAAAAATTAGTGAGACCATCGGAGAATTACGGGTTATAGGCTTTTTGTTAGAAAGAAAAAGAGTGAATGCTTTCTATGTATCTTCGTATCTACTCAAATGAATATGTAAAGTAACACTTTGTAAATATTGCTTAGTTTTTGCGTATACATAAAATTAGTCTGGCACCTATCGACGTTTGGAGTCATCTTAAAACTAATGGAACTTAGGAATCATAAAGAAATTTCAAGATATAACAATTTTTTTAAATCTTCTTCAAACGTTCGTAATACTCAATGTAAAAAATACCCCTATATAACGAACTATTTCGGTTTTAATCCTCGATATAACGAATTTTTACGATTTGCGGAAATAAATTAAAACCCCTGTATAATGAATATTGAGTGTAGCAAATCCCTACATAATGCACAAAACCCCTGTATTACGCATTTCTGCGTTCCAAACCTCGGTTTAGCGTAGTTTAGTATAGATTGTGGTGACTCACGGACAAGTCCAGACATGAAAACACTGTGACCTGCTTCCCACCCCTTACCCCTAGAACCATCAGTCAGTCAGTGCAGTGTTGACCTTGACACTGTGTTTACACTGTGATCAGTACGTAAAATACCTAAAGATTTGAGTGTTATTATCGTACAGTACGTCGAAGTGTAAAGTTTTTTTTTATTTTGTGTTCGTATTTTTTGCTATGTCGCAAAAACAATAGAAAAACGCTTACAGTAGAATTTAAACGTAAACTGACACAATTTGTTGAAGAAAATCCCAAAAAGAAGAAATTTGAGATTGCCAAGAACTTTGACATCACTCCCTCCACTTTAACCACAATAATAAAAAATGAGTTTACAGTACCAGCGGGTTACCATGAGGTAACAGTTACCAGCTGTTCTCCGTGTGAAGAGGTTTACTCTCCGGCTCTGGAACTTACTTCAGCCATGTATGTTACCTGAAGTCATATTTAATTTAATACTGAACATCACAGTTATTTTACAACATGATGTATAATCTTTTACAGCTATATGTAATTTAAAGGGTTTTTACCCAGGTATTTTGGTGGCTCAGGCATTATAACCTAGCAATTTTAAAATTTAAACCTGATGATGGACTGTTTAGTCCGAAAACGTTTGTTTTTTGATGTAACCCTTTTAAGGGTTTTTAAATAAATATACCCATTTATGAAGACTAACCTGTTTTTGTGATACGTGGTATACAGCCAGCTACAGGAATTGTTTTCCTTGTGGATTTTGTTATTAAGTGGTTTAAACCGTGCCGTGTTAAAAATGTACCCGTTAGAGGTCCCATACTCCAAGAAAAGGCTCAACTGTAATGGCTGGATGGATCGGTTCAAAAAGAGACACGAAATTTGTTCCAAAAATTTTGTGATGAAAGTGCTGCCATGGATGATGTAACTTGCGAAAATTGGAAAGCTAAATTGCCAGACTTGACCCGTGGATACAATGCAGATGATATCTACAATGTTGATGAGACAGGGTTTTTTTTTAAAGTGCCTACCGGACAAAACGTTAGTGTTGAAAGGAGACCCTTGCCAAGGGGGTAAAAACAGCAAAGGAAAATAAAAAACCCAGATGTTTCAAAAGCGTATCAACCTTACCAACAGACTATACAGCTAATAAAAAAGCGTGGATGACCGGATAGGTCTTCGGTGACTGGCTGAAACAAACCAACAACGCGATTAAAAAGAAGAAGAAACACATTCTTTTATTTATCGACAATTGCCCTGCACATGGAGATATTCCGGTGATAACCAACATTAAAGTTCAGTTCCTGCCTTCAAACACAACGTTTAAACTCCAACCGCTTGATCAAGGAATAATACAAAATTTCAAAATCAAGTACAGGAGAAAGGTTGTCCGTCAATTCTTGAACGACTTGGAATGCCAATTTCCTACCAAAATTAGTGTGTTAGATGCTATGTGGATGTTTACAAAGGCATGGAACAATGTTAACGATAAAACTATTGTCAACTGTTTCAAGAAAAGCGGCTTTCAAGTGAATGATCATGACATTGTTCTGAAGCTATTTTCTTGTGGCATTGTAAATTAATTACTATTAAACTGGGAATAAGCCACAATTAAAGATAAAAATACGTTTATTGACGTTTCAATTTCCACTTCGGAAATCGTTCTCAAAATACAAACAGTAAATTAAACAAATTTTGTTTTTTGTTACATAGTGAAAAATTCTTCTAATAATTTAATTTTATCTGACTCATTTATATTGACAATTCAGACATACATTATGCATTTTAAAGTAGACGAATTTAAAATGATATTGCCAATATCGTTAAGTTGCGCTCCTGGGACGACTTTACTTATAAGATAGTTCATTCGATTACATGAAATCAACTTTAACTTGAGAATATCCGTCAGAAAAAAATCATAGCATGTAATTCGTCTTTAAAAAGACAAACACATGACATGATGACAGTAAAATTCTCCTGTTAGTGATTCCATAGTAAATTATGAGCGAAAAAAATTATTAATAAGAAAATATCAGTATTAGTAAGTCAGTAACATATAGAGGATACATCATTTATGTTTTTTAAATAACGTAACATATAAAATCAGAATTTTGATGTTTGTTGAAGGTAAACTAAATTCACGAACAAATACTTACAATGTCGGGATAGTATTATGAGGTTTTTTTCCTGGGTTTTCCCTCAAAATTTACTATGGAATCACTAACAGGAGAATTTTACTGTCATCATGTCATGTGTTTGTCTTTTTAAAGACGAATTACATGCTATGATTTTTTTCTGACGGATATTCTCAAGTTAAAGTTGATTGCATGTAATCGAATGAACTATCTTATAAGTAAAGTCGTCCCAGGAGCGCAACTCAACAATATTGGCAATATCATTTTAAAGTCGTCTACTTTAAAATGCATAATGTATGTTTGAATTGTCAATATAAATGAGTCAGATAAAATTAAATTATTAGAAGAATTTTTCACTATGTAACAAAAAACAACATTTGTTTAATTTACTGTTTGTATTTTGAGAACGAATTCCGAAGTGGAAATTGAAACGTCAATAAACGTATTTTTATCTTTAATTGTGGCTTATTCCCAGTTTAATAGTAATTAATGATCGTGACCAAAACAAAGATGAGGACAATCCAGAAGTTCAACAACCAAAACCAATTGAAGGATGTTGGACTAGAGTGAGGGAGGCTTTAAACGTGGACTTGGATTTTGAAGAGTTTGTCAACTTGGATGATGACGTTGCAATCTGTGGAGAGCTCACTTATGCTGAAATTGTATCCTATGCCGTGGCAGGGGAGCAAGAAACAGAAGTAGAAGCAGAAGACGACGTGGATGAAGAACTCGTTAGTCAACCAGATATTACATCAAATGACGCAAGAGATGCCCTCAATGTGTTAAAGTGTTATTTTCTAAAAAAAAATGCTTTAAATGATGGTGGTGTTAAATCTATCACTGTGCTGGAGTGTGAAATCGATAACCTAACACAAGGTAAACAATCAACAATTACTGACTTTTTCAGGGTATTCATTAACGATGGACGTAGTAAAAGTAGTTTTTTATTTTTTTAGTTTTATATTACATTTTCAACATGAATTTAACTTTGTCAACTAAATTACGTTATTCTCAAAAATATTTAGGTTTTTCCCCCTGTTTTTGTAGCGTACTTTCTAAGTTAAGACACTTTATCTTTAAGTTAACAAATCATTATTTGTTAAACTGAGGTTAAGTGATGAGAAATTCTTTATATAGAAAGTGAGCAAAAGAAAACCATCTGCAACTCTATTTAATGTGTAAAAATTTCATATTTTCATATGAAAATAACGGCAAAATAGAGGGTTAAATTGAAGGTAAATACCTCATAAAAACCAAAATACCAATTTTCGATTTACCACTTGAATTAAGTGACAGTAATCACAAAATTGACAGATTTCGATATAAATTAGAAATAAATCATAGGACATTGAAGAACAAGATAAGAAACGATGCAATGGTAAAACTTTATTGTAACTCAATGGGAACACCTACTCTGTAATATAGATGTGAAATCTATAAAGGTCAAAATAAGAAGGATCAGGCCTCATAAGTGGTGAAAAAGAGTTCAAAGTGGACAAAAAAAATGATGTTAGGTGGTAATAAGCCGATCATACACAGAAACATTACGAAGAAGGCGATGGTCAGTATCTGAATCGTCATTTGGGGTGGGTAAAGATATGCAGATTAAAAGGATAATAGGTAGGTAGATAACAGTTTGACTTAAACCACCAAGACATACTGAGTACAGTTAAACTGCAAAGATGGACGCCAATAAATCTTAACCAGAAATTTATAAAAGATTGAAATTCGTTATAAAAAATATAAAATAATTACGTAAGTGAAACTATTAAAAATAACTTTGCTTACCTATATAATGTAAAAAAATTAGTCTCAATAGAATAAAATCATAAAAAAAATCAACTTCAAAAAATTTATTTATTTATCTATGCTAACTAAAGGCGTATACTGACATCAATACCCTAATATCTATAAATTTCGGTCGTAAATCAAATCAAAGTAAGCGATTATTCAAAAAGTAGATTAATTATTACTTAAAACTTCAAAATTGATAAATATGGGAGATGGACCACAATTTGTTGACCGAACAAGCTTTTTGGGTTCGTAGAATATACTTTAGAAACTAATCGTAATATTCCCATGAAATATGTAACTTCTTAATAATTAAAAATTAATAAGAATTAAGTCATATAATTAATTACGTAATATCATCAAAAAGAAATATGTAACTTTTTAAATCAAAATAAATAATAATTAAGTCATGCAATGAATTACATAAATGTATCCCTAATAACAATAAAACTGTAACATGAAATATCTAAATCAAATATTTACGCACTCACTTAAAATCCGCCAGTGGGCAAATTGGAGTCATTCAAGTCAAGCGGTCATGTGTTAACTCAAAAAAGAAGACATGTAGGTACTACCTCAAGAAGGTCGGAATCCCTTCTTATCAAACAGAAGGATTGATAACATAATAACGAGAGCGGCTTCTTAAATACAGCGCGAACGTTAAAACTCTAGAAAGATAAAAAAATCTTTCTATAATTTATGGTCAAATAAATAGGAAGAAAAATGAAATGACTGACCGCAATATGCGAGTTTTCACCACGAAAATTATATTAAAAAAAAACTAATTATTTAACGCCCGCTGCCATCGTGATACGAAACTGAAAATATCTTAAAACTTTGCGTCTGGGTTTTATATAGCCTGTTGCCAGAAAACTTAAAAACGTACATTTAAACATTTTTAATCGATGAAGTGAGTCTGTACAAGTACTTTTAACTTTATTACACAGACAAAATTAATTATAGGAGAAAACTGAATTCCGGCGTACTTAGACGTAGGCAATAAAGACAGATATTATAGGTATAGAGCACAACCAAACATTTTTTAAGAACCATTTTTACAACAAAAATGAAACGCTACAAATCTATGTAATAACACAAGGAGAAAATTTTTTGCCAGAAGATTTCCCAAAAGATTTCAAGGCATTATAAGATTTGATAGACAGAGAAATGAAGACGTAACACAAGTGTGAATAACTATTCGATCATTAAGAAAATAAAAGAATACATAACAACATGAGAACACAACATATAATAAGAATGAATCAAAATCGCAGAACTATAGAAATACTACAAATTATAAACTGAAAGAAAGAAAAATCATAGGACATAGCACTTGAAAAGCTGGAGCAAAGTTTGATGAAAATGCTAAATAAGATATATCTTTGTTATACTTGATTTGTTTTGAGTGTCTATTTTCTCTGAAAGTTTCTAGTTCCACATAAGTTTTGTTTTCTATATAAGTTCTAGATAACTGTTTTCAAATTTTCAATTTCTTGTTTATTTTGGTGTGTTTTGTGTGAAACATTCTTTTATCTCATAAAAAATACGAACTCATAAAAAATACCATTTTTCGTATTTTTTAATGAATATTAATAAAAAATTACAAGTAAAGTTAAAAGATATAGAAAAGACTTCATCACTTCAATAAATACCATCTCGTAAGGTATTTGTTCATTGCTCTTTAACGTGTTCAAGTCTTGGGAAACATCCCGACTTGATGTAAAACCGATGCACTTTGTTAGTTTTAGAAAAAATAACCATTAGCACATGATGCATGAAATGCCGAAGGCAAACATAGTCAACTTCGGGTTAGAATATTTGAGTTGACATTCATAATTTAAAGGCAGGTCGATAAACTTTGTTATGACCATCTGCCATCCGGTGGTGGCGAGGTGAGGTAACCATTACCTACAAGAAGAAAAAAAAAGAATTAAACAATTAGAAATACAAATCACGATTTGTAATGCGCCCGAGGACGAATCGCGCAAAGTTAAGTAAGTGTACGAGGTTCGTTCAAGTTTTTGCAACTATTCGAGGAACCTATCTACTACAACTAATACGAAAAATACTACAGGAATGTACGTGAACTGTTCAGGTATTCTTTATTTGAAGGAAAACCCAAGTAGTATAGACTGATTACTAAGGTTTGTAAAATTTAAAGATGGAAGAAATCTACTAAAAGAATCAGATGGTAAAAAAGAAAAATCAAAGAAGTTGTTCTTATTATGTTAAATGAAACCAATTGCTTCTCAAATTCTTTAGTAGAATGCAGTAGGATCTGGTTACCAATATTAAAAGAGGAAATCGGCAGAAAGAAAACACCGCTATTAAGTCAGTAACATATCGATGATAGATCATTTATGTTTTAAAATAACATACCTACATAAAAAATCAAAGTTTGGTGTTAATATTGAGAGTAAACTAAATGTAAGACTAAATACTTACCATTTCGGGATAATGATGAGGTTTTTTCCTCATGATTTACTATGGGATCACTAACAGGATCTCTATATGTTAACTGCTTCCTAGGGTCTACCAGGCCCCATTTTTTTTTAGTTTTTTGTGAAATTAGTAAAGCCATAATTCATTATTTCGTTATAATTTGTAATCATTTAAGCTGGAATACAACCATGTAAGCTCATTTTTTATTTATTTTTTATTAATAATGAAAAATGCTAATAAAAATGTAACATATTTTTCAAGATTTTCTGACAGCAGAACATAATTTCTTACAAAAGAAATATAAAAAATAAAATCACTGTTTCTTTCTTGATTTTTTCGTTTCATATAAAAAACAAGGAACTAAAATATACAAACTCTCTAATTAAAATATAATATTATTATCAACAAAACTGCGAACTATTTACCAAGTAGCATTTTTCTAAAAGCAATTCTTGCAAGCATACGCCCTGCAGTCGCCGCACATGGGCCAGGAACATTTGCTGCACGAAATTTTTCGTAGTCGTATATTGAGATATGGTTCTGCAACTTGTCTTGCAAGAATTTTGTAAAAGGCTTTTCTCTCTATGGCTTGGTTTTTTTATAACGTCCATGTAAAATGTGTGCATTGACACCTGAAATATTCAATATTGTAAAAAAATAATCATTGGCCATCGCTTAGTAGAATGGCCGGTTAGTAGAATATGTGGTACATTTTTGATCTACTGCATCCACACCGCGTTTTGCTTGATTATATAAGTAAATGATTTCGGGTTTACCAGATTCTATGTCCTCTCATTCGGTATGGTGCATAGATGATATTAACACAACTGTCTTCTCTTTTTTTTTGAACGTAGGAAATTATAGTGTGGTCATTTGTAAAACCATAAATGGAACATCCTTCAGCTCTGTTCTGACTTGGAAGAAACTGCCTAGGTATTTCCTTTTTGTTTCGCTTAAGCGTGCCAACATAGATCAGTCCTCGTTTTTTTAAGACTGTCTATGGATGAAAACCAATTATCTGCTGTGACATTTTGGTTAGCAATTGGATGACACACTCTCAACACCGCCTGTGTTGGTTTTATAAAACATCTCTCCCCATTTGTTAAAGAAAAACCATTACTATCCTTACCACAGTAAATATAGCCATTATAGAAATAGTGGGTACTTGCGTCTGTTAGAGCCATTATTTTCAGTCCATATTTCCGAGGTTTGTTAGGTATATACATGCGGAACCTACTTCTTCTTCTTTATGTGCCGTCTTCTACCGAAAGTTGGCGACCATCAAACGATAGGTTTCTCTGTTTTGTGCCGCATGTATTATGTTCGTAGCTTCTGGTATTTGAAACCATTCTCTTAAGTTTCTCAGCCAGGATTTCTTCTTTCTGAACAAACCTCTTCTACCTTCAATCTTGCCTTCCACGATAATCTGTAGCAGACTGTACTTATCATTACGAAACACATGGCTTAGGTATGACGCTTTCCACCTTTTAACAGTTGTTAACAATTCGACCTCTTTACCCATTCGTCTTAATACCTCTGTCTAAACTTTGTCTGTCCAAGGTATACTCAGTATACGTCGATACAGCCACATTTCTAGAGCCGCTAACATCTTTATAGTTGCTGCTGTTAACATCCACCCTGCTACTCCGTAAAGCAGCGTAGAGAGTACGTAGCATTTCATGGCGCGCCATCGGAGGTTAACGCTTAGGTTGCGGTTGCTTAAGAGCTTTCTCATTTTGATGAATTTGGATCTTGCTATTTAAATTCAGATCTTAATCTCTACGTCTGGGTCCCACTTATCGGAAATCTACGACAGCGAATCTTCGGTAGCGGAACCTACATCTACCGCGAAATCCTACCAGCATTTCGTCGATACAACCAATTCTCCCATAGAATAACAGTCTTGGCATTTTTTTTACAAAACGCTCAAATAACCAAGACACTGTTATAGTTCGACCATTAGTTTTACGTTCTTCTCGATCACCTGCATTATCAAACCTAAACCAAAAGCAATAAAATATTTACACTAACTATTCAGTCAACAAACCTTAGACATGCGAGCAACTCATATTCTCTTTTTAAAGACATAATGGATGTGAATATGTCTCGTCCTGTTCCATCTAATGCAAATATTTCTTGCAAATCTTATTTTACATTACTCGCAGAGTAATACAAGAAGCTCTAAATTCTTCCTTTGTTAGTTCTCTCAGTTTTATTCTATCAGGTTCTTTCAGTTCTGTTCTACCAGAATTGCTAAATATATCTTGAAATAACACTATCTTTTCATTTTTCCGTAGAATTATTTCGTTTTCCATATCCTCCTTTCAACCCCGGAAGAACTTTTACCAGATTGTGTTTTTTTTTTGTTCTAATATTCAAATCTGGATTGGCCGGAACAGCAGAACACTTGTATCGTTTTTTACCAAAATAAAACTTCATTTGTTGTTTCTGGTCCTTCTTCTTTTTCGCCTATAGCCTGACTTTCTTGTGTTTCAGCATTCTCCCCCTGATCTTCTATCTCAGAATCAGTGTTATGGTCACTCTCTGGGGAAAAATATTTGTCGTTGTATTCTTCTTAATCACTAAACTCGCTTTCTAATTCATCATACCACCGCCTTAAACTTTCATCAAAATTAGGTTCTTCGAAATACACTCTTTTGAAAGATCCTGCCATTTCAGAAATAAAACACCATTAGCGTCGTGGTACCACACAGACCCCAAATGAATTTTACCGCTGATTATTCAGAGCAATACTGAATCACACCATCAGACGTGATTATCTGAGTGCACCAACTTAAAGGTAGTTGGGGCGGCCAGGAATAAATGCTAAATTTGCAAGTTTCACATGGATTTGAAAAGTACTGGGGGTCCGTTTTATTCCACAACGCCAGTCATCTACGTATCATATATGTCTAAATTGTCAATATGAATGAGTCAGATAAAATTAAATTATTTTTGTAGAAGAATTTATTTACCAAGTAACAAAAACAAAATTTGTTTTATTATCGTTTGAGAACGATTTCCAAAGTGGAAATCGAAATGTCAAATAAACTTACTTTAAAGTAAAACTACTATAGCTTATTCTATCTTATTATTATAACCAAATTAAAGCTTATACTAACCAATGCATAGTGATCAGTGTCGTAGTTTCTCGGGGATCGGGGGACTGAGACCTCAGAAGCCCTGAAGAAGACATCAACGAATATGTCGAAAGCTCGGCACAATAATAGTCGACTCGGTTCAACCCGGAAGACAGTTGAGTTTAATATTAATTCTTGTATTAATATTAATCTTAGTTCTAGGTTTAATTGTACTAACCGCGGAAATATGTCCGCCGCATAAAAGGCTGATCAACTGGAGTGTAAGAACTATAGAGGCATTACTCTGTTAGCATCTGCGTAGAATAGTATAAAATCTTCAGCAATGTATTCTTTGAAAGACTTAAACATTTTACAAAGGATATTGTTGATCAATATCAATGCGGATTTACTGCTGGAAAGTCAACTACACATCAAATTCAAGCACATAGACCCTTCAAAGCAGCATACGACAGTGTGAAAAGAACTGCATTATATAATGCAATGATAGGCTTTGGGATCCCACCTAAGTTAAGTTGACTTAACTAACAATTCAAAACGTAAGCTCACGCGTTAAAATTGAAGGAGAAAACTCTAAGTTCTTTGACATTAATAGTGGCCCAAGACAGGGGGACGTGCTGGCGTGTCTCCTCTTTAATGCTGCCCTGTAAAAGACAAATTGACAATTAAATATTAGAATGAATGGAACTATTTTTAATAGATCGACGCAAATTCTCGAATTCGCTGACGATATAGTTATAGTGGGCAGAAGTATGAGAGATATGGTGCAGTGTTTTACAAGGCTTGCGGACGAGGCAAGTGAATTAGGACTTGTGATAAACGAATAAAATACCAAATATATGTTGGTTTTTAAAAACCCCCGAAATATCCAACAGAGAATTCAAATTAACAACCATACCTTTGAGCAAGTCATATTTTCGATTCATAGTAAACGCAACAAATACGACCAGCACTGAAATAAAAAGACGCATAGCAATAGCAAACAGAACAGGTCACGGTCTCCAGAAACATTTAACAAATAATAATATAAAACGTGCAGTAAAGCTCAATATATACAAGACCTTAATAAAACCGGTTTTGATATGTGGGACTGAAACGTGGACCTTATCTCAAAAGCATGAAAGACTTCTTGGTATTTTTGAAAGAAAAATTCTTAGAAAGATTTTTGGAGCCGTAAATGAAAATGGGCTATGGCGTCGAAGATACAACTTTGAACTATATCAGTTATACACCGATTCAGATATTGTGAAATTCGAAAGTGCAGAGACTTAGATAGGCTGGATACATTTGCTAGGATTTCAGATAAAAAATACACTAAGAGATTAACATTTTCAAAACCATAGGGCTCAAGAAATAGAGGACGACCGCGAAGGAGATGGATTGATCATGTGGAAGAAGATCTACAGATTTTAAGCGTCAAAAGATGGAGGGAAGTTACCAGGAATCGATAGGAATGGCATATATTTGGCCAATTTAATACAACAAAGCGATAGCAGCTTTTTGGTAAAAGATTTATTCTTTACACATTTCGCATAGCCCAGAGCTAGAAAACGATGTGATTATATCGTTTTCGTTCACGGCCGCCAAAGCAGGTGGCGCCTCTGCTCGCAAAGCACTGCAGTTGTGAAGCTTTAGGAGACATTCGTTCTACTTTCCGAGTTTGAATTTGTATCAGCCCAAGTGTCTGATGAGGCTGGGTAGGCCGAAATGAGTCATAACACTTTATTGATACCGATTCGAATACGGGAAGTTTAACGAATTTGTCCTCCTAGGCCATATATTTGGCCAATTTAATACAACAAACCAATAGCAGCTTATATATATATATATATATATATATACATATATATATATATATATATATATATATATATATAATATATATATATACATATATATATATATATATATATATATATATATATATATATATATAATATAGAGCACGATAGGGCATTGAACATTGAGAAAATTGAGTGCTTTGTGATTAAAAACCGTAGTCGAAATACAGGAAGAAAAAAAGAACAACGAACGTTAAAAAAATATTTCTACATGATATAAATGATATACCTTTTTTGTGACGTTGGCAATTGTTAAATTGTATGTTTAAATAAATTTTCAAGAAATTGAACCGTACAGAGTTTGTGTTACGGTATTTTTCTATTTTACAGATGCTGTTTCAGTAGAGGTTATTGGCTACTACTAAGTAATACTATCTGTCATCTGGTTGATGGATAAGTGGTCATCACATTAACGTCGAAACTTTAAGAAAACGTCATACATACAAAAAGAGTTCTGTTTGCATAATAATTTTTCTGATGAAGAATTATTAATTATATAGAAATTATACAATCGGAAGAGATTTCAAGGCTGACATTTATTAAATAAAAAAAAACAAAAGACCATAAAAGACAAAAGAATATAATAAAATATTTATCTGTCATCGATTAATTCACCACTTCTTATCAGTATATGACAGCAACCTTGTACTAAATCTGAAAAAGTGTAAACTCATCCATACCGCACGGGTGGCTGTAATTTTCCAGCCTTGTTTAAAATTTATCATTATGGTTAGCGAATGAACGGCTATTTTTAATACAAGATTACTAGAAATATTATTGAAAAATATAAGATATTGACTCTACTTCCCCTCTTACTTTAATTTTTCTCTGACCATTGCGATTTTCATTCATCTTGGACCGGCATCTCTTTAAATCATTTGCTCAACTCATCTGGCGTCTTCTTTTCGTTTGTTTTGATTCTCAGGGTTTCCATGATAGCACTTGTTTGTTCTATCTATAGTCCTTCTTCTTGATATTATGACCTGCAAATTTCCATTTTATGTCTGTTGCTGTTTCTATGATGTCTTTCACCTTCGTAACATTCACGCCTATTCCTAACATACGCCTTTATATCGCTCTCTTTCTCTCCGCCTATTTATCCATGTTCGACCTTATCATTGTCTAAATTTGGCATCCGTATGGCATTACCGGCAGGACGCATTGGCATTATGATACCACGTGTTAACATGTTATATATATATATATATATATATATATATATAGTATATATATATATATATATACAGTATTCTACTGTACACCATAGAAGCGTGGACATTAACAAATAGTTGCGACGTTTAGAGACCCCTGAGATGTGGGTGTTTCGTCACATATTAAAAATCCCATATATCGACTGCATTAGAGATAAAGACACTTTAAAGCGCACCAATAGGGCAGACATAACTTCCTGTACCTTAACCTCCTGGGGCCTAATGTCATATATATACAACATAAAAATCAAACATTTCTAGTAACGCCATCTTACATAATTATCACTTAAACTTATCAACTAATACCAAAGAAAACTACTTTACTTTCTTAGTTAGTGTGGGGGACCTGTATAAGTAACTGTGAAATAAATATGTTATGTTAAAACACTGTATAACAAATGAAGCATGAAAGATCGTCATGAAGCATGAACTTTTTTACTTTTTATACATATTTGTATATGTATTGTGTACCTAGATAATCAGTTTTTGCTACCCGATCTTTATTCTGCAAATTCATGAGGACATATTTTAAATGTGGTGGTAATAGTTTTATGTAATATAGGTATTACGTGGGGCCTCAACCTTTATTGTTAATTTTATTTTATGTCTATATATATATATATATATATATATATATATATATATATATATATATATATATATTACATAGGGTCTTAATGTATACTAACAATTTTGTACAATTTTCAACAACGGAACAAATGTTTCATTTGTTACAGCACTAACTCAACAAGAACTTGAAGAGCTTCTTTACGAATCGGATCTAAACCTTTCCGATGAAGAAGACCCCTTATTTGTACCGCCAAAATCAGATAACCACAATTCTGACTACATAAATTCTTCAGATAACTCGGATACCTCAGAAGAAACCTCAGAGATTCTCTCGGAGTCAGTATTATCACTCCCATCGTCACTAACACAAGAAACATGTACGTCTCGTAGATCTATCAGAGTAGGTTGTAGTCGTGGTGCCAGAACAAGAGTAAGACGTAGTGGAGGTCGCCGTAATGGTACTCCAGTACCACTACCAGTTTTAGCTGATGCATGGACCGGTAATGTTATGGATTCCTGAAATTTTTTTTAAGCAATATATTGATGACCGCATATTGGAAACCTTGACTGTAGCAACAAATAGAACATACCTTGAATGAAAACTAACAGAGCTGAAATTGACAAGTAAAGACTTAAAAACATTTATTGGTGTCCTATTCGTTATGAGTACTATAGAGCTCCTGAAAATTAGAATGTATTGGTCGAGAAAGTATGGTATCCCAATCGTCAAAAATGCTTTGACGCGAACCCGATTTTTTATAATTAGAACATCTCTAGGTTGTTTTTGATTATGAAATCAATGATCAACAAAAAGTAAAAAAAATTTGGAAAGTCTTACCTCTGTTTAACAGCATATTGAACGGTTGTTATGCTCAAATAAGATCTAATGATATAAGTATAGATGAAATGATAATACCTTTCACTGGTCATTGCGTAATTCGTCAATACTGCCCAGGAAAACCAAATCCTGTTGGTATTAAGATCTTGGATTTTTGAATCAGCAATTCTTAGTTTGTGTGAAAGTCTTGTTCCTAGTCATCACATTTACGTCGATCGCTATTTTACGACAATAAAACTTGCTGATGTATTACTAGAAAGGCGTTTCCACGCAACAGGCACAATCGTAAACAAGAGTCAGTCGGAATTGTATCCTTTCTCCAGAAAAACGGTTCATGAAAAATCCAAGAGGTACATCTGAAATGAAGGTTCGAGGTGATGGAAGCACTGCCATAACTCGCTGGTTAGACAAGAAACCTGTTACGATTCTGTCAACATACCATGCTGCTAACAATCCAGATCAATGCAGAAGATGGTCAAAACGTAAAAGGAATGGAAAATAAAGTGGACAATTCGTTTCATCAATCACGTGCTAGATTTAGCAGTTTGTAACTCTTGGTGTCAATACAGAGCAGTACAAAAGGAAAAACATGTACCAGCCAAAAACATTCCTCAACTGAGATTATTCAAATTAGAAATGGTAGAACAAATTATTTTCGACAAAACTCAATCTTCCGATTCTGAGACCTGTAGCAACTACGAAGACCTGGAGCCAAAAGATAAAAAACAAAGAGTCGAAGTTCAACTCATACCTGCGGAAATTAAACGTCTTCATAAGGCTGAACATTTAGAAGACTATGGTGATAAACAAAATAAATGCAGAAAGGTCAATTGTAAAAACACTACAACTGCATTTTGTATAAAATGTAAGATATTTTTATGTAGTAGTTACACGGAAACGAATTGTTTTTTATAGTTTCATACCAAAAACTAAGTTCTAATACATTGCTAAAATATGAGTATTTATTTTACTGTTTCTTTCTTATGTTTTTTGGTAACAGATAGACCCAATGTCATATATTTTATATAAATATGACATCGAGAAAGCCAGATTTTCCATTGCATATTTTTGTGTCATTTTTTGCTCTAAGTAGCATCAAATAAAAGGGTAAAAACCCAAAATAAATTGAAAATATTAAAAAAAAATACTCTGGGTCAAAGGAAAGAAAAATGGGAAAGAAGTTACAGGAGTCATTGCCATTGAGGAGAAAGAAGAAGAAGTCAGATGATACAAACACGTACAACGTGTGACGGCTAAGAGAATACCTGATTAAAAACTTAAAAGAACATAAAAACATAAGAAACAGCGAGAACCAGCAAGAAGGTTAAACTGACCAAATTGGACAGAAAGACCATAGACATATTAAACATTTTATTAGATATTAAAAAATTAAAAATATTCATGTATATAATACTGAAACTAAACGTTTATTCAAGTATACCTCGTAATGTAGGCCATATTTCTGAATGGCTTACTTACAAATACTGCAACAGTATACAGTATATATATTACAGTAATAAATAAACTAGAAAGCATTTAGAACATTTATTACAAGCAGTTCATGTTATTAATTAAAAAATAAATCATTTATCGAAATCCTCCTGATTGCGTTGTTGTTTTCTAAGATCGGTATCTCTTATCTGTGCAACTTCCTGGTAGAGACGCAATTCAGCTGGGAATATTATAAGTAGGCGTCACATTTATTTCCCATTGTTTCGATTCCAACTGTAAAGCAAATCTTAACAATGATCGAATAAATACGTCATTTCTGTGATTAAATTTATAATAAAACTTTGAAGAGTTTGAAGTTTGAAGAACAGAACAGAATTTGGTCGAATTGATAGGAAAAATAAGTATTTGCAGCCAAATACGTACTAGATGGTGAAAATATAGAATAATAATAGAAATAATAAATAGTAGAAAAAAGAAGAAAAAACTTAATCAAGAAAAATAAATGGATGACAGACGACATCTTGAAATTAATGGAACAACGTCGACTGATAAAATCTAATGTAACAGAATATAGACACCTGCAGAGAAGAATAAAAAGGAGATTAAATTATCCAAAGAAAACTGGATGAGAGAAAGGTGCGACGAAATGGAGGATGTAATATCTAAACGCGACTTATATAATGTGCACAAAAAACTAAAATAAATGAGTAACATATTTAAAAAACGAGTCCCCTCTGTACTCGTTGAAAATAATAACAAAATTATTGTAAGTGAGCACGAAATAAGAAAAGAATGGCAGCTGTATATATCATAGTTGTTTGAAGATGACAGGAATAATATTGCCGAATTATACCAAAACTGTACTGATGACACAGAAATTATGAAATGCAAGGTAGAACACGCTTTAAGTAATGCTAAAATTAGAAAAGCTTGTGGTCCAGATCATACACCAAACAGAATTGTAACAGAATTGTAACAGAATTAGACGCAAATTCGAAGAAGATCTTGAAGATACCCAATTTGGATTTAGAAATGCTATGGGAACCAGGGAGGCACTTTTTGCGCTTAACATCCTATTACAAAAATGGAGTGACCAAAGAAAATATGTATTTGCATGTTTCGTGGACTTCCAAAAAGCATTCGATAAAGTATAGCATGTAAAATTAATGCAAATACTGAAAAATATCGGAATAGATGACAATGAATCAAACTGCTATCGTTAAAATTGAAGATAACTACACCGATGAAATCTCTAGACAACAAGGAGTCAGACAAGGTCGCCAACATTGTTGGGTTGTCTTTGTTATGAATTTCGATTCTCTTTAGGGATACATAATGGCTGAGTTAGGGTCAAAAGACGACATGGTGAATGACGAAATCCACAGTTTTTTTATCGAACGGCACGTGCACCACACTGTTGGGTTTATGGTTTGCTTATGGTTTAAGGTCACTTCTAATCTTCGTCAGCGGCAACATAACAGCTCAGTATTACGCAGATGGGACTCCATCTCATATCCCACCTCCAGACGCACCAACATCCAGTTTTTCAGCATGGACTTCTTTGAACAGGCTGTAATCAATCTTTTGCCCTGGTCCCTGAAATCTCCAGATTTATTCCCAAATGAAAAAAAGTGTGGGACATGGTGGGTCGGAGACTTCTTAATTTAGTGCATTCTCCTCAGCCTTTGGCAGTACTTTGGGAGGAGTTAATTAGGGCAGAAGAATATTAACCACCTAATCAGAAGCGAGACCAGGTGCATCCAAGAGTGTGTTGTCCACCGAAGTGAATCAACACAGTATTTTTTTATTTATCGCTATTTCAATCATATTTAAATTTTGATCGTTTGTTTATTTTGCTACCCTGTATAAAATTGTACAGAATATTTTCAAAATATTATAATTTATAATGCTTGTTTGGATTTCTATGTCACTTCGTATATATGCAAGTGAAACACTAGCAAAGAACACCACATTGTACAGTACAACCAACGAATGTATTGGACCTAATAAGTATCAAAAATTAAAAAAAAAGAGAGAACTAAATTGGTATGGATGGTCCAACAGGCTGGAAAAAAGGTACACTGAATATAGAAAAAGAAAGACAAAAAAAATCAACAGTAGAAAGAATTTGAAGACATATATAGGAGATAATAACTGTGCCTCCGAGGTCCCTGGAGAGTAAAAACAGTTTAAAAATAATAAGAACTAAATACTTATTAGAATAGTATTCTGAGTTTTTGTTTCTTACCTGATCATTTACCATAGAGGTGCCAAAAAGTTTTGCTCTTGTGTTTGGATATGCTAGAATGTTTTGTACTAACAAAAAAAATGAGAAGTTGTCATTACTTATTCGATGTATCTATCAAGTTTGCCTTATTTTATTCAGTTTTGGACAGAATTGTCTTGTTCTATAAGGGATTCATCATCATCCAGCCTCAAAAGTACACTGCTGAACATAGGCCTGTTCTTCGTATTTCCAACCCCTTCTTCTTGTGCCAATCTCATCCAGTTTTTATTTTGTTTTCTGAAAACGTTAGTCCGTCGTGTAGCTGATCGACTGACGCTTCTCTTGTCTTCGCTTGGTTTACATTCCAATGACCTCTTTGTCCATCGCCCATCCGTAATTCTAACTATGTGTTCTGGCCATCCTCATTTTATTCTGACTATCCTTTTGATGACCACAGTCACCTTGGTTCTTCTCCTGACCTCTTCGTTTTTTATTTTGTTTCGCAGAGTTATTCGTAACACGAATCGCTCCGTTCTTCTCTGTATGACTCTCAGTTTGGTAGCCGAGGCTTTTGTTAAAGTAAATGTTTCTGCTCCTTAAGTCAACACTGGGAGGACGCATTGATCAAATACTTTTCTCTTCAGACATGTGAGCAGCTTACTTTTAAAAGTTTCTCTCAGTTCTCCTTATGTTGCTCACCCTAGAAGATACTTCTCGTCAGTTCATGGGTCTGATTATCCCTGCCAATCATAATTTCATGTCCTAAGTATTGATATTTATCTACGAGTTCTACTTCTTGCCCATCAATACTGATGTTCTGGTTGGGTACCAAATTTGTTATTATTTTTGTTTTCGAGATGTTTATATTTAAATCTACATTTTCTGTAGCCACAGCGAGTATCTGTACCATCTCTCTTGCCATTCGTAAGTCCACAGCTATTATGACTATATCATCGGCGAAACGTAAGTTGATTAGATATTCTCCATCTATTTTTATTTTCTTTGTCAGTAAATCTAAATTCTTAAAATGTTTAGGTGACATTGGGTTTCATTGTCTAAGCTCTTACTCTATTTTTATGCGATTACTATTAGTATGTAATTTAAAACTATTAGTTGCCTGTAGGTATATCTTGTATAACAATTTTGTATACCTATAGTCTAACTTGCATTCTTTAAGCGCTTGTAGTATTTGGCTGAGCTTAACTGTGTCAAAGGTTTTGTGAAAATCAAAAAATATTAGCACTATAAAGGTTTATTGTATTCCAATTCCACTACTCGCTCTATTAGGGTTTTTATGCTTTGTAGATGGTCATTAGTGCCGTTTTCGGAATCCTGCAGGATTACTACGTAGTTAATAATAACGTAGTTAATCAAACTCACAGTTTTACATTTATGTATTTAAAATTAGGAGAATACATTGATATTAGGTTGCCAGTCAAAAAGTGGCCGCAAATATTTTTAATTCAATTAAATAGTAATTAATTTTTGACAAAAAATTTATTCCGTTCATTTATTTTTTAAATAAAATACGCTGCTCATAACCTACATGCATGTTTTTATATCAAATTAAAGCTAATTTTTTTCTTAATATGGTGATATAACGCGAGATATAAAAGATAAACTAAAATAGAGTAAGGGCATAACGACAGTGGTTTGACAAGTGATAAAATGTATCACATCTATCGACACATGCTTTTAAAACTCACACAACTGACACTTCAAACCAGTAGTCTTTTGTTTTATCTCTTAATACCCCGCGTTTTTAATAGCTGGCACCCTAATTTTTGACCATTCTTTTTTTGTCAAAAATTAATTACTTACAATTAATTGAAATAAAACTTTTTGCGGCCACTTTTTGGTCACTTTTACGACTGGTAACCTATTATCAATTCATTCTCCTAGTTTTAAATGTATATATGTACAAATGTAAGCTTGATTAACTACGTTATGAACGTAGTGATCCTGCAGTGGGACCTTGTACTATAAGTAATAGCATGAGAATATGATACAGTAATAGCATTTGAATACATATTTATACACAGACTTATTAGATTTAAATGGGAAACGAAATAGAGGGTATTTAAAGAACTAATGAGATATGGGAGGAGATTTCTAATTACGGTTGTATAGATCCAGTAATATAATGAATATAGTAAATGAGTGAAGGTACATCATTTATATTTGAAAATTGAATGTTTTATGTCATGATTTAGGATTACTTAAATTAATAGGTTACTAAATAATTAAAATATATATAGAGGTAAAAAATTGATAAAGGGAGAATATATGAAATAAAATTGGTGAGATTAAAATTATTGTAGGAAGTGTACTTCTATAAAATTAAGACAAGAGAAAAAAAGTTTTTTTTTTGATTCTTTGGGAAAGAAGGTTGGCGATTAGGTTACCTATACGAAATAAACAAGTCAATAGGAGTGTGGTGTGAGAGTAAACAGTGGGGAGAGAAAACAAAGGAATATGTTAAATGATGACAATGAGTAGTTATATTATTTTGATAATCATTTAGAGTGGAGATGAAAAGAAACAGATATTTCATTTCATATAATCTCTTTATCAATTTCTTACCTATATAAAACTCTATTTTTAACTATTTAGTAACCTGTTAATTTAAATCATTATAAATCGTCACATAAAACATTTAATTTTGAAATACACTGTCATTTTAAGCGAATTTCAGACCTCATAGTTTTTAATTTAGAAGTGAAAAAAGGGCTGTTTTGCAAGTGCCGTAATGCAAGACCGCCTCAGGTATGGTTAGGGCACAGAACAAGCTAATTGCTTAATGAGAGCCGGGGACCGCCCTTGCGGTGTTATCTGAACAAAAAAATTTTATTAGAGCAATCGAATCAAAATTTACTCTAAAACATAAAAACAACATTAAATTAAAACCCACACAAAAAACTGAATCTTCCAACTCAATAAACTTATAAACAAAGTAACCCAAACTACATTTTGGAATGGAATTTACGAATACATAAAGATAAACAAAGTCCAGGTTGGTTAGAACAGAACGGACAGTAATAAATTGAGTCAACTCTTATTTTTCTTTCTTGCCAGCAAATCTGAACCGTCTACTTTTAATTCTTTTATTTTCTCCTTCACTTTTTGGACAACGTTCAGGAACATGTTTTATTTTAATGTTTTCTAATGGTTCTGGTCGCGGAGCTCCAATCAATTTCTCAATAATAATTTCTGAGGAAGCTGTAGGGGTAGATAAATAACAGAGAACTTGTGAAGGTTATAAACTTAAGTCTTCTTTGGACTCATTTTCGCTTTCGCGCGAATAATCTGGATCATTGCTACTGTTCTCGAAGGGGTCTATCTCGTTGTCCAATTCTTCGAAAACAGCTAGAAATACAGCGTCTGTTAGTTTATGGTGTTTTTGAAAATTAACAAACTGTTTTTGATGGGTTGGAGTCAATAAAAGGGGCTATTTGTTGACTATTTTTTACTCGAGCTTTCAATTGTGATTACAATTTTTATCAAGAGCTTCTAAAAAATACAAAATATCTTACAAAGTTGAACTAGAAATAAAACATTTTTTTGTTAACTCACCAAATAAAATTAGTTTTTTTATATGAAACTACTGCTTAACATATTAAATACAAAAAATATTAATAAAAAAATGTCTTATTCTAAATGTCTTTTTTGCTAAATCTCAAAACACTGTATCCAACAATCAAAACATATATTATCATTCACTACCTTTTATACCATCATTAACTCCTAAATTAATACAAACATTAAAGGTTATTGACAATATAAAAATAGCAACAAAGAACATAAAAACTATTTCATCTTTATATTCCAAAACTAAATATCCTATAGACAAATTAGATCAAACAAATGTAGTATACAGCATTTTTTGTGCTCAGTGTGAAGCTGAGTATATTAGTGAGACTGGAAGAAATCTCTCAAATCGCATTATTTCTCACAAGAGTGATTGTAGAATTAAGAAACCATCTTGTGCTTTGGCAGAGCATGTAATAGACAAAGACCATATTATGGATTTTGATAATATTAAAATTTTATGTAATGAAAGTAATAAATTTAAAAGAACTTTTTTGGAAATGGTTTGTATTAGCAAAAGTGATAATAATTTAAACAAAAGGTCAGAAATTCAAAATTTAAGCAAAATTTATAATTATATAATTTCTATTTAATTTATATATGCAGTCAGTAAAATATTACATTTTGAATTTTCCATGTATTTGTTACATTTTTTCGGGCATCTATCAATGGTGAATAAATCTTCTTCTTTTTTGTTACTAAACAAAGAAGAATTTTTTAAACAAAATTTTATTTTTGACAATATATCAAAAATAAAAATTTTTAAGTTAGTATTTATGACATTTAGGCTGGTTGTAGCTATTCTATTTTTGTTTACAAATTCAATTTTTTTTCTTAAGAAACTTTATCAAAATTTTTCAGAGAAACGTTTATTAGAATAAGACATTTTTTTATTAATATTAATTTTATTTGGTGAGTTAACAAAAAAATTTTTTATTTCTAGTTCAACTTTGTAAGATATTTTGTATTTTTTAGAAGCTCTTGATAAAAATTGTAATCACAATTGAAAGCTCGAGTAAAAAATAGTCAACAAATAGCCCCTTTTATTGACTCCAACCCATCAAAAACAGTTTTATATTTTTTCCAAACGAGTCACAAGTACTTCTTTTTTCTTACTCATATATATATATATATATATATATATATATATATATATATATATATAATTGTGATATTCAAAATCTTAGTGCGCCAATCAATTAATTAGCTAATTAATTAATTAATTAATTAATTAAAATTATTTAAATGATATGACTATGATTCTATCACACTTTTTAATTCTCTTATCTCAGGGTTCTATTCGTGCTTCAATATCTATGCTATTACATGTGAAAAGTAAGGTCCAAAGAATACCGGAATAATAAAAAAACATATAGGATCTAACATTATATATTGAAATAAAATTAATGAAATAAAATTCACACTCAAATGTTTTCAATAAACAATATCTCATATAATGATTCTTAAAATTTTGTTCTACGTACGTGAACCTTCAAAATTAATGGTACAAACAATATCAGTTAAAATCACAAATTCCCAATTATTATTCTAAATCTCCTAATCAAAAATATTTTATATCTTTTCTAAAGTAAGTGTAAAAATTGTGTTATCAATAAAAGAAAAACTGCAGAAAACCAAACTATCTCTCTCTGATGATGAGTGGTCCAAATCCTTGTTCCTTACTATCTACTCTTAGCAGCTCCCTAGGTAATCAGCAATCTTAAAACAAATTGTTGCAAGTTTATCGTCCTTAATGATCTCCTTCAAATGCACGAATCGTTCAAATTATGTTAGCCTCTTCTCTTCTCGATAAACTGAATCTCTCGTTGGCCTGAGTGAAAAATGACTCTTGGAATATCTTCTCTTTACGGTAAACTGAATCTCTCGTTGGCCTGAACAGTGACTCTTGAAATATAAGTAGAAAAATATGACTTACAATCTTTTACTAGATCAGCTTCTGTCAGATACACTAACTACGCGAAAACTTCGCCTTGTTCGTAAGATTAGTAGACCTTACCTTGTGGCTCGTTTCAATTGCTATATCTGATGATGGTCTAATAAAACCGAAAACTTTTTGAAATTATAATAAAAATGAAAAAATAATTTTTAAATATATACCATTTTACACACGTTCGTTCATTGTAGATGTATGTATGTAAAAAAGTGCTATGTGTTATGTTAATATAATTGAACACGAATTTTTATCAAGTATCCATCAATTCCGTAAATAGTTTACACTTAGTAACTTTTACAATTTACAACAACAACTACATACTTAACAACTTTTTTATTTTATTTATTTTTTACTCACCGTTGATTTTTTTTGTTACAGATTGTGGAATTCAAGACTGTCTTCACTGTGGCTCGAAGGGTTGTATCAAATGCGCGGATTTGATGGTGTACCCTTCCAGAGAATGTGTCTCCAAGTGCCCTTTTGGTCATGTCCAAAAGTGGAGTACGATGGTAGATTACGTGGGAAAAATCTGTCAGCATAACGGAAACTTTTTAGGACTCTCCAACAATGCTATGGCAGTCTTAACTGGCGTAGTGACTGGTAGTATAGTGTGTATAGTACTTCTAACGTGTGCTGTGTTATATATTAAGTTTAGAAGAAAAACGCTTCCGCCGTTAAGTGAAACAAGCTCAGAAATAGATGATTCTCCGGAACGAAAAGATTTCGTTAAGCAATTGGAGACTTTAAGACCTTATGCTCAAAGTTATTTAGATATGCTGAATGACACCAGACGACAGATAAGAGAACTACATTCCGATGGAGATACTTCCGCTATTTCTGCGTACAGACCCGTGATTAGAGATTTGGCGAAGATTCTACTGCTTCTTAACAGGCCTGTGGATAGGTTAGCGGTGCCTGACGATTGGGAACATCTATTTAACTGGGCGGATAAGGTTCTGAAGAGGTAAGCAATATTTTTATCTTTTTGGTGATATAGTTGCTAAAGTGAGTCCATATTGACCATATGTTGGCAAGTATACATTGACACTAATTACATGTTTCTTTAATGATTAACATACACAATCACTTATAGAGGTATTATTTAACCTGTTCAGTTTCTTCTACTAGACATGCTGATAAGGTATACGTGTTTCAAAAAGGTATATCATAAATTAAATCACGCATCCCGGGGACAAAAATAAATTGATTGAATCCAACTACCTTTGTACAAAAGTGTACACATAAAGTTACAGTTCTTTGATGTTACAAAATAAAAATTGTTTTTTTTTTGCATTATCTCCTAAACTACTTGACATTTTGTAATAAAAATGGACAAGTTACTTTCTTGTTCTGAAAGCATTTTTCATACAAAAGAAACAACAAAATCTAAGCGCACAGAAAAATTTTAAGGGTGGTGTGCAGCCCTAAATCCCCCCAAACTTTTGAGTACGTTCAAATTAAATGAATTTTGTGACATCATTAGTTTAACACATTATTTTTACTCCTATCCTACAATCTACGGATACAATAATTACAAACAATTCCATCAATAATAGTCAATAATTTGAAGCTATCATTTATTGTGTGAATAAGATTAATATTAAAAATACTGATATTTCAATGGCCTACACATTTCAGGAAATGGCAGATATGCATTTAACTTTGGAAATGAAAATACACCCGATAGACTATTATTTCGGGCCATTGATCGTCGTTTACGGGAAACGCGTATATTCCAACCGCAAGTTGCTGGCAATAGTGGTCGTCCCATAATGGATGGAACTGATGAAGACATTTTAGAAATCATTGAAGAAATCCCTGGAACAAGTACAAAGGTAATAGCTGCTCAACTAAATGTTCCTCACGTAAGGGTTTCGAGGCGTTTAAAGGATCATCTGCTTAAACCCTATCACTTAACAACGGTTCTAGAGTTATTAGTTGAAGATTATCCTAAAAGGATTGGATTTTGAGATTGGTTGTTAATGGAAAACACTTGAAATGTTACTTTTATTAGAAATATTTTGTTTACCAACGAGGCTACCTTCAGTAGAAATGGAATATCAAACCATCATAACGAGCATATTTGGGCCGACGAAAATCCTTACCCCAAAAAACGACTCATCACCAAAGAACTTTCAAAGTTAATGCTTGGACAGGAATTGTGGATAACAATCTAATAGACCCAGTATTTATTCCCAACAATTTAAATGGTGATAATTATTTGCAGTTCTTGGCAAACGATTTACAAGAGTATTTGGAAGAAGTGAATATTGCAATATGGCAAAATATGTGGTTTCTACAAGATGGCGCTCCACCACATGACAGAATCAAGTCCGGGAATACCTTTGCAGGCTGTACGCTGGTCAGTGGATTGAGAGGGGTCGTGACGCACCTATTTCTTGGCCACCCAGAAGTCCAGGTCTTAACCCCATGGACTTTTGCGTTTGGGGGTTTATGAAAGAGAAAGTATATTCTGTAACAATAGAGGACGAACAACAATTGAGGGTTAGGATAATTAAAGCTGCAGATCAATTTCGTCAAAAAAATATGATTTTTCAGCGCATTCGGTTTTCCTTATTAAAACGATACCGAATTTGTATTGAAGAAAATGGGGATCATTTTGAACATTTATTGTAATATTATATTTATAGAGGTTATAGACACTGTTTATACTTGTTACTTCATTTCAGCCATTTATTTAGTTGCACGTAATTTTTTAAAGGTTAATGAAAAGGGCCGTAACTCAATAAAAACTGTTTTTTGAAAAAAGTTATAAGATTTTTAAAAATAATGTGTTAAACTATGATGCCATACAATTCATTTGATTTGAACGTACTCAAAAGTTTGGGGAATTTAGGGCTGCACAACCCCTTAAAATTTTTCTGTTCGCTCAGATTTTGTTTCTTTTTTATGTTCATTTTTATTTCAAAATACATTACATAGTTTAGGAGATAATGCAAAAAAAAACAATTTTTATTTTGTATCTTCAAAGGGCTGTAACTTTTCCTTTGACTTTTCCTTTCTTTCAGAGTCCATTGTCCAACTTACATAGCCGTACAGGAAAACAGAGAAAACATCTGACAAAGGTCTGATCTTATAAAAAATGTTTTCATGTTCATGAGTGTTTTCCTTACTTGCTCTATGCTTGATAGGATTTCTTTTTTTTTTTTTAGTTACAATGGCTGTTAATATTTGCTTCCAAATATTTTATGGAAGTTACCTGTTATATTATGATTATAAGTAGAAATGATTACCCCCAACGCAAAGATATATGTCTCGGGAGAAGAAATCGAACAGGTCGGGCTGAACGAGGTTGGTAACCCGTGAATGAAATAAAGAGCAGAGTTGAACAAGCCAGAAATGCTTTTTTGAGGCTTCGTAAGTTTCTGACTGATCACAAATTGGACTTCAACCTCCGATACAAGATGCTTAAATGTTACGTGTGGCCTGTTCTCTTGTACGGAATGGAAGCATGGACGTTAAAGGTAGACAGTTCCATTAACAAACTTGAAGTGTTTGAAATGTGGTGCCTGCGTCGAATGCTTAGAATATCATGGAATCAGGGTCAGAAATAAGGAAGTACTCAGAAGAGCGGACTTACAGGATAGGCAAGTTTTTAGTTATGTAAAAAGTAAGAAGACTGTATACTTGGGGCACATATTGCGAGGAGAAAGATACACTTTTCAGCAACTGATACTCGAAGGGAAGATAGAGGGTAGGAGAGGTCTGGGACGTAAAAAAATGTCATGGCTGCGCAATATTCGACAATGGACAGGAATCAACAGCTATGAAATGCTTCGCAATGCTGCTAAAAACAGAATTATTTAATCCTGACTATTTAACATCTCACCTGACAAGACGATGTACGGTGGACGCCTACGTAGAAAAGCACGGCACCTTAAGAAGATCTGTTATATTATTTGTCCCTTGGCATACAAATTTACTTTTGTTGGTATCTTTGAAAATACTAGAATTTTAGTTTTGAAGACATTTAGATGTAAACTGAACATTTCGCTATGGCCAAATATTTCATTTATTATATTTTGTAGTTCTTGTGCGTTGCTTGCTATTGGGACGCTATTAATAGCGTACTAATGTTGTTTATGCTGGTTCCGTTAATTTTGATTACACCTTGTACCTCGTCTAATGCTTCTCTGAATATAGATTCCAAATACAGATTAAATACTAGCGGTGATAAGTCGCAACTTTGTTGCACTCGCGTCGGATTCGTATACCTTCGGATGTTGTGTGCTCTATTTCAATTGCTGCCGTTTGATGCCAATATAGTTCTGAGATAATTCGCGAGTCCTGTTTGTCAATTCTGGTTGTTCTTAGAATTTCGATCATCTTTTGATGGTTAACGTAGTCAAATGCTTTTCGATAATCAATAAAGCATGCATATACATCTATATTCATATCTCTGCATCTTTGTTTTATTACATTTAAGCAAGGCAAAAAGACCTTCTCGTGTTCCCAATCCGTTTCGAAGTCCGAATTGAGTGTCACTCATCTGAAACACACACTTCTTATAAATTCTTTAATTATAATAATAATAAATTCTTTGGGCTCTTTTTTCTACCAGTAATTGATTATTTTTGGTTTTGAGTGCTTGTCTGTAGAATTGCCAACATGTCTTATTGTCTTATTTTTTTCTTCTTCCATATTGTCGGTACATATTAAATTAAATTATTAAGTAATTCCCCATTTATTTTTATTCTATATGGTTGACTATGGTTGGCAGTTTATTTATAAATAAATAATTGAGCAATATTTGGAATAAATATCTACACACACAATGTGTGCAACCCTAGCTCCGAGTGACATGTGTGTTCGAATAGAACAATAGGACCCACATTGGGACCCACAATGGGGCGATACCTATCTGACCCAAAAGCTGTAACCAACCACCTCTCCCCATCGTAGGACATAACGAATGATTAGGCTTTTGTACTGAGCGTTACTTTGGATGCCCTGGGTAATGGGACATCCTCTGTTTTACTTTGTGTGGTAAGGCCACGAGCTTTTCTATCTATGACTGATAGAATTTATTAATTGACTTGACTTTGGACTTGTGTCCCAAAAGTGTATTCCGGATAGATGGCTTTTTGTGTCGGTCGACCGTGCTAGGTCACTTAGCCGCCGAAAAGGCAAAATAAATTTTGTTCTCCTCGCCGGCTGAGTGCCGAAAGGTATCGAGCTCACGCTTGTCGCACGTGACCTCGATACTCAGGTTTCGCGATTGTAGGTCCTTTGACCTGCCTGGGGGGCTGTTTTGCCTGAGGGGCGTATTTATGTTGGTGCCTCAGAATTCACTTGATGTAGTTACATCGTTGGCATAACTGTTGTAACAGAGAGTTGTTAGTAAAGATTAAGATGAAATAATAATAGAAAGAAAGTAGCAGTGGGGGGATGGGCACTGCCGGAGTATACGGCCATCACACACCCTGTATATATATTTCTGGTTTTTATCTTTTAGAGTATAACTGGTTACAACTGGAATAAAATTCAAGTTTACGGCCACCAAAGTAGGTGGCGCCTCTGTACGATAACTACTACTGTAGTGAAGTTTTGGGAGACATTTGTTGGACTTTCCGGGTTTGAATTTATATCAGCCCAAGTGTCTAATGGGGCTGGGATGGGCCGAAATGATTCATAACACTTTATTGATACCGATTCGAGCACGGGAATTTTAACGAATTTGTCTTCCTAGGCCATATATTTAGCTATTTAATTCATCAAAGCGATAGCAGCCTTTGCTAGAAGATTTATTCTTTTACTTACACATTTCGCATAGACCAGAGGACACAGAAAACGATATTATCTCGTTCACGGCCGCCAAAGCAGGTGGCACCTCTGTGCGATAACTACTATTGTAGTGAAGTTTTGGGAGACATTCGTTGGACTTTCCGGGTTTGAATTTGTATCAGCCCAAGTGTCTGATCATCCTGGGATAGGCCAAAATTATTCATAACACTTTATTGATACCGATTCGAGCACGGGAAGTTTAATGAATTTGTCTTCATATGCCATATATTTGGCCATTTAAATCATCAAAGCGATAGCAGCTTTTGCTAGAAGATTTATTCTTTTACACATATATATTATTGTGATATTCAAAGTCTTAGTGCGCCAAGCAATTAATTAGCTAATTAATTAATTAAGTAATTAAAATTATTTAAATGATATGATTATGACTCTATCACACTTTTTAATTCTTTTATCTCAGGGTTATATTCGTGCTTCAATATCTATGCATTACATGTGAAAGGTAAGGTCCAAAGAATACCGGAATAATAAAAAAACCACATATATGATATAACACTATATATTGAAATAAAAATAATGAAATAAAATTCACACTCAAATGTTTTCAATAAACAATATCTCATATAATGATTCCCAAAATTTTGTTCTACGTACGTGAACCTTCAAAATTAATGGTACAAACAATATTAGTTAAAATCTCAAAATCCCAATTATTATTCTAAATCTCCTAATCAAAATATTTATATCTTTTCCAAAGTAATTGTAAAAATTGTGTTATCAATGAAAGAAAAAACTGCAGAAAAACAAAACTATCTCTCTATGATGATGAGTGGTCCAAATCCTTGTTCCTTGTAGCCTACACTATCTATTCTTAGCAGCTCCCTAGGTAATCAGCAATCTTACATCAAATTATTGCAAGTTTGTCATCCTTAATGATCTCCTTCAAATGCACGAATCGTTCAAATTATGCTAGCTTCTTCTCCTCTCAATAAACTGAATCTCTCGTTGGCCTGAGTGAAAAATGACTCTTGGAATATCTTCTCTTTACGATAAACTGAATCTCTCGTTGGCCTGAACAGTGACTCTTGGAATATAAGTAGAAAATATAACTTACAATCTTTTACTGGATCAGCTTCTGTCAGATACACTAACTACACGAAAACTCACAAACTTTCACTGCTACTGCTTCCTATCTCTGGGAAACTACCCGAGAACAACGGCCGTTCGCCTTCTACCCTTGGAAACCAACTGACTATCCTTTTTTCTTCCAAAACTAACTAAAGTCTCATTCTCAAACCAACCATCCCATCTTTTTCACTCTCATCCAATCAAAACGCGTCATACATCTCCCATTTCTTCATTTCGATAACACAAACCAATTTTTACCTACAATTATAAAATTTCCTAAAACTTATTTACAAAATAATCTTTTCCTACCAATTCTTAAGAACTAACAAAAACATATCTTTCTAAAATCTATTCTATTGTCCTAATTACTGCACAACATTTATTTGGAAAAACCGCTTCCATTGTCTAGGATTTCATTTAAGCTTATGCAGGTCACTCAAATATATTTTAACAAAGAAAATAATTTATGCTTATCTTACTTTTTGTTCAATACAGGTAATCCAAAATTAAAAGACTTTCCTTCTTCGAAATGTTTGTTGTTTATTATCCTACTTATCTGAATTATTTTAATTTTTTTGGAACTTTGAAATGTTTTAAGCAAACCAATATTTTTCTTGATTTTACATATCACAAGAATATATATATATATATATATATATATATATATATATATATATATATATATATATATATATATATACACCTCCTTGGTTTATCGGTTTGGAATTAATAAAATATTGTATTTGTTTTTCGAATGTTGTTTTAGTTTATTATCATTACTTTTTTTAGTTTGTTTTTTGTTTGATTGCATTTTAATAGTTGTAACTGATAATTTTGTAATTACATTAATAACAGAAATGCTATGACAATATTGTACTAGGTTGCATTATATAATTTTTAATCTCAATTTGTTTTTTTTTTTAGATATAAAAGAATGAGCGAAACCTCGCATCTTCAAGTAGCCCAATTAGTTGACTTCCTTCAGGGACCTGTAGTCACGCCTGATCTAACCAGAGATATTGACAGTTCCCGTGGTAGCACCACTATGAGTACCTTCAAGCCCAACCAGGTGTTCGGCTCCAGTTTAAGCTTGCAAGACATAGCTATCAACAACTTCACCAGCAACTACGATTCGAAATGCCATCTACCTCTCAATCCTCAATGGAAGTTCGAATACTCGCTGGTCAATAACTTGCCCTCTTCGGAATTCAACCCCGCTTCGTGGAAGAATAGCAAGGAGTATTTGAATAACTCAATATTCTTGGAAGATGACTTCTACCAGCTTGGGTTCAGGCCGCAAGATGAAATTACGACTGAGTTGTAGATACATTTTTGGTCAGTGGTAGCATTGACTAATGAAAACAGGGCAATTTTTAATAAATAACTAAAGAAACTTATAAAATTGTATATTTAAAATACAATTATTCTTTTGTAAATCACATATATTGCAAAATTAATTACGAAGGTAAAATTACATTAGAATATAAAGTTTCTACGATGTCAGTTGGACAAGTCATAAAAACAAAATTCGACACTCAAGTGTCGGCGTCTTTGTAAAACATAGGCGGCGCAATAGCAATTAAATAATAAACTTTTATTTTTAAATTAAGGTCTAATATTTTGTTAAACAGTAATAATATTGTTAATTATTCACATTTCTTTAAGAAGTGTAGAAGTGTGAAGTAAAATATTGTAAAAACCTCTAAATTTTAAAGAACCACTGGCATTGACATGAAATTTGTCATACACATATAGCTAACGTGTCAAAGAAAAAAAGTGATATTGTGCCGATGTGTATTTTTGCCCTGGGGGTGAGTACCTTCTTATGGGGTGAAAAGATATACATCCAAAATAAGTCCGGAAGTGGATAAACTGACTAATTCTAGGTAACTTTTGTTCTATAGAGGTTTTTACTAAATCAATACTTTTTAAGTTATTTGCGAGTGAATATATTCATTTTTCATCAAAAACACCACGTTTTTGGACGATTTCTCGCAAATAACTCAAAAGGTAAGTATTTTATGGAAAAAATGTTCGTAGCAAAAATACAGTTTATCAAAAAGTGAAAACAATGGTATATGTATGAAGTCTGTATACCCAGCAAAAGCAGAGTTATAGCTAATAAAAAATAGATTCTTACCTATTCGTCAAATTCCATATCGAATAATTCAACGTGAAATAATAAAAAAAAATGTTTTTTTTACTTTTTTTTTTAATTGTTTAAAGAAATCTTTATTTTTAATTTTTTAAAAAGTTTCTAGCATCAAACGTAAGCAAGTTACGCTCAAAACAAAGTTGATCCCTTTTTTTTGGTAAAAAATAATCATGAATATGATCTGTAAGTTTCATCGGTTTAAAGAGGTTATTTTTGAAAGATACTTATATGAAATCGGCCAATTCGTCTTACAGTCGAATTGTCTCTTGGGTTATAGATTAATCGAGAGATCACATTTACTTCGATACATAGAACATATTTTTGACAAGTTATGGAAGTCTTTGTAGAAATATTCAAACAATTAAACACTATCACTATCCGTGTGTCCAGAACTTGAGTCGTCGTTTGTGTTTATAACTACCGGTTCAATTGGTGGTAAAGTAGGATATTCTTTTTCTTTTACTTGAACATGCGCTACACAATTTTTCCGGTTACATAATTATTAATATTCGGTAACAGCTGTTCCGTTGCCAATTTTTCGAAAAGTTCAGCCGTCATATCCTCATGATAATTAGCTGATGACACTGTTTAATGTTTTTGGCCGATAATAACAAGGCATTAGGTACAAACCCGCTCTTAGTCCAGCATGTAGAATTATAATTATTTTTCCTCTCGAACAAGGAGTATTCAAGCAGCACTTTTTGCTATCATCCATCCAGCCATATTGAACTACATCATGGGTGTCAAACCACGTTTCATCAAGATACACAATGTCTCTATTGTCATCTCGATATTCTTTAATGTATTTACAACTTATTTTCTACTGTCTTAACTCAAACTTAACTAAAAGACAATACTACTGTTTGCACAAAAATATTAAAAATATACGTGAACTTGCTGTCGTACACGAAGATACTGAATATATCGTTTAGTATGAGAAACCTGAGAAGGCATTTTTAATCAGATAACGACCAAGTTTGAGCGTAATAACTTCCGAAAAATATGACTAATTACACTTCAGTAGTGCCCGATAAGATACGTAGAAAGTAATAAACCACAGCTGCAATGTGGACAATACCGTTAGTGATCAATTACAAATAATGTTTATATTTCTGAATTATTCGGGACTGGACCCTAAAAATTCCTTTACTTTTATTGAAATTTAAAATTGATGATTAAAAGTATATACATACATAATGCAAATGAAATGTAATGTGCTTATTAATTTGAGAACTAAAAAATAAGACTACAATTTTACAAATAAAATAATTTATATAATAAGTTTAAAATAAAATAAAATAAGTTTATTACGACGACACTGTTATTGATGCTTGCCGCCTTTGAAACATGAGAAGCAATTTTTACCTGATAACGGCAAAGCCAGATTTGGTATCAGTGTATTCACTTCCGAAAATTTTGACCAATTACATTTCAGTATTACCCAATAAGATACGTTCAAAGTAATAAGCCACACCAATATCCATGTGGACTAATACCAGGAGTAATCAATAATTAGATTTACAAAGAATTATCTTTATTTCTATGTTTGCCGTAGAATTACTGACCGGACCCCAAAAATTGTTCTTTCCCAATTAATATCGTAACAACTTTACACAACTTTGGAATAATCATTCGTCTAGCCCGAAAATTTAGTACATTTTTCCGTGTAAGATGAAATATAGCACACCATTGTTACTTTTTCATTTTATGTCATAGATCTTTGCAGTTTTTGCATTAATATTAATTATCGATTCTTTATAATTATCAAAATATTTTAAATTTTTCTTCCGCTAATGGACTAGTTATACAAAATTCGATGTTACACAATAAATATTTGTGCATGTTGTGTGCATATTGTGAATCTTGTATACACTGACCCGAACACTAAGTTTATTTTAAGTATAATAAAAAGTATTAGAAAAACTTCAATTTCAATAAATTATTTTTATTGTATGTTCAATAAAAAACCATTAAATAAAAAACGAATTCCACAATATTGACTAATATAACAACAAATAAAATTTACATTTTTGCATTCCTGAGTAAGACATTTTTCAAATCAAAAGCAGCAATCTCATTTTGCGGTATTTGTTTCTACTCGTTTATTAGCGCCTATTCTAACTCTACTACAGTTTCAAACTCGCCATAATTTTGCCTACTACCCTTCCCAAGTTGTCCCACACATGCTCTATCTGGTTAAGCATTGGAGTTCTAGGAGACCAGGCTATTAACTGAATGTCAACATCTGTAAAGTATTGCATTGTTATCCTGGCTATGTGCGCCGAGAATTATTCTACATCATTAGAAAATTGTTTCCTAAAAAATGCATATAAGGTAACTCATGTTCTTCCAGACATTCCCTAATGTACCTATCAGCATTAAGGACACCTGCCTACCATAACAAGATCTGTAAGTGCTTCCAAAGAAATGTCGCCCCATACCATTATACCTTCACCAACAATTCTAGAAGTTAAACAACATTGGTCATTGGCGTTTTCAAGGTCTTCTACAAACTCTTTGGCGGCCATCAGGTAAATATCTCGTAAAACGAGATTCCTCTATAAACAGAACGTTTCTCCAATCTTTTATATGCAATTTCCAATATCCACGCATTTCCTTATGTCTATTTCTTATGTGTATAAGCCGTTGCCGATCCGTAGTTCCGCTTTTTGATTCCAATTTAGTTGTTGAATCATTCCCATGTCTTTGTCATTGAGTCCAATTTCGTTTAACGTCTGTATCAATAGTTCATGTCTGACGTTCTCAAATGCCTTTTGATAATCAATGAAGCAATTGAAAAAATCTTTTGTTTGGCCGTTGCGTTTCTGAGTCAGCAACTTCTGTTGCTGCCCAAGCCATTTTTAAAACCAAAACCGTCTTAAGGGTTTTTAAACTAGATTGAATGTTCTATTTCTGACTCTAATATTGGTGGTCCAGTTAATTGTATGTTTCTATCATAAGCATTTATGGTTTTTCATATTTTTCTGCCTCTACTTACTCTACCTTACTACTTTTCTACCTCTACTGCTTCTACTTACTACTCCTATTTCTTACATATTGGAAACTCAGTAAGTCTCAATTCACTTTGTCGTATTTGAAATGCAAGTTTTCTCTTCCAGCGGTACTGTTAAAAATGTTTTTTTTAAAGGATCACCTTAAAAGGTTTTTAAAAAGATCATCTTAAAAGGTTTTTAAAAGGATCATTACCAAGAATCGCCTTTATTCATATCATTTTGATGGGACATTACTATACATCCGTGTCAGTATGTCGTAAAAAGCCCCTTTTTTATTTTCATTGTCACCTTTTGATGGTACATGAACGTTAATTAATGTGATGTTAAACATTGTTTCTTACACAATCGTCAACAATAAACCCCAGAAGTGTGTTGGCAGTTTACCATTTCCATTTCATCTGATCTGTTCAACTACGGCAATTTTTATATTGTACCTTTCCAGTTCATGTGTGCTTATTCTTGTATAATATATGATCTATGCATATCTAAGCCATATTGCCTATATTCCAATTAGTTAAAACGAAATCATTGTTCCCTAGTGTCCCATGTCTCTGCCAAGTCGTCTTATTTGTAAATACATCATTCCGATGTATATATTATCATAAGAGTGTTTTTACGAGATATGCTTATTATATATTTAAGAATAAGGGTTTTTTGATGGGGTCACCTCCCATTAACCCCGCCCAATTTCAATTATTTCCATTATTCTGTTGATACTTGGTCGTCAGTGTCTTGTTAGTTATCTAACAGAGAAGCACCACGTGAAGGTTAGATTGCCATTTGATTAGAAGTTGACAGTCGCTTAATACTCCATTACTCCCCCATGTAAAAAGCTTTTAATTGATAAAAAAAATATGAAGACAAATAATATCGAAAATAATTTGAAGCTGGAAAGTAATAGAGAAGTGTTATATAATTCATATTGAAGGCGGCCGCAGCTCATTGGCTATGGTACTGGCTTACCAAGCCGGACTACCTGGGTTCGATTCCGGGTACAGACATCAGAAATTTTTTAAATTCTAATTTAACTGAGCCGCCACCATGCTTAAAAGAGCACGTAAAGCCGTTGGTTGCCTGCAATGTAAGTAGTCATTAACACTATAATCCTGAGCTAAAAGGTTAGGCGAATGGAAGATGTACAATAAACCAATTGGCTTAAGTATTGCCAGCTTATTATCACAAATGGCTTCCGAAAACAAAAATCATATTATATGAAGACTCATCTTTGATTATAAAATACTTGAGATTGAAAAACTGATTGGAGAATATTAAAACAAATGAAGGAGATAATTGTCTCAGAAATAAGTAAATACCTATGTATTTATAACAAAATGTATGTATCTATAACAAAAGTACATAGTGTAGAGAAATACTTTATATTTAAAAAACATTGTCGCAATTATGCCCTAAAATTAACAATACACCTGAATACTGTAACAGTCCCAGGTAGTACTTCTAGCAAAGCTGCCACTGTACCTGTTCAAACCAAAACATACTAGTCAATTAATTTTTTTACCTTTTTACATATTTTTTAGTTTAAGAATTTAGATTTATGATTCCTGTAAATTTATTAAGAAAATGTACAGTTTGCTAATAAAATATCGTATTAAATGTTGTTTTATTTATGTTTAAAATTAAAATATTACAAGACCTTGTAATTTATGCATCAGTGGTTATCACTTCACCCCATTTGCCGTAATCACATTTTTGGCCTGTTTTCTATTCTTTCCATTATCACTTCGCCTACTTAATATTCCTCTTTTTACTGTACATTAGGTATACAAAGTATTTCTTTGGTATATATCAATATCCTATTTATTGCTTATATTATTGGTACTTGATTTGACCATGTCTGATATTAGCCCATCATTTTTTCATATTTTGTATTACTGCCTGTTTTTTGACTTGTTTTTATCCCTCTTGTTAGTTGTAGCCATGTAGTTCTTTTCGATATTAATTTTGTTTGTATTGTTCCCTGTATTCAAGCATTTTTCTATACCTAATTTCCTAAAGAAATTGTAAAATGAATAGTTTTACTAATGGTTTTATTTTCGATGGTTAAATCGTTGATCTTAGTTTTCGGAGATGACGGAATGGATCCAGTTGCGTATATCTCAATGAAACTTATTGTTTTCGATTCGTAAGAGTGTCAGGAAATCTTTTGAACAAAAATGATGATGTGGAAATGAAAATTTCATTATTGAACAAGGAAAATGCATAAATGTGTAATTAAGAAAAAATTGACACAAATGAGTTCAATATTACTACTCGGGAACAGTCTTTGAGCCCCTAGATGCTCCTGGCCTGGTCTTATGTAGTTTTGTGAAAATTCGATATAAATGAGTGCAAACTCGTTACTCAGTGGTTTTTGGGGTCGCTGAATATTTATATTATGTCGGGGATGGTCTCCGAGGCACCTAGTACCCAGGATGAGCGTGGTCTCCTGGAGTTTGTCTATCAGAGTGCAATGGAAACTGATTGTGTATTGAATTTCCACAAAACTCAGTGTTCAGTGACGCCAAAATTCCCCGAGTAATTGTATTGAACTCATTTCTGTCAATTATTTCCGAATTACAAATTTATCATTTTTAATCACTTCGAAATGCACTTAGGAAAATGTATTTTCCTAAGTGCTAGAAGATTCATATAATATTTCAACAAAGTATGGAATAAAAGCAAGATTGAAAGTGATCATTCTTGGCCAAGCAAAAATGTCAAAGATAAATGGGAAGCACAGAAGCTAAGGTACTGTAAAATAGATTGGTTCGATACTGAATGTAAACAGGTTTTACAACCATTGTAGACGAAATAAATCGAGCCAGACTGTGCCTTAAGAACGTAAAAAAAGCAAAGAAAAACAAATAATATGAGTAATCTTTTTCAGAAGAGTTGAAAGAATATGGGAAAAATGGAAATATAAGAACTCTTACAAGAGAATTTAAATAGTTCTTCCAACTAAAGACCGAAATAATTAAGTATAAGGATACCGTATGATTAGTGGAAGAGAAGAGATAGTTCAAAGAAGAGCATAACATTTTGAAAAACTATTTAATGAATGCGAAACATACTATTTCGAAAGAAAAATATGTAAGCTATAATTATGTGAACAGGATGAAGCAAGCGACGCTGATTTAATGAAAAGATTTAACGATCCATTATAGATGAGGTATATCAGACGATCAAAAATATGAAAAATAACAAATCTCCAGAAGAAACCGAATTTCGAGCTAACATATGGAAGTTAGGAGGTAATATTTTGGCTGAGAAAATGCACAACCTTATAACAGATATCTGCAGTAAAGCAGTAATACCATCCAATAATATGGCATCTTCACAAGAAAAACGATTCTCTGGATTGCGCCAGCATACTGAATTCGGAAGTCAAAAAGGCAATACAGCAAGCCAAAAACAATAAAGCACCTGGACCAGATCAAATCACTGCTGAGCTACTTAAACTTTTGGATGAGGAAAGCACTGCCTGCTTAACCACTTTCTTCGACAAAATTTACAACGAAGGAAAAATACCAGATGATTGGTTAGAATCACTGTTTATAACATTACCAAAGAAAAGCAGGCCCACGAAATGCAATGATTTTAGACTAATCAATTTGATGAGTCACACACTGAAGATACTCTTACGAATTATACAAAACCGAGTATTCTTTATATGCGAAAGTAGGATGGGTGATAAGCAATTTGGATTTAGAAACGGTCTAGGAACTAGAGAGGCACTATTCTGTATGCGTGTTCTATTACAAAAAAGTTGTGAATTCCGAAAGAAGGTTTATGTTTGTTTCATCGACTTCGAGAAGGCGTTCGACAGAGTACAACACGATACACTTTTCGATTGCCTACGGGCAACAGGACTTGACCACTACGATATAAGACTGCTGAAATACTTATATTACAATCAAGTAGCCTCTATCCAAATTGGAGACAGTCCGACTGAAAAACTGTGCATCAAACGTGGAGTACGGCAGGGTTGTGTTTTGTCACCCACTCTTTTTAATCTGTACTCTGAAGAAATCTTTAGGGAGGCTCTGGATGACAGACAAGAGGGAGTAAGACTAGGTGGAGAAGTAATCAACAATATTAGATACGCTGACGATACAGCCATTCTTGCAGAAAATTTACAAGATCTCCAAACATTACTAAATCTAGTCAGTGAAGCAAGCTATCGGAAAGGCCTTAAAATTAACATTTCAAAGACAAAGTGGATGGCAGTTGGAAAGATCAATATAGATCAAGGTCTGATTTCTCTTAATGGAGAAGAGATCGAAAGGGTAAATCATTTCAAATACCTTGGCACCTGGTTAAATGTAAATTGTGACTCTGATGAAGAGATAATAACCAGGATTGAAATATAACGTAAGGCTTTTATGACCTGGAAACCAGTTTTATGCAACAGAAACCTGTCGATGAATATTCGTAAGAAGGTCCTGAAATGTTGTGTGGTCCATCCTATTGTATGGTTGTGAGACATGGACGTTAAAACCCACAATGCTAAACAAGTTAAAAGCATTCGAATTGTGGTGCTATAGACGAATCCTAAAGATATCGTGGGTTTCGCTCACTTCCAATGAAGATGTTCTTCAAATGATCAATTCAGAACGTCTCCTCATAAACACCATAAAGAGAGGAAAAACGGCAATTCGGCCATATAATTAGAGGACCTAAATACCATCTACTTCACCCTATAATACAAGGAAAAGTTGAAGGAAAGAGATGGATTGGTCGAAAGAAACTTTCATGGCTGCGTAATATTAAGGCCGTATGACACTATGCATTTTCTTGTATCATTTCTTATATCGTTTCTGATATAGAAAGTTATTTATGTTTTCTTGTACGTACATTTTTGCCCTGTATGACACTATGCAAGTTCTTTTACCAGAAACTGTATGTGATTTGGCACATGATTGGTCGAAATTTTGACACCTATAAAAATAGAACTGCAGTACCTGAGGCACCGAACAAGGCCTGAGGACCCCAAGCTACTGGGGACTGAGAACATATGCTACTGTTTATTTTTTAAAAATACTGTGGTGCAAAAATAAAATAAATAAAATGTCCCAATATAAAAACTAAATTGGAAACCACAATTTTTGAAGATATTCAACAGGTTGTAATGGAAGACAGTAATAATAAATAATTTGGTTGTAATAATTTATTTTGGAGATATAAAATAATCTTTAAACTAATCACGAATTTTTAGTGCGGTTATGTATTGTTTTTAGTAAAATATCGCCTCCTACTTTCAGTAGTTCCGATGCTATTTGATACAATCACTGTGATTTATTGTTTTTCAATATGGCTACTGATGTTCTAATCTTGGTTATTGTTGGTGGGCACTTTTCTCTGATGTCTGCTTGGCCTAATTGTATGTATACATCAGAGATACTTACATATCTCTGGTATATATCAAAGTTCTCTTCCAGCCATAGAGAAATAAAAATAATAATTATTTTTATTTCTCTATGCCTCCATCCGCCAATATGACATGAAAGAAGTTTTACGTTTTAGCGGCTTTGCGCACAAATTGGCGCATTTCTTGTACAAGAAAATGCAGCGGACACAAATTCTTGTATCGTTTCTGATATAAGAAACTATACGCCTATATGACACTATCCATTTTTTTGTTATATCAGAAACGATATAAGAAATGATACAAGAAAATGCATAGTGTCATACGGCCTTTAGACAATGGTGTGGTTCCACAGTAGAAGAATTATTTCGCGCAGCAGCCGACAGAGAAAGGTTTCAGGAAATTGTAAACATGATGACGGTCAACGTCTGAATATGGATTCCGAAGAAGAAGAAGAAGGATTGTTGCAACTAGAGAAATTTTCGAAAAGATATACGAATAACTGAATTCAATTGCTTAAGCTATCTTGGGAGACAATTACTGTGATTTCATATCCACGATCGACCAGTTCTTCTGAGTAGGACAAATTTTAGAGAAGTGTTATGAATATGACGTCAATGTACACCAGTTATATATAAACCTCAGAATGGCAACGACACAGTCAGGAGAGGAAGACTTGCGGGCGCGTTAATGAAACTCAGTACATCAAACAAAGATTGGTTAGAATGACACTAGCGATACCAAAAGTCTTGAGAGAGTGCATGAGAGAAAGTCAGAACCATTCCGAATCAAGACTGAAGTGGCACAGGAAGGAATACTTTCTACCACACTTTTGAACTGATTGTGTATTGAATTTCCACAAAACTCCTCATGGCATCCGCGTTCAGTGACGTCAAAATTCCCCAAGTAATAGTATTGAACTCATTTCCGTTCGAAATGCACTTAGGAAAATGCATTTTCCTTGTTCAACAATCCAATTGTCATTTCTACATCATCATTTCTGTTCTCAAAATGTCCTGACACTCTTACGAATCGAATGCAACAAGTTTTATTGAGATCCATACAATTGTAAAAATTTGGTAGCTTTTTACTGCTTCATTGCCTGTATTTTGGGTATTTATTTTAAGAGTGTTATTACAGAGTGCTTTACGTAGGTAGATCCCACAATAGATTTTTTTTTTCAAACCATGTATTCTTCGAATTGGTACACTATCTCAATAATAGGGCAGATATAATTCCGAGGTACATAAGTGTTTTTTTTTAATTTTGGATTTTAGTGGAAAAAATTGAAGATTTCGGGTGAAATGACTTAAAATAAATTATATTTACATAACTAATCACACAACAATGCCAATACGAATCTGTAAGCTTCCATGACTAGTGTCAAAAACAAATTAATCGTCTTCCGAGTTTGGAAGTGATCTTTTTATACGACCCGTATGTGAGTCTATCTTAACGTGTTACTGCCTTTGTAAGTCGCTCCTTCAAGAGCAGGGGAGGCCTATATGAGTACGGTAACTCGAGTGGGTACTCAACATAACGGAGATGAAACATGAGGATTCACATCTGAATACGTTAGTTCTGAGTTATTGTATGTGAATTGTTCCCTCGGCTGTTGATGACGATTTCCTTATAATCTGCAATGAAATGGAACTGTAAATAAATTAAGCAGGTAGTGTAATGAAATGCAAAACCTTTATAAACTAGGTTTTAATATACAAGAAATTAGCATTGTTTTGTTTGAATGAATAACATGACAATTACATATGACATTAACTAAAACTAAGATGACAAATGACAAACACAGTTCACAGACCACAGGACATTCACCCCAACTTTATTTTTGAACAAAGTCTTTAAGGTAAGCAGGAGTGTTTCTTTCCCTGGTACCTCTTCTAATAAGACTGTGTTTATTTTCTTCCTCTAAAACACTTTCAATATGACCTTGATCTTCCAGAATGTTAACAGGAGAAATATTTGGATTTTCCTCACATATACTCAATCTAGGGCTTGGTGGATCTTTGATAAACTGTTCATTAGAAACCGCAGATTCCGATCCACTAACACAGTCCAGAGATGCATCTCCTCGTGGTGCAAGTTGTCTTAAGGCTACTGTTGTTTCTTTACCATCTTCACGTCTAACAACAGCATAGTTTGGATTTGCTTCAATTAGCTGTACTTCTTCAACGAGGGGTTCATATTTGGACTGCCTCACATTTTTTTTCATAAATACTTTTCCGGGGGTTATCAACCATGAAGGAAGTGCAGCTCCATTTATAGCTTTTCTGGAATGATGAAACATTCGCTCATGAGGGGTACTGTTTGTAGATGTACACAAAAGAGAACGAATTGAATGAAGAGCTATCTCAACTACTTCTTCCCACTGTTCAGTTTTTAAATGTTTAGATTTTAATGCAAGAGAAATAGTTTTCCATATAATTCCATTATATCTTTCTGTCTGGCCATTTCCTTCAGGATTGTAAGATGTTGTTCGGCTTGTTGGTATTCCTTGTGAATGGAGAAATGTTTTGACTTCTTGAGACATAAATGCCCCCCCTTGGTCTGAATGGATATAACTAGGCATTCCAAATAAAGAGAATAAGTTTGTAAGACACTTCACAACAGTTTTCGCTGAAACATCTTGACATGGATATACAAAGGGGAATCGAGAATATTCATCAACAATTGTTAGGATATATTTGTTATGAGATCTAGATGGAAGCGGTCCTTTAAAATCCAGAGACAATCTTTCAAAAGGCGAAGTAGCTTTAATTAATCTCCCTTGAGTTTTCAAAAACTTTGGTTTTATTTCTGCACAGATAGGACAGCGATTGGTCATTTCACGGACTTCATCAATAGTATATGGTAAGTTGCGTGTCTTTATCCAATGGACCATTCTGGTGATTCCTGGATGACACAAGGATTGATGTAGTTCAAATAGACTTGGTCGAGGATTTATTGAACAGCTCACTCGTGAGAAAGTATCTGGCACTACATTCTCAACTCCTGGTCGGTACTGAATATCGAAACTGTAGCATGATAATTCAAGGCGCCATCTGATAATCTTCTCATTTTTTATCTTACTAGTGTGGCGCATATTGAACATAAAAGAGACAGACTTTTGATCAGTTATAAGTCGAAAATGTTTACCTATCAAGAAATGTCTCCATTTTCTAAGAGCTTCCACTATTGCATAAGCCTCTTTTTCCACTGATGAATGATTTCTTTCACTTTTTGATAAGGTTCTTGAAAAGAAAGCAACAGGTCTTCCTCCTTGGCTAAGAGAAGCAGCAATACAAAAATCTGAAGCATCAGATTCAACGATAAAAGGAATCTTGTCATCAATTGTAGTAACAGCTGAAGAAATAATTTCAGATTTAAGAATTTGGAAAGCTTCAGCTGCTTGTTCTGTTAAAGGAAAAGTATTGCATGTGACTAGTTTTTGTATCTTTTCTGAAAATTGTGGGATAAATTTGGAATAATGTGCAAACATTCCGACAGCTCTCTTTAGTGATTGTGAATCGTTTGGTAAGGGTAACTTCTTTAATGGTTCAAGTCTTTCAGGATCAGGTTTTAAGGTCTGATTTTCTATTTGATAACCCAAAAGTTTGATTGAATTTAGTGTATAAGAACTTTTATTTTGATTTATTGTTAGATTGTATTTCTTCGCTACTTCCATAAATTTATTAAGATTTTCATTATGTTGTTGTTGATTTAATCCACAAACCGTAATGTCATCAAGATATGCATACACACCTTTTAAATGTTCGGATTTAATAATACCATCGATAACCCTTTGAAAACAAGCCACTCCGTTGGTTACCCCAAAAGGAATCCGGCAAAATTGGTATAGTTGGCCGTTGGCTTCAAAAGCAGTGTATATTTTCTCTTCATTTTTAATTGGAATTTGATGGTATGCATTTTTAAGATCAATAGTACTGAAGACAGAATATCTTGCTACTTTTCTAACAATATCTTCAACATCTGGGAGAGGATAGGCATCTAAGTAAGTAAATTTATTAATTGTTTGTGAATAATCTACCACCATTCGCTTTTTGTGTGTTTCACTTTTTGTAATAAGTACTTGTGCACGCCAAGGAGAGTTGCTTTCTTCTATGATTCCATTCGATAGCAGATACTGTATCTCGTCAGATATGAATTTTCTATCTTCAGTTGAAAATTTTCTTGATTTAGTTGCCCTCGGTTTGCAATCATTTGATAGATTGGAGAATAATTTGGGTGGCTCTATATTTAAGTATGCCAAACTACAAATGTTATCTATATGATCAATAACTAAAGGCATTTTTGAGCCAGCAAAAGTGATTTCTAGAGAAGAATGTTGTTTAAGCAAGTCATGACCTATAACTACATCAGCACATAAATCTTGAATTATTGATAATTTGACATTTTTATATGAATGTTCGTTTATTTCTAAATTAACAAAGCAGTGTCCTGAGATAGTCGTTCTGAGTGCTGTTGAAGCCATTATTATGCTTGCATGACTTCTAAATGTTTTCACGTTTATAGACAATGCATAATTCTTACTGATATATGACTCAGAACTACCTGTGTCTATTAAACTTTCAGCTGTATTTCCATTCACCTTTATCTCAGTAACACTTTTAGATAAGCATTGAGGGGCAGCAGCAAGATTTCTAACATTCGAACTAGATGTAGTAGTAGCTAAAACAGCAGCTGATACTGAATTGGGCATCTGAAGCCTACATACCTTGGAAAAATGTCCAACTTTCGAGCATTTCTTACAAACTTTGTCTCTAGCAGGGCATAGGCTACGAGGATGCCTTTCAGTTGATCCACAAAAGTAACATTTCCAACTTTTCACAGCAGCAGAAGTATAATTAGTGTGCTCTCTGGTTTCAGAAGAAATTGCATTAATAATTTGTACAGGAGTTGTATAAGCCTCAGAGTGTTTTGAAGCTGACTCCAGAGACTGGGCTTTTACTATGGCATCTTGCAGAGTAATAGTGTTGTTTTCTAGTAAACGTTGTCTTATGTCATTAGAAAGAATGCCATTAATAAAAGAGTCTCTTATATAATCTTCTCTATTTTGGTCTGCAGAAACGGCTAGAAAATTACAGTCTTTGGAAAGCACTTTAAGATGTTGAACGTATTGACCTATATTTTCACCAGTTTGTTGTTTTTTTGTCATTAGGATATGTCTGGCAAAAATTTCATTTTTGGGTTTAACAAAAGCTGCTTCAAGAATACTTTTGGCTTCAGAATACTTTCTACAATCAGAGATGAGTTCATAGATATTGTTGCTCACGTAATTTACCAGTAGTTTGAATTTCTCCTCCTCTGAAACATCAATCACAGAGGAAATAAAGTTTTCAAAGGTAGCTTTCCAATGCATCCATTCTTGAGACGATCTAGGAGAGTTAGGATCAGCATCGAATCTGTCTGGTCGTAGTAGCTTATCCATATTTGATATTTCTTGTATATTAAATTGTAATGAAATGCAAAACCTTTATAAACTAGGTTTTAATATACAAGAAATTAGCATTGTTTTGTTTGAATGAATAACATGACAATTACATATGACATTAACTAAAACTAAGATGACAAATGACAAACACAGTTCACAGACCACAGGACAGGTAGATCCGCCACATTTGTGTGGAAGTTCAAATTTTCATATTTTAAATCCGATTATTTTTAGAAATATGTCTGCTGATACCTCGTCGAGGTGAAACACCATCATATACATAATATATAGAACAAGTAACCATTTGTCATAGATATACTAATACTATAGTTTAATCGATGATTATACCATAGTATAAAAAAGAACTGTGGTTAAACTGTGATTATACTATTAAATAAACTTCATTTCTAGTTGTATGCAACCAGTACTTCTTTGTAAATTGACTTGCAACTTGCAATAAGGAATTAAACATATCTTTGAGAGCCATCTATACGATAATCTCTGAACTAACTTTCTCTATCCTCTTCTGTCATCTACCGGCAAAAATCACAAATGAATCAAAAATTTGACTCAATCGGTAAATAAAATTCACCAAAACACATAACTGTCGAACTCCGCCTACTTTTCATATTCAGCCGGTCAGTGACCAATCTACGTGTAATGCAGTTACAGCGTTTGGGCACGCTCTTTTGTGGTGTGCAATAGTTTAGAGAATTCATTTTTATTTTTATCACATTTACAATTACCAGGTAAGCCTAAAAAATGTCACAAATATCTAGAATTGACTGTAGTAACAGCATTTTCATTGTTATAAAAATCGGCTCCACCACAGGCGTTGTCTACATACCTAGATTGACATATGCAAGATAGGTTTTGTTTTTAGTTTTGTGTTTTGACATTGTTTCATAAATATTTATAGTGTTTTAAATTGTTAACTCTGTATTTGTTCATTTAAAATCTTCAGACGATTTTACAAGCTTTTAATGGTCTTCAATTTATTTTAGGATAAGACAGTAAACACAATGTTTAAGTTTATAAAGGCTAAAGGGCCCCATCAAAGTGCTGAGCGGCAAAAATTGCAGAAAGAACTCTTTTTCTATAGAAGGGTAAGTTTTTACTTTACAAATACCTTTTAAACAATTTGATAATCTTTAGACACACAGTGCTTTGAAATATTAGTTCAATACCTGATCAACTTTATCTATTCTTATCAATATAAATATCAGCAGGATAACAGGTGTTTGATAATACCTGGTAATTTTCATGGTAAGGTAAATATTGGGCTTATTCTATTATTCAAGATAAAAATTTCAAAATGTTTGGCAGAGTGGCATGATCTAGTTGTAAGGTTTCATAAAAAATGTTTATTCTGTTTTGTAATTGGGTTATACCTTAGATATCTTGAAAATAAACAGTATTAATCAAAATTTGTTGAGAAATAAGTAACCTTGGTACCTGAGGAAATCAAATATTATCAGGTTATGTAGGCTGTAAATTGTTATTAAATGACTAGACTTAAACTTTTATATCTAGTGATCTTTAGCTCAATTATTTTTCAGAGATTTTAATATGTCCTTTATTTGAAAAATAAAATATTTTATATGCACTTGAAAAAATTAAATGCATTACTTATACTGAATGACATGGTACCGAAATATAAAGTGTTTTTCAATACATTAAGTATGGGCATTATTAATTTTAATGTCACAAAAAGTCCACTTTTTTCAGACATACCTTTAGTGCCATCTCTATAATTGATGGTGCATTTTGTCCAATTGATATTATATCACAAGTGTTTTCTAAAAGTAGGTTTTACATACACTCAGTAGGCACAGAAAGTGTTTTGCGAACATGTCTTCTGTGATGCTTTTACCTGATTCAAAGCATATAAATACAATAAACTGCATAATTTACATTCATCAAACTACAAAGCAAGCTTTGTCATCTCAGTTTTTAAATAGATTTTGAAACTGTTTCCTTTTGTCATGGTTAAATTAATTATTGCATTTGTATGGGATAAAACACACAATTGATTATGTGTATGTACATTTTACATTATTTATTTTGACTTGTCCATTTCGAAACTGGTAATTGCTTTCAAAAATTATTATGTAGAGCATTGGAGCTTTATAGCAGCCAATTTGTTCACAAATGTCATTGCCCATATTTATGATTTTAATTTTGATAGTTTTATCAGACAGTGATATATTTTTTTTCTTGTCTGTCTACTAATTCACATAATTTAGACTAGAGGTTCCCAAACCTTTTTCTCGCAGCCCTCTTGTCATGTTCTTTAATTTTAGACAGACCCCCTGCTATTCATGTTGAAAGATTTAAATTTAAATAAAAATATAGTAACTGTTACATGAGAAAAACTAAGCAAAAAACAAATCCATTTATTGGGAAGTATGAACTTGATGGTTTAATGATAAATTGTCAATAATAATTTAGTTAGGTTAAATCTTAAATCTCCTTGGTTAATGATGTGATTTTCTTACTTTTTTATTATGGTATCTATAACTGCACTTCTTTCTACTAGGCATGAAGATCCAAAAGCAATTAAAAACTTTCTCGTGGCATTCAATAATAAGTTATTCCATAATAGTAATAGGTACATATATCTTTTTGAAGCCAGATTTGTTAATAACTGTTTTTAAACTGTACCTTTAAGTTCTTTGTTAATGCTTATTCCAATCAATTCTTCTTGTAATGTAACATCCATTTCTTCAAATCACCAAATACATTGATAATCTATATCCAGTATGGTATTAACAGCCTCAAAATATCCTCAAATCTAGTTTCAAATGCTGAATAGATGGCATTCAACTGTTGGACATAGATTGAAACATTGTCTTTGTTAAAACTTTCGAACAACCTCATATACTACACTTTTAGTTAAGCACAACCCGACGTTCATTTTACACCCCTCGAGAGGGATGCTGGTAGTGGCAAGGATAAGACAGTCATCACTAGAGTCGCAACAGAACATCATTACGCTAAGGACGCTATTTTTAAATTTATTGTTTACAACATATTTTACATGTGCCTTTTTACTTCAATACAGTTTAATTTTAAGTGATTTGTTTTGTATTATTACGTGAAATTCTAATAAGATTTAACTTACATCCATACAGTCTTCCTGGCAGATTATCTTGAATAAATTGAAGAACTGGATAAATTCATACTGTCCAATCTCTTTTTGTCTCAATTTTTCTCTTTAATAAAGTTTCTTTAAAATGTTTATCTTTACCATCGAGAAACTCTAAAACAGTTTCAAATAGTGTAAAAAATCTTATCAGGCATATCCCTTTCGACAGCCAGCTTATATTAGTGTGAAAAAGTAATGGTAGAAGTGTGGAAGTTCTTGTCGTTTTCTTCACACAACTGCACAAATAATCATGTATTCAACACATTGTTTCGGATTTGGTTTACTGCATCAATAACAAATTGGAAAGATTCATGCAATCTTACATATAAATTTTTAGCAACTAAATGTTGCCTCTGGATGACACAGTGTATTGCTAATACTCCGGGTACATTTTGTTTTAAAAAACTGATAAAACCACAATAACACCCAACCATAGCAGTTGCTCCATCTGTAGCTACCCATATAATATTTGTTAGATGAAAGATTTAATTTTTCAAAGAAGTAAGCCTTCAAAACATAAAATATTGATTCGCCTTCAATATAGGTTGTCAAAGTCCTCGCAAATAGCAATCCTTCGTGGATATTTTGATCCATAATAAAACAATCATATGCAAATAATAATGCTTCATTAACAGGTAAAATTGAGTCATATAGATAAATGGGTCATTTGCAAATAATTACACAAGAATATTTTAACATCATAACTCATTTCATTAATACATCTTTAAATTGTGTTGTTGCTTAATAAAATTGTTTTAATGATATCATATGCAGGTTTGTGTTAGAAGAGTTTTTAAAACTTTATGGAAAATATCAGTGGAATAACAGTGGCATAAAGTGGAAATAACAGATAGTATATTTAAGAGAATCCAGTTAAAAGATATATTACTAACAGTACCTTGTCGATTTATAAGTTGCCATGAAAGAAATGAAAAATTCACTAAAAAAAATTATTCTTTTTATACAACATTATACATAATACTTTTCGAGTTTATGCATGTAAGGGCAAATTATATTGCTACCCAAATGAATGTTCTTATTACTTCAGCCATGAATTATTAACTGTGATTATAATAGCTATTCTCATCCTTTTACCTTCAGAATGATTAGAAACCAGTAATGCTTAGTAAGCATTATCAGCTTAGCAGTAAGATTTTTTTTCTTCCTAGTAATTTGATATACATTTTGAATGGATCGGTTAACCGCCTCTGCTTAGTTCAGATTTACTTATAATGCATATTTTAAATATTTCATAGATAGCATTATTTCATAGTGACAAAAAGATGTTGAAAATTTGTTCAAACATGTGGACAAGTGTTCAGTTGATCATAAAACTTTTTAGCAATACCGTCAAAACTCTTAGATTCTTACCGTGTAATCGAAGTTTTATACACACTACTCAACAATTGAAGTGGATAATTTTAAAATTCCTAAAATTAACAAATAAAACTATTTTTCAAATAATTGCCTGTACTATACTCTATATGTTATCTTTATTGCCAATATTTTTTGCATGTGGTTTTTTTCTCCCTATTCGTTTTGGCCATTATCTCGTACAAAGAGAGAAATGTTGTTCCAAACATGAATATATCATTAGTATAAAAGTGCTTGTATTGGCTTTTATCAGTTGTCAATAAGTCAAGAAATCTATTTATCACAAAAACATTATGCCGCAAAGACGTTTAGAACTAGACATGCAGCTCGAGCAATTAGTGTGTTGGATCCAACAAGGCATAACTCGACAAAAGGTTGCTATGAGGCTAAATGTGTCGCAAAGTGTGATAAGTCGTGCATGGAATCGGTATGTAGCAACTGGATCTGCAACATACAGGCATGGAGGAGGAAGAGAACGAGTCGGCAAGACCGTTTTGTAGTTCTGACGGCAAGAAGAAACCCAACGCCCGGCTTCCAGAATTAACAGTATCTTCAGGTATGCTACTGGACGAGCGATTTCCAGTCAAACTGTCAGAAGACGGTTACATGCATCCAATTTAAGGGCTAGACGGCGGGCTACCCATCCACGACTAACTAGGGAGCAGCGTGCGTGAAGATATCGCTGGGCGATGGAACACTATCAGTGGAATTTCGAAAATTGGAGGAATTGTCTCTTTACTGACGAGTCCAGATTTCGTTTGTATATGAATGATGGCCGAATATTGGTGTAGAGGGAAAGGGGACAGCATTACAATGAAAATCTGAGAGCCCCAACCACTCTTTTTGGAGGTGGATCCGTTTGCGTGTGGGGAGGCATATGTTTTGACGGTCGCAATGACTTAGTCGTCTTAATTAATGAGACAATGACTGCTACACGATATCGAGACAGAGTCATAGTACCAATAGTTGTTCCATTTTTTGGTGCAATAGGGGAACAATTTGTTCTGATTGATGGTAATGCTCGCCCTCACCGTGCGAGAATTTTCAATGAGTGTATAGAAGCTCATGACATTACAAGAATGGAGTACATGTTCACCTGATATGAATTGCATTGAACATGTTTGGGCCGAAATGTCTAGGCAACAAAACAGGCTCCTTCAATCGCCTCAACCCTTAGATCAGTTCGTCAATACATTACGCGCGATTTGGAAACGTATACCGCAGCAGTTCATCAATAATTTAATAAGAGGTCTTCCAAATAGAGTTAGGGCACTAAGGCGACCCAGAGGTGGTCCCCCACACTATTAATTTTTCTTTTCGGGATATTAGACATTGAGCAGGAATAGAAATTTTAGGTTGTTAATTTTACAATTTTTGTTTATTTTCTATTTTTTTTTCTTGAAGAATTTCTTTCTTTCAGTTCATCTGTATGAAAATACGAAGTAAAAAATAAATCCTTATGTATATCACTCCATTTTTCTATTTGACCTTATGAACAAAAAATAAAATACACATTTTCATAATATCCACTCAATTGTTGAGAAGTGTATATTCAAATATTTATGTTGAAATATTAAAAATTCATCTTCGTGTGTAACCGTAAAATAGTCCAATAAAATATTTTTCTTTACAGAAATGCCATAAAATATAAATGTTTACGAGATTTATTATGCGATCCATCCATCAATCTTAAAATATCAAAAATTTTTGTATGGTGATGGAAGTATATCTATTATTTTTTGTATTAAAAAACATTGAGCATTTCGGCTCACTTCCTACATCCAATAAATCAAAATATTGCAGGACCATTACAAACGCATTTATCACTCTCAACAAGACTAATCACTCTTGTTCCAGACCTGTCTCAAGTTTTTCACAGCGCGTGTTGTTTAGTTGTATCTATTGTTTTTTAATAGCTATTGATAGGATTTCCCATGAAAACCAGATAGATGCAGTTGAAGTTGTTATGTTAACTTCCTGTTGGTAGTTAATAATAGTACGCTTTTAAAAAACATGCATCCTAAAGATGGGCTTATCTATTTTTAGAGTGAGGTAGTCGCGACCCTTGTCAAAATTCTTAGTATATTATAGAAGTAGTATTAAAAATGTTCATCAATAAACATTTCTTCTACAGTTCTTAATTAAGTAAAACAGTTTTTTTTCCTACCTTTATTTTATGCCACACATGTACCTTCAAGTTTCTATAAATTTCAAGTTCCCCGTATCTACGAGGGATAACAAGATTTTGCACTAATTCTGAGCAAACTTCTTTATCATTTTGTGGAATAATTCATTTGTTGGAATTCGGTCGATGGATGATGACACTCAGTTTGGTTTCCGTCATTCCGTGACACTGTTTGGAATGAACGTACTTGCTCAAAGATGTCGAGATATATCTGTAGTCATATACTGTTGTTTTATTGACTTCCAAAAGGCATTTGATCGTGTTAAGCACTCTATATCGATCTTAGCTTTAAAAGACATTGGCTTAGACGGCAGAGATGTTAGAATGATAGCAAATTTATATTGGAATCAAACAACATCAGTTTTAATAGATGGCGTGGAATCACAGACTCTCAATACAAAAAGAGGAGTACGGAAGGGTGCCTCTTGTCACCCCTGCTTTTCAACGTTTACTCCGAAAGAATTTTCAGAAAAGCACTTTCTGAAAAACAAAAAGGAATACTTGTGAATGGTGAAGTCATCAATAATTTGCGATGTGTGGACGATACAGTACTCCTAGCTTCTAGTCAAGAAGATCTGCAAACACCACTTGATAGTGTCGTTGAGACTTGTAGGGAGGCAGGTCTGGATCTGAACATACGGAAAACCAAAATACGCGTTATAAGTAAACAACAGCATATAAAACCGTCTATATATGTAAATAATACCAAACTTGAGCAAGTTGATAAAATCGGTTACCTTGGACAGCAATTAAATTGTAACGTAGAAAGTCACGGCAAAATTAGATCTAGGATAGAGCAAGCTAGGGCTGCTTTTAGAAGGATGTCCAAGGTGTTATGTAACAGATACCTAAAATTGGCATTGGGGATCCGCCTACTTCGTTCCTACGTGTTCTCGGTCTTACTTTATGGTGTCGTGTCCTGGACTGTGAATAAAATTGATCATAATCGCCTTGAGGCTTTCGTAATGTGGTGCTATAGAAGAATTTTAAAAGTTTCCTGGGTGGAGAAGATTCGAAACTCCACAATATTAGAACGCCTCAGCAAGACTACTTAGATCATAAAAAGCATTAAGTAGAAAAAGCTAGAGTATTTCGGACATGTAATGAGAGGTCCCAAATATAGGTTGCTACAAAATAACATGCAAGGAAAAATAGCAGGCAAACGCAGTCCAGGACAAAGAAGAACCTCATGTTTGAAGAACTTGCAAGATTGGTATGGTGTTGATACAAGCATGCTATTTAGGGTGTCAGTGAATAAAATTAAGATAGCTATGATGGTAACCAACGTTCTGAAAGGACATGGTACATGAAGAAGATGGATGAGTTGTACGATGCTGAATGTTACAGAATTATACCATTATACCTTACACTTCCATTAAGTCTTCCATTGTCATTTTATTTGTATTTAAAGATCTCTATATTTAGCGATTTACTCCTATTTCACACGCAGATTGTTTTTATGTATTGTTTGTGCATGTTTTTGTTAACCAATCTAAGATCTGGACTACTGTAGGGCACTGGCTGGCCTGTAAGCTCAGAGTGGTTACCATAAAGTTTGTAGTTGTCATTGTCAAGTGTAGGTATCAGCACGTGTTTATTTATAATAAGGGAGATGTTTTTTTCTCTGTGTGCCGTCTGTTCTACTCCGGTATACTGTAGCCAATTGGTTTATTGTACTTCTTTCATTAGTTATTACATAAATCGTTGGGACTTCGACAGATCTGCCATTTACAGTTGTGGTAATCTGAAACGAATATAACAATTAGTACGAAAACAACAGTATGAGGTTGTTCTGCTAACAGAGAGAGTCCGAATATAGTATGAAATTATTAACGACATACGAGCTTATTTTAACACTCATTAGATTGAATTTTAGTTTTGTCAAAGTGACATTCAGTGTTGATAATGGAAACATCAAACATAGATTAGAGGAGGGACATCAAATATAGGTTTATTTTTTCATTAGTAGTAATTTTGGTTTTATTCGAAAAAAAAACAGAATACAGAAATCGATATTTTAAGTTGGGAAAATAATAACCTTTACAACTGAACATAAAATTCAAATTATTAAATGACATTATTCTGGATAGGTTCCGAACTAATGCCAGAGATAAAGCTAGATGAGATTCGACAAGCATTAAGAAAAATGAAAAATAACAAAGCCCCAGGAGAGGATGGAATCGTAATAGAAGCTATCGTAAATGGAGGAGATATGCTATTAAATAAATTAAAGAAACTATTCAATCTATGTTTGCAACAAAGAGAGGTGCCCAAAGAGTGGAACAATGCTACAACCATCCTTTTGCATAAAAAAGGAGATAGAACGGACCTAGAAAATTATAGACCCATTAGCCTGTTGAACCACATATACAAGCTCTTCACTAGGGTAGTGACATCAAGATTGGAGAAAAAATTAGATTTCTACCAACCGAGAGAGCAGGCAGGATTCCGCTCAAACTATGGTACCAATGATCACCTCCACACGGTAAAGACACTCATTGAAAAATCTATAGAATATAACAAACCTCTTGTTCTCACTTTCATAGATTTTCATAAAGCGTTCGACACGATCGAATTAGACAGCCTTATAGAAGCAATGAATGACAGCAGGATTGACCATAGGTATAGTGAGCTTATTTATAATATTTACAAAAATGCCACTATGACTGTTAAAATAGACAATAAAACCCGACCAATAAAAATAAATCGTGGAATAAGGCAAGGAGATACATTGTCGCCGAAATTATTCATAACGGCATTAGAATATGCCTTTAAGATGATCAATTAAGACCACAGAGGAGTAACGATAGACGGCGAAAAGCTTAACCATCTCCGTTTCGCAGATGACATTGTCCTTATCACAGATAATTTAGGAGAAGCTACAGATATGTTAAACGAATTGGATTTTGCATGTTCGAAGGTGGGCCTGAGAATGAACTTGACCAAAACTAAGTTTATGACAAATTTGGTCCCCAATAACCATTTGACAATTTAAGACAAAGTGGTAGAACTGGTGGAGAAATATACGTATTTGGGTCATGAAATAAGAATCAGCAGGGATAACCAAACATGTGAGATCCAAAGACGAATTACTTTAACATGGGCAGCCTTTGGAAAACTGCGAGACACACTTAGGGCCAACATACCAATCAGCCTCAAAAGAAAAGTGTTTGACCAATGCGTATTACCGGTCATGACCTATGGGGCGGAAACTATGACTTTAACCAAGACCACGGCTTCGAAACTGAGAGTGGCACAGAGACGAATGGAACGGTCTATGCTGGGAGTGACGTTGAGGGACCGAATAAGAAACGAAGATCTGCGAAGAAAGACGAGCATTACTGATGTTATGGAACGCATAGCGGAACTAAAATGGAACTGGGCAGGCCATGTAGCGAGAATGCACGATTCACGATGGACGAGCAAAATTACAAATTGGAGACCAAGAGCAGACAAACGCAGTAGAGGAAGACCACCTACACGTTGGGCCGACGACATCAGGCGTATCACTAAAAATTGGCAACAAAGAGCACAAAATCGTGAGGAATGGAGGAGTTTAAGGAGGCCTATGTCCAGCAGTGGACGTGATAAATAGAGGCTGGATGATGATGATGATGATTATTCTGGAAGTAATACCATCGATATAATCGGTATTTTCGTTTTCATTCGAAGCCCTCTACCAAAAAAATCTACATTTCACATTATTTTTGAATTTAAAAAAACTCATTGTCTCAAGAATTGTAGAAAATGCGTGGACAGTGCAGAAGATGAAAATCAACCAGCTCGTGCAATTAATGAAGAACGGGAACAGCGTGAAACTGCCGTATGTAGTCTAGTTGAAATCAATTTTTCGTGTAACAGCACCCTAATTTAAAGACAAACTGTGCTAGAACTGTACGAAATATTTTAAAAAGGAACAAGTGCCATTAAGCAGAAATTTTCCCTGCCGATTATGAATGACCGATGGCGTCTTGTGTCATGTGTCACAATTCGTCTGTTACCGTAGGGTACTCTATAGAAAATAGGCACATAAGTGTTCCTTACAAAAATAAAAGACAAACAGTCTCATCTGTTAACGACAGTGCTTTTACATCAAGATGATACAATGACATATTTCTACAAGTCTGTAATTGCGAAGCCAACAGTTCATGAATTGCTTTTTTGAATTAGTGTATCTAATGTAACTAATCTCTTAAACTAATTTAACACTTTTAACTAAACTCCTGGACAAAATTAACGCACCACTCATATTTTTCTCAATAATCTTTGATTGATAATTTACTATATGGACCTTGTTTGACAGTGACAGTTGTTATGTAAGCTAATAATAGTCTTGTTTTAACAATAATTTGTATTAAACTTCGTTTTAGACTAAAAGTGAGTTAAACTTTTCATAAAAAGTGCCGATTAAAGCAAAGTGCTTGTGAGAAACAAGCTTTTTATTGTGATATTTTTCATCACATGCATGTTTGGAAGTTCATTTGCATAAAAATCAAATAAAAAATGAACCGCCAAAGAAATTTGTCAATGGAGGAGGCAGTGCGAGCATCGACTCTCCTAGATGAAGGATATTCAATGCGATACGTTGCAGGTTTGTTAGGAAGACATCATTCCAGCATCAGTCGCAAGGTGAGGCGATATAATGAAACAGGGTCGTACCATCGAAGACCAGGGCAAGGGCGAAAACGTTGCACTAATCAAATTGATGATCGTTTTTTGAGACAACGTGCTCTCAGAGATAGGAGAGTCACCAGCAATTTGCTAAAAAATGAACTAGCAGATGTTCGAAATGTCGCGATATCGTCTCGAACAGTTAGAAGACGTTTACATGAAGCAGAATTGAGCAACAGGAAACCGGCCAAAAACCCTTGCTTACCAGAGAACACAGGGTTCAGAGATTGAATTTTGCAAGATTGCATCAAAATTGGACCATCGATGATTGGAAACGAGTTCTTTTCTCCGATGAGACTAGAGTAAGCCTAAAAGCTCCAGATGGTCGTGAGCGTGTCTGGCGAAGGCGAGAGAAAGGTTTGCCAGCTGCAATATCTCTCCTAAAGTACCTTTTGGGTGGCTCTAAAATGTTTTGGGGGGGAATTTGTTTTGAAGCTCGTACGGAGTTGGTCCCCATACGTACGAGGTCTATGAATGCCCATTATTACTTAGACAACATTATTGTCGAACATGTAATGCCTTTTGCTCCGTTTCTTGGACCTAATTTTTTATTCATGCAAGACAACGCTCGTCCTCATGTGGCTCGACAGGTTATTGGCTACCTAAATGATGTTGATATTCCATTATTAGAGTGGCCACCTAACAGTCCGGACATGAATCCTATAGAGCATCTATGGGACTATCTCAAAAAAAAGATTCGAAAGTCGTAGACCCCCTATTGCCAATCACAACCAACTCATTGAGGCCGTTATTGAAGAATGGGAGAATATTCCGCAAGCTTTTGTTGAACATTTGATATCAAGCATGCCTCGACGCATAAATGCAGTCATAAGAAGTAGAGGAGGGCCTACACGGTATTAGTGTTGACCCAGATGCATTTTATTGTGTTACTTTACTGATTTTTTTCTTTTTGCAATTTGGAGTTATGCTAGCTTATTTACGCATTTCCGGCAAAAACAAATTTTTAAAGAAACAATAAGGCAAATTAAGGTCATGATAAAGTCATCTTGGACTTATTTGTGGGCGTTTATTATTATTTCAATGTAACTTTTTTTAGTTTTATTTTTTGTTCATATTGTAAATATTTAGATTAATTAAAGTGCTGCGTTAATTTTGTCCAGGAGTTTATATTTTGTATTTATTTAAAGTCTTATTTCAATACTCATCTACCATACCATTGTCAACACGTCTATTTTCATAAGATACGTTTTGTACACTTTTTAATGAATAGTGACTTTCCATCTAAATTTTGTATTAACAATATTTACATGTGCTTAAGGAATTTAGTGGAAAAAGTAGTATCCATTCACATATTTTTAGATTATCCCAGAGGAAGATATTCAATTGAGCGCCGATTATTCTTATTTCGTCTATTTCTATTTTCGTGTATATTTAGGAGGAACTGAATGGGAAATGAAATAGAATCGAAGGTTCATTTATTTAAAAAATATGAATAGAAATCCCCACGCGCCAGAACACCTATTATAGTCATACCTGTGGCGTATACACCTATCTTTATTTCATAATACTATCAATGGCCATATTTGAATTCGAGAAGCATCGCTTTGCTGTCGATATTCAGTCAGGTACACTAGAAAATACGACCGCTCGATGGTGTCGTTGCCGAGAGAGAACAATCAAAAGTCATGACTCATACCAACACTGATATAACGGTGTTTCTTCAGGTTCGCTTCCCGCGGATTGTGAAAACTGTAACTTTATTAGCAGGCAAAATCAAGAAAAATATGCTAAGTAGAACATTAAGATCGTTAGGTAGATATAGTAGTTTATAGAAATATAGATTTTTTGTAGGACACTATAGATTTAAAAAACAACTGGATGTAACAGTCAAATAAGTAATTAAAAGAAAAAATAATTTATTAAAAAATGGGTGATTCTATACTCCTACCTTGTTCTGTAAGTTTTATACATTATTGTGATCGGGAAATATCTTTGAACATAATAAAATGAATAGATAATTTATTATAAGGTTATGTACTGATGATGAGATTGCCAGAGAACAAGTTAAACCACTAAACTCGTTTATTTATCTAAAAATAAATAATTTACAGTCTTTAGCATCAAAAACTCGCTATCTTGTAATTTGCCAGAGATAAAATATTAGGACGAATATGGCCAATTTTTGCTACAATATGAATTGGACGTTTTATTGGGTTTCCCAATAGGGACGTCCTGTTTTTGAAATGTCATAGCGGCCATTTTGAAAATGGTAGAACTGTCACTTGTTGACGTTTGTATTTAGTATACTCATAACAAATTACCATGGCAAGATATACGCTTGAACAATGTTTGGAAATTATTGTAAAATTTTATGCTAATAATCGTTCTTTTGTGAATATCTATCATGCATTACGTGAAAGTTATGGACCAAATCATCGTCCAGATGTGCGGGTAATTCGTCGAATCGTGGAAAAGTTTGAACGAGAATTTACTCTGAACGATACGAAACCACCAACTAGACGGCGAAATGCAAGAACTCAGGACAATATTGCTGCTGTAAGAGCCAGTGTAGCGGAGAATGCAAATATGTCCGTAAATCTTCGTTCTTAAGAACTTGGACTCATCAGAACGACAACTTGGCGAATTCTTTATGAGAGAAAAGATTTAGGCCTATACCCTTACCAGATTATTTTGACTCAAGAACTGAAGCCATTTGACCATCATAAGCGTCGTTTGTTCGCTATCCGAATGGCAGTTTTAATGCGTTTTTAACATAAAATCGAACCTTTAAATTTGCAAACAAGCTGGATACTCCTTAATATTACCTACTACTAAGGTTTCATTATGTAGATATAGTCGCATTACGAATTGTTAGTAATATCGACAGTTAGAAAAAATTTGAAAGAAAAATGCATTCAAGACTACATAATTATTTTGTTGTCAGGTTGGTGGTATGTATTTAAAATGACATTAAATATATGGCTTCCAACGTAAATTATTTTGCTATCTTTGTAATGAAAAGTTTGTTGAATTTTTTATCGTTGGATAATAATTTGCATCGTTGGAAATAATCAATTTATTGACTTTTTTGGCATCATGTTAACACCATTTATTTGTAAAATTCTTGTATCTGCAACGTGCAACCATAGTAATTTTATTATTACTGTATCCTTTGTATGTAGCGATAGTTGTTTGTCTTTGTAATCTATTATTTCTATTTTCTTTTACGCATACATTATTTATGATAACCATATTAAAACCACCATGCTCGATTAACTTGTCTAACGATCTATTCATTATATTCTTGAATTAATTGTCAATAATAGGAATAAATCTGTCATGATGTGGGTGGCGCAACATATACTGGAATAACAACCAATTTTTTTATTTAATTCGAATAGAGTTGCTGACCTAAGAAATTTTGTGGATGACCTTTGAAGATGGTAGCACTGCGAGTGGGTTGTGCTGTTTTATACGAAATCATTCAATTAAATAATATGGTATATTAAAAATAATAATAATAATAATAATAATAGAGCATATAGTGATTTCGTGAAATTTTTATGGGCACCCGAAGTTCCATTTAACGACAATGTTAACATTATGTCACATATCTATGTAACCAAAGCAATTAGAGACCTATTTTTTTTTATTTTGAAACTAGATGTATTTTTTAGTTCCGCGTAGATTTTTGTAAAGTTGGAGTGAAAAAACATTTATTTTAAAATTTTTTAAAATACTTTTACAAAAAAAACCCAAAAACGTTTATTTTATTTTTTATTGTACTTGTTTTTGTATATTTTTTAATAAAACATTACCAGGACTTGATATTATCTATCTACAACTACTGTGAAAATTTGGACCTTTTATCTTCTAAGGATCCAGAGATATTTAACTCAAAAGTTAAAAAACCTAGTAATCGAAAAATTGTAAAACACTCTAATAGGCTATAAATATAGCTATCGGTACACTGACACTTGTGTTCTCCAGCAACATGTGACGGCTTGTCTAAACCTTCCATTTTCTCATAGAGGTCTTCCAACTTCCTCTTGCTTAGGCTTCTCTTCTGTCTTATTTTTTTTTCCAGTTCAGTCGTTGCCGTTTCAGCCTTTCGAATGCGCTGGCAATCCGTTTCATGACTTCAACATGTTGGAACCGACTTTTAAACCTAAATGTTCTAAAACCCTACATTTACTGGAGTAGCCTTCGTTGAATGATAAAACCGCTTCATACACCCCAAACTGTAGTGTAGGTAAACTGACAAAGGATCTTTTCGAGATGCGAGACCAAAATAAAATTATTGAGGCTCTCATTGGGGTTCTGTGATTTGCCTTTCAGGCATTTACCTAACAGTGCAGGATCAGCCAGACTTTTAAAAATTGGTTTTATTTTTAACATAACTTCTAAAGGCAAGTGGAAGTGTTTTGTGTAATCATCATGTTTATTTTCTAATATGGCCTTGTTGAATTTGCACCATGTCACTTCATCGTCGGGACACAAATGGGATCTTTATTGTCGGACAAAACATTAAAATAAGTGGCCCCCACATCTTTATTCAGTTCAGATAAACTATGAAAATTATATAACACAACAAAAATCATAGATAAACATACACTCGTAAGTAGCTCTATATCAAAGCATTTTATGTTCAAGCAGAACCCGTCACAAAAACTGTCAAAAGTTGAATGCAGACGTTCAAAAAACAAATAATTTTGTAACCGTGGATACTTTCTACTATAATTTGTTATATATCGTTGGAAAGGCATATGCAGATGATGTTGGCCTAGTTGCCCGCACAACGCGCAAACTACAAGAAATGTATACCACCTTGTCAAATGCCTCAAAAAATATGGGCCTGCAAGTAAATGAGGAGAAAACTAAGATCATGGCATCAACATCCAACAATAGAGCCAGAAACATCGGCCACCAATTCACTGTTGATGACTCTACCTTTGAAGTGGTGGACAAATTCACATACTTCCTGATCATCGGAGAACGTCATGACGGAAGAAATCAAGCGAAGAATAATCCTAGCAAACAAATGCTATTTTGGATTGAGTAGACATATGAGGAGCAGAAACTTAAGCCAAAAATACGAAGACTAAGATGGGCAGGAAATCTGGCAAGATTACAGCAGAACAACCCTCTTAGAAGGATCCTTATGTCACAACCTGTGGGAAGTAGAAGTAGGGGTAGGCCAAAACTCAGATGGAGGGATGGTGTAGATGTGGATGGTAGAAAAATAGGCGCAGCAAACTGGCAACAGTTGGCAATGGATAGAACTGACTGGCGTAATAGACTTGGGAAGGTCGAGGCTCTTTTATAGGGCTGTAGCACCAATGATGATGATAATATCGTTGGAAAGAAAAGAATTCAGAAAATAATTTTCAATCATTACCCAAAAAAACTTAAAAATTTAATTTTTAGACTTTGGCTGTCCTTAATAGAGATATATTGTTGGCTGAAGTTGTTTTTTTAATCTGATTGAAAATATTTAGAACGCATTGTTATTCCTTTGGAACCCTTTGAAATAGGAGTCAAGCATCCTAGGGATACTTTATACGGGAATTGTTCGATAGCTACATGGTCTATTAAAGAAAACACATTAAAGGTTTTTCAAGTTTTTTTTATTTTCAATACAGTCTCCTGTCCGCAAAACAAGCTAATTTGCACAATATTCCAAATTACCAATGTAATAGGGAAACAAATCTGAGACATAAAGCGAAGAAGGCACTAATTTAAAACAGGTCATGAGTGTATGTCATTGCACTCGAAGACTCATGCCTGGTGAAGCGCGTTGTATCCATTGTTCTTGCACTGTTCTTTGATTTAGGGTACAGTGGTTTCGAAATGTAGTATTATAGAAAAATTTTACAAGTTTGTTGGGCGAAGAAAATTCGAAACTCCACAATACTAGAACGTCTCAGCAAGACTACTGAAATTATAAAAAGCATCAAGAAGTATCAATGCAATCAGCATCAGTGTAATGGGAGGTCCCAAATATAGATTGCTACAAAATATTATGCTTGGGAAAATAGCAGACAAACGGAGTCCAGGACGAAGAAAGACTTCATGGTTGAAAAACTTGCCAGATTGGTATGGTATTAATACAAGCATGTTATTTAGGGTGACAGTGATTAAATAGCTATGATGGCAACCAACGCCAACGTTCTGAAAGAGCATGGTACATGAAGAAAAAGTTGGACACCAATCATCGACAGTTATGAAATAGTATAAAAGTCTTTTGGGATTTTGACCAATATGTAGCAAAATGTCTGTATTCCAAATCTTTCGGTAAAATTCTGTGTATGCTTTTATTTAGATACCTACTACGTCTGCTATCTCACGTACCTTCACTCGACGGTCATCCAATACGATAGAATGGACTGTTTTAATCATATCTGGGACAATATCAGGTTTTCGACACGCAACACCGTGTTGATCATTTAAACAATTGTTTTTAACCAGTAAAATAAAGGGAGAATTCCAATTATATTGAATCTGGCTTTGCACTTACTAATAATAATTTTGGTTAATGTGTTTCAAATAAAAGTAATGTATTGCTGCTGGCAACTCAATGTTTTTCACTTATCCACAAATCACACGAAATATATACTTTGATGTATTGTCAAAAATATGCTAATTGACAGATCTCATTATCATATTAAACTATTCAAAGATGATTCTGTAGAATAATAAATAAAATTCCTTCGAATTGAAATGAAATAGTTTTCTCCATTTTGGTATTTTGATACAGCATCGCTTTCTTCGCATCTAATCCTTTGCTTCCTAAATATATTTCTAGAAAAGCAATTATAAGGTATGTTTTACTTAAAATGTATTTAGCCGGCATCTTCGACTGACATCGTTTCAGAAATTACCAAAATTGGTGTTGATTCACCAATTCCTAAAGTGCGCTCAAATACAATTATTGGAGGCCGTCCTTAATTCTTCGACCTTATTAATAACGTTAACAATCGGCTATGGTACGAGAGCCAGGTGAAATAGGCCAGACCTATAAATTAGTCTACAACAATAAATACTAAATGTGAATTTGCTAACACTAATAATAGCTTGTTTTGTTCAAACTGTTTGATCGTTGGAATCAATTACTTTGTCGTTTAAAGTAAATCAGTTCTATGTTTTCGAGAAAATGAATAAATTTAAACACACTTTCGCCGTACAATGTTTCTTTGTGTATGGCTTATCATCAAGAGACATTCATTCGAAAGTTGGAGTATATAAAGTCTGTATTGTCTTTATATATATATATATATATATATATATATAATATATATATATTATATATATATATATGAGTCAGTGTAAAAATTACCGAAGACTACCCAATGTTTTTTCTGGTTACATTTGTTACCATGAAAGTAACGTCAGTTCTGCATTGTACATCAGAATAAAAACAACGATTTAAGTATTGAGCAAAACGACGTTGGCTCAACTACGAAGAAAACAAGCAATTACATTCTATCAAAGAATGAAATAGCAGGAAAACAAACAACAATTTCAAAACTATACCCCAAGTCGTCTATAATGTCAAATATACAAACTACTAACAAACGAAACTTCTTTGTTACGAAACATAATCGAGAAAACGAAATAATACAATATCTACGTGTTCAGAGAATTTTTGTTCATCTTTTATTTGCAAAACATTTAATGAATCGATGTATGTTCGATTTATTAATCGAAGCACCTGCTTAAATAAGCAAAAGACAATATGACACAAAATATATAATCCACCTCTACAGAATTGTGACAATGAGAGGTGACATAGCAGAGCATTTAAGTATTGAGCTAACGACGTTGGCTCAGTGACGAAGAAAAAATGCAGTTTCTATCAAAGAATGAAGTAGTTAGCAGGAAAACAAACAATAATTTCAAAACTACACCAAGCCGTCTATAATGTCAATTATACAACCTACTAACAAACGAAACTTCTCTGTTGCGAAACATAATCGAGAAAACGAAATAATGCAATATCTACGTGTTCCTGGCATTCGTAGACTACAACAAAACATTCAATTCCTCGGAAGCCTGAGTAATCATTAAAATATATTCAATTAAAATATATTCAAGGTAACAAGGTCCAATCTCTTGGAAAATGTTTACTGAAAAGCTCCAAGTATCATTAAACAATACTCAAACTCAAAACTAATAATAAACAGGGATACGACAAATTTACTATACTAAATTCCTGGACAGAATTAAATCATCACTCATATTTTTCTAAATAATCTTTATTTATTGATAATTTACTGTACGACAAGTTGTTATGTAAGCTAATAATAGTCTTGTTCTAACAATAATTTGTATTAAACTTCGTTTTAGACTAAAACTCACTTTAAAGTGAGTTAAACTTTTCATAAAAAGTGCGGATTAAAGCAAAGTGCTTGTGAGAAACAAGCTTTTTATTGTCATATTTTCATCACATGCATGTTTGGAAGTTCATTTGCATAAAAATCAAGTAAAATAATGAACCGCCAAAGAAATTTGTCAATAGATGAGGCAGTGTGAGATGAAGGATATTCAATGCGATACGTTGCAGGTTTGTTAGGAAGACATCATTCCAGTATCAGTCGCAAGGAGAGGCGATATAATGAAACAGGGTCGTACTATTGAAGACCAGGGCAAGGGCGAAAACGTTGCACTAATCAAATTGATGATCGTTTTTTTGAGACAACGTGATTTCAGAGATAGGAGAGTCGCCAGCCACTTGTTAAAAAATGAACTAGCAGATGTTCGAAATATCACGATATCGTCTCGAACAGTTAGAAGACGTTTACATGAAGCAGAATTGAGCAACAGGAAAGCGGCCAAAAAACCCTTGCTTAGCAGAGAACACAGGGTTCAGAGATTGAATTTCGCAAGATTGCATCAAAATTGGACCATCGATGATTGGAAACGAGTTCTTTTCTTCGATGAGACTAGAATCCAATAATGACATACACTTCAGAGACAAGACCGGATACCTCCAAAACTCAGCAACTACTAGAAACAGCGGAGATGCGTTTACTGAGGAGAATTACAGGAAACACACTGAGGGATCGAATGAGGAGTGAAGAGATCAGAAGAAAATGCAATATACCAGAAATAAATGAGTGGACACTGAACAGAAAAAAGGAATGGAACGAACACATAAATAGAATGGAAGATACCCGATTAGTCAGAATAGCGAGGGACAAATCACCAAAAGGTAGAAGTATCGGGCGACCACGCAAAAGATGGAGTGATAACCTCCAATAGAGGCATTAATCGACATTGAACAAGCATTTTGCTTATAAAAAAGAAGAAGATGAGACTAGAGTAAGCCTAGCGTGAGCGTGTCTGGTGAAGGCGAAGAGAAAGAATCATGAATGTGTTGCTTGTGTGAGTCCATTTCAAATAGGTAAAGAAATAATAAATAAGACTTACTCACAATCAATTTAATTTAACTATCAGACGACCGGTTTCGCTTTCTACAATATGCAAAGCATCCTCAGGTCTCGATACAAAGTTAAACAAATGATGCCGGTACTCTATTAATTGATGGATGGTAGAACATGGTTGAAATTACTATGTATTGTTGAATGGAGAACTCAATTCTATTATTGCAGTTGTTTGACAGTAAACGGGAAGTTCTCGATATAAAGTTAAACTCAGGTCTCGATACAAAGTTAAACAAATGATGCCGGTACTCTATTAATCAATTAACTTATGGCAATCAATTAATAGAGTACCGGCATCATTTGTTTAACTTTGTATCGAGACCTGAGGATGCTTTGCATATTGTAGAAAGCGAAACCGGTCGTCTGATAGTTAAATTAAATTGATTGTGAGTAAGTCTTATTTATTATTTCTTTACCTATGCGAAGAGAAATTTTTGCCAGCTGCAGTATATCTTCAAATGTTTGGGGAGGGGGAGGGGGGAATTTGTTTTGAAGCTCGTACGGGGAGTTGGTCTCCATACGTACGAGGAACGTAGGAACATTATTGTCGAACATGTAATGCCTTTTGCTCCGTTTCTTGGACCTAATTTTTTATTCATGCAAGACAACGCTCATCCTCATGTGGATCGACAGGTTATTGGCTACCTAAATGATGTTGATATTCCATTATTAAGAGTGGCCACCTAACAGTCCAGACGTATAGGGCATCGGTGGGATTATCTAAAAAAAAAAAAGATTAGAAGTCGTCGACCCCCTATTGCCCATCAAAACCAACTCATTGAGGCCGTTATTGAAGAATGGGAAAATATTCCGCAAGCTTTTGTTGAACATTTGATATCAAGCATGCCTCGACACATAAATACACTTATAAGAAGTAGAGGAGGGCCTACACGGTATTAGTGTTGATCCAGATGCATTTTATTGTGTTACTTTGTTGGTTTTTTCTTTTTCAATTTGGAGTTATGCTAGCCTATTTACGCATTCCCGACAAAAACAAATTTTTAAAGAAACAATAAGGCAAATTAAGATCATGATGAAGTCATGTTGGACTTATTTCTTATATTATATACGATGTAATAAACAATTCACGATCAATATGAAAACCTTAGAACTTCACAGTGCGTAATCAGATTCGGATATATGGAATAGAAACGTAGGCACTCAAAAGAAACTTTTCACAAACCCCAAGTATCCCCAAAAACAAATCAATGCAAAAGTGGTAAAATCAAAATGGTGATGTGCAGTTTATGTGGCTAGGATGGACAAAAGGAACAAGTTAATGGAAACCATGATCTGAAAAAAATCCTGGATGTCTTTTAATGTCATGTCAATAATATCTAAAAAATACACGAGAAAAACTGGATTGTAGACGTCCAGGAAAGAGATAGATGGAAAGAATTAGAGCGGATAGATAGTGGAAGTTATATAAAAATCCCTCTTTATTATAATATTCTACAAATAGTTACAAATACGTTTTGGCAAAATGAACATTGAGCGATTTGAATAATGAATTGTTAAAATGTCAGTGACTTTCACATATTTAAATTTTTTTTTTAAATAATATATTTTCCAAAATTTAGGGATTGATTTCGGATATTGGGAAAACATCGAAAAGTATATGTACAATTAAAAACTTATTTTTTACTATGGAGGGGCAAAAACTTTTAATTTTGCCCTCGTATATATCGAGTAACTGTTGCATCTAATCATAGCACTGTTAGAAATGGGTGTGGAGGATATATATTTATATGCACTCCGCTCATATCCTTCGACCTAATAATTTTTCGCGTAGATAGTTCTAATCGACATTGGCGTTTGTCATTACCCAGCATTTACAGTTTCCGGATATGTATTCGTGTTTTTTAAGCTTCTTTTATTCTATATTGGGCACAACGTTTGACCAGTCAATTCTATTATTTCTCTTCTTTTTTGTTTTTCAATTTATTGTTTTAACGATAATATATTTCTCATTGTTATACGCTGTTCTATCGAGAAGTATGTTTATAATTATATACCCATACTTTATGTATTGCACATAATTTGACATAATTAAGTAAAGTACATTGTGGAATAAGAACAAGAAAAACGAAAAAGTTTGGCGAACTTAATTTTTCGCGCGTGGGCCGAGGGAGAACATCTGAACACAGAGACAGCACCTGAAGAAAAAAAGATACTGTGGAATAGCATAGAACTGATATAATTTCTTATCACGTTATTTAGAAAATTAAAAAATAGGCAACACCAATTCTTACAAATTTGATTTAAAATTGGGTGTAAAGCATCTTCTCCATGTTGATTAATTAACAACAAATATATTATAACGTAAGTAACGTAACTTGGACGTTTACAAAGGAAAACGTGGAAAAATATGGAAAGGCAAATGCTGAACATCAGGCTATCAGACAAGAAAAGAAACACTTGGGCCCGCAACAAAACAAAAGTGACCGATGTATCAACGCAGGTAGCAAAACGTACGTGGAAGTTCGCTGGACATACCATAAGACAGATGGAATAAGATGATTATACACTGGAGACCATAAAGTTATATCCTTCGACCTAATAATTTTTCGCGTAGATAGGTCTAATCGACATTGGCGTTTGTCATTATCCGGATATGTATTCGTGTTTTTTAAGCTTCTTTTATTCTATATTGGGCACAACATTTGACCAGTCAATTCTATTATTTCTCTTCTTTTTTGTTTTTCAATTTATTGTTTTAACGATAATAGATTTCTCATTGTTATACGCTGTTCTATCGAGAAGTATGTTTATAATTATATACCCATGTATTACACATAATTTGACATAATTAAGTAAAGTACATTGTGGAATAAGAACAAGAAAAACAAAAAAGTTTGGATCATTATTAGAGAACTTAATTTTTCGCGCGTGGGCCGAGGGGGAACATCTGAACACAGAGACAGCACTTGAAGAAAAACAGATACTGTGGAATAACATAGAACTGATATAATTTCTTATCACGTTATTTAGAAAATTAAAAAATAGGCAACACCCATTCTTACAAATTTGATTTAAAATTGGGTGTAAAGCATATTCTCCATGTTGATTAATTAACAACAAATATATTATAACGTAAGTATCGTAACTTGGACGTTTACAAAGGAAAACATGGAAAAATATGGAAAGGCAAATGCTGAACATCAGGCTATCAGACAAGAAAAGAAACACTTGGGCCCGCAACAAAACAAAAGTGACCGATGTATCAACGCAGATAGCAAAACGTAAGTGGAAGTTCGCTGGACATACCATAAGACAGATGGAATAAGATGATTATACACTGGAGACCATAAAGTTACAAACGAAAAGGAGGAAGGCCACAAATGCGATGGTCAGATGACTTGAAGAAACACGCAGGCCCGAACTGGATACAAACTGCCTACAATAGAGAGACGTGGAAGAAGGAAGAGGAGCCCTATGTCCAAAATTGGACAGCAAGGGCTGTATAGATAGATAGAAGTAACGTAACTATCGAATATGTATTCATACTGAGTTAGGAAATTTAAAGTATATTAATGTGGAAAAGTATGTTGAAAGGGAAGTATACTGTCTTCTATTTTAAGTAACGCATACGCAGAATACAAGTACATCACCAGAACATCAGGTCTCGCAATAGATACATCAAAATATATTTTGTTGCCTCTAAAAGAAGTCTATTTCTCAGTCGTGAATGTTACATCTAAAATGTCTACTTTAGTTGTTAGCCCTAAACTCCAGCACAGGTCAGAGGTAATGTAAGTCTACAAAATTTCACCAGCTCCTGGGGGACATGTTAAATGCCCCCAGTTGTGGTTTTTATTAATTGCCGAAGTTAATGGTCTTTTGCATTTACCTTTGTAAATTCCATGAGGATTTTTTATTACTGATGTCCTTCTAGTGTTTTTCTGTGGCCAAACAATGTTTTTCAACAACTTTTTATTAAACCGATGATGGAATGATATAATTTCGAAAAGATCTTCTTTAAAATAAAGTTTTAAGCTTTTAATAAACATTTTCTTATACCTTGATACACACGAACACCACGTGCTTTGTATTCAACAGGTATACTAGCCACTCCTGGATATCTCCACTTCACGGTTTTGTTCCAGTTTCATTTTTAATTAGTCTGTTAGTTTCATTTTTAATTAGTTCCAGTTTCTGAGATTTGTTCCCTTTCAGTACGTTCCCCTTGTTTGAATTATATAAGCCAGATATAAGTTCACTCGCTGTAAGATTACTTTAACAGGCAACATTAGGCGCTCTCCGGATGACTTACTGTATTGATAAAGTTTGATTTTTCCAAATCCGTTATGCTACTTAATTTTAATTTTCAAGAATCTCAGATCGGGTACAATGTGGATGAGATTGGCGCAGGATAGGGAAAGATGGAAGCAATTGGGACATACGTATATCCAGGGGTGGATGTATAAAGATTGACAAAGACACAGGATGGATATTAGAAATATATGGAGATGCATGCACTATCACTATACAATATAAAGATATGAGTAGCATGTTCTGTGACAGAAGATTAAGTAAGTTATGTAAGATCGATATAAGTTGTATGTCTTCGAAGTGTATTATTGGTATGACGCAAGCGCAAGATAAATATTTACGGAAATATGTAAGTCAAAAATTGTAGTTATTTAAACGCAATATATTCAACGCAATATATTCAGTGCTACTCTAGAGCACAAAATTACTTGTCCCTCCGCTACGCCTTTTTATCCATAGAACAAAGTGTCTTTGTTTTTCCATACATTACATTCTGCAACAATGTATGTATATAACCGCCTTTATTGTTTTTCATGAAAGTATACCATAGGATAAAAACAAACCACAGAACAAAAATTTATTACGTGACCGAGAAGTTATACTGTGGATTATCATTATCTTTTAGTTGGAATAGTCCCTACGTAGCATCCAAATTGTTGCAAGGTGAGCTTTATCTTAACTATTAACTACTTATCTAGTACATCAATATTTGTATTGTATTAGTCACCATATTATTTGTCATCGTTAACAGGTAATTGAATTATAATTAGGTATAGGGTGTACCAAAAACACCGAACAATTGATGAATTCTGAAAATAGCAGTGTAGGCATTGTAGACGTTGAAAAGAAAAGTGCGCGTAGTTTTCAGAATTCGTGGAAGATATAAGGTAGAGTTTCCAAATTCCGTTCCCTTAAGTAAAATCTTAAATTCTGAAATTTGATCTAGAGTTCAAATAATGGAAAGAACTTATTTAAACAACTTAACTCTTTACACTTTAGGGTTTTACTAGTACGATTCTACTAAATATATTTTTGATTATTTAGAAATGGTAATACTGATTCCGTCCACCACCCCTGGCCAGTTAAAATCGATGATTTTTTTGTAAAACATGATTTAAACAGCGTTAATATCTATTTTATTAAATTTCTTGAGATATGAAAATGTTTATACATTTTGATACATTAATTACATCTATTTACACATCCAGACACAAATCACAAAAAAAAATTTTGATTTTGGTTGAATATGAACACATTTCATGACACCACTTAAATTCCGAACACCTTATCCATTTTTCTACTCGCTTGTCCTGTGAAAATCAATCATTCTACTCGCTTGTCCTGTGTCAATTGCTCTCCGTCGTATACTCTCCTGTACCAATTCCATACCTAGGTTTTTTGGAATAATCTTCGCGTTTTGGAAAATTCTCTATCTGGGTTGTTGCCTTTGTAAATTAAAAATGCATTAATTGCTGCGAGATTAGGGAGATTATAAACTACTACCATTGGCCAACGTTTCGTATTTCTGGAAACATTATATGATGTGATCATTCTGTCTACAACATCTACTCCAGTATCTTCCTCAATCCGATCATCTCTGTGCACAGTGGAAACAGCAATCACATTTTTTCCTTTCTGCGGTATATATGAGACGGTAGTATGATTGCATGAAAAATACAACTAAGAAGCAGTGCAAATATTGTTACACATTTGATCGGGTGGGGTCTGTCAGGACAAACTGCCATGCAGCAGCTATTCAGAAATTTCAAAAACAGTTTTGTATAAAAAAAAAACTAATGGTATTTAGTTTCAAGGAAGTGAAAAGGTAGAAATTTTAAAAAATAAAATAAAAGAATTATCCAAAATTTTTATTTTGTCGTAGACTCACAGACCACACCCGATGAACGGAGGGTTAAGATTTCTAGTGTGAAAATAGTAACCATCAATGATAAGCACAACTGGTTTTACAATGGAAATACTGTTTTTAAACCACTTGAGAAACAATGGATCAGCTACCCAACCTGAATCGGAACATCCGCCTAATGACTCCGGAGGAGCTCCATTCAGCATTCTTCCTGTGATCTGTTAAGTGGAAATATATACAAGGGTGGAATATACTGGCCGGCAACTGATATACAGGTTATACCTATGGTTGTGGCTCCACATTCAGCAGATGAAAGTTCATGCACTTGCTTTTTCCCCTTACAGGTAACCACTCAGGAGTAAGAAAGAATTTCCTTACTCTCTCGCACGGTTGCAGTATTGTTTGTAAAAGTTACAGTGGGGGACGAATTTAGGACAGGTGACGGATTTCGGGCAGTTTACCTTACGAGGTGTGTTGATATTAATAGTTTAAAACAGCAAAATGTATTTTTTCTTTTTATATACTTTACTTTTCTCCTCTTCTTGATGTTTATTACTGTTCGCGAACAACCTACCATTAGTCACACCCAATTGCACAAGCGTCTAATGTGATGTTTTACATTTCGTATTCATGTACGTGCGAAATATTGTCAAATTTAACTATTGGTTTAAAATAGTTACAACATTATCAAAACAAACGTTAAATTTTTTGTTTTTCGTTAATGTATTTACGCATATATGAATTCTAGTGAATATTTGTGTAAATTTCTTTTCATGAGCTTATTATTGTTAAGAAATTGTGTTGGTAGGTCAACGACGCCTTCATTTTGTCACTGATTACCTTGGACGGAACTATCTGGAATAAAATTCATAACGTTTCTCAGGTTTTTCAACTTCCCTAAATATACTTTCTCTACATGATCAATCTGATGAATATGCGTAGTTAAAAAAAGAATATTCTCATGACACGAACAACGTGCATACAAACAGATTTTTTTTATTTATTCAAAGAATAGCGAAAAGCCCATTGAATTCCGAAGTTACGTAATATATAATTACAGACACCATAATTACGTATTGTAATCTGGTTTACTCTCACTTGGAAACTAGATACAAGGAGTGCATTTGGGATTGAATTATACGCGTTAGAGATGTTAACTTTCTCTGAGAAATTTTGTTACACCAAGAAAACGTCAGTATGAAAACAGTTTTTTTTTCTAAATTTTCTTTATATATAAGCTCGATCGAAAATAGAGAATGGGATGGAGAAATTTTTCATATTCGGTAGAATCTTTAATGGCTTTAGAGCCATTTTTGTACTTTATTCTCATTAGACTTTGGTTATCATTCTGGTGGATAAAAATTTTACATTGTCTGAACAGTTCAGAGAATTTTTGTTGATCTTTTATTTGCAAAACATTTGATGTATCGATGTATGTTCGATTTATTAATCGAAGCAAATAAAATAAGCAAAATATGATATATATATATATATATATATATATATATATATATATATATATAATATATCTTAAATAAGCAAAAGACAATATGAAAAAAATATAATCCACCTCTACAGAATTGTGACAATGAGTGGTGACATGACACAGCAGAGTGGGGAAGGAATTAAAACTAAAGTAAATGAAAATTGAATGAACAATAAAAAATAAAGTCTTAGAGCGGATTGTTCGAACGCTAATCAAAACTTGATTGTAATCAAATATTCAATTACAATCAAGTACGTCATAGCGGCTGTCAAAATTATTAAAAATTGCTTATTATTATTATTGATTTGTAAATAAAAACATGAAATTAACACAAAAAAGAGTTTAATTATGGTTTATTTTAAATGAAAACGCAAAATAATAAAAATTAATAAATAAGTCAATATAACCTCAAAATGTGACGTATTTGATTTTAATTAAATATTTGATTACAATCAAGTTTTGATTAGTCTTTTAAAATAGTCTATAAAATAGTCTAATAAAAGCCTTTTTAGTCTATGTGAATTAAACTTAAATTATTTGAAATAGGTCGCGAAAGATTCAGAAACCGGGCTTGGCAACGGAATATTCGAAGGAATCAGACATTCCGTGATACTTAAAACACGTGTAAAAAAGGAAAGACCAATTCTTTTCTGGACTACAAAGACGTAGGTGATTGTTTTGTGATTGATTTTGGAGTATAAATTAGATTAGATTATGTGAAGTCGTTAAGGCCATGCAGCCTCACCACATTATAGAGATCTGTGATGCGTACCTTAATCTAGTTGAACTCTAGGATACCAATACTTTTGATGTCGTTGATTAGTTTTTAGATGACTTGTTTCCTCTGGCAGAGGGTGTTAGATTGACCTCTCCTAAGAATTTTAGTCGTTTGCAAAACAGTGCTACGCAGTTACATGGCATTTGTTCTGCAGTTTCTTTTTCGTTGCCACAGAATCGACAGTTTTCACTATCTGATTTGCCCATTTTTTTTGAGATGGCATCTCAGAGGGCCGTGACCAGTGAGAAGACCAGTGGCCATTTTGATATGTTTTTTACTCATATGTGCCTTTTTACTCTCCTGTGTCCTGCTGTGTTAGACCAATGTAATCTTAGATGGTTGACTTCCTATGTAAGGAGTTCCTTTCTGATGTGGCTTTTCGATAGTTCACAAAAGAGTTCTGCGGTATTAGCCACTTCTCTTTTGCGAGGCTGTCACCATCTTCATTTCCTCCAATTCCCTTGTGACCTTGCACCCACATCAAAGTTACTTTGTTGCTTTCGGTCAGCTTCTTGAGATATTATTTACAGTAACAAACCAACTTTGACTCACACGTAAATGACTAGAGAATTTTGCCCTACGAGTGTCTCGGTTGAGACATTCTTGGTTACTAATGTATCTAGCATGTATTTCTTCCTGAAAGATAGTTAGGGCATTTCCAAAAGATTTGGATAGCCTGAAATTGGGCCCAGTAACTCCCACTGCTGCACTTTCATCTATCTTAGATCCATTCGTATGCCATACAAGTGAACCTTCTTCCAGTTTCGGTTCAATTTCTTCACCCGTTTGGTGATGTTTTGTGACTACTTCAAAGGGTGTTTCGAAGTCCAATTTGACTGATCTGTCGGTCTGTCCTTAGAATCCAATGGAATTTCTTTCAAGATTCTTAGGTGACCAACTAGATCTCCAAGTTTCATCAGTTGTGTCTGTCGTGGTTTTAAAGCGGTAGTTACTGCCTCCCTCCTTATGCAGAACTGCAAGAGAGGAAGATTCAACATCCCCTCTAGAGCTGCAATCGGTCATGTTGACATTGCTGCTGTGATTACCAGATAAGCTGACCGCTGCGCTGTATTTTTTGCAGTTTGGCGTTAGCTGTTGTTTGTTGTTTTTAGCCACCATACGAATGATGCGTATTTTTATATGACACCCAGATATTTTACTTTGGAATAGTCTAATGTTATGCCATTCATAATTAGATACTGTAAAGTGTATTTAATTCTCATTACGAAAAGTATTACAGTCGTTTTATTGGGGTTGATATTTAAGCCATCCCTCGAACACAGACTTTTAATTTCTTTAAGAGCAGTATGCATGAGAATAGATATAGCCTGGTTATCTTTGCCCCTAATTGTAACAACTAGGACCTAGGTCATCTGCATAACCTTAGGTTATAAAACCAGAATCATGCAACTTAATGAGGAGGTCATCTACGACAAGAGACCACAGCAGGTGCGATAGTACTCCCCATTGAGGGCACCCCTTTACTGCTATCACAGTCACAGATTCTCCCCCAATACTAACAGTGATGATTATGGTTTTTAGCATTGCCTGAATACATTGTATTAGTGAGATTTCAATGCCCCTCTTTACTACTGCTTGGAGCAATCTTACCCAGACATCCGGCAGTTAAAAAATTTGCAGTTGTCTTGGTGGGGAAGACGCTGGTCTACATCGCTGAAGACGTCAAATTTCTACCTACCATGTGGGCCGAGAATAGTACGTATCTACAAATAAGAACGAATGCATGCGGGAGCTTCCATGCAAAATTTAATTCTTTGTTTTAAACTTGCCATCCGAACGTTAAATATATAATATAAAATAAATATAATACATATTAAAGTAAAAAAGTAGTACTGTCCGTAAAAGAGTATACCGAAAAACAAATATGTTATAAAAGAATTTTTGTTGAACATCAAATGCGTCTTTTACAGGAAAAACTTCTAACTGCTTTTGAGTTTGTAAAAAAAAATGTGTCAATAAGACATCAACCTAGATAGTCTGTAAGTTGCAGTTTCTTTAATAAGAAAATTATTTACGTCTAATTTCTGGTGTAGATTACACTTGTTTCCTCAAAATTCAAGTTTCGGAAGACGATTCAATTTCTTGGAATTTCGTAATAAGTTTTTATGTCCTCCCATACAGCCTCTACAGTTCTTGCATAGATTTCTTCTGTTATATTGTTTTTTGGTTTCTGATTTATTACTCTTTAGCCTTTAGAAACTGTATATTTTCTGTCATGTAATTAGTTGTAACAGTGTAAATTCTGCTATTGCAATGGCTAAAATGCGTAAATTGAATTTTGTAACTGTAATTTATGTATTGTCATTTTAGAATCAGAATATAACTTTCTAAATTTAATGGTTACTAAAGTAATCTGTCTGCATTACTGATTATTTATATTGGAACACCACTATGTATAAAGTACAAAAGGAATTTTCCTATAAATCATTAGAAATTTTATTTAACAATTTTTATACCTGGAAGATATTTTTATCAATAATGGAACAATTATACCAGGAATTTACAGATATTTTAAAACTTATTTATTTACAACTATTTTGATATGATATAAAAGAATTTTGTTTGCAATATTAGCAAAAACAATTAGGATTTAATAATCAAGTTTTCGGAATATGTCAAAGGGATATTTCTAGTAGATTTATGTAAACATGTGTTATGGTACAATTTATTAACACTTACTTTTCGTCATCACTAGATATCATAGAAATAACAAAAACTAGAAATAAATAGAGGGTAAAATATTGATAAAAGTATACAATAAAAGCACACAACGGACAGTATTTACAATTGAAATTAGGCAATGACCTTCAGTAAGCTCTTGTTCCTGTTTTGTGTTCCATAATACTTTAAAGATACGTTTAGATCTGACACTTATTGCATGTATTTTGTCGGACATTACAGAAATACAGTCCTGACTGGTAGGTAGCGGTCGTTTAACAACCCCTAAATTAAAAAACATGTAAAAATTGTATATATAATAATAGGCGAGTCTTCTACAGCTGACGCTGTTTCTCGCATCCTGATTTCAAGCGTTTCCTGTCGAAGAAATCTTCAGTTTTTAAATCTCTGACGGTCATTGCGTCCTCGACATCTTCTCTCTATGACTGTCATAGCAGAGAACTACGAACACTGTGGTCGTTAGTTCTCTGGTCATAGTCTATCTCGTTTTCTTTTAGTGGGCGGAGTCCATTTTCTATCTTTTTTGGCCATCTATTTTCAGGCATTCTTTGCAGGTGTCATGGTCAACAAACATGGCGCATTAAAAGGGCATTAAATTATATTCCGTTGTTGTTGGTCCAATTGGAGCGTGTGATGCGTTTAACGAAAGGGGAAGAGATGATGATTATTTTAAGATAGAAAAAACAAGACGACTACCAAATGGGGCAATACATAGCAGCTTCGTTATTAATGAACTAGTTACGTTCATTAAGAACTTTAAATTAGCAACTAGATATAGATTAGAAGCTTCCTAATGTATTTTAAACTTCTAAGAGTTTATTGGCACTATCGATATGATCGTGCTCCACTATTGAAGTTTTTTTTCTGTAACTTCGCTTCGATATCGATACATTTGAAAAAAAACCATTTTACCAGTGTGGTCATCGTACCTGTATTGACCAGCTCTTTGAGACTGAAAATTATAAATACCTAGTAATTGAACAATTAAAGGTAATGTATTTAAATTGTCATATTTATGGCTAATCGTCTGTGATATGAAAAATAATAAATGTGCTGTAAGAGTTAATGCTTCTTCTTCTTCTTCTTCTTCTTAGAGTGCCGTCTCCCTACGGAGGTTGGCAATCATAATGGCTATTTTTATTTTAGAACTTGCTGCTCTAAACAAATCAATCGATCTGCATTGGTACCAATCACGTAGATTCTTTAACCATGAGTTCTGCCTTCGGCCAACAGATCTTCTTCCTTGAATCTTTCCCTGTATTATCAGTCTCAAAATTTCATATTTTGGTCCCCTCATCACGTGGCCTAGGTATTCCAGTTTTCTGGTTTGTATAGTGGTGATTAGTTCTGTTTCTTTACCAACCCTCTCCAATACTTCTTTATTTGTAATTCTATCAGTCCATGATATTTTCAATACTCTGCGGTATAACCAGAGTTCGAAGGCCTCGATTCTTTTTAAATTACATTTTTTTAATGTCCAAGTCTCAGCTCCATATAATAATATTGAAAATATATAACAGCGAATGGTACGTAGTCTGATCTCCAAATTTAGATTTTTGCACGTTAGGAGTGGCTTCATTCGTATAAATGCTGATCTGGCAATCTCTATTCGTCTGTTTATTTCTACAGTATGATCATTGGTTTCATTGATCAAAGTTCCCAAATACTGATATTTTTCTACTTGTTCTATCACGTTATCATTTATTGTCAATAGGTGATGTATATTTTGTGGCCTTTTTGTAATCAGCATATACTTCGTTTTTTTTAGTGTTTATAGTAATTCCCATCTCAGCACTATTTATACTCAAGCTTTCGATAAGATGTTGTAGATCCTCTATACTCGTTGCTATGATCACAGTGTCGTCTGCATATCTTAAATTATTAATTAATTTTCCGTTAACGGTGACTCCCGCTTCGATATTATTGGGCGTGTTTTGGAAAATTTCTTCAGAATATAAGTTAAACAAAAGTGGTGATAACACACATCCCTGTCTAACTCCTCTACAGATCCTCATTTCTTCTGAGTGTTGCCCATCAATTTGAACTATGGCACTTTGGTTCCAATATAATGTTTGCAATATATTTATGATTTTACTGTCAATGCGCTTGTTCATAAGTATTGATATTAGTTTTTCATGTCTTACTTTATCGAAACCTTTTTCGTAGTCAACGAAGCACAAGTGTAGATCAACATTTACATCCCGAGATCGCTGAATTAATATGTTGATGGCAAATAGTCCTTCTCGAGTACCCATTCCATTTCGGAACCCGAACTGCGTCTCGCTAATATCCTCCTCTAGCCTTTCGTATATTCTCTTATGTATTATTTTTAGCAGAACTTTTAAAGTATGACTCATGAGGCTCAGTGTTCGATAATCAGAGCACTCTTTTGCTGCTTGTTTTTTAGGGATGGTTATAAATGCTGACTTTAGCCACTCCTGTGGTATTATTCCCGTATCGTGCACCGTGTTGAATAAATCTGCCAATACTTCCAAGTTGTCCTCTTCCACTAGTTTTAAGAGTTCTACTGGTATTTCATCTAATCCAGCTGCCTTATTGTCTTTAGAGTTTTTGATAGCATATTTGATTTCATCTATCATGATCTTCTGTATCTCTAAAGGATTTAATTCTTGTATTTTCTGCATTTCACCTCTTTCATCTTGGAAAAGTTCTCTAACGTACTCCTCCCATCGCCTTAACTTCTCTGGTAAATCTACTAGTAGTACTCCTTTTTTGTCTTTTATGTGTCCTTGCTGTCTATTTCGACCCATTCCAGTCACTTCTCTAATTTTTTTGTGCATATTTCTCATATCATATTTTGTTTCTAGTTCTTCTATCTCTTCTATTGCTTCATCAAATAGATTTCCTTAGCTGTTTTGATTTTTTCCTTAATTATTCGTCGTATTTCTTTATACTTCTGTAGATCTTTTCCTTTATATTTCCTTCTTTCTTCCATCAGTAATAGTATTTCTTCTGTCATCCAGTGTTTTTTAGCCTCTGATTTATGTTCTATTAAACTTTCTTGAGCTGGTTTCAGTAATGTGTTTTTTATATTACACCACTTTTTATTTACATCCATAATTTGTTTGTTGTCAGTTAGTGTTTTTTGCATATTAAAATTCACATTATTTTTTATTTCGTTTTTTATTTCTTCGTTTTGTAGCACTCTTATGTTAATGCTATTTTTACCTAACTCTCGAGAAAATATTGGAACACGATGCAGATGACGACTAAAATATTTTAGTAGAAAATTCTTTTATCGATGACAATAATTATTTGTGGATTTAGTGATTGTACTTACAATAAAATATAATTTCTTGGAAATATTAACGGGTGCAGGTAGATTTTGGTTAACCATAAATGCCAGTCATTATGCTTGGAATTGAAATATTTAAACATTTGTATGCCTAATAATCTCTATGTCTTGTCAAACATTAACCACGCATGACTATGACAGAGTATGAATATTTTTAAATACCTACTCTCGAATGAGTGTGTTTTCCCAGAGGCTTACCCTACAAATACCTTCTCCATTAATAAAGATTGGTTTTAATTATAAGTTTCTCTGTGGTTACTGCTGGCGCTAATATTAAATCCCATTTACTCTTTAGTCTTATTTTCTTTTTTACGGTACCATTTCCTTCTATATATATTTTATATATATATATATATATTTTATATTTATATCCTTCTATATATTTCCTTCTATAAATGGCAGGAATATGTATATAAATTCTTTCCCACTGATTCAATGCAATGTAAAATCTACGCGAAACATCCCATAGCAAAAATGATAAAATTGAAACCACAGAAAGCCCAAGAAAAACTCAGAACAGTAAACTTCTTGGGGATACCTTCCCACATTGGTATCGAAGGCAATCAATTAGCAGATGAGAGTGCTTTCGATTCTCTCGGTATCTACTAATCAGAAGTCGAATATCGGAGTATGGCAAGTGATTTAAAAGCCTTTTTTCAAAAATATAAGTGCGTGGAACCGGGAATATCAAATTTCAGTTTCGAAACTAAAACATATTAAAAGTAGCATTACTCCGTGGCAACCAACAACAAGTAAAAGATCCCAAGTAATCGTAACCCATCTCAGACTGGACCATAGTATGTATGCACACACACACATTTTCTTAAACATCGAAGCTCCAAATTGTTATGTTGCTAATATTCTTCGGGAGGATGCGGCAAGTCAGAAGTTTGTTGGTGTTTTTAAAAACATTAGTAAAATTCTAATTAATGTGGTTATACGTGAATGTTGACAAGGTTATTTATAGTACGTGTGATTAGTATTATTTTTGTTTTTCCTTTGTTTACTTTTCAGTTTCAGGTCGTAGCCCCCTTTGGTTATTACATTTAATATCAAAATAAACATATACACTGATTATAGATAAATGTAATAAAGACGATCTGCATGATTATAAACTTTTGCATAATCTACAAACCTGCTGTTACAAAAGTAATCTATTATACATATAAAAAAAAGATTTTTATATTTTAATACTGTTGAGAAATGTTTGAAATTCATTACCAACACTATACCTATACCCACATATCTAAGTTGCTTTCGATACTCTATTGACACAATCGATTAGTCATAATCACCAAATCGTTCCGAAATTTCCGATCGCATAATTCACTCATTCAAATTCAGAAGACGCATAGCGGTTTTTAATGACTCTTGTAACTAAAACATCTGCTCTTTTGCGGTCGACTTACTCCTGTGACACACAAGACGCTCAGGAAATAACTTTTGTTAAAAAAAGTCTTCAGGAAACGTCTTATTTAGTCTCTTTGTCGAGTAACTTTATACGGAGATGGTACATGGCATATTTTACCTTGTTTTTGCATTTTAAACGGTTTGGATAAAATACGAGGAACAAACTAAAAATACGCCTTAAAAATCTCTTCGCCAAAGAGGAATAAAGGGATGTTTTTTTGTTTTTCCTACTTATTGGATTTTTGATTGGATCTATCTAATATCATCATCATCATCTTGGTGCTACAGCCCTTAGAGGGCCTCGACCTTCTCAAGTTTTCTACGCCATTCTGTTCTGTCCCTTGCTTGAATTTTCCAGTTGCCGACTCCGATCTTCTCCGCATCTTGTGTTACCCCATCCATCCACCTCAGCTTTGGTCTACCCCGTCGTCTCATTCCCACAGGTTGCGCTGTTAGAATCTTTTTTATCATGTTCGATTCAGGGGCCCGGGCTACATGTCCTGCCCACTGCAGGCGGTTTCGCTTAATTATAGTGGTAATATCTTTACCACCAAACGTATGCTTGTAGATATTCTGCAGTTCGAAGTTATATCTACGCCTCCATATTCCGTTCTCACAGACCGCTCCAAATATCTTGCGTAGCACCTTTCTTTCAAAAATGGATAGAGCGGATTCATCTGTTTTCGTTAGCGTCCATGCCTCTGATCCGTATGTGAGAACGGGGACTATCAGTGTTCTATACAGCCTTATACGAGTTTTTTGAGACAGACGTTTGTTAGCTAAGTACTTTGATAGACCATAATAACACCTGTTTGCAATTATTATTCGCCTTTTTATTTCCTCAGATGTATTATTATTGGGGTTAACCGATGTCCCTAGATATATGAACTCATTGACTGCTTCGAAGTTTTGGTCATTGATGATTAAATTTGTGTCAACATTTCCAGCTCTTGTGTTTGTGTTAGCCGCCATGAATTTGGTTTTATTTTGATTTATATGTAACCCCATTCGTTCTGCTGCTGCTACTAGCTCGGTTAGGATTTCCGCAGTTCTCGCCCTAGTTCTTGTTATAATGTCCACGTCGTCTGCATATGCTAGAATTTGGACTGATCTATTAAATATTGTTCCCCTGCTATCTAAATTAGCGTCTCGTACAACTTTTTCTAAGGCGACAATAAAAAGCTGACACGCCAGCGCATCTCCCTGCCTTAACCCCCTATGTATTTGACATGGGGTTGACGAGTCGTTTTGAATTTTTACTGCTGATAGCATCTTCGCCATTGTCACTTTTATCAAACATATGAGTTTTTTTGGAATTCCTAACTCATTCATAGCGTTGTAAAGACTTGGTCTTAAGACACTGTCATATGCCGCTTTAAAATCGACAAAAATATGATACATATCTATGTTAAACTCTTGCGCTTTTTCGAGGATCTGTCGTAGTGTAAAGATCTGGTTAATGGTTGAACGTCCAGGCCTGAATCCTGCCTGATATTCCCCTAAAACATTTCAGTATAAGGCTTTAATCTCTCGTGCAAAATATTTGATAATATCTTGTATGCTGTATTTAGGAGAGTTATTCTGCGGTAATTATTGCATTCCACTTGGTTTCCCTTTTTGTGTAAAGGGCAAATTAAGCCTAAGCTCCATTCTTCTGGCATTTGCTCCTCAGACCAAATTCTACAAACAATTTCTCGCATCACCTTGGTGAGCTGCTCTCCACCGTGCTTAAATAACTCTGCTGGGATGCCATCGCTACCTGGGGACCTATGGTTCCTTAGTTTTTCTATAGATATTTTTACTTCATCTACCGAGGGGGGTTCCACGAGTTCCTCATTTCGGTATTCCAGCTCTATATTGTTAGTAGGTTCCCCTTCCAGCAACTTTCGAAAGTGCTCTACCCATCGTAAAAGGATGTCCTCTTTGTTGGTAAGTAAGTTGCCTTCCTTATCATTACAATAGTTGATTCTTGGTTTGAATTCTTTTCTAATACTATTTATTTGATGGTAGAACTTTCTTGTTTCTCCGTGACTCATATGGCTTTCGAGCCGTTCTAACATGTCATTTTCCGAGTCTCGTTTCTTTTTTCGGTGTATGCGTTTTTCCTCTCTCCTTAAGTTTTTGTATCTATCTATTGTTGTTCTAGTTTTTCGTTGTTGCATGGTCCTAAATGCCTCGTTCTTCTCATCTGTTATTTTTTTGCAGTCTTGGTCGAACCAGTCGTTTCTTTCTTGGGTTCGGGATATTCCCAATGTGCTTTCGGCTGCAATTATATTTTACTTGTCTAGTGCCCCTTTCTTTCTTGGCATTGGAAATTCTTTGTCGTAACTTGGCCCCTACCATAAAATGATCTGAGTCAATATTTGCTCCTCTGTAACTTTTTACGTCCATTAGGTTTGTAAAGTGCCTTCTGTCAGTTATAACATGGTCGATTTGATTTCTGGTGTGTCCATTTGGTGATATCCAAGTGGCTTTATGGATATTCTTGTGATTAAAACATGTACTTCCCACAATTAAATCTTTGGAAGCTGCCAGACTCTTTAATCTATGGAAGAATCTTTGGAAGCTGGATCTATCTAATAAAGGAGAAAAAATTGGAAAATGATTCCTCTGTAGTCAAAAAGGTGATGTGAGATGTATTGGACTCGATGAGTGCTTCATTTTTTAATGTCCTGTTCATTACTCAGTCAATTATAATAATTATAAATAATATTTAATGATTAAATAAGTTATTTAAAAATTAGTTAACTTATAATTATATTTAGTTTAATTATAATTTTATTAGAGTCGTACAACGACATGATTAGATTGATATTTGTAAGGATTTCATTCTTGTTAAAAATCAAGTAACATGTTGGTAAACAAGATATTAAATGTATTGGAAATTTAATACTATTCGATAGATACTGAAGAAGTAACATAATACAAACGAAAACTAGATAGTTATTAACAAATATTGAACGCCATTACTAGTCGCACACATATTAGTTTTACGGTTGCAAAACCCTTGAGGCCATTACTGTTGCAATAATGTACTTTCAAAAGCTATTTTTTTCTAAAATAACATAGAACATATAGTCAATAGTCTGGGGTAGAGTGGATTGTACACGAATACAAGTCAATTCAAAATAACAAACTGGGGTATATATGGAACTTCTTAAATATAAAATTGAGTCAAACAAAAAAGATATACAAGAAATTTTAATAATAAAGTATAGTCAGAATACACACTTAAGAAAAAAAATATAATAACAGTCTCCCTTTAACCCTTGAGTAATCGGGTACATGCCCAGTTTTTATTTTACACAATACATTAGAAAAGGTTAAAATAAAACTATTTGATATATGTACAATCTTTTTTTATTTCATTTTTAATATATATTAACCATTTTAAACCCAATGATAAATTAAACAACATCTTTAAGAAAATGCAAAAAATAGTTAACAAAAATGTGCTTCTTTTCATTTAATAAACAAAGTTCTAATTAACATGCTCTATCATAGTCATTTTTGGCATTTGACACAAAAATATCGTGTTTTACGATTTGGACAATAGGCGCAACGACCTCGAGGCGCTGAAGGGTGCTCATTTTTGTAAATTGCCAATTGCCTTTGTAAAAGCCAATTGATTTTGTAACCTCGGAAATCTTTTTTGGGTGGTGCTAGAAAGATAACCAATGGAGACACTGCGGACGGCAGCCAGATGGTTGGTGGAGAGCGAGTCGTGGGTTCGAAACTAGCTTTTGGAACCGAGAATGGATCCAACGGAAGAAATAGGTAAAGATAGGATAAGAGATATTAGAAAAGATACAGAAATAAACAAAAAGATAGATGGGTAAAATTACCAAAGATAAGAGAAGATAGAAACAGGGCGCCACTCAATTTTTTGGGGTTAAGGAGAAAATTAAGAAAACCTTAGAAAAGAAAAGAGATAAGAAAAGATATTTAGGTTCAGAGATCAAACCCAAGGAACCAACAGGAAATTATCAAATAAATCTGGTCAACGCAATATATAAACAAATAATAAATATATTAAGTATTACACTTACTTACCTACGAAACTTAATCAGCCTGATCTTTCTACAGTTCAAAAGCATAGTAATATTTAAAGATAGTAATTGTTCAGAGCTATTATTTTATCAGGGAACTTGTTAGGAGCCGACAAATAAAATACATGCATAAAACAATAACAATATATTAAACACAAAATTATGATGCTGCTAAATGCAACCCAGGTAATAAAAATACACAACTATGATATGGTGTTATATAGGTGTAAAATTAAGCTATAATGTAATAAAAAAATACCTTTACCAAGATGTATAAGGCAGTCATATACAAATATAGTTTGTTGTATCTTGAGATATCATAGGAAAGATAATGAACAAAAATTATAGGAAATACAAAAGGTAGCAAAAATTACTTAACTCTAAATTTACAAAAAAATACAAAAAGGTTACAGAAATGAAAACATAAACCAAACCGCACTTGGTTAAGTCAATTAACTATCTCGCACTATTATTTGATAAAAAACTGAGACTTGTATGTTCATAGGTAATATTTATAGAAATTTCTTGAATGGTTCAATTACATTCAAAAATCGGCAATCTACAGGATATAGATAATACGTCCAGATAATGGCAGGTGATATGGTACCATACCATATTACTCGCCCGGATAATTGTAGATAAAGATTACTTACGTAGATCTTGACGAAGGCAGCTTAATTCACTGAATTTAATACTTTTCTGGTACTAAACACTGAATTTAATAACCATTAAAGGTAGTGTAGAACTATAAATAATTTAATATAGTCTAAGGAAAGAAAACTCAAATATAAAATGTATACACACTTAGAAAATAATTCACAAAGACGATACGATAAGAAATAAAGTGAGCAAAGCGTAACACGAGATATTGGCCTTAACTCAACAACGGCCCACCAACAAGTAACTTGGTTCCACTCAAAATTTCACCAACTGTCCCTGAAACAAGAAGAAGAAAATATTCCCCCACTCAAGAATGATAGGACAGTTGTATGTGTTTCTCAGAAGGTAAGGCCTTAACGACTATTGGAAACTTTGGGGTAAAATAATCGGTATTAACAATTGGACATAAGAAACAGACAATACTTGGGATTAAGTTATTGTCAAAAGAAACGGGCCTTCGACGAAAATTACCAATTTATGAAAAGGAAACTGCATACCAAAACGCATTATACTCTTTTCATAATGAATATTATGACGGAAGGATTAAAAACCATTCCTAATTAGGGAATTCCATTTTAGCTGGGTATCTACAATATTTTGCTATCGATGCACGATCATAGGCGTATCGCACGGGGGTAAAAGGAACCAGAAATATTTAATATATTAATAATAAAAAAAATGTTACAATTTCAGAAACAATCTTCCTTCCGAAATTAGGTTTTCATTTGCATTACATTTATGTATGACGTGAGAGTTTGTGCCTACAATGTTGAGTAAATTATAAAAAATGACCATTGGCCAAACGCCCGATTTTGTAATGTTATAAATAGTAATAATATTGTGCTTACAAGCATGTTCAGAATCTTCATCAATCGAGTCATCATAGAGAAGAGATGATAACAGCGTCACGACTTTTTGAAGTTATACTTCTATACGCGCGTTTGACGTTAGAAATTTGTACGGTAGTGAATCGGCAAAATCATTACATATGTAAGATATAGGTAAGAGGGAGACAGAAGATATATTTTCTCTCTCGAGAATAAAAATATTCCTTTTGTAAATATATTTAATATTTATTAATATTATTATTATTTTTCTATTCTATTCAGATTTGTCTTGACCCTCGTTAGGCATGTTAAATTATAAATTAAAACTTAAATATCTCAAGAAAGTTCAAATGTGTACTTATATACACAGCAAACAACAATTAAATTTTGTATCTGTCAATGTCAGACAAATTGACGGTTGTATCACGAAACAATATTTTTATTTTATTAATATTATCATGATAAATTAAACATATACGTAAGTAAATTATGTATATTGTCATTTTTAAATACTTATAAATATTGTATTTTAATTTGTATTGTACTATTATATTGAATTATGTTGCAGTGTATTGTATTGTATTGTATTTTTATGTTAATCAAAATAAACAATGAATTTTACTTCAGAGTATGTGTAAATTTTTTTTTGCATTCAAATCCTTTCATACATATTATATGAAAATAAAAATATACATTTTCATCAAAATATTGATTCAATCCTTCATTTACTATACTCCTATTACAGGTCAAATGCTGTTTATATACAGCAAACGATGCACCCTATACCTATATACCTAATTCTGTTTCTCTTTCTGCTCTCTCTTACCTATAGCATTACATATGTAATTATTCCCATATAAATGTGTAACGGTGAACGGGTGTACACAACCGTTTTTTTTTTCGTTGGAATATACGACACCAAAATAATGGATTTGGAAAATGCAAACATAGACGAGTACTGTGGTCTGCTGGGATCAAGAAGTTCCTTTAGAATTTCCCTTTTATTTTTTCGAATTGTTCCAATATATTTGCATATTTACCGTGTAAAAACATTTGGCATCCACTAAGGAAAATACTTTTATGCCATATTTGGCTGGCTTATTCGGGATGTACATGCGGAATCTGCAAAATCTACGGAATGTAAAAAGCATCTCGTCTAATGTTAAGTAAGATCCAGGAACGTAATTAAGTTTGCATTTCTGATTAAATTGGTCAAAAACGTTTCTTATTGGTGCAAGTTTGTCTATGGTTCTTCTTTCTTCCCTAGTTTTTACATCATCAAAACGCGAGCAACGTAGCAAGAATACAAATAGCCTATGAGCCATAGTAACTCGAAACACCCCTTCGCCTGCTCCATCAGTAGCCCAAAATTCTTTGCAATTTCGGTGGCTTTCTTTGATAACCTTAGCTAAGTATAATAGACCAATTGTTTCTTAGTTTAGAAATAAATATGTTTGTGTTCTGTACAATGGTTTCGAGAATATTATCATCAATAAAACATTTCCAACACTAAGGATCAACTGCTTGACGAGCATTTCCTTTTGAACCTGGTAAGTATAAAATTAAATTAGAACTTCTTGTCCGAACATTTTTTGGGGTGCATGTTTTCTCCAGGATACCCCATCTTTTGCATAATAAAAAAGCCACGGATTTTCCGTATTTGTTTCAAAATATTTTAAAGTGTCAGGTTCCTCCCCCAATCCTTCCTCCAATTATGTTTTCAATTATTTCTCCCATTCTTCTTCTGTGTCTGTGTTGTGGTGACTTTGTTCACACCTGTCTGATTTTGGCTCGCTTTCCAAATCAATATTTCTTTCAGATAAGGATCCATCACTGAAATTTGAAATACAAGAGAGAAAAATTAAAGACTGGAACATTTCTGTATTTATGTATAACCATAGGAATTAAAATACTTACTTTGTGTAGTTTATACTGTACAAAAAATAGGAAAATAAATTTACTTGTCCAACTCGCAAAAGTTACTCGAATAGTCGAATAGACAGACCAAAAGTGCAAATAACTATCAAACATATCAGCGTAGTCCGACATAAAGTAAGCATCCGACTACTCAAGGGTTAATTCTTGCAGTGCATTTTGACTTAACTTCCTGTTCATACACAGTTATAACACTACAGAAAAGTACTAAAAGACTTCACACTCAGTATTTTTAGACCAAGAGTTAATTAGACTTCAATATTTTTAACTCCTATTCGTTCCGTGCGTGACTGACACGACACCTACCGCCTTTTTCTGACAATTTTGGAGTCCCAATTTTCAGGTTAAACATATGACATATGTTTGACATTGTTAAATACATGCGAAATTGACAATTATTAATAAATTAGTTTTTTAACTATATTTTTTCAGTTTATGTATAAAATAAATGTAGTATTAAAAACTGGGTTTCTCAAAATTCATCATAATATATCTTTTCAACTCCAAACGTAAGAGAAAGGGAAAAATCTAGTACTGACAAATCAAGTTTTTCACGCAAAAGAGCATATAATTAAAAACAATAATAGTAAAAGGTATGATATAAAAGCTAAAGTCATCTGCAGTTAGCTTGAAGCCTTATGAAATATCATTCAAGGTAAATTATTTAAATTTTTCCTATTTCAATTGCGTAAAAATGAAATTATGTGATATTTACTTTTTCATATTAATAGCCGGAATTTATCTTTTTCTTTTCTCTAATTTATATGTAATCTTTGGGAACCTATAAAAACTACACTCACTGTTATTGCTATTATTAGCACAATTAAATACGCAACATGTATTTGCACACAATTTTGATAAAATTTATGCGTAAAAATATTTTGTCCAATATTCCAATTTTGTCATATTTCGCCGCTATGCACGCTGGCGTCGTTTCAATGTACCCCTACCATGGTCACGCACGGAGCGAATATTATATTTTAAAAATTTTTTTTTCTATTCTTGTAAATCTTTGATCATATTTTATAATCTATCGACCTTGTCAATGGTGAGAGCTAGAGGTCAATGATTGTCAACTTCTTTTAGCCTTAATTGGATTGTAATGACTGCAAGGACATGTGTTCTGCACGAGAGATTTGAGAGTATGGTCTTCTCAAATGGAGATGATGTGAGCTGTGGGGTTTTCTTAAGTCGCAGGTCTATGCGAGTAAGCCACAAATCACAGAGGCTCTCAAAGTCATTCCATTGATCAAATTCAGCTTGATTTATACGCCAGAGTCATGAGGATCCAGCGAAGCCGCGACGGACATTTGAAAAATGTTATATTTTATACATAGTAATAAAGGGAGTTAAGAGTACGAACTACCGAAATATGCAGACGTGTAAAAATGGGATGGGCAGCATTCGGAAGACTCATACGTACTTAAAAATAAAAATATACCTCAAAGACTGCGAACCAAAGTGTTTAATTCCTGTATCGTACATATGGAGCTCAAACCTGGACATTTACTAAAATAAACATGGAGATAATCAGAAAAACTCAGAGAGATGTGGAACGACAGATGCTGGGTATCTCACTCAAAGACCATAAAACCAATGAAGACATTCGTAATAGAACAAAAGTAAATATGCTGTCGAACAGCCAGCTAAAGTGAAATAGAAATGGACTGGACATAAGGAATGTCTTACGGATGGCTGATGGAATAAAGAAATCGGGAATTGGCGGCCATATGAAACCAAAAGACCATGAGGAAGACCGAAAATGCGATGGAGAGACGATATTAAAAGAACTGCAGGGCCAATGTGGAAACGTCTTACAAACAACAGAGATGAATGGCGAGAATTAGGAGAGGCCTATATTCGGCAAACTGAATAGAGAAAAGGGCTTAAAAAAACTTGGGGAGGCCTTTCAAACGAATAAATAATTTCGTTGATACCGTTAATCAAACTGCACAATCTGGGATTTTCCTTCTTTTGGTTTTATAACCCTAAGTAGGTATTTATCTGTGTCTGGATATTTATTTTCATTCATATATCTCTAGACAAGAAAAAGATATGTAATCATCATGTAGGTACAAAATTAGTGAATCGGGTTTTGCATTAGTGCCATATTCTCGAGAATGGAGACTCCCAGTGTATATTATCTGTTGCTAAACCTGAAAAAATGGCTCGGTTGTGAGATATATACATATAGCTATTTTGAGAACTCATATTCGCCGACCTACAATGACTAAATTGCGCTAATTTTTAATTTCATTGGAAAAAGTGTGTTGAGTGAACAGAGACTATATTGAAAACTAAAATGTTTTTATTAAAAAATCTGGTTTTGTTTGTTCATTTTGGTAACTAAATTAAGAAAATGGTAGGAGGAATGGTAGATCATGACAAGGTTGAGAATAAGAATTAGTAAAAGTAGTTTTTCTCAGTTTTTAGGTTATCAATCGACAAAACCGTATAGCAAACAATTTTTATATAACGTGCAAAATGATTAATTTTTATTGATATTTAAAAGCAAATATAGCCATAATTCATTTTATTTTCTATACCTATAAAAATAAATCCATGAGTCACCTACCTCTAAATTGTTGAACACTTTTCGTTTACGCCTTATCGAAAACTCATTATGTTCTTGACATAATAATATGACTTTTATAGTATAGGGATTAAGAACATTCATTCCAGATAAGCAGAATATAAATAGACACTTACTAAGAATACCTATAAATTGCCGAAATGGTTTATCCTATCTCAAGTAATTAATAAATAGCAATTTGGGTGTGTAATACGTAATTTTATTTGGGTTTCAGATTAAAATATAATAGACTTTCAAAGCATATTTATTTACGTTTGTATCTGCGTAATCAATATTTAATAATTTATTATAAATATTTAAAACAACAGAAAAATATCGAAAGAAACTTCAAAATGTTGCGGAAAAAAAAAACAACAAATACAACGTATCACAAAAAAAGAGGTTAGATCTTTGTAAATGGGTATATTAAAAAACCCTTAAAAGGGCTACATCAAATTACACAAACGTTTTCGGAATAATAATTCCATCATCAGGTTTAAAAATGCAAGTTAACATGCCTGAGCCACCAAAATACCAGTTACCAGCTGAAGTCCGTTGGAAGAGGTTTACTCTCCGGACGCTGGAACTCACCTAAGACATGGGTTAAACATCAAATATTAATTACATTATGTACAATCTTTTGTAACCTTAAGTAATTTAAAGGGTTTTTACCCTGATATTTTGGTGGCTCAGACATGTTAACTTGCATTTTTAAAGCTGATGATGGAATTATTATTCCGAAAACGTTTGTGTAATTTGATGTAGCCCTTTTAAGGGTTTTTTAAATATACCCATTTACAAAGATCTAACCTCTTTTTTCTTTTTTACGTTTTTTTACATTTGTAAAACATAAAATATTCATTGTGGACAAGAATTACACAGTCTTTTATAAATATATTTATGACAATTATCACAAAACGGTAATTACAAGTTCTTTTGGGCCGTTTTATTATCTCAAAAATATTCAAAATATTCATTATCTTATTCTTTTTTACAGACTCTCCAACACGGATTTCCACACAAACCGACATCTCTAGCTTGGGATTCATCGCTGAGATTAATATGTATAGGAACGGCAACTGGCGCTATCAAAGTCTTCGGACAACCAGGGGTAGAATTCTACGGGCAGCATCAAAACCCCATCGCCGTTACGAAACTAGTCTTCCTCCCTAATCAAGGTAAATATTCCTTTTTTTAATATTCACTGATTGTTTGGCAAAATAAATATGTATGTGACCCGGTTTCCTAACGTCTCACCATCTACCAGCATTGATCAGGGATAAATGAGTGAGCGTCATTGTTCGCAGGACTGTATCTCTCATCTGATTACTTATACATCGGCCAACCAAACGCACGAAAACAGAAGTTTACAGTTTGTACCCAAAATAACAAGCTTGAAGAAAGAATAGTTAACATACAATTCGAAGACACCACGTACTTAGGGGTGACCCTCGATAGAATCGTATCCTTCAAAGAGCATCTGACAAAAATATCGGAAAAACTGAAAGTCAGAATCAGACACTGTGTGGTACAAAATGAGCAGCATCAGCATCCCTCTGCGATCATCTGCCCTGGGCATGGTCTTCTCTTCAGCGAAATACTGTTTTTCTTAACAGCCTACATGTACAAAAAATAGATGTCCAACTATGAAACAACACAATGAGAATGATTGTTGGCGTTGCCAAATTCACTCCCACACAGTGGCTTCCAGTCCTGAGCCACATTGCACCAGCCAAAATACGACGCATAAACTATCTTACAACTACAAAGCATCAGACACATTACAGAACAATGTTCCACAAGATCATATGATGGCAGGTCAGAAAACTTCCTAACGGCGACTCCAGAGTCGATAGACTATATAAATAATTTAGATGTACGTTTGTAAACTTGTGTTAATGTGTATATGTTCCAAGAGCCATACGATAAATAAATAACCAATTTTCTTAAACATTTCATTAATTATTTTTTATTTGCAGGTAGAGTTGTCTCTCTATGCGACGATAATTCACTCCATCTATGGGAAGTCAACAAAAGCTCCTTGGTAGAAGTTAAATCACAGGCTCTAGAGGGCAAACTTAAAAAAATATCAACGATGTGCCTGGAATCTGCGGGGAAACACTTGTTGTTAGGCACGGAAGGTGGCAATATATATTTATTGGATTTGAATACATTTACCATGACACCCGATATTATTTACCAAGATGTTGTTATGCAAAAGTGAGTATTGTTTATAGCAAATATTTCTAACATAATTCAACGAAATTCTATAATAAGACGTTCAATGCCTCTATTAAATCTTAAATTTTTAGTGTTCCACAAGACTATAAACTTAATCCAGGAGCCGTTGAGTCAATATTCGAGCAGCCAGATCAACCCAACAACATTCTAATAGGTTACAACAGAGGCCTTATAGTACTTTGGAATAGGGTCGATAATACAGCAGTGAAGACTTTTATAGCAAACCAACAGTTAGAATGTTTGTGCTGGAAGGAAGACGGTCGAAATTTTTTCAGCTCACATAATGACGGTAAAATTTCAGTTACTAATGTTCAAAATTTTAAATAGTTAATATAAATCTTGAAATAAGTATTTTATTGATTCGATAGTAGTCTTATATACTATTGGATATTGTGAATATATTCGTTCAGCTTTCTGCATTTTTTTCTGCAGTAATGTTCTTTTGACCAAGAAACGCACAAGCGCCCAATACTCCACAAGGAAGGATGGAACTAGAGAGAGAGAGAAGAGAGAGAGAGAGAGAGAGAGAGAGAGAAGAGAGATGTTCTAATAAATAGCGACTTTAGAATAGTTATCAAATAGAGTGATGAAGTTCTTGTACCATTAATTAGTGTTTACTTGTTCAGTTCTAAAGAGTACTTTCTGTTTAACCGATCCTATCTTATGACTCATTCATCCTAATACCATGGTAATATACCATGGAATCGGAAAAATAATGGCAAAGGTTTCTGGTGACTAATGTGTCTGGACAAGATTGTTGCTGCTACTTTACAGTACGGGTCATTGGCGTAGTTTGAAAGATGAGTTTTTACCGAGTTTGAAGAAAAATTTTTTTTTTATTTTTTCAACAAGTCCCCACGTTTTACGTGAGCACCTGTTGAAGACGGTCTCCACGTTGGCCACCCGCGTTCTTATATTTTTATGTATATCTATTATTTAAGAATTACATTGTCAATACCTTCTTGCCTTGCCATCTTTGCTCCTCCAATATTGAGATATTTGTCCTATAGGCTAGGCTGTCTAAGGAATTCACAACAATGGTCTCTAAAGTATTTGTAATCATTTTGTAGTCTCCCTAAGTATCCGTTGTGACGCATAAAGTACAAGATTTATTTTTCTGTATGTGGTTATTCCTTTGGCAAAAGTTATATGATACAGGTAATTTAGATGTCACTGGTACAGTGAAACACATTAGTACCGCGACAATGAAATGGGAAATGGTTAAGAGTTTCTTCTTTAGATTACTTGTTATAGTAGAGGTTCTAGATAGTGTGTATCATTTCATATTGGTTGTTTCATTGTTTATGATTATAGTTGAAAGTTCACAGAACATTACTGTACAGTATAGTAGTGAACGCTTTCTGAATTTCTTAAAATGTATATTAATACTAGTAACAGCTATTTGTTATTTAATTTAGGCAGCTACATGGAATGGAACGTCGATCAATCCGAAAAACCCATCAGCGAGCCGGTGACTACGTACGGACCCTATTCCTGTAAAAGCATTCCCAAAATTTTGAGCCGAAAACTCGGTGACGACAATCTGTTGGTATTCTCCGGAGGTCTGCCCAGATCCTACAGCGATAAATTCACGGTTTCTGTAGCTCACGGGGAGAAACACACGGCCTTCGATTTTACTAGTAAAGTGAGTAGTTTTTCTGTTGGATTGAAGTTATGTATTAGCTTTGTAACTGCTTTGCTTTTGAACTAACAAAATATGTTTTCACGGTGAGATGTAAAAAAGCATTTTTTGACACTTTTTGAATCACATTTTTGGCTTTGTGTCAGTTCATTTTTCATTTCCTTATTACTTACTAAGCTTATCAAAAGCCTATGGAGACTTTTGGAGCCTATAATGTTTGACTTATCTAATGAGTACAGCGAAACATGTTACAGTATAATCGGAGCATATAATTTTAAACAGAAATTTATGTGATTTCATACTATTTAGATGAATACACGTATATAAAACGTATGAGAGGTCTACTGAAAATACAGCGTGAAAATACAATTTAACAATAAAAGATACGTGTGCTATAAAGATGGCTGAGTACATAAAAGAATCAGAACTTAACATGTTACCGCTATTTCTATTATACTCTACTTATAATTCAGTAAACATGGTTGTCCCTTAAACCCAAAGGATGTATTAAATGAAAGTCCATTTCGTATTCGTATTTGCGTATTCTCCAAGTTTACTGGTGAGAAGTTACTAAGATAATCGAAAAAAAAAACTTTGGCCACTAATTTATAAATTTGACCGAACTAGATTTAACTTTCATGTTTAATATGCGTTCCAATAAAGAGAGGGAGCAAGCGAGAAATTTCGTGCGAGCACTATACTACGATATACTATACTACGATACAAAGAACTGTAAGAACAATAATAGTTGTGGATAAGATAATTATGATATTCCATATAAACATAAATACACCAATTTCTGAAACCAGAAACTGATATTATCGTACGAACTGTTAAAAATAGACGTGGAACCGAATTATGTGAACGTTACCAAAATAACAATTGAAACAGTGCAAAATGTCTCATCATGAATAAGAATTGTCATATATTATTAATGAACTTTCATTTGTACTGATCTAAATTTAATAGTAAGTTAAAATATCATTATATTTCATTACCATCTTACCATTAAAGCTGCTTTAGTTTGTTGTAACATTTAAAATTGTTTACATCTCTTTTTTATTTCGGGCAGATCGGAATTCAAAAGTCCGAAAATGATAGCGAGAGTGACGCTGAACAGGTCGGAAATAAGGTACTTAGATGACGGCACAGTGGTTAAATTTTGCATGGTGTTTTTTGATTAAAGAATTAGCAACATAACCTAGTTCCACATCTATCAAATAATAATATATAAAATATCAATTCCAAAAGGTGTATTTAAAAATAATGTTTAAGGAGCAATTAAAATAATTTAAAAGAATTCAAGGGAGACACATTGTTTCAAATAGACAAATTTCTGTTTTTGTGCAAATAGTATGAAATGAAGTCCATATTTATCTTCTATGGCTCTAGACGATCTTGAGTAACGTGGCAATTGAAAATTACACATGATTTCCACAACATTCTCAGAAATCATTAGTAGGAGGTTGCAACAAAAAGTCTTTATGGCGGCAATATTTTGCGAAATACAGTATTGTGCGAATTAATGGAATCATAGGCTGTTTTAATGAAAAAAGTTTATTTAGTAAAAAATTATATTTTGACAAAACTATAAAGGTAAACTTACATCATTCAGTAGGAAATATGTCCCCCTTTGGCAGCAATTACTGCTTTTACCTGTTTTGGCATAGATTCTATGAGTTTCTGGCAGTTGTCAGATATCCTTTCATCTCGATACCAAACCTGAATGGCCGCTTCTATCATTTTTGTATTAGTGGTACAGTCGATTTTTCGCAGTCTAGCTTTGCAAATGGCCCATAAATTTTCAATGGGGTTGAGGTCTGGCGAATTACCGGGCCAATCTAAAACATTAATCTTCTTATTTTTGAAAAATGCCATCATTTCCTTTGATTTGTGACAGGGAGCAGAGTCCTGTTGAAGAATCGCTCCTCCTTGGGGTTGACATTTTTGGAGTTGTTTGTCCATATACTTTTCCAACATGGATTTGTATTTTTGGCTGTTCATCATGCCTTCAATTGGCACCAAAGATCCAACCCCCATGTATGAAAAACATCCCCAAAATATTTTCTTGTGAATATTGAAAAAATGAAAAAAAATTCACAGTGATTCCATTAATGCGTACAATACTGTACATACTCAACCTCGACATCGTGATACTTTACATGAAACATGTACTGATAGATCAGTTTAAATCAGAAGAGTATGGCTATTACACGCAGAAATGTGCAATTTGCTGCGGAACAAGATATTATCCTTCTTCCTCAGCTTTTCCCTTCTCAGAGGTCGCTGTTCCTTTCTCTTCTTCGCTACTTATTTATGTCCATCTTGTCTTCTTGATTTCAACATTTCTCTCTCAACTCCTCTGCCACGCAGTCTTTCCATCTTCTCGGTTTTCCTCTACCTTTCTTTCCCTCAACTTCTAACTTTTTCTCTGACGTGACCAAACAATTGCAGTGTCTGTTCTTGAACCTTTTTTTTAAACTGTAGTCACCCCGGAATGGAAAGATCAATATGAGGTATTACCATCAGAGATAAAGTACCAAACCTAGAAATAAGAAGAAGAACAGGAGTCACAGATGCAGTTGAAAAAATAGCCAGGGCTAAATGGGCTTGGGCCGGACCTGTTGCCAGATTAACGGATGACAGATGGACCAAAAAGATTCTGAAATGGCGACCAAGGCAAGATGCATATCGAAGCAGAGGACGACCACCGACTAGATGGACGGATGATATCAAGCGAATCACCACAAACTGGATGCAAGAAGCTTAAGACGGAAATAGGTGGAAAATTTTACGGGAGGCCTACGTTCAGCAGTGGGCAAATACAGGCTAATTGATGATGATGATGAATCACCCCGGCTCTTTCCCTAATCACGTCGTTCCTGATCTTGTCCCTCCCAATCATACACAACATTCACTGTAACATTTTCATTTCAGCTACCTCCATCTTTTTTTCCTGAACCTTCTTTACAGGCCACACTTTACCGTCATACACCAACGCAGGCCTCACCACATTCTTGTATACCGTTCCTTTCAGTCCTTCAAGGATTTGTCTATCACAGAGTACCCCGTTAATTCGCTTCCGGTTAAACCAACCAACCTGCATGTATCCTGTCGGCAATTTCTCGATTTAGTGTCCCATTGGAACCTAGGTATTTAAATTCTCCTACTCATTCTAGTTTTTCTTCTACTCCACTTCTACTTTACTTCATTTTTGACCTGCTAACTTTAAATCTTCCTTCTTCAATAGTCCTTATCCAACCATTCAATTTGTCCAGCATTTCTTTCTTCCAATAACACGACATCATCCGCAAAGAGCATTGACCAAGGAACCCTCTCTCTTATCTTCTCTGTCAGTACATCCAAAACAAGTTTAAACGGATATGGACTCAATGAAGAGCCGAGATGTCAACTAACCTTCACTGGAAAACTTTCGGTCAATCCGACACAAATCCTTACTTTGATGTACTCTCCCTCACACATATCATTCACGAGCCTTATGTACTTCTCAGGAGTCCATTTCCCTCTCATACGTCTCCATAGCTCTTGTCTAGGAACTATGTCGTGCGCCTTCTCACGACTTATACATACCAAATTTAGCTCCCTTTTCTTCTCACCGTATTTTTCTACCAATAACATAATAATCCTTACAGTCCTAATGCTATGAAGTACGATAATATACCTACATTAGCAGAACAGATCACCTTTAGTTTTTATTAGCACACATGCAAATACTTATACGGAACATATTGAGGTTTTAATAGGCGAGCGGTTTACCCCTATAAGCAGAGCATCAACCGACTAAAATTCTTTTTGCATTTCTAATGCACCAAACCTTTTTTATTCGATTCTATATATTTTTCCAAGATGAAATGTATTTTTTTTAAATTTTTACAAGTGGGCCGGCAATTGTTATTAAAAAATAACTTATACAAAAAAGCAATTTCACCGAATTGTTTCGGAATCAATTTTTTAGGTGTATCTCATCAAAATAAACACTTTTTCTTTCTTGATAATTTTTCGAAAAATGCTTCCTTTTCGAGTTATTTGCATTTTTTGTTGACAAAATGCCTTAATTAGTGATTTTTGGGATTTTTTTTTTCTAAAAAACTACTAAATGAATTGCAATTTTACAAATAGCTTTATAATCTTTAAACCGTCGAGTACAAGTTAGAATATTTTGACAAGGATAAATGGTTTCTATCTCGCTAAAAACGTGGACATAAATATTTCGAATATGCCTTTCGAGAGTATCCCGCTAAGCGTGTACACGCAGCGGTTGAGGTGCTGTAGGCGCTCGAATCTTTTCGACTGTTTTAATAATGTAATATATATATATATATATATATATATATATATATATATATATATATATTATATATATATATGAAAAATATCGGATAATTGATTAAATGAAATTTTAATTTTATTTAATACTACGTAGGTAGGTAAATACTAGGTTACAATTACTAAATATTCTACATTTCACTACAAATTTCTTAGATAATTCTAAATTAGCGCCAACGATATAGACTTGTTTTAACTTGTTATTGGGCGCGTGTTGCAACAATATCGTGCCGCACTTATATAGGTAAAGTTATTGTGAGATTACAAACGATTTTCGTTGCTTTCGCAAATATAAGAAAGATTCTGATTATTATGAAAAATTTTATCATACAAAAAAATCATTTTTATTAACTTTCAAGTATGGATTGCGATAAAAATGTGTCGAAATAAAGAAAATCAGCTTCTGACCAAGTCGACACTTTGGAAAATAACAAAATCTTAAGATCCAAAGTTGCAAGTTTTGATTGGAAAAATTTGTGCTTTATTTGTTTGAAAAACATTCAATAATATAGTCACCAGGTATATTAAAAGAAAAATTACATTATTATAGCATTGTCTATATAAAAATACTATATAAAAAAACCGCTGTACACACTTGGGGTAGACTGCTCGAAAGGCATATTCGAAATATTTGGGTCCACGTTTTTAGCAGGATAGAAAAAAATTATCCTTGTGAAAATATTCTAACTTGTACTCGACGGTTTAAAGATTATGAAGCTATTTGTAGAATTGCAATTCATTTAGTAGTTTTTTAGAAAAAAAAATCGAAAAGGAAGCATTTTTCGAAAAATTATCAAGAGAGAAAAAGTGTTTAATTTGATGAGATACACCTAAAAAAATTGATTCCGAAGCAATTCGGTGAAATTGCTTTTTTGTATAAGTTATTTGTTAATAACATTTGCCGGCCCACTTGTAAAAATTAAAAAAAATACATTTCATCTTGGAAAAATATATAGAATCGAATAAAAAAGGTTTGGTGCATTAGAAATGCAAAAAGAATTTTAGTCGGTATATTCTGTTTCTAAGCGTCTTTTGAGGGGTAAACCGCTCGCTTATAACGTACGCAGGTTAAGTTCACCCGTCTTTTACACTTTTATACATATGCAGCAAATTGGCTTCCATGAACTATTTTACAAGTCCTTGGGACTTCGGCAGACCTGCTATACATAAGCTTTGCACCAACACCTGATAGACCTTGATTTGGCCGTGGTAGACTACAGCTTCTTGTATCAAAGTTAGATCGAACCTACCCATACCAACAGTAACTTATGCTGAAGTTGCCTTACTCTTCTAAAGGTTCCTCTGCAGAACCCCGATTATGGTCATTGAGACAGATACAGAGTTCGTGCTCTGTGATCGCTTAGCGTTCCCTTTACATTTTTATTTATAGATTAAGGAAAGTCTTTTATTTAATGAATCCTCTTCTCATCTCTTTTTATCTCGTGTCTTCTTTATTCCCACAAGTTGGAACGAAATGATCTCAGGCACGACTGTGCGTTCATAACGTGCAAAGGCTATAATGCTCCAGACTTCTTCAGCTCTCTGAGGCATCGCTTAGGCAACAATTTTTTTCTCGGACATGCATCCCTTGGACACTATGGTGTTACACCTCGAGATTGTGGTGGCACTATGGTGTTACACCTCGAGATTGTGGTGGCGTTGTAGTGGCGGCACAAATATCACCATATGTTGAGTCAATTGTAATGTGACTGTCTGGTGATTTGCTGATTTAGTATGGTGTAGATGTGCACGTGTGTATGTGTATTTTGAGTTTGTGCGTGTGAGTATATGTCGCTTAGTCAACAAATCTACTGTACTCCCTATGCTATGTTCTCAGTTGATCCAGGGTGTTTATTTGGTTGTACCTTATACTCACCTGTCCTATATATGGTTGGTCCTATATACCCATAGGACGTTTCTTATTAGCCATTGGAACACGTGCTTTGGAACATGCCTACGAGGTAGCTATTAACACACTTTCCACTGAATGGAACATAAAATTATGAAGAAGAAAAAAATAGTGATATAATTCAACTCAATAATGTTGCTAGTTCTTTGTTATTTTCTTTTAAACTGTCAAAAATATTCAGTTCAGTATGTGGTATAGTTATCTACGTTTTTTATTTGTTTTACTAAGTGTTTTAAACAAATTTATATTACTAACCTGACATCTATTTAAACTAGATGCAGTTTCTTTCGTTTTTTCGTTAAATATTTTATTGCATGTTAAATTTTAAGGGTTTTTGAAAATCATTTTGTTGATGTTATTTTATTTTTTATAAAATATGCATGTATCGGTATCTAACTCTTCCCACATTACTGGAAGTGTATGTTATGTTTTATTAATGTTTGCAACCAAATAATGTAAATTAATACAATAATATAAATTATTTTTTCAGTAAAGGGTTATAACCTGCTGTACGGGTGATTCATAATCATAAATAATGGGATTTGAGTAAATTTATAGATGGCGCCACATACTTACGCCATATATTTTACTTACGATTAAAAAATATTAACCGTTTTCTAGAAAATTGAACAACAATAAATCACTGCATGGACGTCGCGCTACCTTTGCCCTCTATCGTTGCATTTTCCAAACTTTAATATCCTCCCGATTGAAACAAAATCATAAAAAAATGTTTGAATAGCTAATAGGGTATTATCATATCTCTACGCTGGTTTAAAAAATATACGGAACGTTTCAAAACGTTGTTCGTCTGTCAAAGTCACTTTATTATTCGATAATACTGTATTTATTTGATCATAAACATTACAATTAAATTAAACACATTAAAAATATTAAAACATTGTTTTTAACGACTTATGCTACTTAACTACCGATCATAAACGTAAGAATTATAGCATTTTGATTAAAAAAGAAGAAAGATTACAGTAGACCTAACAATCACGGTACTAATATTTTCAAGACATAATAACTTTTCAAATGTAAAACAGAGATATAAACAGAGAAACATGTTAAATAAAATTATTAACTCACTGCACTAAGATGAAATTGTGGTTGGAGCTGCAAATAATTCTGAAGTAAGCACTCATAGATTATTTGAAGGCACTGAAATTAGCCAATGATTGGCTATTAGAATTATATACTAGACAAATTCTATTCAGATTCTACTCTAACAGATTTATATTTAAATTTTTTAACTCACGACTTAATTTAAACTTTGGAAGATCTTTCATTAGAACCATTAAAAGGTATTTTATAAAAAAATGTTGATCTTAATTTTCCACTTGTTGTACGCGATTATCTGAATGAATATTTTTGTCATTGGATTGATTGTGGTAGTGAATTTCAGTGGCCACCTCGAATTCCCGATTTGAATTTACTAAATTTGTATGTGTGGAGACATGAAATCTATGCATTATTTTACACCTTTAAATTGTGAACTAGACTTCAATTTTCAGTCGATGGAATTATGAATAATAATGGTGGTGGCTGTGTTGAAAATATTTTGAAATAAGTACTGCTATAACAGTTCGAGATTACTTGTTAAGTGTAGTGTTTCAGGTAAAATAATTTTAGATATCAATAACGTTAAGTACCATACGTAATGTTATAATAAACAAAAATGTGATGTAATACTGACATCAAATAAATGCAATTTATGTAATAAAATGAATTTTACAGGCAAGTAACATTTTGAGATACCTTTCTTCTTATTTATTGATTAGATATACGGTCGCTGAGCTTAATATTGAGCATTCTCTGTTCCATAGCTCTCCGAGTCACTTGAAGTTTGTGGACTATGTTGTGATTAAAATCTCATGTTTCAGTTCCATATTTCAGGACCGGCAATACATAATGGTCGAAAGCTTTTGCCTTTCATGTATTTGGTAAGTTTGCTTACCAAGAATATTTGTAATTTTGCAAATGCCGCCCATGTTAGGGAACATCTATTTAAATCATCTTTTAGGTTAAGCTTTGGCAGTGTGTACACGACTTAACATTTTCTGCATTGTTTGTTTCTATTGTCGGGAGTTATATCCTCAGTTATATCTAGAAATTCGTTCGTTAGATGTTTAGTTTTTATTTATGTTAGATTTATTTTTAGTCGTATGTCTTTTGATTTTATATTTAAGTTTAATAGCATTTCCTGCAATTCTTTTCTGTCTTTTGCTATTAACGCAACATCATCATCTCAGGCGGTTCAGTCCTATTATAAAAAGCTTGGGTGAGATACAATCTCATCTCGTCTGAGATTCTTACAGTTTTTTACTATTTTTCATTTGGTAAGTGAGATTTTTAACACCAATATCACCGCACGCCTATAAGGATATTTAGTTTTTTGACTTATAGCCTTAACTAACGATTTCATCGATGTTATCAAGTTATCAGTAAAAATATTCAGTTAAGAATACAACGTAGGGTAGCGTCCCATAATGTAGCATTTTTGAAATGTATTCACTTATAATGTATCTCGTTTTGTTATAAAATTAAAAGAATCATATATTGTCAATGAAAAGTAGCTATAGTACTGTACTGTTAAGCATTGATAGTTCTGTTTTCTTCCACCCAACTCATTTTTCTTCCTAAATTCACAATATTACGTAAATTAGAATAATACGCTACATAGATTTTGTTTTTAATTATTGTTATATTAATGGTTCTATTAACAATATTTTGTTTCGATTTCTGAAATAAAGCATGTTATGTCAGTGTCCAGTAGATTACACACCAACTCTTCCAAAATCAACTTTACCAACGTCTTCATTTTGTTTTAGGTTATTGATTTTATTCTAATCGAATCTAAAGGGCACGACGAATCGGCAGCTAGTAACGGCAGTGTAGAAAATAACACAGCTAAGGGAGAACCAGAAACATTGATAGTTTTAGTCGAAGAAGAAATAGTAGCTATCGATTTAAAGGATGATGGTTGGCGAATGATGGATTTGCCGTATTTGGCATCTCTACACGCGTCAGCTGTCACTTGCAGCCAATATGTTTCAGGTAAAAGATAATTAGATTATTTTTCTTTTATCGGATTAAAAAACCATATATCTTGTTTTATAGGAGTTCCGGAGGAACTGTGGGAGCACCTTAAAGACGCCGGCAAAGTGCAGACCAGCCATCTCTACTCGAATCGTTCTTGGCCTGTGGACGGAGGAAGCCTTCTTTGTTCCAAAGGAGCTGTACCTAAACGAGAGTTGCTACTGACAGGTCACGAAGATGGAACCGTCAAATTCTGGGACGCCGGAGGTGTTACTTTTACTTTAATTTACAAATTCAGCACGGCTCAGTTTTTCTCTGGTGATGATCTTGAAGGTAAGATGTGAAAAGAGAATGGTTTTTTACTGTTAATAGTATCTAGGTAGTTGTCACTTATAATTTTTAATTAACACTGTTTTGCAACCATATAAATGGTTTTTGAATCATGTTTCATTAGTTTTCTGAATTTATTAATGGTTTACTAGGTAGTTTACTCTAGAAGGGTCAATTTCGGGAACGTTTTCTAAAAGCAACTGTTATATCAGAAACATTGATGTTGTACCTGGACTAATGTTAATAAGATTTCATATACATAATAACTATATCGGGCACAATCAAGGCCACGCCCACTTACTGGTTACCAGCTTTGAGTCATATAGCTCCACCACCCATCCGCCGGGAACATGCCCTTGTCAGAGAATTTACAAAAATTAATACTGATCCTGAGCTCCGCTCCTATGTCGGAACTTCCGCCAGAGACATAAATAGGCTCCGTGTAAGACACCCGCCTCTAAAAACAGCAAAAAGGCTAGTAGATCAAAACTTTAATGTAACTGAACGGTGGAAAGAACAATGGGAGAATAACGCTGCACCAGCTAACTGGAACATGCCATGTATTACAAGCAAACCTGAGGGCTTCAACCAACCGAGACGAATCTGGACCACACTCAATAGAATAAGGACGAACTGTGGCAGATGTTCCGACTCACTTTTTAGATGGGGAAAAATACAATCACCAAATTGCGACTGCGGTGCCGAAAGGCAAACAGTAAAACACATGGTAGAGGAATGCCTGATTAGATCCTATAACGGCAACCCTTCGGATTTCCTGGCTGCTACAAAAGAGTCATTCAAATATATTTATAATCTAGATGTTTGTTTGTAGAATAATATTTTTGTATTTACTGTTGTTTGTAATTTATATAATTTATATTATATATATATATATATATATATATATATATATATATATATATATATATATTGGATTTGAAATTTCCGCGGGAGCTATATGTGATTTCAGTTGTTTTTCAATGTTTTTAGAAAAACCATTGTTTTGACGACGTTTCGGCAAGGTCACACTTGCCATTGTCAAGTCGGATTAGTTCTGGTTCGTCTTGATGTTTCAGGAGAACTGATTTCTCGGTCGGTCGCTGTACGTTGAGTTTAAATACCTTGTAGCACTTCTTGTGATTGGTCCTGTGCGCAGAGTAGGCGGGGTCTTCTTCGCTATTTTAATTTCTACTTTTTTATAAGGTATACTTGACTTAATATTGCATTTGCCCAGTATTTTTCTGTTCGATCCTCTCAGAACTTGTATATAGAAATCCTAGTAACAAAGTATGCTAAGATACTAAAATGTATTACTATTTATGCTTTAAAATAAACTGTATAATATTTTTGTATTCTCTTCTAGAAGTACATCCTGATCCAGAAGACCTTGAAGATGAATGGCCTCCTTTTAAAAAAACAGGCATCTTTGATCCCTACTCCGATGATCCAAGATTGGCAGTCAAACGAATAACCCTTTGTCCATTGTCTGGTACTTTGGTGGTTAGCGGCACCGCAGGACAAACTGTAGTTGCCAAATTCGATACTGAAGTACTAGAAGGGCCTTTAAAAGTTTCATCGATGAACATTGTCAGTGACAGAGATGGATTCGTTTGGAAAGGACACGGACAACTAACCCCAAAACAAGGTGAGTCAATTTGTATTGGTTTTTGATACGAGGGTAAAGAAAAATTTTTCTTCCCCTATTAAAAATATAAACAATGAATTTGTTTTATAAAAAATGTACATTTCACTTTTATCAACTTTAGTCTAATGGGTAGTTGGTATTAAACCATCCAAAATGAAAAATTTTTGTCTGAATAAATACGCACTTACTATCGTTGAGACAGCTAAATTAATTTATGAGAGTAAAGTTTCAATAGCAGTTGACTAATATTTTAAAACTTGTCTCTCTGGAAATATTTATAATAAAAGTGATTTATTTTATTAATTAAATATCAAAATTATTAAGAAATTAGTACAGAAAATTGAAAATTTTTGGAAAACTTAACGATTATTTAAATTTCTCGCGTTTGACAGATACCACAATTCAAATGTAGTACTGGGTAGTGTCCTAAGCCCTCCTAATTCACCAACTTTTTATGTGTTATGATTTTAAATCTTGTAAATGATAAAAAAATCCATCAAATTAAAATTAAATAAGAAATATGATGAAATTCTAAATAAAATAGTAGAAGCGACAATTTTATTTTCTCATGAAACAGTTATAATATATAATATACTCCTTTGGATTGACGTCACAACTTGTGGGTGTCCATCTTATAGAAAATGTTATTTGTCTAAGAAATAATTTTAACAACAATTCTAACATTTCAAGATCTCTCTGGAATCAGTGGAGCCACCTTCAACTAAAATCAATAGTCAACAGGAGTTGAGAAGACAAAAATATTGTCAATTAGCACAAAAAAAAGTATAGCTGTTTACTGTTTTTATATAGAAGTCATATTTGTTAATAATTAATATGTTAAATACCATTTTTACTTAATTTTCTTTCAAATATTTGTTAAAATATAGGTCTAACCAAACTTTATATTGACAATGTCAAAGCATGATTCAGCATGGTAACTAGTCTACCATCGAGCCGTATATTTATATGGTTCTACGTCGATTACGATTTTTTTTCTTCAATGGATCTATTCTAATATAAAACCTTAATACCGTTTGTACCAGTGTATTTTATGGATCATATCAAGAACTTTTTACTTTCTCTGATTTATTTACTCTCTTTATCCAAAAGATTATAATATATATTTGTAATGCTACAGAATTAAGAATACAGTATTTCTACATAGTGACAAGGAACTTTTTTCAATGTATTCAAATCAAAGAAAGCTCTTTACAAACATATTAACCTAATATTTTATACACAGGCAGTATAAGCCAATCTAGAGGATTCCAAGCAACTGCCATTCTTCAAGTTCATCCACCCGCAGCTATCACATGCAACGTTCTTCAGGCAGATTGGGGATTGGTTTCAGTCGGCACAGCTCATGGACTTGCACTTTTGGATTACATCAAAAACAAACCTATCCTGGTCAAATGTACTCTTAATCCTAATGGTGAGTACCATTCTCATATTATGATAAATGTATTGATGATAAATAAGTTAAAATTTTGTTTTTTTTGTAACTTTACACACATTATATCGACATTAGAATTTTTTGAAGTTCCAATAAAGATTGGTACAATGAATCGCGATAGATTTAAATAAAGATTACAAATTATAAATCTTGTCAGTATCAGTCATCATCAATATATTATGTGACTTTGTCTCTATTCGCCATCAGCTTCCCGAATTACATTTCTTCATATATTTATTTTGACTCAAACAAAGATTGACCTCTACTAGGCATGTCTTGTGTTGTTGTCTACCACCTTGTGTTTTTTTTTATTATTTCCTATCTATTTGGAAAAAAATTACACTGGGACTCCTCATTCAGGTGATCCTTATTTGACATGTTCGTGACGCATTAATTGTTGCACATTTGGATTTTCCCTATTAAATTAATTTTAAATTTTACTTTTTTTCAATCGAATCGTCCATTTAAACATTCTCCTTTCTGCAACATACATTCATTGTTCTTCTTTCTTATAGCAATATAGGGGTCTCTACCTGATTCTCGACATTTGTTAAATATGTTCATTATAGTTCTCACTGTTCATTTTACAAGTTCATTACTTTGTGCATGAATGTACTAGTCTCCACACCTTAGGCAACCAACGATGACGAGATTGGTAATTCAGGTTGCCCAAACAATACTGTAGCCAATTGGCTTACATTGACTGTACATCTTCCATTATCTATTATATATATATATATATATATATATATATATATATATATATATATATATATATGTTCATATAGTAGATCTGTTAAAGTCCTCGGGACTTTAACAGATCTGCTATATGAACCCGATATAGACCCGATGAACCGTCTATTTGGCTCTGATATACTCAAGGCGACATCGAACCCTCTCTTAGCGACAGTAAATGAAATATTTGCAATTATACAATTGTGAGTAAATTCCCTTCGATTATAATTACACAAATATTATTTATGGAGAGAATGGGAATCTAAATATTACTGGACAACATGTAATGAGCTTACTTATAACCTTATTATTTAACGGTGTTTCTGTTTAGATCTCACTGGAGCGGGCGACACTCCAATATCCCGACGAAAATCCTTCAAAAAGTCTTTAAGAGAGTCGTTCAGGCGTCTAAGGAAAGGTAGATCCCAGCGTCGGAACACTAATAAAGACGACAAAAAATCAGCTACTTCCCCGCCAACTAAGAGAACTTTACCGGCGGCTACTGATGAGAATGTAAATCCTTTGGAGGCCAAACCAGTTGAACGACAGATCGAAGCAAGACCAGCTGATGATTCCATGGGATCTTTTGTAAGGTGTTTGTACTTCGCCAGAACATTTTTAGTCAGTGGTACGTATATTACGTAGCTTCCATATTATAAATTTTTGTGGAATTTTATTTATTATTGAAAATCTTTTAGTGCAAAACACCAACCCCACACTTTGGGCAGCTACAAATAATGGAACTGTCTACGCCTTCACCATAACAGTTCCGTCGTCTTCGAAAAGAGACACAGATGACGTTTCGTGCATGCTAGCGAAAGAAATTCAGTTAAAACACAGGTAAACCATTATTTTCCCCTCTACGATTGTATTTTAAATCATTATGATTCTAGGGCTCCAGTGATAGGCATAGCCGTATTGGATGGATCAAGTAAACCCCTTCCGGAACCTTTAGAAGTAGAAAAAGGAGTGGCACCACTGCCGGATACAACTCAGGCACATCGAGTTGTTATCGCATCAGAAGAACAATTCAAAATCTTCACTCTTCCCAGTTTGAAGCCTTTCTGTAAATACAAATTGACGGCGCATGAAGGTAAGCTTTGTTGTTCTATATTTTAAATTAAATTCAATTAAAAACCTAATAGCTGAGCTTCAGTCAACGAATATCTTAATTCAGTTTGTATATTATAAAACTCAACGAACATTTTATAAACATTATGATTTTTCAGGGGCACGAGTGAGGAGAATGGCTTTCGCTAACTTCAGTTGCCAAATGGACGAAGTAAAACATTCCGAAGTGGACTTACTCTGCTTAACAAACATGGGCGATTGTCTAGTACTAAGCATTCCAGATCTCAAGAGGCAGCTAAACGCAGCAGCTATTAAAAGGGAAGATATAAAGTAAGTGTTATTAGATCTACAATATTAGCTAATTTATAACCATTAAGGATTTTTGTTCAATATTATTAAATCATTAATCTAGTCTACTCTAATCACTATTCTACTCTAGTCTAATCACTAGTCTACTCTTAATTTTCCAAATTTTAGTATTCTCCTAACTAAAAGTCATAAAAAACATTTAAATATGTAAAACAATGTTATAAAAGCTCTACGTAAATTAAGAAAAATATATCTGATCCGTGCCTGTAAAATTCATTTTATAATACATTGTTTTTATTTTGTATAAATATTGCGATTAAATGAAAATCATTCAAATATAATAAAACATTTGTTTATCGTAGCATAGCGTAAGCTACTTAACACAGCAATAATAAACGTTACAGGTACAAACAAAAAAAAACAGTGCTCTTTGGAGCGGATTAATTGTATTCCAAATAAATTAATATAAAGAGAATGTAAAATTAATGTTCAGTTAATCCTATTCACCTTTAATCATGAGTAAACTTTTGATACTGTACCCAGAAAATATTAATATCAAAAAACATGTACTGCGTAAATTAAATATGACGTAAATCTATTGAATATAGCATTTTTCATATAAAAATGCTTGTACGTTATTCAAGATTTACGACTTCAGAACCCCACAGCGTTGCCAAAACATTAGAATAGTTAGTAAAGAATTTATAAAATGTTAAGTATTTGTCAAACTAATATATTAACAGTAAATACACTTAGTGTTAAGACTACTGCAACACACTAAAATACATAAGAAAACATTTTAATACAAAATTATATATTCTAAATTTTGTACTTACCTCTCTTAGGGCTTTACTAGTAAAAACGTCCCGCCGTTATTTCTTGTTCAAAATAATCTATCTTATATGAAAGGTTATCAGCTTTCTACAGAGTATTTATTTGTTTTGGCATAGCACAACCACAATACACAACAATAATTAGTCTTTAAAGCTATTAATCTAAATTTAATATGTATTTATAAATACAATTTATTAATATATATTATATTATGATCAAAGTGTGTAAGAAATCAAAACATAAACAAAATTCTTACTCTAAAAACTCTACCACTCTAACTCTAAATCTAACCAAAATTTGGTACATGCTATTGTTGTTTCCCAAACAGTTACATTGTTTTCTGAAACCATCCTGTTCTTTTGATTTCTATCCATCAAAATTTCCCCTTGTCCAGTTTGGTAATATTTTAGTAACTTACACACAATATACTAAGAACGGTTTTTGGGGATAGATCTGTTACCTATTTTTCTAGAAAATTTAAATTGTAAAATCAACTATCACTTCTACTGAACATAAAATATTAATTTTAATAATATTGATATTCCATTAATAAACTTTGTTTATCTTTCAGTGGTGTATCGTCTCTGGTGTTCACCAAAGATGCTCAAGCATTGTACCTCCATTCCTCGTCAGAGCTTCAGAGGCTGTCTTTGGCGACTTGCAGCGTAACTATGGCTCGATGTTACTTGCCTCTACCGGCTGGAGCAAGAGATGACGGCGAACAAGTCGAGGTGGAAGTAGAACACGAGGTATTGGAATTATCAGAGGCCCCTTTAGTCAACGGCAATGCTGAAAGTAAAGAGGGCAGCGTCGCAGACAAAGTAAGCGAGTTTATTAAATAGTAGTTATTAAAATTTATATAAAAACTTGAAATATATGTCTGTGCGTGTGTAGATAGCCTGTTAATTGTTTTTATTAGTATATATTAATGGTAATTTCTAATGTTTCAGTCTGAGGATGCACGAACAAACGGCGACGAAACATTGCACAACGTGACGGTGTCGAGCAGCGTCGGTGACATAACCATCGATAGCGTAAAGGATCATCTCGGTTCAGGTGAGGATTTAGCCAGAAAGCTTAACAATGTAACCGTTACGAAAACTGTGACGACAATCGTTACCAATAGTAGCATTCAAGAGGGCGTTGCCACGTCGAATAGTACTACTACAACCGTGACGACGGGTCAAGAGGCTAGTGAGTGTTGCTTTTTGTTTTTGTTTTTCCCCTTTGGTCATTTTTTGCTAGTTGGATCTCTTCTAATGGATTAACAATCTTAGGGTTTCAACGATAGGATAATATTATTTTTCAATTGTCATAAATAATATTTCTGATTAATAGAAATAATATTTCACAAGAAAGTTTACTTTAGCTCATTTTGTATCTCGTAGTTTAAAATTTATATAACAAAAATTAATTGACTTTATGACAATATTTGTGAAAAACAGTTTCTTTTTTGAATTCCTTTCTCTAATGAAGATTGGAGATGACTTTGTGAATTACTTTAACAACTTACATTCGTTTTTTTTAATCTTCCTGAATATCTTGTTTTAATCTTGATTTCACATATCATACTTGTCCTTAATAACATATAGTCCCTCTAGAAAGTATCCGGAAAAAAGAAAGCAGAATTATAATTTTACGGTATTTATTTCTATCACTTGAAATATAAATTTTTTTTATTTCAAGTGATAGAAACTAGGTCAAAGCCATAATTTTCGGTAATGGAGTTCCAGGCCTGTAAAACTGACCGAATCAAACCTTATTTATCTCGTGGTGCTGCTCGTTCCACTTCAATCTCATCAGTCCCCATATGTTTTCAATAGGGCTAAGATCTGGATATGCTGCTGGCCACGGAATTGTTGCCAATTCGTGCTCTTGCATCCAAGCTTAAGTATATGCAGAAGTATGGCATCTTGCATTATCTTGCTGATAACGCCACCCTCTGGATATAAAACATGAGGCGTTTCGAGAAGAAAACCATTTAGGATGTCACAATATTTCGCACTATCAACAGTACCATTAACTATACAGAGAGATGTAGTACCACGCTGAGATATTGCTCCCCAAACCATTATTTTGGTGGGAAATGTTGGTTTCATCAGATATAAAGACATTGTTAAAATTATCTTCTCGAAAACGTTGACAAAATTTTATTCTTCGTTGCCTTTGCAGAGGTGTCATTGTAGGGATTTTTTTTGGATTCCTTGATATGTAGCCTTGCTTTTTCAGTGTCATGCGGACAGTTTCTGGGCACAATTTTATTATTCGTTGATTTCCAAATCTGTTCGCTAATTTTAGAAACCAGAGGCGCGGATTTTGTCGCCCTAAAGCCATTAAAGCATTTAAATTGTTTCCGCGAATCTTACGCGGTCTACGCGAAACTGGTCTATGTCTCATGTCAGTGCCATTTTTTATCCTCTTTATTGTCTCATACACTTCTTTTTTTTCGAGTTCAGTCAATTGCACTCATTTTTTAACGTTTCGGACACCCTTCTACAAATATTCCGCCACTTTTCTTTTTTATACTTGCGACATTATTTCACAAATCTTAAGTCTGTTTACAAACAACAATGTTTATGGTGTTGTCATGCGATTTTGTCCATAACCTACTATCGGCACAACCTACTTGATGTATTACTTTTGTCTTAAAATGTTACAAAAAGGAAATCTATTAAAATTAGGAAAAATGTAAAATTCCGGATACTTTCTAGACGGACTATATATTTGTGTCACTTCATTGGAAAATAAATAAAAAAATTAAATTAAAAATATGTCAGTCAAATTTCAGATTTATTAAAAAAAACTTAACAACTCGGTGCTTGATATGCATCTGATTACGAATCCGGACCAAATAATCTAAACAATAAGCTCAACTTATTGCGTTACTAAAACATAGTTAAAGTCTAAGCGACAAAAAATCATGAACACTGTTATATGATCACATTATAACTATCACCATTTCTATAGTCTATATCATTTATAACTATCATTTTCTACTTCAGATTACTTTATATTACATCCTTACTAAGTATGAATGATTAAAATATGCGAGAAAGATGATATTTATTACATAAAAACACTATAATGAGCACCATTAACTAATCACTGATAGTAGAAATATTTTAAATTATTTGATCTAAGATTGTTAAAACATTTGAATCATTTTTCAATACTCATCACAATCATTGTGTTCTATCACGTAGTTTCTTTTCTGTTGCATCTACTTAAGGACAATTTGTTTATTGGCATACACATATACTTTGGTATAACTGCACTAAGGTGTTACATTGTACATTGACTTTATCTTGTCTTAGTGACTTAATCATTATTTAAAATGGCCAACGGGCAATATTGTTTAAAGTTATTTTAAATTAGATTATATAGCAAGTAATACATTGATTAAAAGCTCTGTACCACTCAGTATTTTCTAGATATTTGTACTAATCTGTCACGAAACTTGTAAATGACGAACGTTGAATTTTCAATGGAACGGTGTACAAACAATTTGATAGGTTTCCACTTTTATGGAAATCGCTGGTTCAGGTCAGTTTATTTTTCTCGTTTTCCATATACTCATAGAATTCAGTTATATATTTATTGATATCTGTCAAAATATGTCGTCATTGAATTTGTTCTTAGATGACAATATGACATATACCGTTCGAAAGCTCTTGTACCTTGCATTTTACGGAACATATTCATTTCTCAATGCTCAAACATTTGTTTTTCAATTCTCCACATTCTGGTATACTCATTTGAATATTTATTGGTATCTGTCAATAATATGACGCCATCATTATTTTTCTTAAATAACCATATATGACATGTGACACATTTGTATTACTCAGCATATTGTTAGATTTGAGAAGAGCTATAAGATATTACTTTCCATATGATCCTATTTAAAATAATTTTACAAAATGACGCTCATTCGCATTTGTATAACCTTCAAGACGAAAATTAAGAATTCAAATTAATTATAAGAATGAGTAACCACAGGATATGAAGAAAAAAGTACACTGATAGAGTATTAGATGACTTGTTTTGAGACAGAAAAGTTACAATCGGAAGCAGCATTGCCTTTGGAAATACATTATATATATATATATATATATATATCAGTCACCGGCAATAAGAAGGTACAATAACAAAACAGAAGTTGACAATCAGAGATTGTTATTTTTATCAGTCTAATATGTTATTCTCCAAGTATTTGGAGTGTAGAGACACAAATACTTATGTTTTCATGATATTGTTTGATTGCCTACGGTGCATGACAGTATATAATAACTTACGAAAACTTGTAAAATTGCATTCCCTAAAAAGTGTCCCATGGTATGTCATGGGATATTTTTTGTCATATTTCACCATAAACACAATTGTGAAAAACACAGTAGAAAAAAGCCGAAGAGCTCAGGTTAAGAGTCAGATCATGTGATAAAATAAAAAAGACAATGAAATAATGACAGATGACACAAAATAGATACATGACAGGTGAAATCTCATTCGTATCTAATTCATATAACACAAGATAGAACAAATTGGATGGTTGAAAAATTATAAATAAAATAGCAAAATATTCAAAAAGGTTTAGCAATTAGTGTATAGACATGCAACAAAATGTCGTTCGTAGCATCGAGTTTTAGCGGTGAACTGCAATAGAAACAGAATCATACATTTTCATTCTATTCATGAAATATAATTCAGTATCATCAAAACATGTGATTGTGATGAACCTGTGTTTTGTCAACGCTTTACATGTGTTTTTTGTTGCTTGTAGTTATAGAAAATCTGGAGGACGGAACACCGGCAAATTTAGAGGTTAGCTATTCAGATCTTCCAGCGATCTACAGTACTAATTTTCTGTAGTTACTTTTATCTACTAAAAAAATATATTTATATCTAACACTGTATAAATGATTTCGTTGAGTATGTTGGTGTAGGGTTTTTAAACAAAATAACATGTGTATGTAACAAGTATGGTCGGGATCTTTTAGAGGAAGAACCGGGGTACATTTGTAGGTTTGATTTATTAATGAAGGTTTTGTAAACTGAAGTGTTCATAAAGCTGGACGGGTATAACCAATGAATTGTTGATAGGTTATGTCTTTTAAAAGTGACATATTTGGCCTCGATCTTGTAGGCAATATCTCCATCCGTGCGTGAACAGTCGTTTCAATTGGATTGGATACACTGTGAGATTCGGATTGCTGATTGACATCTAATAAATTCAAACGCATTTTTCCTATCGTTCTCGTACAATTATGTCTCTAAAGCGACAAGCAATTGGCCGATGTACATCTCACGCACGGAAGAAAAGAGCATTACGAGCATCGGAATCATACGAGCAACGAGCATTAAGACTGGAAAATATTCGTGTTCATGTCGCTGAGACCCGTTCATCTGAAACTGGTCGAATACGTACTACTCAGGCCCATTCGTCTGAGACAACAGAACAACGAGAAAGAACGCTGCAAAATGTTCGAATAAGCACCGCTCGATCAAGAAGAACACTGCACGCTGATTTAAATGTTGGTACATCCTTCTTCTTTGTGTGCCGGGCTTGTATTCAAGCGTTGGCTATCGTCATATTGACAAGCTGATGAAATGATTCTCGGTCGGCAGCTAAATGAAACAGTTTCTCGACCGTTCGACCTGTCCATTGTCTAATGTTACGCAGCCAGGACAGTTGTTTTCTTCCGACCCAACGTTTTCCTTCGATTTTGCCCTGAATGATTAACCGGAGTAAGCGATATTTAGGTCCTCTCATTATATGACCGAAGTATTGAACCTTTCTCATTTTGATGATGTTGATCAATGCTCGCTCTTTGTGCACGGTCTCTAGCACACGTTCGTTATATATGTGTACTGTCCACGGGATTCTGAGCATGCGACAGTAACACCATAACTCAAACGCTTCTAATTTGTTAAGATTTTTTATTTTTGTTGTCCAGGTTTCACATCCATAGAACAAAGTGTACCAGACGTAGCACTTCAATACTCTTAGACGTGTGGTCAACGACAGACTTCTACTGCATAATATAGAACGCCAGTTAATAAAGTTTTTCCGTGCGAGTTCTATTCTGGTCGAAATTTCCTCGTCACTTTCAACCCTGCAGTCAATCCAGCTACCCAGATATCTAAACCGTTCCACCCTTTCCAGGATTTTGTTATCTAATCTTAGTATTGAGTCTTCGACATTAATTTTTCCGACCACCATCCATTTTGTTTTTTTTTTGCGTTGATTGTTAAGCCCTTTTCAGTGCATTCGTTGTTTACAGCATTCAACAGGGTTTGAAGATCTTCTAGACTCTCTGCCATTATTTCGGTGTCATCAGCGTATCTGATATTATTAATAATTTCACCACCGATCTTAACACCTTCGCGGCGATTATTTAACGCTATTTCAAAAACTGGTTCAGTGTAGGCATTAAACAACATCGGTGACATAACACATCCCTGTCTGACACTACGCTTAATAGAAACTTTAGCTGAAACCTCTTGGTCCACCTTAACACAAGCGGTCTGATTGTAGTAAAGATTTTTGAGCAATCTAATGTCATACGTGTCCAGACCAACTGAGTCTAAGCATTGAAATAATAATGTATGTGGTACTCTATCAAAGGCTTTTTCGAAATCTATAAAACATACGTAAATATTTTTCCTAAACTCATTGCTCTTTTGTAAGAGTATTCGCATGCAAAAAAGAGCTTCTCGAGTACCCATACCGTTTCGGAAACCAAACTGCTCATCACCAGTTATCCCCTCACAAAGTTTATATATGCGACAATGCAATATTTTCATAAAAATTTTGAGCGTGTGACTCATTAAGCTGATAGTCGATAGTCGCTACACTGTCTGGCATTCTTTTTCTTGGGAATAGTTATAAATATCGATTCTAACCAGTTGTCTGGTAATTTGCCGCTGCTGTATATCTTATTAAAGAAGGATGTGATAATCGCAACACTCCAATTATCTAATAGTTTTAACAATTCTGCAGGTATTTCGTCAGGACCAGAAGCCTTCCTTCGTTTCGCTTGGTCGATAGCCTTCTGAACTTCTGAGATTAGAATCGGTGGGCCTGTATCTCGGTTAGATGTTATTTCTTGGTAGATTCTTTGGTCATCATTAAATAATTCTATTGTGTAATTTTCCCATTCGGTACAGCGCTCTTTAATATCACTTAAAATTCTACCACCAGAGTCTTGTGATATATGTTGCCCATAAGTTCTGCTTTTGCCTGTTAATTCTTTTAGTTTTTTATGCAAATGGAAGCTGTCTTGTTGTTGCTCCAGTTTCTCAATTTCTAAACAGGAGAAATTATTTTTATCTATAAATTTTTTAATAAACAAAAATTTCTCCACTCAGGTGAGATTCGAACTCACCACCTTTAGGTTCAAAGGTAGGCGCACTTACCACTGAACCACAGAGGGGGTTAAAATAAATTTTGACAATGTTTACCTGGACGAATTTCTACATTGGACACCCATCTTCTTAAGGCACGAATTCCAGGCAGAGGGTACCCTTATTTACGCAATAAACGATAAGATCGTGGTCCTCCTGCATGCAGGGAAAGTGCTGAAGCCACGTTTTCAATGGACCATTGAATTTGCTTTCTAGTTTTTAATTTTCTTAACTGACGTTTAGTAGAAATTTTTTCTACAGCATCTGTCTCTGACCTTATATTTTCCAACATGATTCGCAATTGTTTATTTTCTTCTTTAAGTTGTAAAATTTTTTCTGCATATTCAATTGAACCAGTCTGAGTGCCAATTGAACGTGAAAGACAACTATTATATATAAGGTAACTATTTTCTTGGTTGTTACCTTAAATTTTCATGTTTTTGTCTTTGGATACTACCGCTGGCAATACACTAGAATTTAATAAATTAAATCAATAAACATTTTTTCTGGCATTGTAAGTACTCACTTATTATCCAATAAATTTTCGACTAGTTGTCTCCTTTTTTGTTTCTGTCCGGTATTTTCTACTAGATTATTATGCGGAACAAGAAGGGCTTTCAGTTGGTAAATAAGTATTAGGTATAGCTTCTGGATTTAGTTTCCATTTTGTTTCTGGATAACCCAACAATTCTTCTTTCAGCTGGTAATCAAATTATTTATTTTTTATATTTACATGTATTTCTCAACCCAAATTTTGGCAAGGTTGATTTTTCGCGGGAATGTAAAAGACCGATACTTTGAAAAATTATTACACATATCAAATTGATCAAATCGTCTCAGCAGAAATACCAGATGATATTGATCCAGCCTTATTCGACGTCATTACGAAAAATATGATTCATGGCCCATGTGACTCAAGAATTCACCATGCATGTCTGATATGAAATGCACGAAACGATACCCAAGAATATTGGTTTCTGATACCATCACTGGCATTGACGGATACCCACTGTATCGTCGACGATCAGTTAAGGATGACGGCAAATCCATCGTTCTGAAAGTACGAAACTTTGGAAGTCGATAATCGATGGGTCGTACCATATTCAACTTGCTCTCAAAGACCTTCAAAGCACACATTAATATTGGGTATTGCAGTTCAATGAAGTCGATCAAATACACTTGCATATATGCCAACAAATGAAGCTACATGGCAGTTTTCGGAGTAGGCAATGTGGCCGCAATGTGTTGGTTCCACCGGCAACTTTAACTGCATTTTACTTATTGTGCCAAGGTGATCTTTTTGCAAAGACGTTCTTCTGAGGTACCGAAATTGTACACATGGAATGGATCGGCTAAAAAGTTTCAACGTCGCAAACAAGGTAAAGCAGTTAAAGGACAAATTGTATTCCAGTAACGCATTGGGTCGCCTATACACTGTTCACCCGAACAATACAGAATGCTTCTATCTGCGATTGCTGTTAATCAGTGTACGTGAACCGACATCCTTCCAAAATTTAAGAACAGTCAACGGTCAGCTATGCGCCACTTATCACCAAGCTTGACAGGAACTTAATCTTGAGAATGATGCACATTGAGACACTGCACTCGCTGATGTATCGAATACTGCACCTCAGGATTGAGTGACTCATCAAATAGGCAGACTGAGACCTCAGTGACTTTTGAGGGTTCTCGTATTTCTGAAGAACAAGATACTGTTACGTCACGAGTGGGGGAAGTGGGCAAATTGAGATACTGAACTCGAACGGAACCATATCTCTCTTGATAAAAAATTCAAAATGGGTGCCGAAACGTCGAGGTTTAAATGCTCAACGGGGTTCTTCCCGAGAACATATATACATAGCTTCAGTTTACAAGACTTGGTTAGGATATTCCTAACCTTTCAAATATATACTATGGTATGTCAACAATCAATATAGATAACACGAGTATATTTTTTATGTAGACCTTAACAATGTATTATGTACTTATATTTTGTGCCTTTTATTTTAATAAAGTGGTATGATGCAATTTCGAGACCACAGTGTAATATTTTTTTTTTATTTCCTAAGGTAATTTTGACTTTGTCCATATTTTGAGTTGACAAACTGACAAATATTAGATACCCAACTAATGTACTGCTACCAACATGAACATTTTATTCAACAAAGCTGTTCTTTTTTTCAGATTAAAGAGATCCAAGTGAGCGATATTCTACTGCGAGCCCCATTGGCATTGGCAGAAGACGACCCCTAAATCCACATTCGGAGGCTAATATGCCTCCAAAATGGTCAAATGATATGCCATATCAACATGATCAGTATTTCCCTTCCGCATATTTTTAAACGTTTTTTAATTAATCACGTATTACTAGTATGTAGTACAAACTGTTTTTTAAAAGTAGTTTTATCTTTTTATTTATGTTAGTTACACAAGATGGTTTGGGATGAGTGGAAGACATTGGTTCAACTGGAAAAAAAGTAATTGTTTACTTTTTATTGAAACATTTACCACGTACAAATAAAAATGTTAATATTCAAATATTTGATAGTTGAATATAAGAAGTATTCGTGAAGTTTGCTACGAATAATAATAGATATTGTTCGCGAAAAAAGTGACAGATTACATAGTATTTGCTATGATATTTTTGCTGCATTGTTGTGTTTAAAAGTTGCGTATATGAAATCCATGCACGTCATTATACATTGCTCAAAGACGACATATTCATTTTTGAGATTTAAAAAAACACTGCAACTAACACCCACTAGCTAACCTAATATAATTTAAAAATTTGCCGTGTTTGCTACATTTCGCATCGTTAACCCATTAAATATTCATTAACTTAACAAATATGGCTCATTGAACAAAACGAAAGTTGAAACTTCCAATGCCCATTCCAAACCATCTTTAATCTACAAACAGAAAAGTATTGTGTTGTGTACTTAGTTTAGTTGTTAGGAACTGTATCGGGACCACTATTATTTTCGAAAAATCATAATTTTTCAAAAATATTGATAGCGAAGATAAGAAATACTGGTCAAGTTCCGCGAAACTTATAGATAGATTATTGTAATAAAAATTTTTATATTTATATATTAATATTTTTTGTATTAATAAATTCGTTTTTGGGGTTTTCACTATTTCGAACAAAAGAGTTTTTGGCTCTTATTTTCCCAAGAATTCGTTTTATTTTACAAGTGCTACATGTTTTATTTTTCGTAGGAAGGTCTGAGGTTTATGTTACTAAACTGAAAAAGTTGTAGCTCTTCCAAACTATTGTATATATTATTAATCTCTTATATTGGCATATATTTATTCTCAAAATTGGCGGTATGACATTATTTTCATAAACTACATAAGAGACTTAAGTTTTAGATCTGTTTAAATCAAACATTACAAGAGTTTTCTTCTTGTGTTTTATTTGAAGGCATCTACTGAAGGTAGCTGGTTTTCTTTGTTAAATCAAAACGCTTTTATTTAGTACGTTCAAAAACATACTGTATAAAACATGACTTGCAAGGTTTATTCATAGCAACGGAAATATTACGAAGTGGGTCGCTTTAAAACTTCGATAAATGAAAGAGAGCGAAATTTACGGCTAAATATGGAGAGCACGATTCAATTACCATTGTAAAACAAACATTTTATATAAAATGAAACAAGAGTTATATGAAATTCACATTTTTGGTTATACATAAACCATGGATCTTCTTATAGTTTGTATTAGACAATGCTAGGAAGTTATATTTTAAATGAAATCTTTATCCACAGTTAAATTGTTATCTTATAACTTATAGTTGTCAATTTGTGAGATAAACTTAAGAAGTTACGAAGATACGAAATCTCATATATAACTAAATTGAGAGATTACTTTATCCCTGAAGGCAAGAAGCCATGGGGAAATACAAAAGAAGAAGTAAACAGCAAAATAATTCATTTTATTCATTAAATCATTTTCATAACAACATAGTATTTAAAATTAATGGGAAAAACCCCGTAGTTGGCTGTATACCATCGTTTAAAAAAACACAGAAGTTAAAACACTTCACACATGTGTATTGTGGTATAAAAACAAACAAATATTTAAAACTTTATAAAAGTGTTGTCAACATTTAAGTTATGGCAGAACGTTTTCAATCTGAACAGATCATCCTCAGTGCCTTGTGTATTTGTTGCTAACAATTAAGTTGTCTAAAAGACCTCCATGAATGGATTTACAGCATTCTAAATATTACATTTAATAATGTTTTGACTCCAGGTCGATGACAATGGATAGATTTTTTTAAAATTACTTTAGGGACTACATGTCTCCCTGCTCGAATATTAACACGTGGTACTTGTCAGTTGAAACGACACAGACCAACTTCAGTTGCTTAATTTTTAAATCTCTATGTAGTTTTTACTAAAGAATATTTCTGGTACTTTGTCATTTCCGGAGGAGCTGGCTGTAAGATCTAGAAGTTTTGCTTGTTGTGAGTTTCCTCTGGAGAGTATATGGGAGTCTTTATTTTATTGATTCATGGTAATGTGTTCTGAGTAATAGACCCCAGATATTTATTGGTAAATTGCCGTCTGTTTTTATACCATCCTACAATGTACCTTTGCCTTGAAATTAAAACCGGTCATGTTAAATAGAATTAGTTTAGTCTACACTTTACACAGCTGAATCTTCGCCTAGAATAGTGAATTATATAAGTTTATAATTTGATGATCTTGTTGATAAGGTAGGACTTCCACTTACTCTATGGTGTAGATTTCCCGAAGTTTTCCGTCACGGTGAACTAAGTGCTTTAAACTGACTTCTTCCTGGATTTTATTTCCTTTTAAAGTATTCTTTTACAAATTTAGTTATATGAATTTTCGTTCTTATTTTTTCTGTTTTAAACTGTAGTTATCCCTTTTGTAGAATTAGCCGTCAGACAAACAAGGTTTTCCTTTAGGCGTTTATTACACTTGCTCGATTTGGTTATGATCTTGCTATTTTCATTGATGAATTTTTAGAGTTAGTGTTACCATCATTGATTGGGCGGCATTTATAATAAAACAATATAAGGTTGAATGTTCGAATAATTAAACTTTGATGGTATACAAGGCAAATATCGAACACAGTAATTTATTAAATCTTGCCCAAGTACTTTCGATCAATAGATCATCCTCAGGGGCATTTCGTCAGTTGTGGCCTGTCCGACATGAGCAGAATGTAATACATGTAAATTTGGACATAACAATACAATACACAAAGACAAACAAACACTTTAAAATTTTTAAAAAAGGAGAAGATACATGTTATATAGAAGACGGAGACTTAGGTAGATAGAATAACGGTCTCAATATTTATCTGATCAATGCTTCAAGTTTGTTTTGGGTTCATCATTTCCCACCCTGATGTTGTCTAAACTATTAGAGATTGGTTTCCATTAAACTGCTCCACGATGCTTTTTCTTGAGCGGTTGTAATCCAGTGTCAATGTCGCAACATGCCCTGTCCACTTCAATTTTAGTGTCGTAATTCGTTGTATTATATCTTGTAATTTTGTCTTGTTTGCATTTAAGTCGGTTATAGATCTAGTAGAACAATGATATGAGCAGAAACAAATAAAGGACTTGTTTTAAGAATTATTGGTACCTATATTTAATTTTGATTTATCAAAAATGAGTGTTCAATGGCAGATTTGTATTTAGTTATAGGACATTTTGACAACTAAAATTTATATATTAAAGTTAAACAATTTGGATGATTTGATGATGTTTATATAGTTTGTTATATTTTATTTATATTTTTAATGTGGTAACTGTGGTTAGAGAGAGATAGCAGCTTTTTTATCAAACGAAAAACGTGGTGGAGGTTTAGTATGACTGTGAGCATGAGGGTCTGAAGTTTTGCTATTTAACAAAAACGAGAGAGAAAGAACTATATGGCCTTAAACGTTTGTTAGTATTTTATATTCGTATGTTTCACACGGAACATCACTGCAGTGAATTTAATAAATTTTTTTATTACGAAGTTGTATTAATTTTGACTCCTAAATATCGAACAACATTCGGTTAGGCGCAAAACAAACGCATCATATGACAATTTACATTAATGTTTTCATTGAATCACAATAACGATAAACTTATATGATTTCGTTATTTCAGTGAGAAAATGTTCAATATTTTTAATATAATACAATAATTTTATTGACAAAGCTTACAAAAAGTTCAAAAAATATCAATAACAATTTAAATTTACTAAAATTACATAAATCGTCAATATCACCAAATAAAAGATAATAAAATATACAATCCATTACAAAATTGCATAATAAAACCTTACGAACTAGTTTACACAATAAACTCTTCCATTGAATAATATGGTCTGTCAGATAGATAGGCTTTTGTCAATTTCCGAAACTTAAGGAAAAAAGTTGTCGATTTAAGTTGCAAAAGGAGATGGTTGTATAACTTTTTTGCCGGATGTAATATAGATTTCTTTATAACTCAGTGGACGGGATCGGTAAATACACATCAAAGGTTGAATGTCTGGTGGAGTAGTCATGATTAGGTCTTGCTGGAAAAACATGTAGGTGATTACGAATTAAGCAAACAGTTTCTAGAATATATAAAGAGGGAAGAGTTAAAATCCCGTAATTTTTGAAGTAGCTTCTGCAATGTGTTTTTCTACTGAGGCCAAAAAGATACTGTATTGCTCTTTTTTGTAATTTAAAAATAACATCAGATTGGACAGCTGTGCTAGAACCCCAAAAAGGAAGGCCGTATCGAAGATGAGACTCGAACAAAGAAAAATATGTTATTTTGGAAGATGCGAAACTGATTTCCTTCAAAACAGATCTTATTGCATAGCAGACTAAGGCTAGTTTTTTATTTAACAAATCGATATGAATGGACCATTTAAGGCTGCTGTCTATAAAAATACCAAGAAATTTTAAAGAATCAACGATACTTATCTAGCTGTTATTAAGATGTAAAAGTTGAAGAGCTCCTTTAAGGATAATGCTACTGTCTTATCCACGTTAAAAGAGAATAAATTATGAGTCAGACCAGGTTTTTATTTTAAGTAGATCAGAAGCTATAATTGCATGAAGAGTTGCAATATTAGAGTTCTTCCAGGTAATACTGGTATCATCAGCAAAAAGAAAAATGTTTACATTGATTTTTAAGTTAGTGATGTCATTTATAAAGATAAGGAAAAGTAGAGAACCCAGTACTGAACCTTGTGGTACACACATATAATGCTTTTGTGACTAGAGCCAGTATTATTTGCTTTAGTTTCCTATTCCTCAAGTAAGATTGGAACCAATTCAAAGAAATATCTCGAATTCCGTAAAATTTAGTTTTTTTATCAAAATGCGATTTACACAATCAAAAGCTTTGGTATAGTCATAAAAAAACAGTGGCAACATAAAGATTATTGTTTAGTGCTTGATAGACCTCATGTAGAACAGAAAACATAGCATCGCTGGTACATTTATTAGATAAAAAGCAGAACAAACTGAGTTTGTGATAAAATGTTGTTTTCAACGATAAAGGACATAAGTCGGGCTTTTATAAATCTCAATAATTTTGGATTGGACCGGTAGTAAGGCAATAGTTGCAGACATTAGAATTTTCGGTTGAGTTTACCGAAAGTACAAGCTGAATATAGCCTAAAATGTCAACTATGAAATAAAATATTTCGGTTTGGCAGTGTTGTGATGTTTCTATAATGCATTATGTTGTATGCTTCAAATATAAAGAGAGAAAGTTTTTAAAAAACATTTTGATTTATGAAATCTGCAATTTTTAATTTATATGAAACAATAACGAGTAAATATTTGTCTCGTTCGAGATTAATTGCAAACATCCGTTGCAATCTGGCAACTGCTGATTTGACGATTACCAAATCTATCAAAGGGCAATTGCCAAAAAAATTTTCTAATGAATAACTGCAATTAATCTCCAAAGAAACATATATTTTCTGATTCTTGTTTTATATAAATCAAAAATTGCAGGATTCATAACATAATATATTCAAAATCTAGTTTTCTAAAAGTAATTTTGTTTGACAAGCTTTGTCTCTTTATATTTGAAGCATACATCATATACATTATAAAAACATGCCAACCCTACTAAACCGAAAATTTTTGTTCCATGTTTGACATTTGCATCTATAATCAGCTTGTACTTTCGGTAAACTCAACCGATTTTTCACCACCCTTATGGAGAGGAATAATAATAAATTTTCGAAGAAATCATTAATTAATGAGACCAGGACTTCCAACACATTTTTGGGAGATTTAAGAAAATTTTTATGTATAGTCCATCAGTACTACAGGTATATTTGCTTTTGATACTACTAATTGTTTGGATCAGTTCAGATTTATCAACTGAGCTTATAAATAACGAATTCGAGACCTTCTTTGAATTGAGGAGATAGGAAATAGAATCTTGTTGTGGCAAAATAGTTGATGTTATATTTTTACTCACATTAACGAAGTATTCGTTTAGATTTTAAGGGTTGAAAGAGAAAATGTTTGAGCTGTGTTAGTTTTATTTCGAAGATCGTTTATTATGGACCAAGTTTATCTTGCAACTTTTTTAGAGCTTCCCAGACGATTCTGATTTTTTTAGCTGTTTTGATAAGTTAATAATATGTTTCTGTATACTTGGAGATATATTCAGTGACAAAGACGTTGGTAGTAAATTGTACAGTAGTGAACGCATATTCTTGGCTGATATGCGGATACCTTTGGTATATCTAAGTAGAGAAATAGAGTAGAAGGCGTGTCATTAAATTTCATCCACGTTCGAATGTAACAAAAAAAAAGCAAATTAGCAGCTAACCATTTCAAAATTTTAAGGCTGAAAGATTAGTTGTGGATCAGAAGGAAATATATACATTCATATAAACATATTGTGAATATGATTTGGATGCTGTTGTGCAAACAAAAGCCAACCCTCACAAATCTGATTTTGAGATAAATACAAGTATATAAGCTGTTGCAAATCACATGTTTTACTATAGTATACCTGTGATATACCATTATATCAGTAAAATTTGGAATTACTTTTTCAACACAATGTTTTAACACAGTAACCAACATACTAATAGTAATATTTAAAAGTGTTTTAAATAATTTTGATCCTTTTCATCAAAGTCCATATTTTCTACTCCAATACCATCAACATCATCAATAAAGTACAGCTTTTCTTAATAAATTATAAAATGGATAGTGGTTTACCTGTTGGCCATAACTGCTGATCCAACTCCATATCTTTGAACGATTTCTACAGTCGACATTTTTTCTACATCTACTATCTCTACGTTTTCTTCTTTTGTGTTTGGATTCATGTAGAGCAAGAACGACTCACTCTTGAAAACGCATAAGTCTTGATCCAATTTTTTTTCTCTGAGCTCAGCTTTCCTGTATAACAATAATGTAGTCGTATAAGCGCTGCGCTGTTGGATCTGTAAAGAGCGCTGAACGTCTCTAAATTCTAAATCATTGGGTAGAAAGGTATGTCTTGGTAGTACGAACCGTCAAGTGATAGAATCGAGAGATGGATGGTTATGCAATGTGTGCATCATTAAAAGTACTAGATTAATACTGCGGTTTTAACCACTACTTCAGTTTGACCACAGAACAAAGTTTTTAACAGGTGAGTTATTATGACCTTTTATGTACTTCCGTAAACAGGATACCATCTCTTCGGCTTCTCTAACAGCTTCATTCACCTTCACTTAAAGTACAGTAAATAAAATCTGGACTTACCTTTTTATTATTAGGAAGGTTCTACCACTTTCCACTTTGTTTAGGATCTTTTTAAAAATAGACTTCAGGAAAATTCGTGCATTTATGACAATAAAATTCTCCTGTTAGTGATCGCATAGTAAATCATGAAGAAAAATTCTTGTGTTACTAAACCGACATGGTAAGTATCTGATCTTTTTATTTTAGAGTAGTAGCAAAATTTTCATGATTACGTAACTTTTGACATGTGTATGCTGCCTGCTATAACGTACGAAACAGAAATTACTATCCTCTCTATAATATCAATATAAAATATACATTAAATAACATCTATGGACAAAGATCTATGATAAATTATGTTATAATCAACAGAGATATAAATCCATCAAAAATAATTTACGTAAGATGCCTCAACTCAGCAGATGTATGTAGGTAGCAACCATAGCCTAGTATTATGTAAAATGAGAATTACATAAAGTACTTTACATCCAAGAGAGTGGCACTTAAAAATCAAAATCGAAGGACTAAATACGGAATACTTATATAGAAAAAAAATATCAGAGAAGATTGCTGAGAATGAAATATTAGAAAACGATAACATCGAGGAAAGCTGGAAGAAACTCAAAAACAACATAACTAACGCAACAACAGAATCACTTGAAGAGACGAAAGAAACGAACACTAAGATATTAAAAAAGAAAACCCCATGGTTTAGAGAGGAAGTGAAGACAAAATGTGAAGAACAGAAGGAAGTCTTTTTACAATACAGAACCCAACAGGCATACAACCACTATGAACGAATCAGAAATGAAACGAACCCTTTAGTCAGACAAATAAAAAGGGATGAAATAATGCTATTGACAAAGAGATGTGAGTAATAATAATCATTACATATTTCAATGCTAACATTAGCAGTGGTGCTGAAGAAGACAACAGAGGCATATAGTCTCGGCACAAGAAGCAACAGGTGGGATTGATTATTGGTACAATTTTTTTTATAGAGAATAACATGTTAATAGCTAATATATTGTCTATACCTACAATATTTCATGTTATACACATGGATTGTGTATAACATATAATGTAATGAAATTGAACAATATGAAAAGAAACACGATACATTTCATCTGCACAAGAAATTGAAAGAGGTCGCTGGAAACAAATGGAAACAAGTATCCCAAAGTTTAGAAGACAGAAACGGACACAGAATATTAGACATCAATGAAAAGTTAAAACAATGGGAAAACTACATTTCTGAATTATTTGAAGATGAGAGAGTAGAACACTATACACCGATTGCTATATCAGGTCCATCTATAACAGAAAGTGAGGTAAGACGTTCAATACAAACGGCAAAAAATGGAAAAGCACTTGGCCCCGATGAAGTAAGTGCTGAAATACTAAAGTTTTTGGGAGAAAATGGAATTAAAGCTCTGTGTAATCTCTTTAACAGAATTTATGACACTGTGATATTACCAACTGATTGATTAAAGTCGACATTTGTCACAATACCTAAGAAACATCGTCCAAAGACATGCGGTGATTATCGGACAATAAGTCTGATGAGTCACGTTTTGAAAATCTTTCTTCGAGTAATACACAGCAGAATTTATACGCTGTTAGAGGACAGAATTAGCAATACTCAATTTGGGTTTAGGAGTGGCTTGGGTACAAGAGAAGCCTTGTTTAGTATACAGGTGCTAGTACAGAGATGCAGAGATATAAATCAAAATGTGTATATTTGTGCAATCGATTTTGAAAAAGCTTTTGACAAAGTCCGACATAACAAAATGATAGAAATATTGGAAACAGCTGGATTGGACGATAAAGATCTACGAATAATTACAAATCTATACTGGCATCAAGTGGCAAGAATAAAGGTTGAACAAGAACTGTCGGATGAAATAAATATAAAAAGAGGAGTGAGACAAGGCTGTATATTGTCGCCTTTACTTTTTAACTTATATTCGGAGGAAATATTTAAGGAAGCCTTAATGCAGACAACCGAAGGTATTATTGTGAATGGAGTAACCGTCAACAATATTAGATATGCCGACGATACCTTAGTCCTTGCCAATTGCGGAGAAGACCTTCAAAATCTAATGAACAAAATAAAACAGACTTGTGATCAGTATGGATTAAAACTCAACGTTAAGAAAACTAAATATATGATAGCAAACAAAATTATATACATGATGACGGTATAAAAGTCGGAGATGCCACACTGGACAGAGTAGAGAAACTCGTGTATCTTGGCAGTAATATCAATGAGACCTGGGATCCAACCGCAGAAATTAAAAGCCGAATAGAACAAACCCGAGCTGCCTTTGTAAAAATGAGAAACGTACTTTGCAGTCATGGTCTTAGCATTGACCTTAGAGTTCGTATGATATCTTGCTACATCTTTCCTGTCCTGCTGTATGGAGTAGAAGCGTGGACCCTAACTGAGGCTATGCTTAAACCCTTGACAGCCTTTGAGATGTGGGTATACAGACGACTACTGAAAATAAGCTGGGTCGACAGAGTTAGAAATGAGGAGGTCCTTAGACGGCTAAACCAAACAACACAACTGGTCAATATAATAAAGAAACGCAAGCTGGAATACTTCGGTCATATTATGAGACACCCTGAAAAATATGATCTTTTACATCTGATCATTCAGGGAAAGATCCAAGGTAATCGTGGTCCTGGTAGAAGAAGAACATCATGGCTGAAAAATCTAAGGCAATGGTATGGAAAATCAATTACATCGTTATTTAGAGCTGCTGTCAATAAAGTCACGATAGCGAATATGGTAGCCAACGTGATATCCAACGATCGATAACGGTCATGGAACTAGAAGAAGATACACATGGAAGTTACCTGTAGACAGAGAAGGAAAAGTCTAAGGAAGGATAGATTTGTAAACTTAAAAGTCGAAAGAGAAAATGGTCAAAAAAAATAGATATTGCACAAACTAAAACTAAAAACCCAAAAAAAAGAATATATTCTTGAGGCAAAGAAAAAAATGAAATGAAGAAAGTGAACCTAATACGAAATGAAGACATTAAAGAAAGGTGGAAAGAAACGGATAACGCAAGAAATCATGGTAATCACAAAACAAACTTGAGTACAAAAATTCCATAAAATCATTAAGAAAACTGGATGTCAACAAAATGTCAAGAGAACGAGCAACTTCAGGAAAGACATATTGAAGTTCACAAGAAAGTAGTAATAATGACAGGCGGATAGAGACAGACAAGAAACAGAAATAATATAGTAACGTAAGAAATAATTATAGTAACTGATGGTCAAGGAAAAGAAAGGGAATATAGAAAAACTTTTCGACGATTATAAACCATGTGTAAACCATCCACAGACAAATAAATGAAAAATATCAAGCAATAATTAACGAAGATGTTGTTCATGCAATAAGAACACAAAAAAAAGACGGAAAAGCTACAGATCCCGATATAATTAACTTTAAAAATCTCAAAAAGTTTATACTTCTAGACTTCTATTCAATAAGATATAGGTATATTTTATTACTCTACTCAGGTAGTACTATAACTACCGAATAATAGTCATAATAGTTAATAAAGTTTAATGTCTAATGTCCTTAAAACATTTTTCAGAATCATCCATAAAATAATTTATATAAAATGGGAATAATAGATGGATAATACGCAGTTCGTATTTAGTAATTTCGAAGTTAATGCGAGACACTCTTTTTCTTTAAACGTACTTACAGAACGATACAGTCATGAATGTAGGTGTATACACATGTTTTATAGACAATCGAAAGGTGTTTGATTGTATTAGTTATAAAAAGATGATCGCATTCTTTGGTTAACCAAGATTAACGAACGGTATTTAGACGTTATCACATAACTCTACCGACACCAAACGGCAAATGTCCAAATAGAACAAACACCATTTGAAGATATACGGATTAGACGGGAGTTCTACAGTGTTGTGTCTCTTCAGCACTCACGATTAATCTGTACTCTGAGTCTATAATTCGACGCTTACACACCTATATATCGAGGGACAAAAAATAGAACAAATAACTCTGTAAAATTTAACAACCATACCTTTGAGCAAGTCAAAGAATTTACATTAAAAACATTTAAAACATAAAAATATAAAACGTGTAGTAAAGCTTAATATATACAAGACCTTAATAAGACCGGTTTTGATATATGGGGCTGAAACGTGGACCTTATCTCAAAATGATGAAAGACTTCTTGGTATTTTTGAGAGAAAAATTCTTAGAAAGATTTTTGGGGCTATAAATGAAAATGGGCTATGGCGTCGAAGATACAATTTTGAACTAAGTATATCAGTTATACACCGATCCAGATATTGTGAAATTCGTTAAAGTGCAGAGACTTAGATGGACTGGACACATTGCTAGGATGTCAGATCACGAATACACGAAGAGATTAATATTTTCAAAACCAGAGGGCACAAGAAGCAGAGGACGACCACGAATGAGATGGATTGATGATGTGGAAGAAGACCTACAGATTCTAAGGGTTAGAAGATGCAGGGAAGTTGCCAGGAATCGACTTCTTTGTGAGCAGGCCAAGATCTACAACGGATTGTCGAGCCACTTATGATGATGAACTCTGTAAAATATCTGGGAGCTAATATTATCATGAGTGTAATCCAAAAAAGAATCATTTATTATCAAGAAGTTGCTGCGTTTTCTCTTTTACGCTACGAATGCGAAAGTTGGACAAAGAATGCAGCACTTGAGTTATGTATTAAAGATGAAAAATACCAGCTATTATATTTTTACTTATAATAGAACGTAAAATACAGAGTAAAAGATCAATACAAATGCGATCAGCAAGAATTCATGGTTAAAAATCATAAGGATTTGGTTTGACCGTTCATCTGCAGAAATCTTTCGTGCTGCAGTTTTTAAAACACAATTGTAATTTTATCGCCAGCCGTTGGAAGATGATGGCGTAATAAGAAGATATAACATTAATAAAATATGTGGCTTCTTTATACATGTACTATTCATATGGATATTGTGAAACCAGCCTTTTTGCTCGATGGAAACCAAAGTTTTATACATCAACCCCTTGAGCATATGCAACACCTTATATATAGATAGTGTGGCTGCATTCTGAAACATGCGAACTGTATAGAATTGAATCATATTAATTTTAGTGACCACACCTTTGAGGTTTTATTTAAAATTTAGTAAATAATTTTACACATTTCACAAATTTCGTCATATATAAAGTAGTAAATTTTTAAAATAATATGCTGGTGTTTATAACTCTGTTTTCATAAGTAAATGACATTTTATATGCAAAAAATAGTTTAATTAATTATCGAAACAATAAATAACAAGGACTACAGGAAATAAAATTTTAATTAAAGTAGTAATAAAACCTTTGGAATTTTTAAAAAGTTACAAGTTTCGAGAGTTGCCGCCAAGTCTTGCTTATTATTGGGCGAACGGATTATGGTTCGTGTATCTACCGGTAGGGAGTCATCGCTGAAACGAGCTACGATAAACGTATTTATAGCTTAATTTGTGAAATGTAAAATTAGAGAGAGACGGATAATAAACAGTGTGTGCTATATCGGTGCGTGTGTCTTATAAACTAGACACATCTATTTCTCAGTTGTCTTGAGTGTGTCATCGCGTGTACTATGAAAGGGAAAATCGTAAGGTCCGACGTAGTTATTATAAAATAATGACATATCTGTGATATTTTAAGAATTCTAAAGATTTTAACTTACTGTACTCTCATCAAAAGTTACAGTGTTTGTGGAAAGTGCGAATAAGTCAGCTAGATTATGTCAAATTTCCTATGATAGTTGGCTAATGTAACATGGCCGCCTGAAGACTACTACAATACATGTCTTTTGTTGAATAAAGTTTAATATTTTTAATAAGAAATGGAGCTGAGAGTGGGCAACAAATATAGGCTTGGCCGAAAAATAGGGTCGGGTTCATTCGGGGATATTTATTTGGGTAAGTGTTGACATTTTCTATCACATTTCTTTTTGTAAACAATGGGTGTACAGGTGACGACTTGAAAAAACTCAAGTTATTTCTGTATTCTAACTTGAAACGAAACTACATCACAAAGCCTCTTACATCGAGAAAATACTCTCAAGAAGTTCTTAAGATCGTCCACATCCAAGTTCAAGAATGAACTTGAATGTCATCTGCCTATTACATACACATTATTCCAAGTGATGGGTACTTATCTATGCCCTTTGGGATTATGATCATGTCAGTATAGTAATCTTATTGAATTTTATAGAATATATTATCCATTGAAGTCCTCTAAAATAGGAGAATAGAAAAAAAGCAAATAATATATTAGTACTGTCACTCAAATTGGCACCAAAAATATCATCAGCACATGTTTTTGGGTAAAGAATACACAAAAATAAACTTTCTTGAACTAATCAAATTGATCGTGTATTAATTCAAGATTGGACATAAAATGGTGATATAAGTAGTTAGAATCAAACTGGTTTGTTAAAACATTTAAATCCAGATATATTCATGGTTAAGAAGGGCTATCTAAGACAGATGATTTTTAGAAAAATCATATAAAAGGGATGAATATTATTATGTTGCGGATCTAGAATTATATAATTATAGTTATATCATCCACTTTTTTTGTTTATTTTTCTATCAGAAAGAAACAGCAGTTATAAAATAAAAAAATTGACTTTCGAATTTTTTATTTAATTCTTTCACAAACATGGAACCATGAATACCTATCTACTTACAAGTAATTTAAAAAAGAAATGCACATAACTAATTAGAATATATTTGCATATGAACCAATTTGATTATGACTAGACTAATATAAGGTAAAGGTTACTAGTATTGATATCAATCCATCAAATATCACAATGTCAATAGTTTTAAAGCTGGCAAATTGTTTGATATTGGATGTTCCTAACAAATCAATCAGAGTGTAATGGGAGGACTAAAAGCAGAGTAGCAATAAAAATATGTCAATATTGTTTTAAAACTAGTTCATGATAATAACTTAATTTTATCTATTAAGTATATAATAGGTAAGGATATAAACAATAATTGGAAATACAATTCTCTATTTCAGGTTTAACTCTTTATATTCAAAGCTACTTCTTTACATATTCATATACCCATTACAGATGATCTGTTTCAACTTTTGTTCGTAAGCATCCATCTTTACAATATGTTTAAACTATTCAAATTGTTTTAGATCTGTTTTTGTTATTTTACTTTCTTGCTCAGTGATTCTTCTAATTCTATTTTTATATAAGTCAGTATCTTCTAATATTTATTGTCATGTTTTTTTTTCTGAAGCATCCATAAAACACTCACTTATGTAGGTTTTTTTTCTGCAGGTATACAGATGTTATAGTAAGTAGGTAGTGCTATTACATTGTAAATTCTCTTTTGTCTTCAGGTTTTTTTCTTTTTTTGCTAACAATGCTTTTAATTACTGCATTGTTTGCTCTTGTCTTAGATTTTTTCTGTTTTCAATTCCCTGGCTGTCCAGGAATTTAATTATTTCATGTTCAATTGTATCTATTATACATGCTTTTTCTTGCATTGCTCTACACAATCTTCTTCTTAGTGTATTTTTTTGCATTTCCTGGAACTATGGTACCCATTTCAATTGTATATTTTCCAATCATTGAGCTGAATTAGTCATGTTTTTTTGTTTTATTAAGTATTTCTCTATTGGAAAGTGTTGAAAAGAGAATGCATAGCTGCTCTACTTATTTAAAGATGTTTTATTTGATATAACTTTTTATTAATTTTGACATTTAATTCTTAGTTTTTCATATCTATCACTTATGCTACCTAATTTATTTCTGCATGGGTTTTAAAATTATTATTAAAATGGCAGTTTAGACTATCTACCATATCCATTTGGCCACTTATCTTCCTGTCATACTTTTTAATCCAAATGTCTCTTCTTCCATTTTCTATTTCTAACTTTGTCTTGGTCTTACTCCTTTACTTTGATTTTGGGCTTCAGTTACAAAACTTTATGCTGGCTACGTTTATCTTCATCAGCTTATATCTTATACATACCATTATTTTTTTGATCTTCCTTCAAGATTGACAGACAAATCTTTTTGATCTATTCTTTTCAGAGCAAATTAACAGTCAGCTATTATTTGTATTTGTCCATCATTGTGATGTTGAATGTTTCATAATTATCTTAACCTATGCTCTCTCCTTTTGGCCATTTACTTCTTTTATTGTGGCTTCTAAAATTGTACTTTTTATACTCCCCTGCCATTTTTCGTCTTATAATTAGAATATATAATTCATCATCTATAGAACCAACAAGAGCTGAACAGAAATTTAGAACATTGCTGATAACACCATCAACAACAACTGAAGCTGTGAACAGAAAATTCAAATAACATTATACAGATGGGTAGAACCACTATATCCCAATTTCTCTAAAATATGGAAAACACACTGATTAATTTTGTATGAACACTGATTTTCCCAATATTTATCTATGCCTTTTAAACATGGACCATCTGATAACAGATAGGAAAAGAATCAATGAATGCATTTGAGATGTGGTGTTAAAGAATGCTACGAATTCCTTGAATTGCTAGAAGAACAAATGCATCTGTTCTTGTGGAGATTAACAATCCAAAATGTCTCTCCAGCTCTATACATTAAAAAAATCAACATTTTTTGGACACATAACATGTGCTGATAATATAGAGAGACTAGTGATATAAGGAAAACCTGATGAAAGAAGAAGTCAAGTATGATAATTAACCCGATAGATTGATACAGTCAAGAAGATATTAAATACGGATTTTGTTACTTTGTTACACAGTACATGCCATCCAAAATAGAGATAGATGGAGAGGCAGTGTAAAAAGTACAATAATATGATCCCTGAAAGAAATGCAACATTCATAATCACTACACATTTGTGAAGATGTATAGATTGGAAGGAGGAATTGGAAAATATATATTTTATTTTATATAGTCTATACCTGCTCTTATTATAATATAGATTTGTTTGACTTGTAAGTATTATAAATCACATCTAAATGTTCACAATATCAAATTTTTCAATTGATTTTTTAGATTTATATCTCTATAGTACTAGTAAAGATAATGTTTTGATAAATGTGCATAATCTAAACTTAACAGTTTTTATTATTTCCTACACATACTGATGTTTAGGATTGCATGTCTATATTATTTTTAGTATTGTGGTTAATACATTAACACCTTCGCTGCAATTACGAAAAATTCAATTATTATGCTGTATTGCTTACCAGTTGTTATTGACTGGTACTATAGATTTCAGTATTTGGATATACCAGTCACAATAGACTAGTTCTTAAGAAATGTGAGTGCGATCTATCTCTAAAATTTTAAAGATTTGTTTGTAGTAATAGTTTTATCAAGGAATATACAAACTTGCTGGAAACTGTATCAGTACCAGGCTATTCCTTTTGGTAAGGCAAAAACTGAAATTTTTAAGAAGTGCATAATATTTGCAAGTAAAATAAAACCAAAACTTTTATTGAGAACAAAATACATATTATTTAATGACCTTTTTATCAGTTTCTTTAGTTTTCATTGTTTCCCTCAGCTTCTTGTAACATTCCATACAATTTCGCCTTTTTGTGGTACCAGTTACTTCGGGTTTGTTTTCTCGAAACTGATTTTATATTCGTCATTATCTGAATTAGTTGAACATTCATAAGGAGCATAATTAGAATCACAGTCCAAATTGTCGCTAAATGGTTCTTCCTCTGATTCGTTTAAAGTATTTATAATTGTTTCTTGGTGCCAGTCCAATTTCTGATTGTGGTCTACACAACTACCACTGGTAGTTGCATTTTGCAACTCAAAATTTACTAATTTAACATTCTACTCATTTTAATCATTTCCTATACAAATATTTTAAACATTATTATGGCTCGACCGAGATAAATAAACTAAACTGGTAATTTACAAATGAAATTACTCAGCAGATTAATTCATCTGGGAATCCAACAATAAAAAATAAATAAATTGTATGGTATGCATTACCAGTTGAATACAACTGGTACTAAATTATCCCTCTATTAGATAGATCTCTTTCAAATAATAATATAGGTACCTATAATGCTTTTTTTACCAATGTGTTTCGCTTATATGTTACTTGCCAGATGGAAATACATGTATTTATTTATTTTTAGCCATAATTTTTGCAAACATAGTTACCAGTCTTTTTCAACTGGTGGCACAGCGAAGGTGTTACGTAACTGTGATATATTATAAAATACCTACTGATATTATTGAGCTTTAAATTTGAGCATTAAATTAAATAAAAAAGACATTGTGTGTATTTCTGAGATTGTGTGAGCAATACTGTATCTTGCCCTGATATTGTTTAATATTTACAGAGTATGTAATATTAATAATGACTGATAAAGCTAAAAAATGGGAGGGGTAGAGCTCCCTGAGCTTACAGATCAGGAAAAAAACCAAAGTATTGGTTAAAAAGTCCACTTTTATTAATGTCTGTAAAGTTAGTATATCCATTTTATAAGGCTGAATTCAGTCAGATCAACACTATAATTTATTGCTAATTTATTACAGAACAAAAACATTTATTGCTGTAGCTGTTTCCAAGAAACAGTATGTATGCTAAATTTACTGTAAAGCCAGCATAGCCAATAACAGCACAGCTAATTAATTGCTGTTGACTACTGGTATATTAACCAATCCCCAAAAACTACCCCATCATTCCCAAGCTTAAAACACACCCCCGGAAAAACCGAGATATCCAAAAAGTGTGAAGTTTTACAAGTGTTAGAAGCATTTACAATAAAATTCAACAAAGATCATGTACAATAAACATCAAAACATTAAGAAAGAAACAATTAAACAGTAAAAAATTGTACATTAAAACAGTAATCAAATCACAAAAGTTAAAAAAATATCACATCTAGATTAATAATTAGATTCTTTAGTTGCCTTTTGAAAACATTAATGTTTAATCATTATCAGTCCTATGAAAAGGAATATTAAACATTGCAGTGTGTCGAGTTCTATGTATCCTGTTTAAGTGTACATTGGCTAATAACAGGGGACAATTAATAACATTGTTTAGAATTTTAAACAAAAATAATATATCAGCTCTCAACCTGCAGTTCTTCAATGTAGCAATGTTAAATTGAGATATTATTATAGAATAATCTATGAAATAATTTTTAGTACTTCTGATATTAATATGTGCTTCAAAAGCTAAAGATCTTGCTGACATTGTTACTTTATTGCTGAATTTTTATGCCTAGAAACAATTTATTGCCTCAGCTGTTTCTGAGAAACACTGGTTATGCTGTTTTTACAGTAAAGATTGGCCAAGCACCACATAAACAAGCTAGGTGCTAACATGCCATCATACCATGGATAATATTTCATTAGTGATTGGTGGTGAGAAATGGATAAAAGTATTAAACAAAATGCAACATGCTGATTTATTTATAAATTTCTTAAAATCTATACCCACGGTGCAGGGTTATTTGTCAAGTCCAGAGATGATGAAGTTGTGGCGAGTCATAGCTGATTAAAAGCTATTAATTAATAATATTAAAAAAATTATTTAGACTCAGCCGAGGTCAAAGGTTTTTGGGTGATTCTGAACAAAAAAGGTCCGTAGTAACTTTTCTCAAAATTGATTGTTCTCGAGTTATAATAGGCATTTAAAATTTTGAAAAACTCAAAATCAGCCATTGTCAAAACTCAGCTCTGAAACTCAGTAAAAAATTTTTTAAAACTTATAAATTACTTAAAGTAAAGTTTAAATAGTCATGTACAAGATTCTGATGTGTTTTTCAAAATGATTTTACCACCACTATGTGTTGTGTCTCTCTTGCACTAACGCCATAACGCCAGTATACATATTTGTCAAATTTGTAGCTGGTGCTTGAACTTATTCATTAAATTGTTTCATTTTCTATATCTTTCTATAATTTTAAAATTATTTACTGACTAAAAATCTTTCAAAAATCTGTATTTATTTAATATTAATTCTTAATATGTAAGTTGAAAATGTTACATTTTAAAGTGAATTTAATGAATAAGCAATGATTTACTTATTCTGCTGAGTGTAGAGTAAGGCTTACTTGTCAGATCCAGCCTGATTTCGTGTATTTTCTTTCTGACACAATAAATTGAGGAAAAATCGAGATTTTCCTAGCAGAGATAAATAGCGATGGCTGTGCTAGCTTTGCCGTAAAATTAGCATAATAGTTGTTTCTAGGAAATGGTTGCAGCAATAAAAATTGTTTTTTGCCGTAAAAGTTAAACAATAAATTAGCAATCAATTCCTTGCCAGTTTGCTTTTTGACTGATATCTAGACTTTTCTGAGGATGAGTTTTGCTCTAGGGGGATAATGGGGTAATTTTTGGGGATTGGTCAATGTACTAATCAACAGCAATTAATTAGCAATCAAATATGTCGCCAAGATGGGCCCTGTAACTCTTTTCCTGGCCGAGATATAGCTAAAGCATAATCATTGGCACAGGGCAGTTTCCAGGAAACAGTTACAGATAAATTATTTCTTGAAAACTTTTGCAATAAATTAGCAATCAATTTCGTGTGGTTTCAAAAAATGTGGTTCGTTTTTGACTGATATCTTGGTTTTCCATGGGTGTTTTGAGCTGGGGGATGATGGGGTAGCTTTTGGAGATTGGTTAGTATACCAATCAACAGCACTTAGTTTAGCAATAAAATATGCCTCCAAGATGGGCAGTATACCCCTTTTCCTTGTGGAGATATGCCTATGGCTATGCTAGCTTTACTGTAAAGTTAGCATACCAAGTGTTTCTCAGAAATGGCTACAGCAATAAATTTTTTCTTTATGTTATAAATTATAGTGTTGATCTGATTGCGTCCTTATAAAATGGATGTTTGCTAACTTTACAGACATTTAATGAATTTGCTGAGAAAACCGAGTATAAATCAATGTAATGAAAATAGATTGATTAGTTTAATAACAAACATGTTGATTTTTTAAATTTCTAAAAATTATTTATGCTTGCATATAAGTGGGAGGAGAAAATAGGAATCTCACAGTTTGGCTTCAGAAATGGTTTTGGAACACGAGAAACTTTATTTAGTATGCAAGTTCTATATATTATGTACTGTCATTATGTTAATGTTGATGTCTATATATCTTTTATTGATTATAAAGAAATTTTTAATACAGTACTTACAGAATGACACAAGCTTTTGGAAATACTCAAGAAAATCTGTCTAGATGGAAGAGTTAACTGAATAATTGCTAACTTGTGTTGGAACCAGGCCACTTCAGTATCAAAAGGGGAGTATAATTAGGTAGTGTACCGTGGCACATACTGTTCAATATATACTCTGAATTTATCTTTAGTGAATTCTTGGAAGATCTAGACATAGGAGTTGTTGGCAATGGAGTTAATAATATGCAGATATTATGTATAATGGCAATCAAAAACGCTGAATTGAGCCAAAAACTAAATCTTAAAAAGACAAAATAGATGCTAGTGAGCAAGGATTGTGAGTCTAATAGCAATCAAGATAGAGTCACAGTAAATCACAACACTATTAAGAGAGATAAATTCCTTGGTTGCATTTTAAATAAACAGAGGCCAGGTTTAGAATTGAACAGGTGAGATACACCTTTTTGAAATTGTAAACAGTATTAACAAATCACTATATAGAGATTACATAAAAAACAAATAAAAGTACTCAACTAGATGAACCCTATTACATTGGAAAGAGGAATTAGGAAATAGGAGTTGGGTAGACAAAGACTGAGATGGTGGAATGATGCAGATCAAGATGCAAGGAGAATCTATGCAGCAAACAGTTAACCATCAATAGAAATAGTCTGGGCACAGTTGACCCTCAACTAGGTCTGTGATCCCACCTGCGCAGCAGTTAAAAAGAAAATGGTATTGATTGTCAATATTCTAGGATAAAAAGAACCAAAATTATAATACTGAGTCCTCCAATGAAACAAGTAGATTTAGTAAATAATTTTATTGTTAAAGAATTATTTTTTAATATCTTTTAATACAGTAATAGGAAGTAAGAAAGTAGCCATTTTAATACCAATGTAAAAAATTTATTTTTTGAATACCCAATTGTTACTTGGAAGGATCTGTTTCATTTCCTGTATCCTATCAACTTCAAATTTTTCTTTTTCTTGTAAGTTTTGCTTATAATCTCGTTTCTCAGTTTTTTTATCTCTAGTTGTTATTTTTTTGCTCTTGGATGTTTTTTTTTTCATGAAATTCTACAGCTTTATTTCATCTGTAGCAAGAAGAGATCAGATTCACAATATGCTCCTTTTCAACTTTATCGATCTAGTATATTTCTCACAGCTCTTTTGTCTATCAGTATGTGATCAATTAACTTGACGGTTGCTCTATTAAGCATAATCCATGATCCATGTTGCTTTGTTTATATGTGCAAAGAATATTACAATATTGATATCATTTCTCTAAGAGTTATCATATATTTCTGCCAAGACTGAGATGGAAAAATAAAATTTATAATATATATTTATAATAATACTTAAAGAAGTAATTTTAAATAATGTAATATGCCCTTACATTGATGTATACAATTTAAATCAACATTGTACAGTATGCCACAATATTTGATATATAAATTATCACATTCATGTTAACACCTACAATAAACATACATTCAAGTTACATAAGTAGGAAGACTGGTGTGCCAAAAATATGCTGTTGTGATATTGTGAGTTTATAAAATGAAGTATCTATTAAACTTTTGTGTAAAGATAAATTCCACAAACAAAATAGTCATATGATTGTCTGTGTAATAATCTAAATGTTGGTCATAATACTAGATTAATAAAGATAAAGATTGTTTATGTAAATAGATATTTTCCATTGAATATATTATGATACTTATCATCATAATCATGACTTACATTAATTTAAAAATAGCTTCTCTTTAATACTGATAATAGTCATATCTTTCAGAAGTTGTAACAGAAACTGCTGTGATTAAATCACCTATTATGAGGCGTGTCTATTATATTTTGCATATAGAGCTGGAATAAAACAGTAGGTAGCTATTAAACGCTTTATTATTTTTCCTGAAGAGTTCTTCACGAATATTAAAAAGCACTTTTGCATTACTCGAACCAATTCTCAAACCACTCAACCAAACGGTTGTATACCAATCAGCAATAACAGTTCTTTGATCCTGTAGACATAGCAGAATTGTTGCTACATGATCTGCTTTCGAGACAAATGTCACAACCATCTTTTTGGAGACACTTCGAGAACAGGTGACATTTGTCGGCTTTTCTTCAACTTTGAACAACCAACAGACTTGTTCGTATTTTATTTCTGTCTCATAAGAGTAAATCTAGAATTTTTTAAAGCAGACAGAAACTTTACTTCATAATTATGTCTGTATTATTATAGCGGAGTAAATATACCTGCCTTCTTTGAGTCTATAAATAGTAGTATGCTGAAACAAGTGCAAATAGAAGCAGATCATACAAAAACTACATGTGAAAAATTTACAAAGTCACAAGATATTAAAAAATTCATATAGTTTATGTATTTTTTTTATATACTTACATATTTTAATTTGCCGTCTGCTTCAGCGAAGCTACAATGAAAATACAAATAGATGTAAAAACCAAAGCTATACCAATCAACAGAGGAGTTCGCCAGGGAGAAGTTATCTCACCAAAGCTATTCACAGCTGGACTGGAAGACATGTCCAAAGACATTAACTGGGCAAATAAAGGAATAAATGTTAACGGAAGAAAACTGAGTCATTTAAGATACACTGATATTGTAATATTCGCTACAAGTTTCAAAGAACTACAGACCATGATGACGCAACTATTTCAAGCTTCAGAAAAAGTAGGTCTTAAGATGAACTTGAAAAAAACAAAAATAATGACAAATACACCGAACATTAGAGAAATAACATTGAATGACATAAGTTTAGAAACAGTAAGCGAATACATCTATCTGGAACAGACAATGAAAGTTAACAAAGAAAATCAAACTGCCGAAATTACCAGAAGAATAAGGTTAGCGTGGGCAGGATTTGGAAAACTGAGTGGGATCTTGAAAAGCACTAAAATAGAACAATATTTGAAAACCAGAATTTACGATCAGTGTATCCCTATACTCACGTATGGTTCACAGACGTGGACACTCACCAAGTCTAATATGGATAAAATAGCAAAAGCACAAAGAGCTATGGAAAGATCAATGCTTGGGGTGAGACTTATAGACAAAAAAACAAACAAATGGATTAGAAGCAAAACAAAAGTAAAAGACGCAGGAGAACATGTTACCAAATTAAAATGGAGTTTCCCAGGACACAATACCGACTGAAGGATAAGAGATGGAACCACCAAATACAACAATGGAGACCATGGTTAGGAAAGAGAAGCAGAGGAAGACCACAAATGAAATTCTTCTTCCTTCAGTACCCTGTCCGATTATCGAACGTTGGCAATCATATTGGCAATAATAACCTTATTCACGGCGGCTCTAAATAAATTAGCGGTGGTTTCTTGATACCATTCTCGGAGATTTCGAAGCCAGGATGTTCTTCGTCGGCCTGGGCCTCTCCTTCCGGCGATCTTACCCTGTATTATGAGGTGTAGAAGGTTATACCTCTCTTGATGTCTCATTACATGACCGAAATATTGTAACTTCCGAATTTTTATCGTTTTTGTTATTTCTGTGCTCTTTTTCATTCGATGTAAAACTATTTCATTTCTTATTCGATCAACCCAACTTATCCGCAATACTCGTCGATAAATCCACATCTCAAAAGCCTCTAATTTTTTCATTAATGTCTCTGTAAGGGTCCAGCTCTCCATACCATACAGCAATGTGGAGAATATGTAGCAGCGTATTAATCTGATTTTAAGGTTTAACGTAATATCTCTATTAATTAGAATTTTCTTTAATTTATAGAAGGCGGCTCTGGCTTTTCAATTTTCAATTCTTATTTCTTTATTTATATCCCAGTTATCGTTAACGTTTGCACCCAAGTAGGTAATATTGTGGACTCTTTCTAACTCTATTCCATACGCTCTGATGTTCGTTGGTTGTAACTAATTGGAGGCAATAAGTACCGTGTTGGAACAATTGGCACCAAAATAACAGAGGGAGCTGCTCAAGCACTTTATAAAATAAAAAAGTAAAGCAGTTGCACCAGATGATAAATAAAATGATAACTTTGAATGGTGAAATTATTGTGAAAAGTAATAGTTTTAAGTAGGTACCTAGGATATGTATTACAGAGTAATGGGGAAATATTGGAGATCAGAGATCCTTGGAAACGGACAATACATGACATCTTGATGATCACTACACTCCCTCCGAGGGTCAGGACTGAAGAGAGAGAGAGAGTACCAGTATCATTCTTGTGAAAAGTATTTGAAGAAATCTGCATCATTGTTCCTGCGCCCACCAACAAAATTCTATTATTTTATTATAGTTTTCCTCATTAAAAAATCAACAAAGGCTACAACGTCAACTACACAGTGAAGACCCAACAAGAGAAGAAGTGTCAAATGCGATCCTAAAACTCAAAAACAATAAAGCCCCAAGAATCGATGAAATCTGTTCGGAAATGTATAAAAAAGATGGTGATCAACTTTTTGCAGCAATCCATAAACTAATAGTACTTATATGGCAGAATGAATGGGTACCTACACTTCAAATTCAAGCACATAGACAGATTCTAGAAAAGTCGCTAGAATATGTATAACATAGATACACGCCATCTCTTCATTGACTTCAGAGCAGCCTATGACAGTCTGAAAAGAACCGAATTATATAATACAATGATAAACTTTGGGATCTCACCTAAGTTAGTTAAGTTGACCCAACTAACAATGCAAAACGTTGAATCTTCTCTTGAAAGGAACAATTTTGTATCTGATTGCTGCATTCAAAAAGCAAGTCATTGATCTGTGCTGTGTTTTTGGGAGGGCGCTTCCAACAATTTTTGTCACCTGGTCTCCAATCCTGTCGCGGACAAATATATTATCTGGGTTGTAACCTCTGCGCCACCTTCCGCTGTTGAAAGACGCGGGCTGTTTTGGATCATGAATAAGTTTGAGGTTCATGTTTTCAGTCCAATTTTCTAGTTCTTCACCATTAGAGTCTGTTTTGTTATTCCCCCACGCCATACTGTGACAGTTCATGATACTATAACAAAACAAGATATGCTCACTTGCCGTTCTAATTTTAATCGACTTTGGGCATGACGTCATAGCGAGACAAAGCCAGGGGACTTGTGTGTATCATATTTTAACGATGCAACATATTTCACCGTTGTTCCATTACTGTAATGGACAACTTCGAAACTTAAACTGTTAACGGTAAGTATACCTCGAAGCCATATCTTGCACTAAGAAGTCATAACTAGTTACTTTCTGTGAAAACGCTGTTTGAAAATTAATAAGTAATTTGTAAAATTAATTAAAGAAATATATGAATCTACGATTTGATTATGTGTATTACAAACAAAATAAATATTGCTACAAAACTTAAATTAAATATAAAAGGCCGGTAAAATGTAAAGAATTTGACCATAAAGGAAAAGCGGGTCATACTTGAGACTTTATGAATATCATTTAGACATTTATTTTACAATCTATCAGTTCACTACATACTACATACATCCAAAGTTACTTTTTTTTACAGACCTATCAAAAATAAAATATTACTTCTAGTTCTATTAATATGGGCATTAGTATATATTATTATCCAAAGAAACATTTGCTCTGCTGTTAAAGTGTGTCTAAAACCAAAATACTTACATGTTTTTTAATACATTTTTTTTTCTCCCTTCCAAGAGAAGGTATGGCATAACTTCTTAACTTCTACTGTTTGTCAGACAATCCCAATAGTTCTTCTTTTTAACAGTAATCAGCTTCTGTAAAATGTTTTCAGCATATTCTCGCGGTTTCTACATTAAATTTGTCTCGCTGAAATTGGAGACCCATACTTTACGCGTTTGTATCTAGGAAACACAAAAAAAGACAAGTCGAAAAAGTTTTACTTTTTTTAATATTATTGTTTAAACAACCCACCACTGCACAATACATTATGGCAAACAAATAATAAGTCTTCTCTATAAAGTAGCTAAAGGTAGTCGAGAAGAAGTTGCGTACGATAAACAAATTAGGTGATATTAACACAGTAAACTGAATGTTTGCACCACAAAATTTATGTAAAAAGATAATATACAAAGTCTTTACTACATCCATGAATAAATAATAATACCATTTCACCACGTTTTGAAATTCACAGGATAGCAAACTTTTTTAACACAGCAACTAACATGAACACTTATGAGCATTTAACTTGCCGTCATTAAAGTTGTCTCGGGCTTATGTCACAGGTGTGACGTAACAAGACTTTAGTTCCACTATGAGGATCTCGATATCATCTCGAAATGTTAAAGATGTGGAAATTATGTCGGTATCTGGTCTGACGAAGACTGCGCTACCATACTGGTCGTGTGGTATCTCCAATACAAGTCTCATACCTCTAATTCTTGGTCTGCGGCTTGCAGTACCTCGATGGGTTTCTTGAACCAGTGAGACATCGACACCGTGTTCTCTGCACATATTAGACACTAGATCTTCTTTATTTGCTGATAGTCCTTCAATATTAATTGTAGTCATCAAAAATGGCCTTGACAAAGACCGTTTTGGTTGCGTTTGCATCTGTGTTGGTGCACCGATGGTGAAAGGGTTAGCCGACATTACTCGTTTCCAGGGGACGCCCGATTGCTTTCACATGTGATCGCAATCTACGTGGAGGGTCCTTTCGTGTCCCCCAAATTAAAGAAAAACATAATAAAAAAACGTAATTATCTTTTATTCTTCTTCTTTAAGTTCCATCTTCTATCGAAGGTTGGAAATCATCATGGCTATGCGGACTCTGTTGACTGCCGCTCTAAAAAGTTCTGCACTACTGCATTCAAATTATATTCACTACTGCACTACTATAATTCAAATTATCTTTTATACTACCTCGTAATTGCAAAACCTTATATTGCAAAAAACAAGAACATCGAAAAGAGTAGAAAAATATAAAAAATCTACAAGATGAGTTCGTTCTACCTCGTCAATATTTAATGCCCTGTATATTTGAAAGTATCTTCAAAGTGTGGTCCTATCTATGCTCCAATTTTTACCTAAATAATTTTTTTGTGTATGTCTTTTGTCAAATGAATAATTTTTGTTTGTTCTTTTCTGCTTTATGGTTGTTTTAGAACATCTTAAATAAAAAACTTTTCTTTTTTTACAAAAAATGTATTGAAATTAACAATATAACATCATAAATCTAAACATCTAAACAAACAACTGATCTAAACAAACCAACATTATAAATTAATGACGAAATTGAAATTTTTAAAGTTGAAGAAAATACTATGGTCTGTTTTTTAACCAGGAGGAGTAATTCAAATTTTCCGCGCCGTAATTCTTGTTTGTAATTGGTCCAACCGCAGGCAAGTTCACTCCACTAAATTATGACATATTGACACTAATGACATTTGTGATATTTTAAAATTCAACATTTATATCGACGATTTTTTGTATTTTCTGCGTTATTCCTTACATTCATAGATTTTTCGTTTGCATTTATATAAAGAACAGTTCTTTTCAGAACTATTTAGTATTATTAAGATAACAATATGGATTCAATGCCAAGTGCTAGTGGTAATTATTCTTCTCCACCTTAAAAACGCCGAGTAGATTTGGGTCATTTATCAACAAATAAGAAACAATGTTTTATAAACATGTATAAAAAAATGAAAATTGATAATTCTGGATTGAAAATAACAGCCACGGTAGCAAAAGTAAAACAGGCAGCAGGTTAGTTTTGCAGTATAGTTATTATTAAAATCAAAACTTACTAAAGTAATGTGATAATTTTACGTGTTGCGAATTCAACTATTAACCAAACAATTAAAGAATATAAGCAGACTGGTGATATATGAATATTATTTAATGTGATATTTTTCTAGATGATATTTATACTAAATATTGTTTAAAAGTATTGTTAAGAAGCATTTCATTTGTTTTCATCACAATAAAAGAACATTAGTAAAGTAATATTGTGTTTTAGTTTGATTGCATTGATGCAGTTGGTTTTGTTCTTCCTGGTTGTAGATAATCACAAGAAAACTGCACAATTATCCTTGAATGTAACATAATAGATTGAATTTGTTAAGTTTAGTCAATTTTATTTATTGATAACAAATGTTACAAACTCAAGAATCCAGCATTGAAAAAATTGGAAGTACACACTTATTTATACAAAGAGTCTTTTTGAATTATAGTGCTTCAAATAGAACCTAAAGATATTGATACATAAGTTAAACAAATCTATCTAATGAGGTAATTGATTACCAAAATACCACACCTATATTTGAACCATAATTTATTCTGTGATGGGAAATATGAAAAAGTGAATTTTAAAGCAGTGAACGGGAAGGAGTATGTAAAACAAATTGCCTGAAGCAATTCAGGATTTTTGGATTATTAAGGATTAGGATAAGGATAATTATTTTTGGATTATTAAGCTTAAAAATACTGATCAAAGTCAAAGTTAACTCTTCTGGTAAGAAAAAAACCTATATTCAAGAAATTAATCACATCAGAATAAAAATATGGTCTACGCAGTTTAAAAGAATAGTATTTCAGAAATCTTTGAACTGTCTCTAACTTTTTGAGACATGCATTTGCATAGCTTTGTTGCATACTTATTAGATCTATTTGCAAATTCAAAGACAAATTTATGTGAAAAACCAAACTTAGATGAATGTGAAAAACGTCCTTTTTTATTGTAATAATTGTAATATCTATTGGAAGTGAATTAAAAAAAATTATAATTCAAACATAAATTAACAAAGTTAGGTTAGAGTTGACGTGGAAGGTTGTCCGATATTGATTACTCGATTACCGCAAGGCCGAGATAATCAACAAAAAAGAAGATGTATTTGTTGATTTTCCTAGTAACTTTCTTGGGTGTGAATCTGTCTTTTTGGTTTACTCCTCCTGGTTAAAAAACAGAGTATAGTACCGTGTACTAGTATCGAGTATTGCCTCCTCTGGCAGTTATTACTGCTTGACAACGATCTCTCTTACTGAGAATAATCGTTCGGATTTCTTCTTGATCAATTTGATCCCAAATTTCAACCAACCGCAAAAACAGCTCACCTAATGTGTTTGGTGCATTAGGTAGTTGTCGTAGTCGTCTGCCTATGATGTCCCAAACATGTTCTATTGGGTTGAGGTGAGGACTTCTTGCAGGCCAATCCATGGCAGGAATTCCAACCTCCTGACGACACTGCTGCACAATTCTTGCCGTGTGTGGCCTGACATTATCTTGCATAAGCATGAAATTATCCCCAATAAATGGTGCAAATGGCACGGCATGCTCTTCTAAATTGTCTCTTATATACCTCTGAGATGTAAACTGACCGCGATCTATTCTAACTAATTCCACACGAGCCTCTAAATTAATCCCACCCCACACCATTACCAAGCCGCTGCCATACTGTACAGTCCCTACGGCGTTACACTGTGCGTAGCGTTCCCCAGGCCTTCTGCACACTCAGTTTCTCCTGTCATCAGAAAAAAGACAGTACCTGGATTCATCGGTGAATAATATTCTTCCCCAATCGTCATTATTCCAATCAACATGTTCACGCGCAAAATGCAATCTTTGCCTTCTATGGTCTCTGGTCAACAATGGGCCAATTGTTGCCCTTCCAGGGTGTAGGTCGTTTTCTGCAAGTCCTCTTCTAATCGTATTTTGGCTGATTCCAAAGTTATAACGATCCAAAAAATTCATTTTGTAGAGAAGTACTGATAACAAATATTTGTCTCAGTGTACGAAGTGTCAAAACCGGTCTTGATTAGGAGTTGTAACCCTTCTACGGCCTTGACCGGGTCTTCCTGAGTTACTTCCAGTAACAGAAAAACGTGTTAACACTCTTGAAATGGTTGACTGGGTGACGTTAAAACGTTCAGCAAGTTCTACTTGAGTGTACCCTTTTTCGCGAAGAGTAATGATTCTAAAACAGTCACTTTCTGACAAATTTCGATTTTCTTGCTGCTGGTGGTTCATTTCAAAGAAAAACACTTAATAAACTTGAAAAACCCCTTTAAACGTTCAGCACAACGTAATCCAATTCAACTAAATTCGAAATAAGATGAAGCACAATTGGCATGTTTTTAATTTTTTTTTGCAAAAAATGGTAAAAACATCAGCGTTTTTTACCGTTCTTTCGATAAATTTTACAATATACCGGGGGTAACAATAATATATTAGCACCAAAATCGAAACGTTAAAATTATTTGATTTACCATTGTGCAGTGTATTTGGAATTGGTAATGACATGTATAATGTTAAAACCATTATCAAAAATAAATAAGATAGTAAATGTAGATTCTCTTCATCAATATTCTATTAAGTAATTTCAAAGATAAATCGTTTAGGGACTTCCTTTTTAATCACGATGTAAACAAAGAAAATATTTAATGATCGTGTTAATGGAATTTTCAAAACATTGGTTTAATATTTCAATTCTGTTACAAGACTTTTCTTATCTTGCTGTATTATTTATAGACTTCTCAGGAATTAAATTAAATAAAGAAATTATAATGTGATGTTTCAAAAATGTGGTTTAATAAAACACAATAATACTATATCCAACTACAAATATAATCATCACATAAATTTCTTCACAAGAAGCATAATTTTAAAATATGTTTAAAATGTCATTTGTATCGCATAAAAAGTGTTGTCTCCTAGTGGTGGGATAGGAACAACAATAATTTGACTTGCAGAGCAGTTCCTTACAGTAGGAGTAGGGATCGTGATCTGTACAAAGAGATTTAAGCGGATGCGGAGTTCTACTGTACTTTGGTTGCATTGGTACTGTGTTGGCCAAATTTGTGCTGTACATGATGCATAATAATAAAAAGCCCTCCAATAGTAGGATTTAAACTTTTTGTCAAAGTAAGTTCTTTAATTCATTTGTCAATCATCATCATCATTGGCTTCACAACCCATGGTGGGTCTTGGCCTGCTCAACCACATCTTTCGCCTTAAGTTTGATGACAATTCTTCCAATAAATCAATAAAATCATTTTATAAAAATTGTAAATAAATCTCACCATTCAAATTACAAGGTAATTCGCATGTCCGTAAAAAATAATTACCAATGGTTCCAAACCATACGTTTATTTAAAATTCATGTTTAAAATGCATATCGTATGGTTTGGAACCATTGGTAATTATTTTTTACGGACATGCAAATTACCTTGTAATTTGAATGATCAGATTTATTTACATTTTTTATAAAAGTATTGTATTGATTTATTGGAAGAATTGTCACAAAACTTAAGGCGAAATATGTGATTTATGCAAGATGGCACTTCTTCTTCTTAGCTTTCTATCGTCCATGTTTGGACAAAGGCCTCTCCCAACTCCTTCCATCGGTCTCTATCCTGAGCAACATATTTCCAATTTGTTCCGGTTATTCTTTTATTGTCATCAATCAATCTCATCTGTGGTCTTCCCCTTCCTCCAATGTTGTATTGTAGTATTCCAACGTTGGTCTTTTTCTCTAGCAGTGTGGCCCGCGAAACTCCATTTAAATTTGGCAATTTTTGTTGTTATGTCCTCGACTTTTGTTTTTGATCTTACCCAGTCGTTCCACTTTTTATATGATAGTCGTATACCTATCATTGCTCTTTCCATTGTTCTTTCTGTTGTGGCTAGTTTATTCATATTTGCCTTGGTTAGGGTCCAAGTTTGACATCCATATGTCATGATAGGAAGAATGCATTGGTTGAACACTTTGCTCCACAAGTATAGGGGTATTTTGCGGTTCTTAAGTATCCAACTAAGTTTTCCAAATCCTGCCCATGATAGTCTTGCTCTTCTAGTAATTTCCGCACTTTGGTTCTCTTTGTCAAGTTTCAGGATTTGGCCTAGGTAGATATACTCCTGGATTTGTTCTATCTCACTGCCATTTATAGTTATACTTTTGGGGTTATCTGTGTTTGTCATTATTTTTGTTGTTTTCATATTCATTTTTAGGCCGACGTATTGGGAGCTGCCTGCTAGTTCACCCATCATAATTTTCAGTTCCTCGAATGTGCTCGCTATAATCACTATGTCGTCAGCGAATCTGAGGTGGTTTAACTTGTTGCCATTAACGTTAATGCCATAGTTTGACCAATTTTTAGTTTTGAAGACGTCTTCTAGGGCTAAGTTGAAAAGCTTTGGCGATATTACGTCTGTCTCACTCCTCTTTTAATGGGGATGGGATTTGTATTTTCGTCTAGTTGTACTATCATAGTTGCATTTTCATATATATTATGTATTAGTTGCATATATCTCGAATCTATTCTACAATTAAATAGCTTGATCTATGGCGCACATCTCGATACTATCAAACGCCTTTTCATAGTCGACGAAGGCAAGAAATACGGTAGTTGGTATTCATTTGCCTTCTCTATAAATGTTCTTATTGTCAGCACGATGGCATACCACCACATTATAGAGAGAGGGCAGTGAGAACATAATTAAATACAACTTTCCTGAACGTTGAATTGTTCATGGTAGTCATATTCCTTGGTCATGGGGTGAGATATTAATATAATTATTTAATTCATAAAAATTCCAATTGAATACTTTATTAATATATTATATATATTATATATTATACTTATAATACTTATTATAAATACTGCAGCAGTTTCTTTCGAACCAACGATGCTATTTAATATGAGATGATCTTTTATGAAATGTATTGACAAATTAATTAAATAAAATGGTGGACATATCGAACACTTACTTTGACAAAAAGTTTAATGTTATTTAGGGTTGAGTTTACCGAAAGTACAAGCTGAATATAGCCGCAAATGTCACAAATATTTCGGTTTCGCAGTGTTGGCATGTGTTTGTAATGCATGTGTTGACTGTTTCAAATATAAAGAGATAAAGCTTTTAAAAAGTACATTTTGATTATACTATTTTATGAATTCTGCAATTTTTATTATATATGAAGTAATAACGAGTAGATATTTGTCTCTTTCGAGATTAATTGCAAACATATATTGTAATCTGGCAACTGCTGATTTGACGATTGCCAAATTTATCCCCTAATTTACCAAAGGGTAACTGCTAGAAAAATTTCTAATAATTAACTGCAACTAATCTCCAAAGAAACAAATACTTACTCATTGTTGTTTTATATAAATCAAAAATTGCAAAATTCGTAACACAATATAAACAAAATGTACTTTTCTAAAGCTTTATCTTTTTATATTTGAAGTATACAACATGTACATTCTAAAAACATGCCAACACTGCTATACCGAAATTTGTTGTTCTATGTTAGACATTTGCGGCTATAATCAGCTTGTACTTTCGGTAAACTCAACCTTATTTAGTTTATATTTTATATAATATTTTGATTATTGACTTTAATTTAATACAAAACATAATGTTTTATGTAAAATTCAACTATTCTTGAATTCAACTATGTTATTTTGTCAAATCCTACTATTAACTATCCTGCTGATATATTTATTTTATTTAACATTTTGTTAACTATTAACTTTATTAAAGGCATTTTAGACCAAAATTCAGCAGTATTGATGTTTTGTCCAATTTTTTTTCGTTGCTTGGAGTAATTGCGTTAAATCAGAATTATGTAGTTGATTTGTAAAATGCGATTATGTCGAAAACTGTTTTGAAGTTATTGACAAGTATACCTTTTTTAAGTAAAATGATGTATCTTTAATATTTTTTATCAAAAACACCGGTAACTTAAAGAAAAAAGTTAAGTGCAAATGTATGCCACATATGTGGCATATGTGGCGCCCTCTATCAGCTACATTAAAGTATGCATCAAATTATAATCCCTGATGTTTAATAGTACCCAGTTATGAATTTTGATATATAAATGTTCACAAACATGAAAGCTATATTAAAAATTAAAATTTTAAATTTTCAATTTAACACCCTGTATCTTTCTTAATATCAACATTTTATTAAGGCAAGTGTGCTTAAATCGTAATATTTTAAAGTTTAGAATCTACGGTTTCTTTTTGTACAATTACTTAAGGACCAGCCTGTATATATGTATTCAATAATAAATTTATTTCCACCAATATTGTGTAAGTGTCCAATCTTATATTATTATTCAACTTTGATTAATTTGGCGATTTTTTCTCTGCTAGTCTCTACTTGATTTTAATTGTACCCAAATTAACTCTATATGTTAACACATAAAAATAGCGGAAAGTCTTAATATAGTGTGTCCATTCCTTTCAGCACCACTCTCTAGGGCGTATGTGTTGAATTGCTGCGTGTATAGAACTTCAATAAGTTGCTTTTTTGTATAAAAATCTTCAAAATACAAATCATTTTTCATTAAAATCCGTTCAGCTTTTTTTGAAGATGTATTTGATATCTTAATGAATTGTCGGGAATGATAGGAAGCGTTGTCAAGCAATATTACATTATTTGGTGCCAAGTTTGGGATTGGGATCAGTGAGTTTTCAAACCAGTCTTCAAAAATATCAGCTTCCATAATCTTGTGACAGTCAACGTTAAAATCCTCTATTTTCTTCCCACATAATTTTAAAGCATTCGGCACCCATCCCTCACTTCCTCCGCAATGAACAATAATTATCCGCGATCCTTTATTTTGCAGACATTTTTGATGTTTGAACCGTCTGTCCATCATTTCTTAATTGTATTGTGGGTATTAGTCTATTGACTATTCTTTGACTTTCCATACAGTGGCGCACCTAGAATTTTCCTGGTGGGGGTTTGGTTGGGCACCTAAATTTTTTTTATGCTACCTCCATTTCGAGTCCTTAAAATTTGGGTTTCAGTGTAATTTAAAGTACCAAAGCTAGCAGTGGCAACGATTCAGGTATTTGTTATCCTGCCTACTAACTAAAACCCTCCTCTCCGACTTGTGCGCAGTTGACTGTCACACATAGCATGAAAGTGGGTTGGCCGCCGTAAAGCTGACATTTTAGGAACACTCCTTTCTCTTATCTAGAACTTATCTTTGTCGTTAGTCCGGCGGTTGGTGTTTCACTTCTTCTTTCTTTTTAATTACTATTCGGGTGTAATTGTGAACACTATTCCATCCCTCCTTTACTTCCCGTCATCTTGACGATCATCTCTCTTACAGTCACAGGGTTCATATCTATTTCTCTATAGATTCTGTTTCTCTTCACTGTACATCTATTACACTCCAGCATTGTGTGCGTAACAGTGTCGGAATATTCGCAGTATAGGTACAGTATATTCGTAACATACTTGCTGTGTTTTAGCATTTAAATGTTGACCTCATTACGATTAAAAATAATTAAATTACAGAAAACAACACTTTACACTCTACTAACGAACTGCTACATCACTATTAAAAGTTATTAAATTACGACAAACAACAACACTCTACTAACGAACTGCTTACCAACTAAAAATCTTACTAAAACGGCATCCGGTGGGTTGTAAAAAAAGGGGCGATATCATACGTCGTCGTATTTAAAGCATTCTATAATATAATATTACCTCGACTTTACTAATTTTCATTCAGGCTTTGGGCTTTAGATATTTTAAAAATGAATACATATATATGTTCTCCGGTTTTATGATTTATTGTTGAATATGAATTTTCATCAAGTAACCGTTAATTCCTTAATGCGGCTTCTTAATGTCATATTAAATATAATTTATTTATATATATATTTATTTTTTAAAATTTTTTTACAGGAACTAATATATCAACTGGGGAGGAAGTAGCAATTAAATTAGAATGTATAAAAACGAGGCACCCTCAACTACACATAGAATCCAAGTTTTACAAAATGATGCAGGGAGGGGGTAAGTGAAGTTACTTCTCAGATACATAATTAAGAAACTCAATATTTTGCTATTTATTTTATTGCTTCATCAGGAGTATACTGTAAAACAATTTGAACATTATAAAAAAAAATACGTACAAATAGATTTAAAAACACTCACAGAAATTAAAAGGAATTTAGATTTTTAGAAAAAACCACTTTTAATATATATATATATATATATATATATATATATATATATATATATATATATATATCGCACTTCCAGATCTATAAGGGAACAACTCAAAAAGTATAGTTTTGAGTAAATCACTTTTGAAGTTTTAGACAAAAAAGTTTAGGCTACGAAATCACATATACTGTAAATACAAATAATTTTACGACAGCTAACTATTTTTATTCACCAGTATTTTACACTAGTATCATTAAAAAAACCTAAAAATAAATATTTAAATTGTTTTTTGACATGTGCCTATATTACCACTCAAAAATGTTCATCTTAAGCTAAAAGTTCCTGTTTTGCCATTAATAAAACAGAACTACAGCTCATCGTTAGGTTTGTTAATAAAACATTACAAGACAATTAAAATGTTTATTTCGTTATAAAATAATACTTGAATTGAAATCAAAAACAATCTTACTGTCTAAAATTATTTAATTATATTCTACTAACTTATTCTCATTACTCTATTGACAAAAATAATAAAAATACATTTAATACAATGTTGGTAATTATTGAACTTGTACTATTAATTAGCAGAGCATTTTGTGTATGCTCTACTTCCAAATACTTATATGTAAGACTTTTGATACCTAACGCCTGAACTGCATATAAATACAAACTGGCCAAGCACTTGTTTTTGTTTTGTCCTACATAATTATCACTGTAAAATATAACATCTTTGTGTCGGCAGTGATCTTTTAAAACATTTTAAAGCCAACTTCATTGCTACCACTCTTAGCGTGGTAGCAATGAAATTGGCAACACCTTCTTGGTTAACACCTTCATGCCAGACAAAACAGGAACCTCGACTGGTTCCAATTTCGTAAATAGTGAAATTAAAAGTGTACAATTTTCTTTTATAATAAAATTCAGATTCACAGGAAATCATCACCCTGTGGTATTTGCATCAGAGCTTGCAAATCAAAACATGCACAAACAAAATTTCCTTTTTTTGGTCCCCGTTTTTGATTCTGAGCTAATTCTTTGTTTCTTAGGTGTTTGTCATGTTCAATTTTTATTCCTTCTTGTTCATCAGGACTAGCATTTTTGAATGTTTCATACTTTACACATAAATCCTTTTTTGGTTTAAAAAATTCTGTGTTAAAATTATTACTAAAAACATGAGCACGGAGAGCATAATTTACTTTTTGAGTACTATTGTCATTACACTGTTACACAAACATTCTATGCATTTCTGCTATTGTAAGTTGGCCTTTAAGGTATTCACTCTCTGTTTGAGCTCTCAGATAATGGGATGGAACGTGAGGGAAACTGTTAATGCGATCTTTTATTTTTTGTAGAATTGCAGCAGGAATACCTGGGTAATTTTTATGTTTCCCACGTTTATACTTTTCAAGAACTCCAACAGACAGGTTTTTAGCAATAGCTGTGAAAACACAGCAAAAGCTGTGTTGCGAAACACCTTAGCACTGATATCAAAACTTGATAAAAAAATGTTTACAGACTCGTTGCGATTCCTGGCTAGTGTTAAAATTAAACGCATGATTATTACTTCTAGTGCTCCCCTCCCTTATATACCTATACTTGGGCTCAATTATTGTTACATGCCTTCAATAAATTCTCTTTGGCGATTAATACCACACATACCCCAGTAATTATCAAAAATATCTGTTCTATCATCGTGGGTAACCTTATTAGTACACTTTTTTTTACATTTTTCTTTATTACAAGGTGGATTAATACTTCTACTACCTAGTTGATTTCCTTTAGCATTTGTGTATGATTCCCCAGAATTGCGGTTTTCTTTGGCTTGAGCTGACTTCCAGCGTCTGATATTGAGTTTTCGTTTTCTTGTCTTGTTCTGGTCTAAACAAAAAAAAAATTATGATTATGCTGTTTTTAGCTAATGCTACAAATCTATGACTTTCATTTAAGTGAATATAGTTTGGAAATTGTTAAGTGACAACTTCATTAACTTACATTGAGAATGTAAATCATATGTTTCATTGTCATATGTTTCAAATATTATCATATGTTTCATTGTCAATAACAGATACATTTCCTGGCATTTCACTATTTGTCTCAGTTTGGTTTCCTTCATACATCTTTTGCCTTTTAAGTATGTGGGCAGCAGAAAGAGAGGTATCTTCTTCACTGCTTTCAATCTCATTGCAACCATTATTACGGTTGATCGTAGTCCATGTTTCATTAGCATCTGAATCGTCACTTATACTAAAAGACTACATTATTATCTCAACAGTACAAAATGAACTGAACTTTTAAATAAGTAGGCATAGGCACTTGTTTTAGAAATAAGTTATGTTATTATTAACAAATCTTGCTAACTGTTTAAATGAATTAGGCTACCTTTTTTTATTAAATAAGGCTAATTAATCATGTCCCTAATCACTAAAGCATAAAATAACTTCATACAAAATTATTTGTGTAGAAACCATTTACCTTCTGATTCTTCTTAAGGTGCCTTCTCCATTACTGAAGGTTGGCTATAACTACAGCAAATTGCTCTCTATCTTGAACTGTTCTTAGTATCGAATGTGTGTCCATACCTGTCCAGTCTCTTACGTTCTTTAACCAGGAGCATATTCTTCTTCCTTCCACTTTCCCTTCCATTATAAGTCGTAGGAAGTTGTATTTTTTTCATCTGTAAATATGTCCTAGATAACTCGTTTTTCTGTTTTTTACAATATTTAGGAGTTCTCTCTCAGTACCCATTCTTCTTAGCACCTCGTTGTTGGTCACGTGCTCTGTCCAAGAGATCTTCAGCATCCTTCGAAAAACCCACATCTCAAAGGCTTTTATACGCCTCATACTTCTAATTCCGAGAGTCCATGTTTCCACTCCGTATAGCAATATGGAATAAATAAGCGTTTTTACAAATTGGTATCGGATGTCCAACGATAACGTAGAGTTTATTAGAAATTTTTTCATTCGTTGAAATGCGGACCTAGCATATTCTATACAAGCACGTATTTCGACCTCGTGGTAAAGATCTTTTGTTATCCAGCAACCAAGATACTGGAATCTGTGTACTGGTTCTATATGTTTGTTATATCAATCAAGAATCAATTTGTTTACATTTTGTATGTACTTCAATTGTGCTGAAGTTTCATCTTCATCACTGAGTACATTATTTATACACAAATCAAGCATTTTTTTCGCCGTGAAGTGAAAGCCATTCTTCTGGCCATTAACTAACGCGAAGCACACTAAACGAAAATAAAGTTGTTGAATAACATAAACTAATTTTCATCCAGTCTGATCACAATTAGAAATTAGCTGTAACTTTCTTTGTGGTAATACGGGCCCAACTAAAAATTTAATTAATTACCTATTATTTCAAAGGCACAACTCAAAAAGTGCCTGCGTTTACGGTACAAAGGAAAAATAAAATATTGTTAAAAAGGCACATCTAAAAAAGAGCCCCTATATTATTTTAAAAATCTAACATGACATAAAAAAATAGGGGTATAACTCAAAAATAAAATTAATGGACAAGATTAGAGTCGTTACGATATTACCATGAAACAAGCGAGAAAAAGTTGCTGTCTAAAATTTGCATCTTAAGAAAACAAAAAATTAGATAATTTAGAGAAAAAAGTTATTTTATCCCTTGCTACGTCTAAAAAATATGTATTCAAGTCATTTTTTGTAAACATTGCCATCGAATTTGGTTTTTAAACTTTTTGTTATGAAAAATTTTATCAGTTTCCTTCTTTTTGAAAACATGCATAAATCTTATAGATAATGGCATTACTGCTGTTAAGATATCTCTCAAAGGTCAAAGTTAAAGATGTCAAAAATAGTTATATAAACTGGATTACGTATTATTTATTGTGAGTTGAAAACTAATGTTTCTTTAGTTTATGGTACGCAGTTTTATAAAATCGATTGTACAATCAGCAATAATTTCGACGTATGGTGGTATATACCGTGTGGAAACCACTTATGGAATAAAATTGTTTGTGTCCTTTAGAAAATAATTGAAAAACGTTGACTTACCTTAACTTTACGGAATAGATGGAAAATTATGAGGGAGATCTATGTCCAGCAGTGGATAAGCGAAGATTGAATGATGATGACCTTAACTTTTAAATTTAAATGTGCGCTTTTTAAACATAAATTTAAATGTACAGGGTGATCCACACAAGTCTAGCATAGTCCATAATCTGTATTTGAATTGAAACACCCTGTATGTTTTTAAAAGCTCCGTAACAACCCGATCTGAACGAACTATATGATGTAGGGTCTATTATGAATAGACACTATCCGCGCGATGGGTGCCGCGTTTGCTGACAATCGATCAAATGCAAAAACGTGTGACCACTTCCGAGACACTTCTGGCGATGATACGGCGTGATCCGAAGGATTTTTTTCGCCGATTTATCACCGTTGATGAAACCTGGGTTAATTATTATACACCGGAAACCAAAGAACAGTCGAAACAGTGGCGCAAACGCGGTGAAGGGTCGCCTAAGAAGGCAAAGAGTGCACATTCGGCCGACAAAATGATGGCGACTGTTTTCTGGGATGCGAAGGGCATCATCCACATCGACTACTTGGAAACAGGAAAAACAATCCATAGTGAGTACTACGCAGCATTATTGGATCGATTCAATGCCGAATTGCGTCGAAAACGCCCCGGTTTGGAACGCAAAAAAGCGCTCTTTCACCAAGACCGATCGACCGTCGCCATGGCAAAATTACACGAATTAGGCTATGAATTGGTTGAATACCCACCGCATTCCTCAGATCTTGCCGCCAGTGATTTTTTCCTGTTTCCAAACCTAAAAAAATGGCTCTGGGGACGCCGTTTCGCAACAAATGACGAAGTAGTCGCTGAAACTTCGGTCTATTTTGAAGAGCTCGAGCAAAAGTACTACTCAGGTGGGATAAAAAAAATGGAACATTGGTTCTTTGGTATCTCCGTCTCCAACAAACAATTTTCTCAGTATCAAAAGTTTCTTTTCTATCATGTTTTCCTACTTGAACTTCAATTCTCTTAGAGTTTCCCATTCTTAAATCTGTCTCATTTTAGGGACATACGGATCTTCATTGATTGTATCGAAAACTTTGGCACTCCACCCCCAGGTGGGACCATCAGAATTAAAAAGGCCACGGAGTCCCTTTGCTGGCATATAGACTATATTTTATAATCTCTCTCATTGCTTTCATTTTTGTTTGTACCGATAAACTATAACCATAGCATTGGTGATTTCTAAGAAGTTGGTGCTAAATTACGATTTTTTTCTTAGATTATAGATTTCTAAAATCTAAGGATTTGACCAATTTACGTTTAATTTTAATGCAACACGTATATTAGTCACTTTTATAGATTTAAAACAAACAACTAAAAACATGTAAAGTAGATACCGAAATAATACCATTACTTACAAATATTTTTAAATGCCCATTTTACGTACTTGTAAATAACAATATAGGCACCCACACCTGAAACTGCCTTCTGCTTTTACAATGTTATTCTTCTTCTTTAAGTGCCTCTCTCAATCAGAGTTTGGATATCATCATTACTATCTTTACTCTATCTACTGCTGCTCTAAAGAGTTCTATAGGACTACATTTAAACCAGTCCCTTAAATTCTTCAACCATGACACTCTCCTTCTTCCTATACTCCTTCCTCCTCTTATATTTCCCTGCATTAGCCTTAGCAGTTCATATCGCTGTCCTCTCATTACGTGTCCCAAATATTGTAACTTTTTTATTTTTATTGTGTTTATTATTTCGCATTCTTTGCCCATTTCTCGCAATACTTCCGTGTTGGTTTTCTTCTGTGTCCATGCTATTCTAAGCATCCTCCTGTAACACCACATTTCAAAGGACTGTAACTTATTTTCGTGTTCTTGCTTCAATGTCCAGCTTTCAAGTCCATAACATCTCAAACGAAAACACGTAACATCTCAGTGCTCTTACTCTCAGTTCTAATCTAACAATGTTATTAATCAATGGCAATTGCGAAAACAGTATAGTTCATTTTCTAAATCTTAATTTTATGATGCAAAGAGATCAATGCAAATACAATACAATGCAAAGAGATCCAGAGGCAGACCACAGATGAGGTGGAAAGATGACATCAGGAAACAAGGAGGTCCCACATGGCAGAGAACAGCTTAAGATAGGGAAAGATGGAGAGAACTGGGGGAGACCTATATCCAACAATGGAAGGATAGAGAATAGGTTCAAAAAAAAATGAAACATCTTTTCTGTTATCTCTTGTCCCTATCCTTTTTCTAATCCCGTTGTGAAGAAATACAAAATAAAAGAAAACTAATAGAAATCAGAAGGTTTCTTACGTTTGAAATCAATTTAGGAAAATGCCAAATCTTTACTTTCTACAACTTACAAAGGAAGATATATAATCTTCGGATTTATATTGCTTTATAATAGATGTCGCTGTAGCGTCCGATCCACATAATAATATAATTAAAATACTTAATATGACAGAAAGATTTTTTTCACTCATGAGCTTACCACAAGTTCGCTTTGAGGATTCCAAACGTATAAGCGAATGGTGGTGCTCTCTATTGAAATTAAATCGTAACTGTCTTTCGTATTTATGCGCATACTCACGCAATTTGAGTACCAGAAATCAGTTCGCGATAGGTATTTGCTTAGATAAAGTCACGTGTTATCGAATGCAGAATGCAGACTCCTCGTTAGTTCATTTATTGTCTGTTTGCTTTGTAAATTGTAGAAAACACAGATTTGGGATTTTCCTGAATCTGTTTCAAAAGTAAGAAATCTTCGGATTTCTATTGGCTTTAATTGATAATATAAGAGAATGGTGGTACTCTGTATTGAAATTAAATCTTAACCGTCTTTCGTAAAAGAAAGGCTTTCAGTAAAAGAAATGGCAATTAAAAATAGGCGAGGAGCATTAAAGAATATTTTAAAAAGTGTGATTGCGTATTCTTAACATAAATTTAAAAATATTATATTACATCAAGTGCATTAACCTCCAAAATTTCTTTTCAATATCTCTTCATTAGGCTAATCCTAAGTCCATTTACGGTTCTTATTAACCGTATGAATAAAAGCATTACGATTATTTATTATGTACAAAAGTTTGCTAAACTTTCACCCAAATTACCCAAATGAGTTTTTAAAACAAATTACTTAAGCATTCTTTAAGAACAACATTTTGATATTAAAACGACCATTAACGAAATTGAAGTCATTAATTTCGTATGATGATAAACTAGTAGTAAATAGTACTCGCTCTTGCCGTGTTGCCGAGTCTAAAAAATGTTGTTTAACTGGTAATATTTTCTTTTTCTTAGTAAGTGGTAAGGTTTCTTTTTTTACAATATTTTCGCATTAAATTTTGGTATTGATCATCAGCTATGGTCTACAAATAAAATGTAAATTTTTCTGAGAAATAACGTTTTATTTTCAATATATCCTTCTACTCGCTCAACAAACTCACTCTAAATAGTATTTCAAATTATCAAGCCCGCCATTGTATTACCAATGAATCGAAGTCTTTGATATAGCGCTTTATAAATGAAGGTAACAAATCATCTACATCGTCCTTTTTTGAGACCCATATGGGCCAGCCAACAGTGGATTCTCTTCTGCGCCCACTTTGGCATTTCAATCTTCCATAAATATGTTAATGGAGTAAAATTGTACGTGTTTTCTATCTTTCCCACAATATCAGAGTACAATATCTTAAGATGTTCCTTTGCATTGTTTGACGTTGGTACACGTCACATGGTTGGGACAGATCCACAAAAGGACTAGAGATGGATTTCTATGGACAACAGAAACAAGTATGGCGAGCGAAATGAAAGAACTAGTTGAAATAGAACACACACAAGAGGATACATGGGTGACCTTCCTGACAGAACTGTTTAAAAAACAAAACGAAGAACCTTTACCAGAAACGCCAAATATAATAACTGATGAAAAGACCGAAATCTCCCAAAACGACGAGAAAGAAGGAATAAACAAATTAAAAAACAGAAAGTCACCAGGAGAAGATCAAATACCAAATGAACTCTTAAAATATGGAGGTGATTACCTTGTACAACAACTGCAACTTCTTATTAATAAAATAATCACCACGAACAGAATACCAGATGAATGGAAGAGAGCGATCATGGTGACGTTCTTCAAAAAAGGAGATAAAGAAAGACCCCAATAATTATCGAGCAATACATCTTTTAATTACAACACTCAAATTGACAACAAGAATAATAGCGACAAAAATAAACGAACGAATATCTGTGCAAGAGGAACAGCAAGGATTTCGTACAGGAAGATCATGCACGGATGCAGTTTTTGTAATAAGACAAATAAAAGAAAAGTCGCTGGAATACAACAAACCAGCATATATGTGTCTGATAGATTTGAAGAAAGCGTTTGATAGAGTGAGAATTCGGGAGGCGATACATTTATCATATGAAAAGGGAATATCACTGGATTTAGTAAAAACCATTGATAATATATATATATAAAGATAACATAGATATGGTAAGATGGAAAGGAAAATTATCACAACCTATCAAATATGAAACTGGCATTAGACAAGGAGATTTGCTGAGCTCATTAATATTTAATCTGATAATGGATGAAATCATAAAGAAAGTTAAAAAAAAGAAAAGGATATAGAATGGGAGAAAAGGAAATAAGGATAATATGCTACGCCGACGACGCCATAATAACAGCCGAAAATGAAGATGACCTACAAAGATTAATAATTCGAAGATACGGCGCTCATATACAACATGGTGATCTCAACAGAAAAAACTAAAACGATAGTGATATCAGCGGAACCGAGACGATGTAAACTAGTCGTAAATAACAAAATAATAGAACAAGTGATGTAAACTGAATACTTGGGAATAAAACTGTCAAGCTACGAAAAAGTGGAAGAAGAAGTACAAAAACAAGTGAACATGGCAAACAGAGCAGCAGGATGTCTCAACAACACAATCTGGAGAAACATATACCTCACAACGGAAACGAAAACCAGGATATATAAATCAACAATAAGACCGATAATGACGTACACAGCGCAAACAAGAGCAGATACGGCGAAAACACAAAGACTGCTAGAAACAACAGAAATGAAACTCTTACGAAAAATAACAAACTAAACTCTAAGAGACAGTGTAATAAGTGAGGAAATACGAGCGAGATATGGTATAGAGGAAATAAATGCGTGGACCAAAAGAAGAAAAGTGGAATGGAATCAAAACATCGAAAGAATGACAGAAAATAGAATAGTACGAATAGCAAGAGACAAATCGCCAAATGGAAGATCATTGGGACGACCGAGGAAAAGATGGTCAGACAACGTCAATTGAGGCTAAAAACCGAAGTAAAACAGACATTAAGCCTATTTATAAAGTAGGAAGAAGAAGAAGACGTTGGTACGTATATATCTGCGTTATTTTCTATCTGCAAATATGTATCATTTCATTATCTTCATTCAGTTTGTAGGTTATGTTTAGAGTTTTAACATTCCAAGTAGTGATTTGAAGACTGAACGTCTTCCACATTCCTACTTTAAGACTTACTATATTAGTTTTCTTGAAGAATATGAATGCGATACATATTAAACGTTCTCCCTCTATGCCGTTAATAATGGACAGCCGGAGTGTGACGTCACGGCGGCTATATTGTTATTATTACTTTCCAAACAAAAGTGCCCAATCTCAAAACTTTTTAATTTCTACAAAGTTAACATTTTGCTTCCTCTGCTGCTTTTTCTTTTGTTTTTTACGATAGTACAATCATAATTCCGTATTCTATTTCTATGAAATATAGTTTTAAAGTTTAAATTAAAGAAATTCGAACCTTACTTTATTGATACATGCATTTTATTGCTATTTTTATAAAACAACATGCTCTATTATTTACAGAACCTTGTAAAATTGTTGTAGTAACTATTAGAATACTTAGATATTGCTAAAAGTGGAAAGCTACTGTAAAAAAATGAAAAAAATAAGGAAAAATACAAATTATCCACACTAAACAAGGTTTGTTGGGAAAGTGAAACTGACAGATGTCAATAAAATCTACGTCATCACTTCGGCAGTCCACTGTATTTCGGTCATTTGCCTTCGCGAACTATTCTCCGTTCCCAGGACAAGAGGGTTTTTTATTGAAAAAAAGTCGGACATCTCTTAGAGACGAAGGCGATGTTTATAAGTATACTTTGAACAACGAGTTCGACAGTTAAATTTAATATAGATAGCTCTTTTAGAATGGTTTAAGACTAAAAAGTATTTAACAACAAACTGATAATGTTTAATATCATTGTATTTAAAGCAGTAAAAAGTATTGAATTATTGTACCGTTTCTGTTGACAGTTTGGCACCTTCTTGGCATATAGATCATTAATTTTTGGCAGTAGGTTTTGAATTTGGCTTAATTTTCTATCCTAATTATTTTAATATATCCGCTTTGATGTCAATATGGCAAAACCATGCATTTATTATTCGAATTAGTATTCGTATTTGAACTAAACTAAAAATCGCTATTGTACCGTTCTGTGGTAGTTTTCTTCATTCGCATGCCTGCGACCATTACTATGAATCATTCACTATATCCATAATCAATATCGGGAAGACAATACAACAGGTTGATGTGTTTCCGTGATGTGAATACTTAAATATTAATACGGACCTGAGAATTATTTTATTTCGGCCTATAGGCAGGCTACGGTGTTGTCGAACTTGTAGGTATACTCGTAACTAGAAAAATAAACAAAATTTAAAACTAAGTTTCAAGAATAACAGTATTATAATATTTGTAAAAATACTTGTAAAACTACGAGGGGAAAAAAAGTTTTTTTATGTTAAATCAGTCCCATGTACATTTTTAGCATATTCTTCAACTCAGTGAATTAGTAATGGAATCGAAATGGTAAGTCAATCGAATGTTGACAGTTTTTAATGAAACTGTTGACAAGTGTCATGAACTATCATCAAGTTAATAAAGCCCGGACTTCTTTTATGTAGTCGAGACCTCAGTTTATAATTGAAAATCAGATTAATGATATGTTAAAATCGATCAATGGTATACTGAATCGTAGACACTAAACCTAAAAATTGAACAACCTAAAAAAGGAAACTTTTGGACTCTGGGTATATCGCACAATATAGCATCATCAATGGCTATTGTCAACATTTGTAACATTACCAAAAAAAAACGATCTGCGAAAACGTGTCAAGTTTTCCGAACCATCAGCCTTATGAGTCCTCCACTTAGATTTTTCTTAAAATCATACATGCCAGAATTTACAAGAAAATCGAAGAAAATGTCGGTGAAATGCAATTTGGATTCCGCAATTCCATGGGTACACGATAAGCACTTTTCACCTTACAAGTCCTACTTCAGAGATGCCGCGATGTCAGTTGTGATGTCTATAGTTGTTTTATTGACTACGCCAAGGCATTTGACCATTGTCAGCACCAGAAGATGTTCGGCGCCCTACAAAGAGTAGGATTGAGTGAAAAGGACACTCGGCTCATCACGAATTTATATTGGAACCAGCGTGCTCAAGTCAAGGTCGAAGACCAGCTGACCGACCAAGTGAAGATCTCTCGAGGAGTAAAGCAAGGTTGTGTGCTCTCGCTGACTCTTTTCAATATATACTCTGAGGAAATTTTTACTGCAACCCTCACAAACCTAGAGATGGGAATCCGAGTGAACGGTGAATACATCAATAATATCCGATACGCCGATGACATTGTGTTACTGGCAACCAGCCTAAATGATCTACAAGCCTTACTAGACCGAGTGAAAACTGTGAGCGTAACATGCGGACTAGACCTTAATATTAAGAATAATAAATTGATGGTTGTCAGCCGTGCAAATTTAGATCCCGGGGCACTAATGACAGGTAGCGAAGAGATCCGGAGAGTAGACAGATTCACTTACCTCGGAACTACCCTCAACTCACAATGGGACTACGCTCAAGAGATTAGATTCAGAATTTAAATGGCACGGCGTACATTTATCAAGTTAAGATCCTTCCTGTGCTGCAGTGATCTCAGTTTGGGAACCAAGATGCGGATAGTGAGGTGCTACATTCTTCCAGTGTTACTATATGGCATGGAGCAGAAGCCTGGACACTGACGCAAGGCACAGAAAAGCGGATTGAAGCCTTCGAGGCGTGGATCTAGAAAAGTATACCAAAAATATCGTATGTGGACCATGTCACCAATGTTGAGGTCCTACAGCGCATGAGAAAAGACAAAAGTGCTTAATTTAGTGAAACAACGTAAGCTTAAGTACTTAGGGCACGTGATGCGAAACGAAGAAAAATATCGAATTCTTCAACTCGTTATGCAGGGTAAAGTATTTTCCAGGAGAGGACCGGGACGCCGTCGTATGTCGTGGTCAAAAAACCTCCGACAATGATTTGGGATGACCTCCGCGGAGCTGTTTCGCAGAGCAGTCAACAAAACCATATAGCCTTGATGATCGCCAAATCCGGACCGGATAAGGCACTGAAGAAGAAGAAGAAGATAGCATCATAGGAGACACATATCACTTACTTATTGTCTCTTTGATGCAATGGTAGATCGTTACAAATGCAAATCTTCAAACGGCAGATAAGAGTGGCCAAAGTTAAATCAATGAAAATAATATCCTTTTCTATTGAAATGTACTTATAGATATTATTTTTCGGAGAGTTCATAGAAATTACAATACAAACCCACCATTACATACCTATAGTTTATTTTTATGAACGAGAGAGTAATTAGCATAATTTTAGCTGGTATCTCCGACCACTCCATGAGCGTGCTCAAGATTAATTGAAAAATTACTTTGAATAATTGTAAAAAATAAATGAATTATTTCAGTGTTATAAAGTGTTATGTGTATGTAAACAAAAGTGACCTCTTTTATCACACACTATATTAGAACTGACTGGCCTACATTAAAAAGGGTTTTAAAAAATTCACATTTTTTTTAATTTTTAAAAATTACAAAAGAGAAAAAGAGTTTTTAAAACCGTCTAAGGTATGTTAAATAGATGAATAAAAATATTAATATAAAACTTACAGCTACTTGTTACAAATCCAAATCAGATTCAGAAGATGAACTTTCAGAACCAAGATTTATAATAACTGGCTCGATCATTTTATCAGTAATATTGTCCAGATTCCACATTTTTTCCTCTTTTTTAATAGTGTGATTCACTGCCTTTTCCCAGTTTTCAGGTTTTACATTATTTACGGCCTCCAAAAACAACTGTTTAACATCATGAATTTTAAAAGTGGTATTTTTTCTTGAAACTTCACTCTTTATATGTGCCTATACCAGTTCAATCAGGTTTAATTCACAATGATATGGTAGGGATCTAAGTACTGTCATTCCACGATTTTTGGCAATTTCATCAATTTCGTATTTTTTAAATTTTTCTTTATGAAGGGCACACAGCGAATAAAGTTCCTTTCTTATAGATCCGGGATGGTACGTAATATTTTTTGAACTCAGCCAATTCTGCAAGTCTTTTTTTAACCACTTGGTTGTGGGCAGTTCTTCTATAAGTCTGGAGTGATAACTTGCATTATCCATTACTATTACACAGTTCTTAGGAAGAACATCTATCATTTGTTCGAACCATTCTTGAAAGACATCAGCGTTCATGTCTTCATGGTAGTCACCGGTACGAGTTGATTCAAAAGTTAATAATCCACCTTCAACAAAACCGTCTGAACTGCCAATGTGTACTATTATCAGCCTGCGTCCCTTTCCTGATGGTGGTTTTAAACCAGTAGATAAGTTATTTACAAAAGCGTGCCTTTGACTTGTAACAGTTTCATCCTGCCAAAATTTATTTGGTGTATGACCCTCGTTGATCCATGTTTCATCAAGATAAAATATTTTTCTTTTTTGGTTTCTCATTTCCTTTATGGTTCTTAGAAAATGTCTTCTCCACATGACAATATCGCTTCTTTCTAATAAAATAGACTTTCTGGGATTCTTTTTCCAGCGGAAGCCTATTTCTTTTAAAAGTTTCCATAACGTACTTCGACTCATTTCTGGGTAATCCTTATCATCTCGAACTGAGACAAGAACTTTATCCAATGTTGGAAATTCTTGTCTAAGGAAAAATTCATGCACTTTCCGTCGAAGTCCTTCTTTAAAGTGATATTCTATTTGAAATTTTGGTTTTCCTGGAGCATTACGTGGCATTTGAAAACTATCACATTTCTCTTCTTTAATAACTCTGTAAATCGTAGATTTCCCAACACCAAGTGTACTGCTAACTAACTCAACGGTCTCATCAACACTTTCACATAAACGTTTGTCTGTAAATGATTTAAAACAATTAGATATTAATGTTTTTTCATTAACTGTTAAAGGACCAATTTTTCGGCGTTTACACGGCACTTCCAAATTTTCCATAACACTAGTATACACAATAAACTGCACCTTGTAACTGAAGTACCTACTTTTAGTGAACTGTTAAGAATTTTGAATACGCCACTTGGACCTTCCTACAAAATGGAAAAACCCACTATCACATTTTCTGTGGAATAAGTTTAGAAGGTAATTATCTAGTCAATTACTGTCGTAGATTCCTGGAATTAAAGAATTAAATGTTTGATTGTTGAAACCCTTACTTCGTGGAATGCACTCATTTCAGATAAAATAAAACGTTTTATTTTATCTAAAGAATTAAACTTTATTTTGCAAATAGGTAGGTACTTATTAAACTTTTATTGGTTATATAACCAATAAAATAAACATCTTACATTTCTTGCAAATTCATTAGTACCTGTTAACCTCCATCACTCCGACACTGGCAACCTTATTTAGGGATTAGTAACCCTCACAACTATTGTATTCTATTCTACTCCAACCTTTATACCTGGTGGTCATACTCAATTTAAAATTGTTTTCCTATATACTTCTGTAAACTTGTTGACAAATATCTGTTTTTCATTGAGTCACCCGTATCAACAGTTTAGGGATTTGCATACATAATTTATTGTTTTATTACTCTCTCATAAATAAAAATACACTATAATACAGGTATGAAAATAAAGAGCAGTGTCAGAGTATCCAAAATGGACAGTATTTTAAAGGAGGCTGATTATATGTTAAATAAAATTAATTTTAAAGCGGATAAAACGTATTTATGTTTCTTTAGATGTAAGTATATCATTTAGGCAATGTAGATAAATTAAAAACCTATTGATTAACCTATACTTATAGACATCAGGGGTCGGCAAGTAATTTTATGTGTGGTCCGGATACTAGAAGAAAATTTGAACAAGGTCCAGAAAAAAAAAACAAATGATAACATTTAATGACAAGATCTTTATTATTTTTGTACATTTTTAATGATAAAACAAAAGACTGGAGTTGAACAACAATTTCGAAGTGTATCTTCGAGGTGGGCGTCCGTTAATCGGGAGCGATATTTGTTTTTCAAAAAATTCATTTTTGAGAAAGACGTTTCGCACAAATACGTTGAGCCAAACATAGTGGAAAAATTGATTGCAAGTTGTCTAAAATTTTTATATTTTGCTGGCACATGTTTGACCCAAAATTCTTCGGCGGATACCGATTTATAAACGTGCTTGGACAAATCTTCTTGTAATTCAATAATCTCTATTTGAAGTAATGCTTTTGGCAGATTAAACACCTTAGCAGCAACATATGTCCATTCTGCCACTGCATCAACTTCAATTGGTGATTTTAGAAATGAAGTTAGTTTGCTTACCTGTGCAAAGTCTTGGAATCTTAAAGCAAATTCGTTCCTAGGATCGCCCAAAATTTGACGAACACTGCCATGTCTTCTTCGGAGTACTCCTCATTTTTATTATATTCAAGAATAGTTGGAAAATGAATGAAGTCTTGTTGTGCAATATATTTTTCAAAGATATCCAGCTTACGACGAAAAGCAGACACGATTTGTAGCAGATCACATACTAATTTTTCATTTCCTTGTAACGCTGTGTTAAGCGCATTCAAATATTTTAAAATATCTTTTAGAAAAGCCACAACCAGCATGTTGCGCCTGTTATATACTCAAAATGTGCCCTGGCTCCCTGCGTATCTATATTTTGTAAGAAGGAAATAACATGTTCTTTTATTAGCCAGAAACGTTACTTGAACAATAACTTGACCTTTACTTAACCAACGAACATTATTGTGTTAACCGTGTGCCCATTACAATATGATTCTACATAATGGTAAAGAACAACCTACCAAATTTTTATGTTTCGGTTTTACAGCGTTTTGTCGCTTTGACTTGATTAAAAGTGAATGAGAGTCGTCGAGGTCCACTGACGTCGAACCAAGAAAGTCATCATTATTAGGAAATTTAGCTGGTAATCTGTTCGTGAATATTTCGTACAATTAATAACAAAACGTCTAGAAAGAAAAATCTTCAGAAGAATCTTAAGACCAAGGAACAACTCAGAAGAAGAATGTAGGCGACGTCATCATAAGAAAAAACATCATATGAAAGAAGAAAGTATATTAAAGTTCATTTGCCAAAAGTATTCGGTCAATCCAAGAATAGAAGACGAATAATAAAGAAAATGTAAACCAAGGTATGAGAGACCTAAGCGAATAGATAGGAAGAAATAGATGAACTTTCTAAACTGTAGAATAGAGATATAAAGCCGAAAGAAATTGATCTCCATTATCAGAAATCGAGCAAAATCATACAGCAGTCGTAGTAAAATAAAACGAGAAACAGGTGAGCATAAAATGGTATAGTATAAAAAACACTAATAATTAACATAAAAAATGTTAATTTCGTCAAATTAATTCTTACTTGCGTTCTTAATTGCCCATGTCGAAATCTGCAGTAGCACTATAATATTTATTAAATGATAATTTTATGCTAGAGATCCAATACGTCTTACAAACTAGGTCCTTTCGTTTTCATTGAAGATATAATTTTTATACTTACATCTTATAAATATTGTAATTTAAGACTTCCTGTATTTATTCTAATCGCTGTTCAGTGACGCGACCAAGAGATGGGCTTGGAATTTTGAAGGATTTCGAAGTATGTAGTTTAGAATGACATGACGTTCCTCTATTAAACTGGCTATTATTTTTAGCTAATAAATTGGTATATATCTTAAACTGACTTTTACTTAATAAATTGTCAAAAGAAGACAATTTTTAAATATTAAATATTTATATTTATAATATTTTCTATTCATTGTTAAGATGGTTTTGAGGTACAAACATTTTTTTTTGACACTTTGTTATTTTTCACCAGTGCAGAGATAAAAGATGCATTTTAATTTAAGAAACACTTTTCTGCCTTCCTGTAAAAGCTTTTTTTAAGTTTCAATGGTATTGAATACGTGATGCTTAAAACTAATAAATAAACTTTTAAAAAGTTAATTCTAAGCTTCTAAAAGCTGGGTTTGAGGGTGGATATTACCCTTGGGTGTTTTTTTACTTTTTATAGGTTTATTTAGTAGTCATATAACTTTTTTATTTTCTTTGTTGTAAATAAAACTACTTAACTATCGCTTAAACGTTACGGCAATTTGCCATTTTCAATGAGTACTTTATTTTATAAACATTATATTATACAATAATATTCCATGTTTACTCTTTTTAAGTATCAAAAAAAATTGGTTTAATGAGATGGGTGTATTAAATTTGAGGAAAACGTCTCCTAGTTTTGAAAATTGTGATTTCGAGAAAATAGCCTTTTTAAGAATTATGGAATAAAATAGCCGTATTTATTTTTAAGAATGCGTATTTTTACTACACAAGCAAGGAGACATAACAGATCTAAAAAACTACCGTCTTATCAGTTTGCTTTCACACATATATAAACTTTTTAAAAAAATTAAAAAAAAAACTAGACGCTAAATTAGACTTCTATCAGCCTAGAGAACAAGCTGGATTTAGATCGGGATACAGTACTAACGACCACTTACCAGTGATTAAGAACCTGATAGAGAAGTCTACATAATACAACAAACCATTGGCACTGATATTTGTTGATTACGAGAAAGCATTCGATACCATAAGTTATCATAAAATGTTAAAAGCATTTTATGAATACCGAATAGACCATCGCTACACTAACTTAATCAAATATATCGACCAAAATGCCACAGCTAGCCTAAGAATATCTGAACAAGAAACAAATAAATTCTGTATACAGCGATGCAACATACGTATAAGAAGGCACATCTGAACGAGCATGGTATCAATATAAATGAAGAGAAGCTTAGTCATTTGAGATTTCCAGATGACATCGTCTTTATAGTCGATTGTATGGATGATGCAATAATATTGTTTGAAAAATTATATCACGCTTACTTGGAGGTCGGACTAAAGATTAATATGAAATAGACGCAAATAATGACTAATCTGGTGCTAAATCGAAATATTGCTGTTGGTGGAAGGGATATCGTGCAGACTACATCGTATAAGTACTTAGGACATTCAATTCGGTTGGGCAGAGATAACCAGACATGTGAGCTCCCACGTAGCATAGGATTAGCCTAGGCAGCATTTGGTAAATTAAACTATGTATAGGCTATTCCACGAATATACGACTGTTTTGGTTTACTGCGACAACGAATAGTTACTGTGCAAGTAGAAGTATGAAGGTCAATTGGCTAATCATTATTCCAATAAAAGGGTCTACTATAATAGTATGACATCTAAACTAAAATTATTTCAGTTAAAATCTACAAATAAATACAATGACGTCTATGAAGCCAAATGTGTTCATCAGACATTGGGTAAGCTTTCGTGAATGTAAACACCAAAGAGGCGTGCGGTTTCTTTGATATAACACATTTTATTACTTTATTAGGTATTACAACTGTAATAAAAGAAATATACTATTTTTATATAAACGAAAAGAAATTGGCAGAACGATGGTTCACAAACCAGAAAAAGGATCTATATTTCACTTTGTTAGTTTTAAATATTTGTTTGCTTGAGTTTATGTATATTTAAATCGGTTCTCCCCTATGCCTCAAAAGGAAAATCTTTGACCAATTTGTGTTACCTGTACTCACTTATGGATCTGAAATATTAACACTCACAAAAATGGTAGTGAATAAGATTCGTGTGACTCAGGGGGCTATGGAGCGCCAGATGTTGGGTGTCTCTCTGAGAGACCGAATCCCAAACGAAGAAATCAACGCAGAACAAAAATATGTATAATTGGAGAGGACACGTCTTCAGATTATCAGACAACCGAAAAGTATTGTCGAGTGGAAACCAAGACAAGAAACAATACGTAGCAGAGGACGCCCACCGACTAGATGGACTAACGACCTGAAGATGCTAGATGAATAACTAGATGCCTGTCGTTCTAAAAAACTTAATTTTATACAGTCTTCGATAAATTTCTTTTTCAGTATGAATAATAAATTAGTTATTTATACCATTGTTATATTGTAGCATAGCTCTGAAGATGGCTTTGTAAGCCGAAAGCGCTCAGCTAGGAAATAAATGTTTACGCACGTCAAAAATACTTTTCATTTTCTATTCTTTGAAATAAAAATTAGAAGAATAAGAACAATCAAACAGAAGAAATCATATTAGCTTAAAATACATATTGAAAAACAAGAAAATACCTCAAAATATGCATATCTAACCAGTTTTGACACTTACAAAGGTAAATGTTGATAAAAACGCAACTATTAATGGAAAAGTTATACATACAGGATTAAAAAAGAAGTGAATGGATTACAAAAGTGATCGTTTGGCATAATGCAAGCTTGATTAGGCTAAATGTTCATAGATAGCAACATGATTTTGATTACCCATTTTTCCACACCTCGTATCATATTTTTGGCAACACAAAAACTGTGAAAAGTCAACTACATCAGTTGTATTTGCCAGTAAGTAAGTACATATCATACCGCTGCCAACCTTGAAAAAACAATGCGGGAAGATAAAAAAATATTTCTTTTAGGTCAGTTTATCGTTCAGCTATGATGGCGAAATCGCTTATTAACAAACATATTCGAGGTAACTAAACTACCGTATCGACCTTAACCTCTCGCCTATTATCGAAATAATTAAAGGAACAAATATGGGTAATTGCAGTTTTGTTCAAATAGGTGCATGCATTGCACATCGCAATTATTTGTTTGCAAAGAAAACAACGCTCGGGTGTTTGTACTTACGGAAGGTTGATAAATAAAGTGGTCATTACCGGTTTGTTTTATCGTATACTTGATTTGTAAAGTAATGATTTTTCAACACATTTTCACAAATAGCAATAACAGTGTTTATAAAAAATCATTTAATTTGGTAATCTTTCAATTCCTGATAGGTTTACAAAAAATTCTCAATAAATAAATATTAAATTCAAAATAAAATTTCGATATAAAGGGTGCGCCATTACTCCAAAATGGCAGAAAGATATATTTATCAATTAAATTGAAAATATAACCCTTAAAACCTTCTTCTTTTTCTTCCTTCTTATATGTAGGCTTTAAAGCCTGTTTCTATATTAGCCTTCTAAATTGTATAAATTACTGCACCATCTTTTTCTTGGTCTGCCAATACTTGGTCAATTTGGTGACTTATCTCGTGCTATTCGCACTATTCTATCCTCTGCCATTCTACTAATGTGTTCGTTCCACTTCTGTTTCCGTTTTGTCACCCATCCATTTATGTCTTCCACATTGCATGCTCTTCTTATGTTTTCGCTTCTCTCCCTATCCAACAGACTTTTTCCCGATATTCGTCTGAGTATTTTCATCTCTGTTGTTTCTAGTAATCGTCTTGTTTTAGATGTATCAGGTCTTGTCTCCGCCGTGTATGTTAATATAGGTCTAATTGCTGCTTTATAGATTCTTGTTTTTGTTTCTTGTCTTGGGTGTTTGTTCTTCCAGATTGTGTCATTAAGAGATCACGCCGCTTTACCTCCTTTTAAGCTTTGTTGTCGTACTTCTTCTTCAACATCTCCCTAACTAGTTATATCTATTTCCAGATATCTAAGCCTTCCTTCGTGCTTTATTATATTCCCATCAATTTCAATTTTATATCGTAATGGGTATTTAGATGGTGGTTTTTTCTGCTATTATCATATTGTATTTTTTGGCTGTTGTATTGAAGATGTGTGTTAATCTTTGGAGCTCGTCTTCTGTCTCGGCGATTAATGCGGCGTCGTGTGCATAACCTAATATTTGGATTTCTTTGTTCCCCATTCTCTAAACATCACCTTTACTTACTGCTTGTATTATTTCGTCCATTATTATATTACAGAAAAGTGGGCTTAACGAGTCACCCTTCTGAGTCCGCTTTGTACTGACATACACTGTGTTAGTTTTCCAGTTATCTTTGTCTGTATTCGATTATATAAGTAGGTGTTTTCGATGGTTTGTATAATATTGATTGGTATGTTTCTTTTATACGAAAACTGCAATATCTTGACCACTTGATAAGAGGAACAAAATACCAGGTTCTGCAAAAATAATGCAGAGAAAAATTTTAATAAAGCGTAACGTTGGAAGTAGATGAATGTTATGACTGCGCAATCTCAAAGACTGATTGAATTCTCATCATCTTTTTAGAACGGTACTGAATGAATCATGATGATCGTCAAATCGATCCAATTCGTAATCCAATTACCTAAACTGCTGTGGAGAATTGTGGAATGTTTTAAAGAAGAGGGTTATTGCTCTAAATGTGGACCACCAAACTAATTGAACCTTATGCAAAAGTTTTTAGAAAACCCTTGGACATCCATAACTAAATTATCTTACTTTTCTTAGGGTCGTGTTTCTTTTATAAGACTAAGACTATTCCTTTTAGGAACTTAATCTGGGAGTTTTTTCATTTCCGGAAAAACGACAGTTCTCAATGTCTCTTAACGCTGTCCATCTTATTGAGGTAATACCTCAGAAGGCATTTTTCAATCTTTCTTTGCTCATCTTCAGAAGGCAATTTGTGTTCCCTGTTAAGTAATTCGTTTTTAATGGACTTTCAATTTGATTGTTCTAACCAAAATTGACAAATTTTAAAGAAAATAAAGAATTGTATTCCTAAACGTTGTTTATAATGTTTATTCTGTCTTTCCGACTAATACCCCTATGTTAATGACGTCCGATAGTACATAAAAAATAAACTGATAAAACTAGATCGTCCAATATTATATGATACAGTTCTATTGTCTTCGTCGGGTTGTCGTCACCGTTTTCATAACACTTCCTGGAGTCAATATATTGTGTTGTTTACTTTCTGAGACGTAAAAAAACGACAGTAGATAATAAAGCGTATGGTAACTTGCGTCAACAAAGTCGACAACACAAATAGAGCTCGCGTAGAAATCGTATTAAAAATTTAAAAGCCAAAGATATTATTTAACTAATTGGTGCAGGTCGCTAAATTCGCAATTTATCAGTTGTTTTCAATAGCAATAATAACAATCAAGTAATTTTTATGAATGTTATATAGGGTGGAAATCATTTATGGAATAAAATTATTTCCGTCCTTGTTTATAAAATTATAAAAATGCTGGGACACGTCAATTTTTAAATTCAACTTAACCTTTTTAAACATCAACTTAATGTACAGAGTGATTCACGCATGTCTAGCATAATCCATCGTCTTTATTTTTTATGAAACATCGTCTATATTTTTGTTTTTAAAAGTTCTTTAATAAGCTGATTTTAACAAACTATATTTATGTAGGGTCTATTATCAATAGATCTACGAGATATCAGGTCATGAAGGAGGTTTTAAAAATAAAAAAAATATGTGTTGCATTAAAAATACTGCTTTTGGAACATGCTGAGCTTTCGTGAATCACCCTGTACATTTAAATGTATGTTTAAAAGCGCACATTTATTAGAAGTCAACGGATCTTGGCGTTTTTGAATTTTTGTTAAAACAAGGACAGAAATAATTTTATTCCGTAATGTGGTTTTCAGCCTGAATATGAACAAATAAGTTCTGTGAAGGCCCTTTTATGTTCTGTATAAAACTGTTATAAAACTCTTCTTCATTGGAGTCGCTGTTAGTGTCGTTGATATTAATATTTGTAAATGATCTTTTATTTCTATAGAAAGAAATTACAGTATTAGATACTGTAATCCGAGATACATTCAATATTTGAACTAACGTCTGAATCACTGTCGCAACAAAAGCTTTTGGAGGTCGTAACATTCATCTTTCTGATAAAACTTCAAGAATTCTTCTGTCTTCCTGATCACTATCTCCTCCCTCGGAATCTACTGCAGCGTGGTCATCAATTAAATACCTTGGTAAAACCAAGTGATATTGTGAAACAATCATTGTATTGCGTTCTGTTATCCAAGAAAGTTCACCTTTTTATGCAACGCCACTGTTTAATATAAATCACAACATGTGTAGGGCGTAATATTCAATGACTAATAATAGCTTCCACAAAGTATTATATATATTTTATACGTATTAAGTAAAAAATAGGGTACGATAAGAACATGGAACCACTTATTAATGTTAGAAAATAAAAACTACATTATAAAAAAATATATTTTTTTATAAAGTATAACATCTTATGTTAACATATTTGTTATTCTATTACATTATAATTTGTAATCTCTATATATTAAAACCAAAAAATATTAAATACTTATTATTTTATGTATAAAGCACACAAAAAGTTATATGCATTCAATACCATCTACATATGTATGAAGGTTTTTTGGATACACGTAGAACCACATCCGACATGTATCTCGAAGTTATCACGAGTTTTGGGGTACTCTCCGAAACCACAATGCGTAAAATGTCTGTAATGGTTTATACGGTTTACTCGTACATTCCGTTGTACGGTAACGGCAAATTCGTCCATAAAATCGTTACGAATTTGTGGTCCACATAAAAACCACACAACTATAAAGTGTTTATTTTTTACGTACAAATACACTCAACCTGTTTTTCCTCAATCATATTTAAAAAAAACTCTGTGTTTTCAGGTATTAATATAATCTTCAAAGTATTCTTTGCATCAGTCTGCATACATTTGTATTCTTTTTAGTTTTTAAAGGATTTTAGTGATTTGTAAAACAGCATCTGGTTTCCTTTGCTGTCCTATTTTATTTTCTTCCCAAATTCTGTACAGTATTGTTGTTTTGCCTTTTTATTTCATTAACCATTTTTTTAATAATGTAATTTTCTTAAGCTGGTTCTCATTTTATTTGAGGCATATTTTTCATTCTGGTTTCAGATCAATTTTTAATTTTATTTTTATATCTTCATTCCATAAATTTCTTGGTTTTTTTGGACTCGTTTATGTTTCTTACATCACATACCTCTTTAGCTATTTGCAGCTATAGTTCTTTGAAATGTCTCCAAAAATAATCCACGCCTAACTTACACTCCATCTTATTTAGTTTTTCCATATCACGTTCCATGTTAGGGGCGTTTGCGGTACCTGAAAACCAAAATTAGACCTTTACACTTAGAAGAAAGTTACACGAACTTACTTACTTTTCCTGCGATACCCCTAACATTCCATGTCCCTACTTTCCAACGTTTCCTTTATTTATATTTGTACATACTTAGTTTGTTTTCTTATGTTGTACCTTTTTGTCATCTTCTGGCTCCACTCAAGTCTTACTTAATTAATTTTTTGGTGGCCAGATCTCCTTATTTTTGCCAGTTTTGCCAAAGAGAAAGCTGTGTTCAAAGTGGGTATCGGATAGCCAGTTCAGCTGACAGCAGCAAGTGAAAATCGTCCAAAGAGACCAGAGACCATCAAGCATTAACAGGTATGGTTTTGGTATCCGTATTTGGGAATGCGTAAGTTATTTGTGGTATCCGTAATACGGGTATTATTCCGAGAGATTGGCTCAAATCAACATTTATTATATTACCAAAAAAACCTAATGCAAGGGAATGTAATGACCACCGTATAATTAGTCTAATGAGTCACACACTAAAAATATTCTTAAAAATTATCCATTTAAGAATTTTCAGAAAAGTGGAACAAGACATCACTGAAATCCAATTTGGATTTAGGAATGCCAGGGGTACACGAGAGGCATTATTTGGATTTAACGTCCTCATGCAAAGATGTATGGATGTAAACTAACCACTCTATGTTTGCTTTATTGATTATAATAAGGCGTTCGATAAGGTCCGACACAACCGTCTTATACAGTTACTTAACAACCGTCTTATACAGTTACTTAAAGAGAAACACATTGACAAAAAAGACTTAAGAATAATAACTCATCTCTACTTTAACCAAACAGCAAAAGTCAGAGTCGACAGAGAACTTTCGGAGGAAGTAGAGATAAAAAGAGGCGTAAGGCAAGGTTGCATACTCTCCCCCTTATTGTTCAATCTATATTCGGAAGAAATAATTAAAAAATCACTCGAAAATGTAACAATTGGAATAAAAGCCAACGGCAGACCCATCAACAATATCAGATGCTAGTGAGGAAAGCGGACTAACTAAAACACAACAACAAGACATTTTAAACATAAGAGGAGTTGTAATAGAAAAAGTAAAAAAATACAGATATCTTGGTACAATTATTAATGAAAATAACGAGTATACAGAAGAAATAAAAATGAGAATTGGACAAGCTAGAGCAACATTTAATAAGATGAGAAAAGTATTATGCAGTAGAGACCTTAGTTTACATCTCAAAATAAGAATATTACGTTCTTATGTGTTTTCGGTACTGCTGTATGGGGTGGAGGCCTGGACCTTAAAGAAAGAGGTGAGCGATCGACTTGAAGCATTCGAGATGTGGACCTACCGAAGAATATTAAAAATAAGTTGGGTAGACCGAATAACAAATGTTGAGGTCCTCAGAAAGATGACAAAGGAAATGGAAATCATGAATACGATTAAGATAAGAAAGTTACAGTATCTCGGCCACGTTATGAGAGGGGATAAATATGTGTTGCTACAAACCATAATGCGGGGAAAAATACAGGGAAAACGAAGTATTGGAAGAAGACGCATCTCCTGGCTCAACAATCTGAGAAAGTGGTATAATTGCAGTTCCGTCGACTTGTTCAGAGCTGCAATCTCAAAAGTGAAAATAGCTGTGATGAGCTTAGAGGAGATGGTGCCTAAAGAAGGAGAAGTTATTTGTTCAAATTCCGATTTCTGCAGCAGTCCATTGATAAAGCATTTTCTGACTCTTCATTTTACTGTGCTGTAATGGCCTTTAAAGTGGTAGTATGGTCAATGATCTACTTTGTAATTTTTTTGCTAGTAATATGCAAAGAAGGATCAGTATAGTAGTAAAAAAATATTCTTTAATAGTCAAATCACCGTTTGAAATTGTGTTTAAACTATTATTGTGGTATTTATTATCAGTCAAATACCAGATGTCCCTTCAGATTCTTCTTATCTCGCAAATGTAAATTGAAATATGTCATATTGACTTCCAGTTGTATTAATTTTAAATGAGTTCTTGAAGACCTTAATCAGACAACGGTACAGTATCAAATTGGCGCTTTTATATGACAAAGAATAATATTATGAAGACTGGTTAAATAGAGAAAGAACTTTAAATATTTTTGTTTTATGTTCGTTATTTAGACAAAAACCGTTTTTGACCTCGAAATATTCATCGCAGCGTCGAAATTAGCGAAGTGCGGAAATTTATAAAAACAAACACCTTATTAATAGACCACACAAACGTCAAAAATAGAACTGCTAATTTCACAACCGATGCATATTTGCTGTTTTATAAAAAAAAACATCAATATCTCGATTGTTTCCCGGGTTTTTTCGGAAGGCCGTGGCATTATTTTAGTTGCTTATTTTGTTTGTATTACGGATTTTATTGTCGCATTCATTAGACGTCTAAAAATATGCGGAGGAGAATGAAAAACATCACGATCTTCGAATGGCGGGCCAGCAAAATTTGTTTGGGTTGGTAGCGCACTTATCTTTGTTCCAACAACCTGTAAATTTAATTTTTTCTATTATATTAGAAAAAATATGACCAGATTTCAAATGAGATCATTTCCGTTTGAAAGATAAAAATTTCAATTTTAAACGATGAGAAAAATAATAGTACTGAAAATATTAAACGAAGACCAGAGAAGGCAGCTAATGAATCGTGAAATTCAAAAATGGAGGAGAAATATGACCATAGTCAGGATAATAAAAACTTTGAGATAGAAGGAATCATGGGAGAAAGAGGTGGAAGACGTCCCAAAATGGGCAAAAAATACGAGACAGGTAGAAAAAAAATAGATAACAATTGACATGCATGCGTAGGCTTTTGTATATGTATGTACCTATGACACATATGTATGTTAAAGGTCTTACACAGGGTTGTTGCCTCAGACCATTAGACTTAATATTAGACGAGGGTATTATAAAAACTGTGACAGATGTAATCTTATTAACCTAATTAAAGAATGTAAATCAATTTTGAAAAACATAACCTAGAAACAACAACTTGATGGTTATCTATCTATTTACGTATCCTATATTATATTATCTCTGGTAATCCATTATATTGGTGTATATCCATTGGTGTTCTCTCTACAACATTCAACATCTAACACTGTAGAAACATCCAGTTATTGTATAGGGAATTAAATTTTCTTCCAATGCCCGCATCACTTCTTTCCACTGCAGAGTGTTGAATGCATTTCTAACATCGAAGAGCGGCAGAGCCGCCTAGCGCTGTTCGTCACTGTTGCGTAATGCCCCGATTACACTCAAAATTGCGTCAACTGTACTCTTCCCTTTGCAAAATCCGAATTGTCTCGGAGATAGACCTCCTGATCTCAATCGTGTCGTCGATCTGTCCTCGCATCATCCTCTCGTACAACTTCCGATGTAACCTACTGACTTATGAAATGTCAGTGCTTCAAGTAATGCATTCATGTGCTCCAAACGCCACCCAGGTTCCGAGCGTCCTAGACCCTTTACCGCTTCGGGTGGTATCTGGTTTAGTTCCGGGACCTATGTGTATCATCTAAGGTAGAAGGTACGACCCGCTCAGCTCCTTAGTTCCTTCATATTCCATGCCATCTGCTGGACGGAAAAAGCTCTCGTGTCACCTTATTTATTGGTATTTCGTATGAGGATTACGCATGGAACTTTATTATTGCGTTCCTATATCCCTGACCAAAGATGTTCTCCCAGTTCTCTCTACGAATTTTTCTGTAGAGTTCTCTCTTTCGTGTGCGGTTTTCTATTTCGCTTAGCTGGATTTGCTCGACACAACAGAGTTCATTTCTGCTTTGTCCAATCCCCTCATTATCCTTCTCCTCATGGCTTTGCAATCATCTCTGAGCTCTTCGATGTCCGCAATCCACCAGTATGGCATCTCTCGACGACCTATTCTACTGCCTTTTACAGCGTCTTTCATGGCTCGTCCCAGGTTTTCCCAGGTCCTTGTTTGTATTCCTGCTCCGGATATCAAGAATCCGATATATCGATGTCCCGTTCCGGTATAATCTGGCAAGACTGACCAATCTTTTGTTTTTGCTGCTACTCCCTGTGTAAACATGGTAATATCGATGTACGTATCTGTACCTCTCCTCACGAATGTGGGTTCCAGACCGGTGTTCAGTACCACCAAATCCAAAGTAACCACCCAATCAGATAATATTCTACCGCGAGTAGCGGTGATCGGGGATCCCACTCCGCCGCTTTTTCGTTGAAATCTCCTAGTACCACGCATTCTCCTCTCATATTCATCACCTCCTCCATGATCTTATCCATCTTCCTCTCAGAATCACCCATCATTATATTAGGAGAGAGATAGCAGCACACCAGCTGCAATTTCTCCATCCGGACAATCATATATCCTTCCTTTGCTTTTACTTGATATACTCGCTGCTTCCTGCTATAGATTTTTACACAATTCGTAATTTCACACCTGGAGAAATAGCTCACCGTTGAGTTGAATATTAATGAGTCTCTTAGAAAGATGGTAGTACTATAAATAGCATATTCCGCATGGGTACCGTAATAGGCTCATTACAGGAGGTAAGTACTGTACTTTTTTAGATAGACATAATTCGAGGGTTACTTAATTGATATTTCGAAAACTGCGTTTATATAAAAGTCAAAGAATTGAAGAGTTATATTTAAAATCTTTAAATAATTACGATTGCAAAATAGCTTATTAAAAAATAATATACTAACCTTCACAAACAAATATTCCGAATTGGCACTATTATTGGTAAATACATTTGTTTATATTTGGGTCTGAATTGTTTTACTTTATGCTGTGAAAGCTTTCTACTATTTTACTCATAGCACTACGCTTCCAGCTTAGAATAAAATGACCATATCAAAGACGATTTAAATTGATCTGTTAATTGTCCGAAATATTCCCTGAAGTCTAACGTAGTAGAATGCTACATTTCAGTTTCGATACCTTTTTCAACTGCCAATCTACTCTTAAAATAAACCACTGCATTATACACTACTTCATATACTATACGTCAATATGTCAATAAAATGTTGAATTGGACCTATGCTCTTACTAACATTTTTCCGGTCCGATTTTTTAAACAATGACCAAGGAAAGCGAGAATTAAGACGATATGTGTAGTTAATTGCAAATAATAAACTGTCGTTCCAAACTTACATACTAAAACAGAATTATTTCACTGCCTTATTTAATTGGATTCCATCCACACACTTATCCGTTAATTACATAAATACTTTCTGTAGAAGCAAGAGCCCCATCGAAACAATGCCATATATTAAACACTCCAAAAACCATGGTCTGGAAATAGTACTGCGAAACATGCTTACATTTTGTATATTATTATTGTTTGCCTCGTGTACGTATTAGAGAGACATTTCATCGAAGTCTTCCAACTGTAACCAAAAAGGGCATTATGAAATTAATTTTAGCTTCTTTGTTCTAAAGAAAGATCCATTCGAGTAGAGGTGGATTAAAAGAACATTAAACATGGCTGTAGAAAAGGGGATCATGTTAAAAATTCATTGCGAACAAATATTGTGATAAAACACTCAGGGTAGTCTTGTTCAAATAAATATGATATAGAAAGAAATCTTGTTTTCAAAATAATTTCCCCAACATCAATAATCCATTTCTCTTTCTAGTCAAACGGCCAATATACTTTAAGAATCGTTTTAATGATGTTTGTGCAAAGTCTATTTATGTTAATACTGATCCATTTTTGCGGTGTTCTGGCTAATTTATGGATCACACAATAAATAATTGAAAGTATGGAAGAAAAAAAGTCTAAATAGAGGACAAACATAAATATCAAGCAATCAATGTAAACAAATAAATAAAACAAAAAATAAAAGAAACATGAATATGCATTTAATTTACAGGTATTTTGTTGTTTTTATCAGAGTTATTGCAACATAAATCAATAAATCATTGAATTTATTTATGAAGTTGAAAAATATTTAAAATATGTTTTATTCTTTTTTCCTTGCCAGTGATTTTATCCTGTAAAAGACTAAAGATATTCCTTTTTCTTGTACTTTAAGTTGCAATATAACATTCTGTGGAAACCTTTCTGTCAAATTGCCACAATGAATGTTTAATAAATGATTTTTGAATTTTTTAATAGTTTTTGAGTTTATTATTTTTTAGATCAACGACTCGATAAAACTTAGATAAATGAAATGACAAACAGCGAAGGAACAACCATTAATGATATGAAACAAATAAAGTTGACACAAGAATACTATACGCACCTATACAGAACAAGACATAAACCAGAGCAAGAAATTCTTAACCTGCACTTGCTTAACACAACAATAAAGAATATAAACTCAGACCTACAACCAGAAATAAGTAAAACAGAAATCACGAAAGCAATTCAAGAATTAAAAAACCATGTCACATGGAAAAGATGGAATAACTGCAGAGATGCTGAAGAGAGGAGGGAAAACAACTAGAGAAGTCCTACATATCCTCATGAACAAAATATTGACCACAAAAGAAATACCCGATAGCTGGAACGATGCTGAGACACTATTAATGTTCAAAAAGGTGACCGAAAGAACTTAGAAAACTATAGACCTATAACATTACTAAGTGTTGTATTTAAACTACTAACGAAGATCATGACAAATAGACTAACAACTAAGCTTGACGAATACCAAGCAAGAGAACAAGCGGGATTCAGAAAGGGTTTTAGTACTAGCGACCATCTGCTAACAGTAAAAATACTGATTGAAAAGTCGAACGAGTATCAAATCCCATTATACATGGCATTCATAGACTTCCGAAAGGCGTTTGACAGCATAGAACATTGGGCCATCAAAAACTCACTACAGAACGGCAGAATTGATTACAGGTACACGGACCTAATAACAAACATATACAAAAATGCGAGTACCACAATAAAATTGACGAACGAACACGCTACAGAACCAATAAAATTCGAAAGAGGAATCAGGCAGGGAGACACAATATCGCCAAAATTGTTCAATCAGGCTATGGAAGACATATTTAAAAAATTAGAATGGGATACATACGGAATAAGAATAAATGGAGAGCTCTTGAACCACTTGAGATATGCAGACGATATAGTCCTGATAACAGATAAGAAGGAAGAGTTACAGAAGATGGTTGAGGAACTAGATAGAAAAGCGACAGAGGTAGGTCTAGAGATGAACTATAGTAAAACCAAGACTATGACAAACCAAGAAGACCAATTAGAAATAGTAGTCAAACAGAATAAATTAGAGCAGGTGGCAGAATACATATACCTAGGACAGATAATAAAGCTGAACAGGGACAATCAAACAGAAGAAATAAAAAGAAGAACTAGACTAGCATGGGCCTCATTTGGTAAACTATCATATATTCTAAAAAATAAAAAGTTCCCTCAATATATGCGAACGAAAGTATTCAACCAGTGCATTTTACCAGTTATCACATATGGCTCACAAACATGGACTTTCACAAAGGAGAACATCGACAGGATATCCAAAACACAAAGAGCAATGGAAAGACAGATGCTGGGTATCGGTCTTAAAGACAGGAAAAGAAACTCATGGATCAGAGAAAAAACAAAGGTGAACGATGTATCAAGACAGGTTGCAAAACTTAAATGGAACTTCGCCGGTCACACTCTCCGGCAAAAAGATGAAAGATGGAATAAGCGAATTCTACACTGGAGACCATGGGAAAAGAAAAGAAAAAGAGGAAGACCACAGATGAGATGGACTGACGACCTTAAGAGAACGGCAGGAAAGGACTGGATGCAGATCGCCCAAAATAGAGACCAATGGAGATTAACAGGGGAGGCCTATGCCCAAGAGTGGGCGTTTAAGGCTGATTAGATAGATAGATAGATTTTTTAGATCTGGGGTTATAATGGCTAGGAAACAAGATATCTAGTAATACTGAATTTTTCATTAATGACAACAAAACTACTATTAGCTATTTAAACTACGAGAAAACGAATATAGTTTAGTCTTTTAGGGGATAAAATCACTAGAATTTAAAAAAGAATAAAACATTAATTTAAATATTTTTTAAGTTAATAAATTCAATGATTTATTGAATAATTTTGAATAAAAACAACAACAAAATACCTTGAAATGCAGTAAAAAATAATTAAAGTTTTAATCAAACAATAATATATCGTTAAAACATGAACATTGCTAGTAAATAGCTTAATACTTTGATATTCTTACCTCACAAATTCACGAACAACATATAATACCAATCGCACAGAATCAATGTTCATAACCAAAAGGTTATTTGTTCTCCAAACAATTTAAAAAACCAATATTTCCAACTTCTTATGAGACAAATACACACGAATTAAAAATGTTTGGAAATGTTTTTAAAATCCCCGCCCATTGTGACGTCAGCGCTTAGATAGTCCATTAATAATAAAAAATGTCTATTGTTGGCAACTAAATATTGGGCATACAACGAATATTTATTTTTAAAACGGGGTAGTATCGACCTTAGACTCTATAACCTTTCCACTCTGGTTGGAAATTGTCTCGACTAAGGATTTGCATTGTTCAGGGGTAAATTCATTCCAAATCTGCCGTATTTTAGCTTTAACTTTGTATAATGCCCGTTCTCATTACACTCCTCTTTCATTTTATGCCATACTGTTTCAATGAAATTTAGGTCAGGACAGTTAGAAGGCTAAGAAAAGACGTTAATATTGTGGTTTCCAAACCAGTTTTTTTGTGGTTCTGGCTGTATGACTGGCCGTTCCGCCCTGTTGAAAAATATAATTCTCGTCAATATTTAATTTCACAATGCTTGGTAGTAGGCTATTAGTTTCAAAACATCCTAACCATAAAATTGCCATACAACCTCAAATAATAATGAATAAAATATCTAAATTCACCAATAATAGGGCATGAGATATATTCTCAGACTCACGAAAGTGACCAAAAATTAACACAACAAATGTACTGGCTGATTATTCAGTAGAATAAAAGCCAAAAGAAGAAGAAGAAGAATACAACCTCAAATCATCATTATTTTAGGAAATTTTACCGTCCATTTCAAAAAGTCCTTGCGAAAAGCCTCATGCTTACCGCAAATAAATGGTTTGCGTCAATTACCAGCAAGTACATGGAATTTTGATTCGTTACTAAAAATTACTCGGGATTAATCTTCTACCAACTAAGAAAGTTTAGATCTTGCCCACGTGGCCCTGGCTTGCTTTAGTTTACAGTGGCTTTTCCATTACCTATAAGAAAATAGAATTTTTTAAAACTATGAGTATACTTTTAAATTGATATCTGTAATTTAGCCTTATAAAACTTTAATGCAGATTAATGTATCCACTTGCGGCAGCATTCTCTCAACAAATTTAATCCAGTTTCATGATTTCATTCAGCTCTAACTTGCCTTATGAGTATATCAGAATCTAGTTTTGGACTATCCGGACTTCTAATGCTTCTACTTGTTTCTCCTTAATGTTTTCCCATAATGCTTAATTATATTTCACATTGTACTTTTAGGAAGTGTTCATAGTGAGATATTAAAATTACTTAGATTACAGCATATAAAGGTACAGCATTCTATTGTTTATAAATACTAAAATAATTAACTAAAAACGCCTTAATAGGTTTTTAAAACTAAGTAGGTTTTTTATAGATATATTACTTATAGAGTGTAAATTTTATAATATCGTACTTTCAAAATAAAAGTTGTAGTATCTACTATTCTGTAACTATGTAAGTTTTAGTATGTCCAGTTCAAAATTCAAACCGTTAACATTCCTATTAAATTTTGTGATAATCTGCCAAAGCGTTGTACAAAGTAATTAATATGGCAACCCTGTTAGTATGACGTTTCGTTTGAAGCGTTTCGAAGCCGAACGTAATGCTATCATCGATGATAAATACTACCATTGCTTCAGATGGAGCCATCTCCCTACATTACAATTTGAAGGCTGCAGTTCAAGACATAATTCTTGTTTAACGAGATTTTTATATGTTTAGAAAAAAATATTTAACATTTTATTGCAAATATTTTCCACTTTTACAGTTTTATATATGTTGTTATTAAAAAAAAATTCCGTTTCTTACCGGTAGCTTTACTATAAGCCGAAACATATTATTTTTTCCTATTGGGACAAAACTGTAAATTCAGAAATTTTCAAAAAATTTATAAGTATTTCTTATAATTATATCTTGATGCTGTAAAAAAATTAACAAAATCCTATGTTTGGTTTTCCCGCTTTATACTTAGAAAAAAGTAGTTTTTTTTGAGTTTTTTTTTTTAAACGAAAACATGAAGTTTGCTTAAAAGTTGTCAAAATACTTCAAGTCGTCACATATACCTTCTCAAATGTTTTCAAATTGTTTGAATTTGGAGTTTGTCTTTTGGGGGGTGCAGATCAACCTTAATTTCATCCGCCACTTCACGGATTGTTTTATTGCGGCAATAATTTTTAATCACTAACTCACGAATTTTTAGACACACCATTTTATTGAAATAAGAGGAGCAATTCACTCAATTTCACAAAAAATTAACTGTAGAATATAGTGACGTTTGTCGGAGTTCTCGCTGCATTGTTTTCGTAGCCTACTTGTCTTATCTTGTTTGATTTTTTGCAGTTATTTCACACTGTCCCATTATTTAGTTGTCACTAATGTTTACATATTTTGATGATTACCATGACATTAATAGGTTGTATGTATTGTATAAAAAAAATACTAATTACGTTTTGTGATTATAATTTAAAATATTGCTTATTTAGATTTAGAATTATATATCATAATTATTAAAAAATAATAATAAATTAACAGTCAGCTGTGTCACACTCATACATCCCTCCAGTTGAGTTACACTATTTCCCTCCAGTTGAGTTACAGCTATGTCATATTCCACACGTGTTTCTTTTGAAAACTTTCTTTAGGTTAATAATATGGTGAGTTTTATTATTTTTGTCACAAAACTCTGATAACTCACTTCAGTAAATTATATTCTGTTAAGTATCGATGAATATCACATAAAAAATTTAAGAAAAATCGATCTTCTGCAGATTATATTACATTTTTAGCCTTAATGTCTCAGTGTAAGGAAGCTTCTAAAAATGTCTTCTTTACTCAATCTACTAAACCATCTTTCGCAGTTTTTTTACAGGATTCCCTTTTGGCCTATTCGCTACCACACATTAAAACATTCTCAAAAATCTGTTAACAAACGGTCTACAAACAAACTACAGTAGAAGATTTATCTCATTTGTAAACTTTCACGCATTAAATAAGCAAATCTTTGTTTTTATGGATACATTTCCATTCTTCCATATAGTGTACAGTTACCTATGAGAGCCACTTGTCTTCTGTTTTCGCCTTATACTTTTCACTAATCTACGTAAATACTCCACGACGCATAAATGTTTATTATAAGTGAAATGCAGTTTGTATCCAAAATTATAAAACCGCTGCATCTCTAATCTTGCCACGACGCGATTGGTGTCTATCTATTTTAGTACCTCGTAAGCACCTTAATCCATTAGAGCAGGTGCCTAGGTTGTCGTAATTTTAAAAAATTTGTGGTTTTTTGTTTTTAATTCGAAAAGAGACATGCTATGTTACGGCATTTAGTTTTTGGCATCGTTTGGGTCAACTAAAATTAATGTCGACAGATCGTACGATTTCCTGAAAGTTTTGTGAGTAACTTTTATTGAAAGATTTACGGATTATGTTTATTAAAATTCCCAAAATGTCGACTTTACCGAGAATTTCCTCGATCGATCTTACCAGGGACGCCTTTTCTCGTTACAACGTAACGTTGTGATATTCCTCTTTGATTTTAATTAACAGATTTCTTGGTATCCTAGATTGGTTTAGGTAAAAACTGTTACACTGCTTTGATTATAACTAGAGACCGGAATATATGCAACAAAAAACAGAATAAATATGCGCATATATATGCACAAAATTGGCGCAAATGTGCAAAAAATTTAAGACTATGTGTAATATATGCAAATGCAGAAGTTAATTATCGTTCATAAATTTTACATTTAAAAACTAATTCACATAATATCTAATATGCCTTTCTATTATTTAAAAAGTCATATTTTTTATATAGACTAAAAGTGCCAATTGATTGAAATACAATTAATTATACAATATTAATATATACAAAATAGCAATATTTTAAGAATTATAGTAATCATGCATACTTATAGTAGATAGGCAATTTCACTAACTAGTGTTATTATTATTGTGTTAACAATTGACAATAATTTGTGTTTGAATATGTTCAATTAAAATACCTATTATGCTCTCTATATGTGTATAAATGTTTATAAATCGAAAAACTTCTTTCAATACCAACAGAAGTTATTAGTAGTTAATGATCTGGTACATGACCACCTTGATGAACTTTCGCAACTTTTTCCAAAATAGGAAATTCTGAGTTTTTGTTTAAAACATATTGCAATTATTGAAGTTATACTTCTATATGCACGGTATAAAAAAAATAAATAAATCCATACTTGGGTATAGACATTGTATAAAATATCGTTCAACTATCTGTCTCGCAACAATGTTGTTTGCGTAAAGGAAGCGATAATAGTTCAGGAAATGAAGCTCGAACAAAGTTAAAACTTCGCAATTTTTTCGTCCTGCATGGATTGAGTTGAAATTTTAACAGAAGGTAGGTGATAGCCCAAGGATCAAAATCTATATCGAACCGAAGTGCGCTGAAGGGTTTTAGGGGTGAAAATTACCCCTAATTGTCAAAAATTATAAAATAACATATTAAACCTGAATATGGGTAAGATTTGGTTTGAATTAGTTAAATAATGATTATTTTATACTTTTGAATAGAGTTCCATCATATTTCAACCCTTAAAAAGCAACCCTTGTTAGAGATTAATGTAAAAAAATTACTAATTCTAAAAAAATGATTTCGCCGATTTGGATAAAAATTTGGATTTAAGCTCAATTCACCACTGCTTTATAGTTTATGTCATGTCGACGAACCCTGATTGTTCTTAGGGGTGAAAACTACCCCTAATGTCAAAAATTATAAAATAACATATTAAACCTGAATATGGGTAAAATTTGGTTTGAATTAATTAAATAATGATAGTTTCGTGCTTTTGAATAAAGTTCCATCATATTTCAATCCTTAAAAAGCGACCCTTGTTAGAGATTAATGTAAAAAAAGTAGTAATGCGAAGAAAATGATTTTGCCTTGGAACGATTTGTATAAAAATTTGGAATTAAGCTCAACTCACCCTCTGCTTTATAGTTTATGTCATGCCGATGAACCCTGATTGTTCTTAGGGGTGAAAACTACCCCTAATTTTCAAAAATTGTAAAATAACATTACAAATCTTAAGATGAGTGAAATTTGATTTGGATTAGTTAAATAGTGATTTTTTTATACTTTAAAATACAATTTATACATTTTCAACCCTTTAAAATCAATTGTTATGAGTGCTATAGGTGAAAACAATTTTTTGCCAAAATTTTGCAACTTTTCAAAATCACCCGTTATTGAAAAAAGTAGAATTAAATACAAAAAAATTTATCAACATAAAAAGGCACCATATATTCTTATACATTTACATAAATAGTTGAAAATATTTACATTTATAGGTAAAACAATTATAATATTAATTTTATTCGTCATCAATTACATCTTCATCGTGATCTATGTCATCCTCATCTTCTTCAATTATTGGTGGACTATTATTGCACCCTTCACCTAAGCACCCAGAACAAGTAGAGTTACAGTATAAACCAACTTTTCTGCACCCACATGAAACGCCGCATCCTTCTTTGCATTGGCAAAAAATAATCTTCAAAAGTCATCGGGTGCAGGTTGTTTGTTCATGCGTACAGGTAATAACAAACCATCTTTGGAATACCATCCCCAATCTGTTTCTCTGATATTTTCATTGCCAAGCCATAGACATATGAGCAGATGTTTCTTTGTGTTGTTTGGGATTTCAAAATAAGAACGCTTAAAATTTCGAATGTATAACGCCCCATTACCTAATATACCGGTTTTGTAGATTATTATGCTCCGCAATGTACTGTACTAGACTAATGGAATTTTTCGGAAAAAAAAATTATTTGGTTTTTTTAACGTATTTCCTTCATTTTTAACGATAGAGTGTTTCTTCAAAAACGATTTTGTAGGGGTTTTTAAGAGCTACAAGGATCTGTGAATTAAATCTTTTTGGAACCCTTGGTTTTTAAATGGGGTGAGTTTAAAGGGCTCGAAAAAGATGGTGCTGGATCGTAAATCGATGCTTTTAAACGGCTATATCTCGCCAAATATTCATTGCACAACAAATCTAAATAAAGGAAAATTTTAGTCATTAAAAAAGCTACAATTTAGTACATTTTTATTTTTTTCATATATTCAATATTTTCGGGGATATTTAAAAGATAATGGAAAATGATCATTTCAAAAATATATCTCTCGAATAAGTATAAATAACTTTTAATAACACAATGGTATATTACATCACTTTCATTTAACAAACAATCACACACATATCTCTTCTTCATTGGATCAAATCTATCTCCTCAAGAACTTCCCGTTAACTTTAAACAACTGCAATAATAGAATTGAGTTTCTCCATTCAACAATACATAGTAGTTTCAACCATGTTCTACCATCCATCAATTAATAGAGTACCGGCATGTAAGTAATGTTTATTTTATTTATTTGCTCATTTATTAATTTATTACAATCGAAGAGACTATTTTATAACAATTTGTTGGCCTTACCTTGTCTGTTTAAACTTTTATACTTTTTATTCAACTTCCTCATTTAAATAAAACCACAGACATGTAATATTGGCATAATTATTATAATTTACAACATCTACTTTGTTTGTCGTTATTAGACAACACCCTAATATGGGTTTTTATTATTTCAGCATTTGTTTGACTTTGTATCGAGACCTGAGGATGCTTTGCATATTGTAGAAAGCGAAACCGGTCGTCTGATAGTTAAATTAAATTGATTGTGAGTAAGTCTTATCTATTATTTCTTTACCTATTTTCATATTATTTCTTCCGCGACCAGGTTTAATTTAAGCTCATGAGCTAGACATTACATGAATTACGTTGATTCTTTAGGTTCAATGGATACCTTCTTAGGCTCTTACTGGAATCTGGCAATACGGCAATTAAAAAAAAGCAAGGCTATTCCTCTCCAATTTTTGTACAGTGTGAGGTTACCCTTTTTTGGAAGCTTAATAATGTTACCCCTTTTCGAGCCCGCTGGAATGCGGTTTGTTTCCACACTTCTCGGATTATGGGGAGAAAAAGTTCAGCAGTTAGATGCGGATAAGTTTTATGTATTTCGGCAACAATTTTATCGCTTCCCGGAGACTTGTTATTTCTCAGAGATTTGATAGCTGTTATTATATCCGTTTTGGCAGGGGTTCGCAAGATATTTCGGTTTTCGACAATTTTCATCTGCGTTTTCCCTGGGCGTGTCTAGCATCTCCTGAAAATGTTCTTTCCATCTCTCTACTTGGTCATTTGTTGTAGTAAGTAATTCGGCTGTACAATGTTTGAACAGTTGGGCCCATTTTTTGTTAGTCGTCCAGTAATTTGGTATACCACTCTCGTTCTGTTGTGTTGTGCAGCTGTTTCAGCTTATTGTGCCAGTTCTTCAGTCCACCTTCTTTTGTCTCTTCTTACATTTTTTTTAACTGCTTTAGTTATTGTTTCATAATCTTGTTGTCGGTTCGCTCTTTCTTCTACAGTTCTTGCTTGCAACATATCTTTCTTTTGCTGTTTTCTTTCCTCGATAAGATCCAAGTTTCATCTGACATCCATTCTTTTCTATGTTTCTCTTTTTTACCCAGTTTATCTTCAGCTATTTCTGTCAAAACATCTGCCAAATCTTCCCAGCTAGTTACTTCACGTTCTCTTGTTTTGAGTTGGAATTCCTCCCTAAACATGTGTCGTCCTGGAGCCGTTTTTAATTTGTCTAGATTGTATGTTGATCTATTGGTGTTGCGCGTGATTTTGTTTTTTGCCATCTTGATTTTAATGGTATCGATTACGAGATGATGGTCACTTGCGATGCCTGCTCTTCATTTATTACGTACATCAAGAAGAGATGATCTCCATCTTTTTTTTATATGGCGATGTAGTCTATTTGATTTTCTCTTAAATGACCTGGTGCAGTCCATGTAACCTTGTGGATATTTTTATGTGGGAAAATGGTTCCATCCAATAACTAAGCTATGATTGGAACAAAAATTTATAAAACGATCTCCGTTTTCATTCATAATTCTCCATGTAAAGAACGCGGCAGATATATTAGTGACTTTTTTGACGATGCTTCTCGAGAAAATGATACACATACACATAGTACGTACCTGTGACAGCCGGTTAGACTGATGTCACAGTATACTGAAATTAGAAGTCAGAAAATCCCTGCTGAGCTACTTAAACTTTTGGACGAGGAAAACATTACCTACTTAACCACTTTCTTTAACAAAATTTACAACGAAGGAATAATACTAATAACACTTCTTTAAGAGTTGTTTCACACTTTTCATTTTGAGAAAGTATCTGCATGCTGATCGACAAAAAATTTACTATCACAAAAAGCCAAAGCCTATTCAACCTATTTTTCTCCATCCAGCTTTAATTCAGGATATGGCTGAATACAAACACTTAGTTTGGACAGTGCGATATAAATAAATTAACGAAGTCACGGGTTGCGTAATAAAATTATAAAACCAATGTAAATTTCGGAGATCCTTGCAGCTACTTATTCCTAAACTTTTGGTTACAATATCAGGTACTCCCAAAATGATTCAAAGAAACAGAGGTTTTATTACTCGGTGAATTTGAATCAACAATTGCGAGAAAAAGTCGTCACATTCAGAAAATATTGGCATTATACATTTTTTTTATAAAAATATGCAGATACATGCAATTTCTTGTAAAAATATGAAATGTATGTAAAATATGTGCAAAAAAATGTATTTCGAAATAATCGTAAGAACAAAAGTGAACGTTGATGCTATGTTAAAATTCCCCAAGAAAAAGAAGACAAATTAAAAATAAAAAAAAAACTAGCGTATATGTAAATAAAAAATATCAGAACAGCTAACATTCAGCTAAATTCCAATATTAAGTACAGATGAAGCGAAAATATAATATCTACGGCAGACAAATAAATTGTCAGAAATATAAAGGGAATATATAAAAGACGGTAAAATTCGGAATGATAAACATAAAAAAGTATTTGAAAATAGTAACGAATTAAATGCTTAAAACCAAGCTTTTAATAAAACTAAAAACCAGAATAAAATCGAAATAGCAAAAATCTGGGAAAAGGAGTACTTATCAGATCTAGTTTACCTCGAACCTGCTTCATTTCTTTTTCCATTTTCAGGAGAAAAAGTATAGCAAAAAGCACTTTCCCCTATCGCACTTAAACCTTATTCAGAATGATTCTAACAGCCTTACACCTACTCTTATAACAACTTTTTGTTTCTATAAGCGTCACTCACATCAACGAATTTATTCTTCCGTTCTTCGGAGTTCTTCCGATAAGATTACATGTGTCTATATGTGTCATATGCCATTTTAAATTCTATATACAGAATTATTCTTTGGAGTTCTTTAAAAATAAAAGATGAGGTAATTTTAGATATGGCCAATTAATTTATAGTATTCAGAGCCTCCTACCACTTCCGGTTATACCGGAAGTTGACCAAAACTTCTTTGTTTTAAATATAAGCCATGTATATTATTACGGCTTTCGATAGAAAAGCTATTGAGAATTCTCTCATTATAAAGTTATGCTACCTTATACCGAATGTTTTTATTTTATACAGTTATTGAGATATTTAGCGTTTAATATATAGATGAAAATGTATGTGTGGAGACCAGGAAATTCCTAAAGATTGGAATAAATCTTATATAAGCTCCATATATAAGAGAGGGAATAAAAGAGACTGTTCCAATTATAGAGGTATTAGTGTGACGAGCTCTGTGGGCCGGTTGTACGGCAGAATATTAAAGAAGAGGGTTGAAAGACAGATACAAGATATTGAAGAACAAAGCGGCTTTCGTACCGGGAGATCCTGCCTTGATAATATATTTATCCTACGACAAATAATTGAAAAGCGTGTCGAAAGAAGTAGAGAGACCCATTTGGTATTTATAGACCTTGAGAAAGCTTATGATAGTGTCCCGTTAAAGAAAATGTTTGAGGTCCTCAAAAGGTCCGGATTGGATTCGACGTATATCCGAGCGATATATAAATTGTACGAAAATGCAGTTAGTTGTGTAAAAATTAGAACCAGAACCTCAAATGAATTTAAAGTCACTAAAGGCCTAAAGCAAGGATGCTGTTTGTCACCGACACTCTTTAAAATATACGTCCAAGAAGCATTGAGGAATTGGAGAAATAAATGTAGATTTATGGGCATCGAAGTGGGACAAGAAACTCTGTATACATTGTTGATTGCAGATGATCAGGTGGTGGTTGCAACCGATGAGGAAGATATAAATTATATGAATCGAAAATTATTTGAGGAATATGCCAAATGGGGGCTTACTGTAAACATAAGCAAAACAGAATATTTAAAAATTGGAGGAAATACCACAGATCTGAGGCTTGAAAACGCAGTCATAAAAGGCTGCAACCAGTATAAATATCTAGGAAGCATCATATCAGCAGATGGCAGAGTTAAGATAGATGTACAAAACCGAATAACCCAAGGGAAAAAATGCATCCGAATACTGAATTCATTACTGTGGTCTAATAAAATAAAGATACATACCAAACTTCGCGTATACAGAGCAATTGTAGAACCAATTACCACATATGGTGCCGAATGTTGGACGATGACAAAGAATGAACGAGATAAAGTAGACGTTGTGGAAATGGATTATCTTAGAAGGTCATGTCGAGTATCGAGAATGGAAAGAATCAGGAATGAGGAAATACGAAACCGTACAGGAATTAGAGATACTCTTTCAGATAGAATACAAGGAAGGCAATTACAATGGTATGGTCACGTGATGAGAATGGAGGAGGAGCGGTGGCCAAAGAAAGCCTTAATGTATGTTCCGCCAGAAAGAAGGAAAAGGGGAAGACCACCAAATTCCTGGAGAAGAGAAATTACAAAAACAATGCAATCTAGAGGCTTAGAAGAGGGAGATTGGAGAGATAGGAAAAGATGGAGGCTGAAATGCGGGAAGCGGCAATCGCCGTAGGACCCCCGTTATATGATGATGATGATATATAGATGAAATGTTTGTATTATGATTTTGATTATTCTTGTAGCGTGTCATGGAAATTTAAGTTGACTATTCTTACTTAGCGTACGTTATAGACAGACAAACAGATTTACATTTTCGGGAACTGAGAACTGGATTAATTATTTTAAGTTTCTCTAAAACGTCAAATTATAACTCCCAAAAAATAACCATTAATTCCAGGAATATATACTAAAATATAAGTGATTTACTGAAGTTAGCACTTTTTCTTCCAGAATATCACCTCCTACTTTTCACAATTTTGGCTGAAATTTATCCTGGTACTTCGTGGTTTTTTATACTAATAGGTTTTCAAAATACTGTACTCACATTTACGTTCTCTCTTCCCTAATCAGATGCCCTTAATCATTTCATTCGTTGTTTGGCATCCTTTCTTTAGTCGTCATAATTCTCTTACAGAGCTTTAAATTTCCATGTGTTTTTGTTATTTCAACCATTCCGTAAACACTTTCTAATATACCCTATGTTATTTCTACACCTTTTGTTTATCTTTTTCCTCATATATTTAGCCACATATTTTTTATTTGTAATTATTCGCGTAAACCATATAAAGTTATCAGTGGAATAATAATTTTGTCTATAATTTTGTCTCATTCAAAACCAAGATAAGCTCGAGTTCACAACCATCGATGGGTGTGTCGTGACGTCACAGCTGATCATTGGTTAGAAACTAATTATTCAATTCCATAACAAAAACTGTGGTTACACATTTTTTCAAAATTTGTATAATAATTATTTTCTTGAAAACAATTTCTGCTGTGGAAATTCAAACCTCAAAACATTATTTATGTAGTTAAAAATGTGATTTTCATCACAACTTATAATAATTGTGGTTTAATCCCATATAAATATAATAATTAAATTAAACATGTCAAGAAAGTAGTTTCAGAACTTTACAAAAAGTTCAACATAAAGGCAAAAGGTCGAAACAAAATCAATGGATTATATCTACAGGTTTTCCTATTTGACAAAATTATTTGAGAATTAGATATTGTGAACTACAAGAGATAGAGAAGGTTTATGTCGCAACACAGATAGAATTAGGTACGATAAGTAACAGATATGTGTAGGTATTTCTATATTTCAACTTCCGTATCCTGTCTTAGAGGGCTTTCAGACGAGGATACTGTATGTGAGATACTGTATGCGAGATACAGAATTTGTGTCTGAAAGCGTTCATTTAACGTAATGTTTTTTGTGTTTTCTAATACTGTATCCGTCGCGCGTCCCGTGTGAAAAGCTCCATTTGAGTCTATGCAATATCTGCGTCTCGGATACAGTATCCTCGTCTGAAAGGCGTCTTAAGGCTTCTGCACACAGTTGCATGACCGTATTCCGTCTTAAGGTTTCTGCACACAGTTGCGTTAGGGCTCAGTCAGCAAGCCTTTTTTACAAACACTGAGAATTTCCACATCATACAATGCATATTTTTATCCTGTACAGGTTGGACCTTGATTGTCGTTGTATTTTAAAAAGTTATTACTCATAACTGTGCTGATCTTGTAAAAGGGGTTTTGGTATTGCGTTGTACTATCTTTACAGTTTACAGTACAAAATGGCTACTAGTTAAAAAAATAAATAAAAATGTGACATTGTTTATTCTTTTCTTTCCATTGTCTTCCAGCTGAAATTTGCAGCTAGCAATATGATATATTTTAACATTAATTATAGCTACTTAATATTGAGAGAAGAAAAATCTGTTTGTTGTTAAAATAAATTAAAATTATAACGAAAACTTGTTTAACCGGTTTTTCTTTATTGCAGTGGGGATTCCGCAAATAAAATGGTGCGGTTCCGAAGGTGACTACAACGTGATGGTGATGGAACTGTTGGGTCCGTCGCTCGAAGATCTCTTCAATTTCTGTTCGCGCCATTTCTCACTAAAGACGGTCCTGTTATTGGCCGATCAGTTGATCTCGCGTACTGACTTCATCCATTCGAGGAACTTTATTCACCGAGACATTAAACCCGACAATTTTTTGATGGGATTGGGCAAAAAGGGGAATCTCGTGTACATAATCGATTTCGGATTGGCGAAAAAGTACAGGGACGGACGGACCCATCAGCATATACCCTATAAAGAAAACAAAAATTTAACAGGTGAGTTTTACAGTTTTGCCTCCATAAACTGATATCATTAAAAAAAATAGAAAATCGAAGATAAGTTTTCGAAACCAAAATTCAGATTATTGCCTAAATCTGTGTCTTCTACAATTTTCAAAGCTATCAAACTGTGAAAGGACTCACATGAGGAATTTAAAATTGCATTCGAAAACATATCAATTCATATAGACAAGTACCTTTCATGAACTGGTTTCTTATACTTAAAATAAACTAGTAAATAAAAAGTATAGAAAAAACAGTTAAGATTTGATTTTTTTGTAGTGTCTCTACTATTCGCTAATACGCATTTCGTCCTAGCAGGATTCATCGGAGCGACTAGATAGAAGTCCTGAACGTAAATCAAACCTTTTCCGTCATAGGAAGTAATAATACAATAACTTCATACAGACACTATGGCGCCATCTGAGAATGATGAGATGCACGGCAGGGCTTCTACCCAGTCGCTCTGATGAATCCTCCTAAGATTAAATGCGTATAAGCTAATAGTAGAGACCCTATACGTGAAATCAAATCTTAACTGTCTTTTCTAATATCTTTAATTTTAACCAGACATTTGCCAAATATGGTCGGAACAAAACTTTTGTTTAACTTTTGATATTAATGTAAAACTGATTACAACTAGACAACTATTATATATCATTATTTTTTCATGTGAACCTGTTTACGAGCCTTAACAACTATGTACAAACGAAAATTTATCGAAAACTTTCGTGTTCTATATTCCGTTCACAAATTGTTGAGAGCACGAAATCTGCCTCAAAGTCATAAAACGATCGTAAAATTTGTATCATCATAGACGTTACTGAGGTGTTTATTCGTTAAGATTAATGCGTTCTACCACTAATATATTTAGCAAAAAACAATTAAAACTTTCACAGCTAATGTTGGTTATTATATTATATTAATAAAAATAAGAATTTAACCATTAACAATTTTGTAAATAAGAATTTATATTATCTCTTTGGATATTTCAATACTAATCTTCGCGTTTAATCACTTTACTAGAAAACCTGGAATTCATATCCGAACGTACTATTCGTTGCAAGATAATTAGGATGGAATTCCCCAGATTTTTATTAATATAATGGGTATAAAAATGCCGGCTTTGGCCACGTGCCTCGTCTGTTCAGTTTATATTCGAAACTTAACTTGAAAGGGTGAAGTTATTACGAACGAAAACAATTTTTTTGTTTAGTACGTTTTTGATCACATGTAATTTACGGCTCGTCGGTGTTTCCGCGTCGTTTTCTACGAACATGTACGTGCCTTTCGCTCGTCACCAAGAGAGAAGACTATTGTCCTGAATGTTCACGATGCTCTGGTTTCTCAGAATCCCACACACACTGTTCGCAACATAGTCGAAAGTTGTGCCAACATGACTGGAGTAGGGGAGTCAACTATATATAGGTTACTATCAGAAAGATAAAAACACGGTATAGCTAACCCAAACACAAACGAACACTTAAAGAGAGGAAAAAGCCTATTGAAATTGATGAATTTGCCAAAAATGGTATTCGAAGGAAAATTCATGGTCTTTTTCTCAAAAAAGAAATACCAAACCTAAACAAAATTTCACAAGAAGTTAGAGACGTCCCGGATTTGCCTCATGTTGGACGAACTAAATTGTGGAAAGTTTTAAAAAAATTAAATTTCCGGTGGGAGAAATTAGACCGAAAATCACTTTTGATTGACCAGGAGGAGATAATATGTTGGAGAAGAAATTATCTAAGATCCATACGAAAATTCCGGGCTGAAGGAAGGCCAATCTTCTACCAGGATGAAACGTGGGTAAATTCAGGTCATACCTCTAAAAAAAATTTGGTCAGATAAAAATATATTAAGCTCCAGGCAAGCCTTTATGGAAGTTTGGTATACTGGTATCTCCTACTTTCTGGTAAAGGCAGTAGATTAATAATTTCTCACATTGGCAGTGAAAAAGGATTTGTTAAGCATGGTTTGTTGGAATTTCAGTCCAAAAGCACAAAAGACTATCACGAGGAGATGACAGCTGATGTTTTCGAAGAGTATTTTGAGCAGATGATTGAACACATACCACCAAATTCAATTATAGTATTAGATAAAACACCTTATCATTCACGACTAGTAGAAAGACTTCCAACGACTGCGTGGAAGAAACAGGATATTCTTGACTGGCTGCGAAATAAGTATCTGCCTTACGAAGATGGAATGGTAAAAGCAGAACTTTTAAAAATTGCCCGGCAACACAAATCTAAGTTTAAGAAGTACGTAGTTGACAAAATGGCAGAAAGGCGAAAAGGCGAAACATCACAGTCCTTAGACTTCCACCCTACCACTGCGAAATAAATCCAATTGAACTCATTTGGCACAAATGAAAAGTTATGTGGCTAGAAAAAATACGTCATATAAAATACAAGCTGTACGTGAATTGTTATACGAGTCTTTACAACATATTACAGAACAAAACTGGAAAGATGCAGTAAGAGATGTAATAGAAGAATAAAAAATGTGGGATCTTGATAACATAATTGATGCGACGTAGAGACACAACCGCTAATTATTAACCCTCAAGACGACTCGGATTCCGAAGTTGATCCTATTTATTTTGAATTTGAATAGTTTTCTAATCGTAATGTATTAAAGGGGAAAAGGCGCATAATGTCGCCTGTCAAAATGTTCAATATGTTTTAAATGTATCCATTTTTTTTCAAATCCTGAGAGAACTAAAAAGCATTTTTGAAAAATTTAAAGTCAGGAATGAAATATTAGTATAAATAAAAAGTTTCTTTTGCATAATATTTTCAATTAAAATTATACTATATTTTCTCTTTTATTTTCACCCCTGTTACATAACATATTAAAATAATCATTATAGAAGTTTTCAGGGACTTTCTGCCCTCAGTAATAATGTAATCTTTCATTCTGCGTTTGAATTTTTCAAAAAATATTTATTAGTTTTCTCGGATTCGAAAATAATGGATACATTTCAAACCATTGAAAATTTTGTCAGGCGACATTTGGCGTCTTTTCCCTTAATTAAATAAATGTATCTTTTACAAATGGCAAGAAACTTTTTATTTTTGAACAAAATTAAGAAGTTTTATTAAAACAAAAAATTACAATTTGGTTAAAAAAAATATTTATCCAGTTCAAATAAATGTTTCATTCATATACTCTACAACACTGGTCGGTCATCTGTAACCAAAATACCTTCGTAATCGGATTATAAAGGTTGATTGCTGTATTGTATTACTGCAGATACAAGGTGGGTAAGTCGAAAACATCTTAAACCGTCAGATTTCATGTTGGTTTCTACTATTATATCGTATAGCCTATCCTCTCTGTATTTCAGTTCTCTAATTAGGGTTAAACTTGTAGTGTGCTATCGACAAATTGTGAAGCGATTATAAATAACGAGATCAACAATACATTAATTTCTATCACGATTCTGCTTGTTCATTGGCTTATTAATACCTCTATGGAAGGTTGTCACCCATTCTTTTTTTTCTATTTTGTGTCCATTCGTTTATACACTGTACGTTACATTTTCTTATAATGTCTTCTCAGTACTCTCATCTCTGCCATTTCCATTAGCCTTTGCGTTGTGGCTGTGTTGGATCTTGTCTCTGAGACGTATATCATTATTGGTCTTACACTGGCCTTTATAAATTCTTGACTTCATCCAGTTCCAATGTGTCTGTTTCGCCATATAGTGTTATTAAGGCACCCTGCCAGTCTATTTGCTTTTTGTACTTGATCTCTCACTTCTTTGTCCAGGTCTCCACAGCTAAACAGTGTAATTCCAGGTATTTTATTTCCATTACTTGTTCAATACTAATGCCATCATTTCTATTTTACATCTGGTTGGTTCTTTGTCGACTACTATTGTTTTAGTTTTCTGAGGTGAGATTGTAATATTAAATTCTTTTGCTCTTATGTTAAATCTGTGGACCAGTCTTTGCAAACTATCTTCATTTTGGGCTATCAATATTGCGTCGTCTGCGATAGAGTATTTTGATTTCGTTGTTACTCATTCTGTATCATCTTCCTTTGTTAAGGTGCTGTAAGTTGTCCATCTATTCTGACTTCCATTTTGTTGTTTTGGTAGATGTTATCGATAATATTGTCAGGGTAAAAAAATACGAAAATTTGCTGAAGAATTAGATCTGGCGCTCAGTCTACAATTGCGGACGTGCTTAAGCATTACCATGAGAGTGGAAGGGTCCAACCTACACGCAAAAATTCTGGTAGACCGGAAATTATGTCTGATAGGGATCTACGATTACTTTACGACAATCGATAATTACTACTAAAAATTTACAAACTGAGCCGTCGCAATACTTTACGAGCTATCACAGCACAATTTATAGAAACAATTTCTTAGATTGTCTTTTGTTATTAATGATAGAGTTTAATGTATTATTGATCGTTTTTTTGGTTCAATAAGAAGATCGTGAAGATGAACGTTTTCAACAAATTTTCGTTTGTCCGAACATTTAGTTGTTAGGGTTAGGGCTCGTATAAGTAATTCGTACTGTATATTTTAAGGTTTAGCAACTTTAGAAAACAAACTATAATAATTTACCAGAATCTACGTATATAGTTATCGTCGTTGTTAAATAAATAAATTTATAATTTAACTTGTCTTGAAAATAGAAATAACCTTGGCAAGTGAATATAAATACGAATACAAAGTAAGTCTGGTTAATATCAAGATATAAGTGTCAGGATTAAACAACGGGCTGTAATGTAGTTTCTTTAAGTAGAGTAATAACACAAGATGGTTTTTTGTTTAGTAGAAAAAAACTTTTGTAATAAAAAAAGTTGGTCAATACAAATTTTTATTCAAATTTCCCTTATAGGGAAAGGATAAGTTCAACTTATCCTGACGCCTAATGTCATAAGCAGTTGCAAAATATAAAATAGGAAATTTTCCGTTAACATTAAATGGAGAAAAGCTGTTTTGTTTTGAATTATAAACAAAGGCAGGTTCATGTCCAAGAAACGGATGGAACGCAGGCTGCGTCGTAAAGAAATTGATGACGCAGCACGGACTGAAACTTGCGGTAGAGAAAACCGAAGCCATCATTATGAAGGGGAAAAGGAACAGGCAAAGTGTTGAATTACAATGTGCGGGAGCATGTCTAACACCCAAGAAAGATGTAAAGTATCTAGGAGTGACATTGCACCAGAATGGAAAATGGGGGAGTGCGTTCGGGAGGTGGTCCGGAAGGATGCGAATAGTCCGGCTGAACCCCCCCTCTAGAAAGACAAAAATAAAAAACACGGTCCCACGAGACCAAGTATCAAATTTTGTATTATTATAATTAATAGCACACTAGAAGCATTGTAATGGTTCGGAGTTTATAGATGATGCGCCGTGGTCTGAAATTATTGGTTCCTGACATTTCGTCTACAACTAAGACAGATACTATCAAAGGCGATATGACAGTGAACCTAATTTCTTCTAGCGCACTTGTGTTTTTTTTTTTTTTTTAGTATTTGCGCGATTGATCGCATTCGTGTGCCCCCGGGAACCGTCCGTTGGTCGGAATATTTATTTGAATCGGTGCATCAGGAGAGGTTCTTTATTTCGTATCTCTAAGATCCACAATATTTGTACCAGGTGTCTAAAAAATAAGCAAATCGACGAACACATTCTTCTTGCACATTCTACATATCTACATAAACCTTTGATTTTAAATATCTCCGCAGAAAACAATCTGGAGGTGTAAGATCTGGAAATCGTGGGGGCAACTCTATTGGTCCTGGTTTAAAAACTCGCGAACATGACGTGCATAATGTGTAGGTGCATTATCTTGTTGTAAGCAGATGCTATCATTTGGTAAGTTATGATTGTTAGCGTTTGGAAACATATTGGCAAGGACTGCTATAACTTATGTTCGCAGAAATTGGAGATAACGTTCTCCTGTAAGATGTTCTTCAAGAAATACTGGAGAACAGACAATTTGAAGAACCCATTTGAAGAAATGCGCTGCTATTACCAAGGTCAACACTTCAACGATACAATGACACTTCAACGATAAATAGCGACATCATTCTCCACAAATCTAGAAAAAAAAACTTTCATTACTTATATTCCCAGCCCAGCTTCCTGTAGCTACCGTTGGAATGCGAACTAGACGCTGCTCAATTGAAGTTAAAAAATATTGTACTGTCAGGCCTGATTATGACCACAAATTACACTACTCTGCAACGTAGGAATTTAGTCGCAGCTGAATTTTTGCAAATTTCAAAAAACGGCTTAAACACTGCCTTTATATATGTCATGTTTGTAGACTCAGTCTGCAGTTCTTTTTTATTTCTGTGTTTCTCCTCAAATTCTTAACATTTTTCTGTTATAGCCTTGCTCTAATTCTTAACATTTTTCTTTATAGACCTTCAACAGCGTTTCTTCGTTTTTATTAAATGTTTTATTCCTTGTCTAATTTCAAACAACTTATAAATTACTATCTGTACTCCTTTCTCTTGTTACATTTTGTCAAGCGTCCAAGCACTGTCAATCAGTTGTATCCCAAAATACGTGCTTGTGAAGATAGTGTCTAATCCAAATAAGGTAGTAATGTTGCATAATATATTATTGTGAAAAATAGGTATGAATTTCACCTCAAATAGCATGAACTCAGCAGAACTATCGGTGACTGTTGCAGAAATGGGAATGCATAGATGTCTGAGTGTAGTGAAAAATACAGAGAAAGTGTAGATATGGCACTGATCGATTCTAAAATGGGAGAGTATTAACTAAGGTGGCTACGGCACCATAAACACCAATACGATAATCATTCACCCAATACACCAATACAGCCACTGGATGCCAAGTTCATGGTAGGAGTAAGCAAGTTCCTGGTAGGAGTAAGATAGGAGTACCAAGAAAAACCTGATAATAGTCTTTAAATTGTCTTTTTATTTGTTATTTTTGATGATTTTGTTTATAGGAATTCTCCTTTCTTGTAATAATTATAATATTTATTTTATCGTTCCACCTATTCTTAAAATGGGTTTTAGAGAAGTAGAAACCTGTAACCTCTTTGAGCAGTGTAATAAAAAGCTGTTATATCGTTTCAAAGTTTTATATCACGATTGTATACATTGAGGAAATAATTTGAATACGTGGAATTGCGAAACTAGCTGGAATAAAATTGTGTCACTGTTGTGTGACCTTTAAACTAGGCTGAAAGAAGTAGGTAACCGGTGAGAAAATGTATTATATTATTTTGCAAAAAATATATAATCAAAAAATCATATATTATAAAATAATATATTATTCTAGAGAGATTTCATCTAGTCATGCAAAATAGATTTTAGAGGTTAAACAGAATTTCACGAATCTTCTTAACGGAATTATCCAAAGTTTTGCAATTCTCTTACTTGCGTGGGGAAGTTAATCTATGTAAAATGTATGTCACGAAAGTTTTGAGAAAAATATCAATGGAAATTCGACAATAAAGCTTTGGTAATTGCAACGACAAACAGGTTGATTGAAACTACAACAAATAGTGTTCGTCCTCCATACCGCAAGTTAGCTGAAGATTTAGAATTTTATATCAAACTAAGACTGGAAATAAAAAAGGTAGTACATTAGGTGGTACTCTAGACTAGCGCGAAGCCTCATACTGTTTTCTGAATTTTTAAAATTTAAGTAGTATTTTTAACATTGAATAAAGTAATTTTATCATTTATTTATTATTTATATCTTAAATAAATTATATAGTTGCGTTATATTAAAATAATTCAATGAATTATTATGTTTGTTAGTAGCGCCATCTGCTAACGTATCAATAAAGTATATGTCCTTTACTTCCGACAAAACGACAAAGTCAGACTAAATATTAACAGAAATAGAGGTCGACCTCCAACGAGATGGACAGATGACATAAAAAGAGTGACTACAAATTGGATTCAGATGGCGCAAAATCCAATATTCAAGATGTATTATTTCCATATATTCCAAGACTAAGTGGAAAAGCATGGGAGAGGTCTATGTTCAGCAGTGGACGTTAGAGGCTAGTTGTTGATGATGATGATGCTATAGAAGGCATTTTCAAAATCGCAAGTATGTCTATTTGCCACTCGTTGACTTGCTATTTTCAGTACTTAAATCACTTAGAATATAATTGGGGGTCGGGGAATGCTCTTTTATTCTAGTCGATACGAGAATCTGCTAAAACATCCGTTTTCAGCAGGTGTTTGAGCTCAGTCTGCTTTGATTTGTCCATACACTCTAATTGAGCGTTGTGCAACTTGTCTAATGTCTTCAAGTGATCAACAAAATAATTACGTTGCCAACAAATTATATTCTCGTCAATTTAAGTGTCGATTATTGTCAACGTTGTGATTTATGATATTCTAATAGTTATTACTAATAGCTTAGCTTTTTTAAACAATTTTTATTACATCGTTACAACAACAAAAAAATTATGCTATGGAGGCTTAACAGTTCGCTTTATTTCTCGCACCTAACAGGAACAGCAGAAAATTAATATCTTTGTTAATACATCTAAAAATAATAAATTGAAAGTAAATAACTTATATAAAACTGACACTGCGGCGGCGGTGGCAAGATCGAAAAATGCAAAACTAAAAGGTCAAGCAACACTCAGTCTCACTAGAACAGATTATGTAAAATATTCAATGTATAGGTAGGTTATCTGTCATAACAGGGTTGTATTAAGCATTTACGTAGCGCTGTTCTTGTGTTATAATAAAAACATTAAAACGTCTAATGCAAGCGAACTCTTATTCCTCCTTTTTTTTTAAAGATATAAGAACACTCATTTGTAAATACATACTGTTTGATTCGTAAACTTGTTAACCCGGTCTATATGGACATTTGAAATAACAAAAATTGCCGGGGAGCCAAATTTTGGTGCAGAGCTAGGGTATACCATAATAAATAAATTTTTAAAAGTCCCCATCAATCTCATATGTGCAACAAAAGTTATTCGATAGAAAAGTCAAAGTTTGAGATTTTTTGGATTTTTATAGAAAAAGTGTTATCAAAAAAAAACCTTAAATCCAAGTTGTAGATATTAAAATTCTCTACAAAAATAGTTCTTACTATTTTTTCCCTAAGAGTTGCCATTCCTGAGATATCGCGATTCTAAGAGTCACATTATACATGATAATATGCACACGTTTCCACACCACCTGTGAGATAGTGTACTCGGCGCATTTTTTTACTGTGATTTTCCCTGTAGGCCTACTCCATCAACTGGTTCAAGCAATACCGGTCAAGTTCTAGATATTACCTTATTAATGATATTGCTATTGATTATTAGGTTAACTATTGTTTTGATTTCTTTAGATATTTTAATCAGATTCATATTCTTGAAAGTCTACTTCAACAGTCAAGTCTTCTTCAATTTCATCTTCTTCCTCTTCCTCTTGCTGAATGTTCAAACATTGTTCAAATATGACTGGGTCATTGGTCTCTTCATTAAAATCACAGGAGTCTCCTCTGTTGTACTAAACTGCACATTTGAGCAAGACTGACCTTGACAGTTGGTACACGCTAGAGAACACAGCAACCCGACTTTTTTACATCCACATTTGGCACTACAACCTTTTTACAATTGCAAAAAATAGTGTTAAGGAGTTTCTCTGGGGCAGGTGGGAGTAAAGTTTTAATTGGTTCCAGAATATGATCTATTACAAAAAGAGGTTAAATCTTTGTAAGTAGGTATATTTAAAAAACCCTTAAAAGGGCTACATCAATTTAACAAACGTTTTCGGAATAATAATTCCATCATCAGGTTAAAAGCAGGTTAACATGCATGAGCCACCACTATATTAGGGTAAAAACCCTTTAAAGAAAATAAAGATAAGAAAGATTGTACATATTGATGTTTAATATTTTATTATATTTTACTTCAGGTAACATACACCCATGCCTTACGTGAGTACCAGCTTCCGGAGAGTAGACCTCTTCAAACGGGACTTCAGCTGGTAACTGAAGTCCGTTACCCTACCACGAACTAGTTACCAGCTGAAGTCCGTTTGAAGAGGTCTACTCTCCGGACACTGGTACTCACGTAAGGCATGGGTGTATGTTACCTGAAGTAAAATATAATAAAATATTAAATATCATTAATTTTTAACATCAATATGTACAATCTTTGGTAACTTTATTTTCTTTCAAGGGTTTTTACCCTAATATTTTGGTGGCTCAGGCATGTGACTCAAAATTAATACGTTCAAGAACAGCTTTCGAAACATCATCAGAACGATCTTTAGCTAATTTCAACAGGGATTCTTTGGATTTTAGTGTAGTCACGTTACGACTTATTGTATGCTGTGCTTTCTTTTTCTCAGTTTCTTCATTGGCTTCATTGCCACAAAATAAACAGTATTTAAAAAAAAAAGGATTTACTTACTCGCGTTCTAGTATGAGGTGGACTTTTGAAGTACTAGCCTGTTCTTCCTCACATTGTTTTTTCACTGCAGCGATTGAAGTTTTCCGAATGTATGGTTTTCTTCCATTCACGTGTATTGTAACGGATTTTTGAGTTCTTAAATACTCAATAAACTTATCACCTCTCGCAACACTAGCCTCGATTAAATTTGGCATTCTACGATCACCACAACTGTTTTAGTTTCACTTAAAAAGTTTATTGCAAATAAAGTAAAACTGAGACATTTCTAAAACTATAACATTGTACAAATAACGGTAAGGTATTAAATGGTAGATACTTGTAATAAGTACTTATATTCGCTTGAACTGAACCTTTAGCACTAAACGAAACAGATAATATGAACAAGACCTACGGACAATACTGTAGCCATTGCTTACAATAGAAAATCTGTTCTTTTTTAAACAATGTTATTGCATTAAGGGTCGTTAAGGGCGTTAAGGGGCTCTTGGAGAAAATGGCGTTTGTTTATTAATAGCTCCAAGCGCAGTTGGAAATGTATTCTGCTTTATAATGTAAACAAGTTTGGTTCAATACCAATTGCTCTTCATCACTGGGCGATTTGTGTAGACTTGAAAATGGTAAATTTTCTTCTTGGGCAGCAAAGGTAAATTTTCTTCTTGGGCAGCAAAGCGGCTACATAAAATATCCTTGTTTCTTGTGCCTCAGGATTGTGTCCTTCATATTAAGCTAGGCCTAATGAAGCAATTCGTTAAGGCACTTGATTCTGTTGGACCATGCTTCATAGCATGCCTGCATAGGAAGGGAGCTGCCCCAGATAAGTACAGAAAAACTTAAAGCTAGAATCTTTGATGGACCACAGATGAGAGTTCTTACAAAGGATTCGGCTTTGGTGGGGTCAATGAATAAGATAGAGAAAAAAAGCTTGGCTTTCATTTGTGGACATTATGAAAAATTTTCCGGGAAATCACAACAGTGAAAACTATGCGGAGCTATTAAACCGTTTGCTGAATAACTTCCAATCACTTGAATGTAATATGAGCATCAAATTCCACCATCTTCACAGCCCCCTAGACCGTTTCTCTGAAAACTTAGGTGACACAAGTGAGGAGCAAGGCGAGAGATTTCACCAAGACATAAAAACCATGGAGGACCGCTACCAAGGAAGATGGACACTCATATGAAGGCAGATTTTTGCTGGAGTTTGAAGAGAGAATTTCAAAAGTTCATTCCAAAAAATCACTCAAGCGAAGCTTTCGTTACGTCAAGTAAAGTTTTTTTTTTTCTATTTTGTTCGTTTTTTTCTCAAAACTAATTAAATATCTGTTTCATTGTGCAAAGGATTTTATTGTAGTTAAATGGCTTAAAATATACATGTTTTCTAATTGTGTGATTTTTCTTTCAATTTAGTACATATATCAATATCAGCATATTCGTATTTTAATGCATGAAAGCTGGAATGACCTACGTTATCTTGAATACTAGAGCTTGTAGGGCATAACTAAAGCCATATTTGGCCCAAATATAACTAAAATCAATTCTGAACACTATGCCACCAAAAACACCGTAGACATGTGTAATTTTTTCTAGATCCCTATGCTGAGTTTTCTGAACTTGTAATACGAGTGTAATGCTTACCCAAAAATCCAAACGGAAGCTGTTTTTGATTCCGAAACATTTACATTTTATACCAGCACCCATACCTTATTATATGGGATCCATCATTTGAATATATTTTATTATGTTGGGGAGGATTTTTTCAGCGTGATGGTTAAGATGAGTGACTTTTTTGTCAGCATTATATCTAGCACAATTTTGTCAACATACTAAAAATTCAACCAAAATGTAGTATTACCCCGTATCAAATACCGTTCGGTAGATTATTCTGAAATATAGTACAATATAAAATATTTTTTTAATTATATAAGTAGATGCATTATCAAAGATATCTTTTTTATTCTAATTAAAAACCATTTTTAAAATCTTTTACTAACTAAACACTTTTTTTTAATAATGAGTTGCTATAAATACAAATTTATTGCATTTTAAATGAATATTTATATATTCGATTATGTTACGTATTAAGAATTTGCATTTTTATATATCGTAAGCGAATATATCAAGAGGTAGTAGCTAATCAATAAAAGAGTTAAATTTATCCTTCCATGTAGGCCTTCTCTTCAGTCTGGCAAATTTTTTTACGCTTTATTTTATTTTCAACTTTCTTAACGATGATTGATACAACTCATATTTGTAACATTTCCTATATAGAGGATTTTTATTTCATCATCATATAATCTCCCCTTGTCCTGATCACAGGTCTTCTTAATCGTTTTCGATCCTGTGCAGCTTGCATCTACACTTGAGTGCAAAACAATTGACTCAAAAGCGATATTTGAGATTACACCTTCTGTTTTAATGTAAGAAGTATGAAAATAACAAGGATGCAATCTGCAAACAGTAACTTTATTATTGAACTTACAAAAACTGCTATTTCATTATTTGGAAGACGCATTATAAAAACAATATGCAATACGAACAGAGTTTATCAAATATTCATCATTGGAACTATCCCAAGAAAGACATAATGAACAGAGAGATCATCAATTACAAAATGAATTTTTTTGTTTTTCAGTATCTGATATTACCACCCATATTCCTAATTACACTTTCCAATCGATTTCGCATGGATCGGATGACTTTTCTAATAAATTCTTGAGGCATTGCTTCCCATTCATCATTAAGCGCAGCTCTCAATTCCATTATGCTCCTTGCTGCATGATTATTGCTCCGGACCCTTCGTTTAAGCTCCTCCCAAACATGCTCTATTGGATTGGATTGGATGTTAGGTATACCGATTTCAGTCAGATAGTTGGTGGTGACTCGTGCGGTATGCATTATCATGTAATAAAATAAAGGCATTACCAATCAATCCCGCGTATGGAATTACATGTTCCCCAAAATATCTCTGATGTAACGATCCGCCGTTAAACCTCCTCCACGTCCTCCACCATGCACGAAAACCAGCTCGGTTTTCCATGGAAAGGCCTGCCCAAAACATACAAGAACCGCCTCCATATGACACAATTTCTCGTATACAACATTGAGCAAATCGTTCCCCTGGCCTTCTATAGACTCGACGCCTCTTGTCGTTGCCATCTAGGCAGATCCTACTTTCGTCCGATAATAATACCTGACTTCATTGATAGTCGTCCCAATCCAGATGTTCGCGAGCAAATTCTAGTCGTCTTTGCTTCTGGGCTGCAGTTAGATTGGGACCAGTACCTGCCCTTTTTGGTGTCAGGTTGGCTGCTTTCAGTCTCCTTCTGACTGTCCAAAAGCTGGTAACCACACCTCGGACCTCTCTAAGCTCTTCTTTGAGATGAGTACCAGTCAAATGTCAATTTCTCAGAGATTTAGATACAACAAATCAATCATCTCTCTCTGTTGTTATTCGTTTACGACCTCCTCCTTGTCGGCGGACATAATCACCAGTATCTTGGTACCGACGATACACTCGGGACACAGCAGATTGGCTTAAATTTAGTCGATTTGCCATGGCTCTCTGGCTCAGGTCTTCTCTCAATAATGCTACTGCTTGAGCTGCTTTGACGGATGTGGTATACATTTGTTATGAACTTGCGAACTTAATTGACTGATGTATTAGTGGGTTGCTATGGAAATTGATGCTTACAATGTTAACCAAATGTGTTAAGTGGGTGCGTGTCGATTTCAATGGGTCAAATTATGATCCCATCTCTACGTGTTGCATTATTTATTTGTAATATGTCACCCGATTTACCAAAAATCAAAACTTTTTTCAAACTCAGTAATGAGGTTAATAATTGTACACTAAATATTTTTAAATTTACACATTTTTTGATTGAAACAGGAGACATACTTTCACAAAATAATTTTGAATCGATTTTTTTGCACTCAAGTGTAGTTTGTTTTCAACATTTTAGAGCATCAGTTCATCGTGTTTATTTAGGTATGTCTCATCTCTCCATCTCTATTCATCCCTATTTCCCTCTTGAAGCATTCGCTTCGTTTATCTGTTGTTTATCATTTTAACTACGTGTCACTGCCCAAATCTATTTCAGTATTTTTATTTTCCCTATAGCATCAGCCTTTGATTTCCTAATCAAAGTCAAATACCAAAAGTTCAAAATGTAGGCTCAGAAGACATCCCAGATATCACAACAAATGAAATAAATGGATATGAAAAACGATAAATCACCTTGAGAAGATGGGATAGTCGTCATCATCATTGACTTGTATTCGTCCATTGCTGGACATCGGTCTCCTTCAGCTCTTTTCATCTGTCTCTGTCTTGTGAGGCTTGGATCCAGTTATTTTTAACACGCTTCAGGTCGTCAGTCTTCAGGGAGATGCATCTGCATCTACATATATGCTATTTACCAATATAAAATATAGCTATACATGTATAGCTATGTGCTTTCTTTCCGGACAGTGTAGCGTTTACGCTACTGACTAGTCCAATTTAAACCCCTCAAGAAATTTTTATTACCCGCCTCCGATCGATTTTTAAATGGACATTTTTCCCCTTTTCCCCACACGCGTAGTAGTCGCTTAAAAAGTAAGGTTGGTCGAGTTGGTACGAGAACGATCAGTTTTGGTCAGAACTCGTTAACGCAGACACGCCAACCGGTGAAATTGTTCACCTTCAAAGTGACGGAATTGGAACAAGGAAGATAATTTGGGGAAGAATATAGTTAATAAATAATAATATAAATAATTAATTTTTCTAATAAAATCAACAATAATCTAAAGAGTTCCACATAAAAGGAAGATTTTTTTTGGCGTGCTGCAGTTCCATGTAAGTAAATCATTTCATACGTATTATCTCTTTATCATATAATCAAATTTATCATTGTATTTAGTATTTCTTTAGAGATTTATTTTTGAGTTCCGAAATAATTTAAATATAAAATTTCCTTGATTTACTTGCAAAGAACAGAAGGTCATTTTTTTTATATAGTCAAACTTAAATTCCGATCTATTTCATATCTTATCATTAAGTTTTTTATTGGGTCCCCTTTATCTAACTTTTTTGGTGGAATATAAAAAGGTTCTACAAATGTGGGACAGCCTTCTGTATTCTGCGCATGTTTATTTCATGGCGCAAGCTTGCCATGCCTACGAAAGTAACTTCATAAATTTGACATGATGTTGACTTAACCTAATACCTGATATTTTGATGTTTTGTTTTGGTGCAGTCAATCCATGCTGCTACACCTATTGAATTGTATTTATTAAAAAAACACAGAAGTTAAAACACTTCACAAATGTGTATTTAGGTATAGAACAAACAAGTTAAAACTTTTTAAAAAAGTGTCGTCACATTTAAAGTTCTGGCAGAACGTTTTCGATCACTACGGATCATCTTCAGTGCCTCGTATTTGCTGCTAACTATATAAATATGGTGTCTATAAGACTACCATGTTTGATTTGGTAAGGTGTCACATTTTACATTTAGTAATGTTGAAACTGTAGGTCGATGACAATGGATGTATTTAAAATTTATTACTTTAGGGACTACATGTCTCCTAAGCTCGAGTACTTGCACGTTGTCAGTTGAAGCGACGACACAGACCAAATGTCTGATGTCACAGGAGATAACTTAAAGACAGCTAAACTTGACAGGATTTCAGTATGTTCCGAAATTAATGTAATTTTTAATTTGTGAAATTATAAAAATTTTTTGTTTACTTGTAGTAATGAATAATAACTTATTAATGAACCTGACTTTAACATTTAGATTTGTTTATGATAAAATCTATTGCTTAGATCAGTGAATCTATATTATTGAAATTAAACTATCAATTTAATGGGATTAGTATAAAAGGTTGAAATTTATGACATCATAAGTGATGATAAAAAGTTGAATGTAGTAGAAGAAGAAGGGTATTGATGTGGTAAAGTACAAATGTAAGTATATGAACTGTATAAAATTAATATAACTGAAAAAATTAAGTTAAAATCCAATGATATGGAAGTGAGAATTATTATTTATATATTGTGTAAAGGTGGTTGCCTAGCAATGGTAAAAGACCTGTGTAATTATCAGATGTTTTAAAAATTATTTTTGTTTGATTAGTAAAATGAATATTCTAATAGTATGTATGTATATATACACACATATATACAAATATATATATGAAGCTGAGAATAAGTGAATGAAATTTAATGTAGGAGAGAAAATGTAACCTGTTAGATGTGTGTGAATATGTATTAGAGAAAATTGAAATATAGAGATTAATGTAGGGTTGGATGTAAGACGATTAAATTGACTGCATGTCTGAGTTGATTGAGTGAAATAAGAATTATGAGTGGTAGTGAGATCCACAGACTGAAAGTGTCAGAGGGATGTGTGTTGATGGATGGTGGGGTAAGAATGAGGTTGTGGAGTTTGAGTGTAAAGTTAATATTTGAAGTTAATAATGATGATGAAAAGTATTGAAAGGTAACCAAAAAGTAAGGGGACCCCAAGAAGTGAGAGACATGAGGAGAGAAGGTGTGAAAAGTCAGAAGAGTCATAAAAGAGATTCAAAAGGATGACAAGAAAAAAGAAACTATCATGGGATAAGATGATATCAAAGAAGGTCATATGGTGGATAGAAAGAAGGTTAATGAGTGGGTGAGAAATCGATTGGTATGTGACTATCATGGAGTATAATGAATAGAAAATTGGCAGTGAGGGGGTGGAAAATTGTTGAGTATGGTATAGTTAGTGGGTGATTAATAAGGAAATTTTAAAATGTTAGATGCTAGTAGGGTGGTTGGGAAAAGAGAAAAAGAGGAGATAACTAGATGAAATTTAAAGTAATAACTGGAAAGTTGATTAAAATTAAGGGAATAATTGTCGGTGTATAGGATTAAAAGGTCTATTGAGGGTAGTTTGGCGGTTGACACAATTGGGGCTAGTCTTCATGTCTCTGGATATCTCAAGGTCCTCATACAGGTCTAAACGTAAAGTATTTTTTTCCTGAATATTATGAATTAATTTGACACCATCAGGGATGTTAAAATGGTGGTTGTTGACTTTAAGGTGATGGGAGAAAGCTGATGTATTATCTCTTTTAGAGTGTTCTGCAGATCTGGTTGCAAGTGACCTAAAAGTCCTGCCAATGTAAGAGGCATCACAATCAGCACAAGTCAGTCTGTAAACTCCACTACGGTTCATGTATGGTATTGGATCTTTAGTGTTTGTCAACAAGTGGTTAAGAGTATTTCCAACTTTGAAAGATATGTGTAAGTTTTCTGATGAGTTAGTGATAATACGTTTAATGTTTTCAGATAGTTTGGGATTGTGAAATGGTAGAGACCTGTAGATTGAAGTAGAAGAGGAAGATTGATTAAAAGCAGAATTTTGAAGTAATCTAGATTCTCTTTTGTGGATGAGTTTATCTATTATGAAAGGATCATAACCATTGTTGACCGCTATCTGTTTTATGATGTTAAGTTCTTTGTTAAATGAGTCAATGGACATAGGTATTGAATATAATCTATGGATGAAACTTCTGAAAGCAGCTAATTTATGTGCTAATGGGTGATTGGATGAAGAATGAATAACATGATCTGTTTGGGTAGGTTTGCGAAAGATACCAAAGTTAAATTGGTTGTTAAGTCTGGTAATAGATAAATCTAGAAAATTAATGGCTTGAGAAGATTCTAGTTCCATGGTAAAATTGATATTTGGGTGGATTTGATTGATTTTAAGAAGTAGTTGGTTCGCTGAGTCATGATTACCTGATATGAAGACTAAACAGTCATCAACATAACGGAACCAGTGTAAAATTTCAGGATTTTTTATGATGTGATTGGATTCTAAATGATCCATAAATATATCAGCCAGAAAGGGGGATAAGCAACTGCCCATTGCTAAACCATCAGGTTGTTTATAAAATTTGTTGTTGAATTGGAAGAAATCTTGAGATAGACATAATTCCAGGATATCTAAAATCGACGAAATGACGTTGGATTGAATCGACTTGTTGACTAGGAGTGTTTTTACCAGACTGAGAGTTTCAAGTTTGGGCACTGAAGTAAATAAATTGCTAACATCAAAAGAAAGCATAGTAATGTCAGGATTAAGACTAATGAGTTGAAGTTTGTCAACCAATTGGTATGAATTTATAACAGTAAATTGTGGAGTAAAATTAATTAGATTTTTTATAGTGTTAAGTATGAATTTAGATAAAATAGATACTGGAGTGTTAATAAAACTGACAACAGGACGAATGGGAATTCCAACTTTGTGTATCTTGGGCAAACCATACAACCTTGGAATGAGAGGGTTACCTGGTAGTTTGCTATAGGGAGCATCATGATTGGAAAGAAATTCAGAGTGATTTTTGATATGATCTTTGAGTTTGGATATAAATTTCTTAGTAGGATCGGTTGGTATCTGAGTAAAATGATTGTCATCTAGAAAAGAAGAAACTTTATTGTCATATGAATCGCGGTCTAGGATAACTAAACAATTACCTTTATCAGCTTTAGAGAAAATTAGATTGTGTCTAGAAATTTTTGATTTGATTGATTTTAGGGTCTTTAGTTGTGATTGTGTCTGTTGGAAGGAAAAATTATGATGAAAAGAAGAGCTTAGAGAATCTGAAGAGTTTGATGTGGAAGAGATCTTGTTTTTAAATTTATTTATGTAATGGTAACAGGAGTTTCTCACTGACGTTCTTTGGGAAAGAGATAAAGAAATGTTTTGAATTACTATGTCTGTCTCAATGGATAGACTCTCGAGATCATGTAGAGATAAATCTTTAGGAATGGAGTGTTTGAGACCATAGTTGAGAAGTTTGATTTCATCTTCTGTGAAGTTGATATCGGTAAGGTTCTTTATCCTAGGATGAAATTTAAATTCTGAATATTTTTTGTTATTTCTTTCATGAGAAGCCTGATCATGCAAAGTTTTAACCCTAATAAGATTACTGAGTTTGTTATTTAATCTATTGAATTTAATTGAATTAGCTGCATCCACCCTGTCATGTACATCTGTCAAAAAATTGTTAATATAAATGAAACCGAAAGTATCGAGCAAAGAGTCATACATTACCTTAAGTTTACAGTTGATAAAGTTAAGTTTGCTATAATGTGCACATATCTCATTCTTCAAAAGTTTTCTCTGCAGTGAAGTCCTGATGTTGGGTGGTACATTCTTAGATGTCCTGACAATACTGAAGGCTGGAAAAACTTTGAATTTGAGACATTGGTGGATAAACCATATATCTAACTTTAAGTTGTTTCTTTGTGTTGCTAGCCGCAAATACTGAAGAGCCAAATTGACCATACTGTCAATAATACAAAATTAATGGGAAAAACCCCGTAATTGGCTGTATACCATCGTTTAAAAAAACACAGAAGTTAAAACACTTCACAAATGTGTATTTAGGTATAGAACAAACAAGTTAAAACTTTTTAAAAAAGTGTCGTCACATTTAAAGTTCTGGCAGAACGTTTTCGATCACTACGGATCATCTTCAGTGCCTCGTATTTGCTGCTAACTATATAAATATGGTGTCTATAAGACTACCATGTTTGATTTGGTAAGGTGTCACATTTTACATTTAGTAATGTTGAAACTGTAGGTCGATGACAATGGATGTATTTAAAATTTATTACTTTAGGGACTACATGTCTCCTAAGCTCGAGTACTTGCACGTTGTCAGTTGAAGCGACGACACAGACCAAATGTCTGATGTCACAGGAGATAACTTAAAGACAGCTAAACTTGACAGGATTTCAGTATGTTCCGAAATTAATGTAATTTTTAATTTGTGAAATTATAAAAATTTTTTGTTTACTTGTAGTAATGAATAATAACTTATTAATGAACCTGACTTTAACATTTAGATTTGTTTATGATAAAATCTATTGCTTAGATCAGTGAATCTATATTATTGAAATTAAACTATCAATTTAATGGGATTAGTATAAAAGGTTGAAATTTATGACATCATAAGTGATGATAAAAAGTTGAATGTAGTAGAAGAAGAAGGGTATTGATGTGGTAAAGTACAAATGTAAGTATATGAACTGTATAAAATTAATATAACTGAAAAAATTAAGTTAAAATCCAATGATATGGAAGTGAGAATTATTATTTATATATTGTGTAAAGGTGGTTGCCTAGCAATGGTAAAAGACCTGTGTAATTATCAGATGTTTTAAAAATTATTTTTGTTTGATTAGTAAAATGAATATTCTAATAGTATGTATGTATATATACACACATATATACAAATATATATATGAAGCTGAGAATAAGTGAATGAAATTTAATGTAGGAGAGAAAATGTAACCTGTTAGATGTGTGTGAATATGTATTAGAGAAAATTGAAATATAGAGATTAATGTAGGGTTGGATGTAAGACGATTAAATTGACTGCATGTCTGAGTTGATTGAGTGAAATAAGAATTATGAGTGGTAGTGAGATCCACAGACTGAAAGTGTCAGAGGGATGTGTGTTGATGGATGGTGGGGTAAGAATGAGGTTGTGGAGTTTGAGTGTAAAGTTAATATTTGAAGTTAATAATGATGATGAAAAGTATTGAAAGGTAACCAAAAAGTAAGGGGACCCCAAGAAGTGAGAGACATGAGGAGAGAAGGTGTGAAAAGTCAGAAGAGTCATAAAAGAGATTCAAAAGGATGACAAGAAAAAAGAAACTATCATGGGATAAGATGATATCAAAGAAGGTCATATGGTGGATAGAAAGAAGGTTAATGAGTGGGTGAGAAATCGATTGGTATGTGACTATCATGGAGTATAATGAATAGAAAATTGGCAGTGAGGGGGTGGAAAATTGTTGAGTATGGTATAGTTAGTGGGTGATTAATAAGGAAATTTTAAAATGTTAGATGCTAGTAGGGTGGTTGGGAAAAGAGAAAAAGAGGAGATAACTAGATGAAATTTAAAGTAATAACTGGAAAGTTGATTAAAATTAAGGGAATAATTGTCGGTGTATAGGATTAAAAGGTCTATTGAGGGTAGTTTGGCGGTTGACACAATTGGGGCTAGTCTTCATGTCTCTGGATATCTCAAGGTCCTCATACAGGTCTAAACGTAAAGTATTTTTTTCCTGAATATTATGAATTAATTTGACACCATCAGGGATGTTAAAATGGTGGTTGTTGACTTTAAGGTGATGGGAGAAAGCTGATGTATTATCTCTTTTAGAGTGTTCTGCAGATCTGGTTGCAAGTGACCTAAAAGTCCTGCCAATGTAAGAGGCATCACAATCAGCACAAGTCAGTCTGTAAACTCCACTACGGTTCATGTATGGTATTGGATCTTTAGTGTTTGTCAACAAGTGGTTAAGAGTATTTCCAACTTTGAAAGATATGTGTAAGTTTTCTGATGAGTTAGTGATAATACGTTTAATGTTTTCAGATAGTTTGGGATTGTGAAATGGTAGAGACCTGTAGATTGAAGTAGAAGAGGAAGATTGATTAAAAGCAGAATTTTGAAGTAATCTAGATTCTCTTTTGTGGATGAGTTTATCTATTATGAAAGGATCATAACCATTGTTGACCGCTATCTGTTTTATGATGTTAAGTTCTTTGTTAAATGAGTCAATGGACATAGGTATTGAATATAATCTATGGATGAAACTTCTGAAAGCAGCTAATTTATGTGCTAATGGGTGATTGGATGAAGAATGAATAACATGATCTGTTTGGGTAGGTTTGCGAAAGATACCAAAGTTAAATTGGTTGTTAAGTCTGGTAATAGATAAATCTAGAAAATTAATGGCTTGAGAAGATTCTAGTTCCATGGTAAAATTGATATTTGGGTGGATTTGATTGATTTTAAGAAGTAGTTGGTTCGCTGAGTCATGATTACCTGATATGAAGACTAAACAGTCATCAACATAACGGAACCAGTGTAAAATTTCAGGATTTTTTATGATGTGATTGGATTCTAAATGATCCATAAATATATCAGCCAGAAAGGGGGATAAGCAACTGCCCATTGCTAAACCATCAGGTTGTTTATAAAATTTGTTGTTGAATTGGAAGAAATCTTGAGATAGACATAATTCCAGGATATCTAAAATCGACGAAATGACGTTGGATTGAATCGACTTGTTGACTAGGAGTGTTTTTACCAGACTGAGAGTTTCAAGTTTGGGCACTGAAGTAAATAAATTGCTAACATCAAAAGAAAGCATAGTAATGTCAGGATTAAGACTAATGAGTTGAAGTTTGTCAACCAATTGGTATGAATTTATAACAGTAAATTGTGGAGTAAAATTAATTAGATTTTTTATAGTGTTAAGTATGAATTTAGATAAAATAGATACTGGAGTGTTAATAAAACTGACAACAGGACGAATGGGAATTCCAACTTTGTGTATCTTGGGCAAACCATACAACCTTGGAATGAGAGGGTTACCTGGTAGTTTGCTATAGGGAGCATCATGATTGGAAAGAAATTCAGAGTGATTTTTGATATGATCTTTGAGTTTGGATATAAATTTCTTAGTAGGATCGGTTGGTATCTGAGTAAAATGATTGTCATCTAGAAAAGAAGAAACTTTATTGTCATATGAATCGCGGTCTAGGATAACTAAACAATTACCTTTATCAGCTTTAGAGAAAATTAGATTGTGTCTAGAAATTTTTGATTTGATTGATTTTAGGGTCTTTAGTTGTGATTGTGTCTGTTGGAAGGAAAAATTATGATGAAAAGAAGAGCTTAGAGAATCTGAAGAGTTTGATGTGGAAGAGATCTTGTTTTTAAATTTATTTATGTAATGGTAACAGGAGTTTCTCACTGACGTTCTTTGGGAAAGAGATAAAGAAATGTTTTGAATTACTATGTCTGTCTCAATGGATAGACTCTCGAGATCATGTAGAGATAAATCTTTAGGAATGGAGTGTTTGAGACCATAGTTGAGAAGTTTGATTTCATCTTCTGTGAAGTTGATATCGGTAAGGTTCTTTATCCTAGGATGAAATTTAAATTCTGAATATTTTTTGTTATTTCTTTCATGAGAAGCCTGATCATGCAAAGTTTTAACCCTAATAAGATTACTGAGTTTGTTATTTAATCTATTGAATTTAATTGAATTAGCTGCATCCACCCTGTCATGTACATCTGTCAAAAAATTGTTAATATAAATGAAACCGAAAGTATCGAGCAAAGAGTCATACATTACCTTAAGTTTACAGTTGATAAAGTTAAGTTTGCTATAATGTGCACATATCTCATTCTTCAAAAGTTTTCTCTGCAGTGAAGTCCTGATGTTGGGTGGTACATTCTTAGATGTCCTGACAATACTGAAGGCTGGAAAAACTTTGAATTTGAGACATTGGTGGATAAACCATATATCTAACTTTAAGTTGTTTCTTTGTGTTGCTAGCCGCAAATACTGAAGAGCCAAATTGACCATACTGTCAATAATACAAAATTAATGGGAAAAACCCCGTAATTGGCTGTATACCATCGTTTAAAAAAACACAGAAGTTAAAACACTTCACAAATGTGTATTTAGGTATAGAACAAACAAGTTAAAACTTTTTAAAAAAGTGTCGTCACATTTAAAGTTCTGGCAGAACGTTTTCGATCACTACGGATCATCTTCAGTGCCTCGTATTTGCTGCTAACTATATAAATATGGTGTCTATAAGACTACCATGTTTGATTTGGTAAGGTGTCACATTTTACATTTAGTAATGTTGAAACTGTAGGTCGATGACAATGGATGTATTTAAAATTTATTACTTTAGGGACTACATGTCTCCTAAGCTCGAGTACTTGCACGTTGTCAGTTGAAGCGACGACACAGACCAAATGTCTGATGTCACAGGAGATAACTTAAAGACAGCTAAACTTGACAGGATTTCAGTATGTTCCGAAATTAATGTAATTTTTAATTTGTGAAATTATAAAAATTTTTTGTTTACTTGTAGTAATGAATAATAACTTATTAATGAACCTGACTTTAACATTTAGATTTGTTTATGATAAAATCTATTGCTTAGATCAGTGAATCTATATTATTGAAATTAAACTATCAATTTAATGGGATTAGTATAAAAGGTTGAAATTTATGACATCATAAGTGATGATAAAAAGTTGAATGTAGTAGAAGAAGAAGGGTATTGATGTGGTAAAGTACAAATGTAAGTATATGAACTGTATAAAATTAATATAACTGAAAAAATTAAGTTAAAATCCAATGATATGGAAGTGAGAATTATTATTTATATATTGTGTAAAGGTGGTTGCCTAGCAATGGTAAAAGACCTGTGTAATTATCAGATGTTTTAAAAATTATTTTTTGTTTGATTAGTAAAATGAATATTCTAATAGTATGTATGTATATATACACACATATATACAAATATATATATGAAGCTGAGAATAAGTGAATGAAATTTAATGTAGGAGAGAAAATGTAACCTGTTAGATGTGTGTGAATATGTATTAGAGAAAATTGAAATATAGAGATTAATGTAGGGTTGGATGTAAGACGATTAAATTGACTGCATGTCTGAGTTGATTGAGTGAAATAAGAATTATGAGTGGTAGTGAGATCCACAGACTGAAAGTGTCAGAGGGATGTGTGTTGATGGATGGTGGGGTAAGAATGAGGTTGTGGAGTTTGAGTGTAAAGTTAATATTTGAAGTTAATAATGATGATGAAAAGTATTGAAAGGTAACCAAAAAGTAAGGGGACCCCAAGAAGTGAGAGACATGAGGAGAGAAGGTGTGAAAAGTCAGAAGAGTCATAAAAGAGATTCAAAAGGATGACAAGAAAAAAGAAACTATCATGGGATAAGATGATATCAAAGAAGGTCATATGGTGGATAGAAAGAAGGTTAATGAGTGGGTGAGAAATCGATTGGTATGTGACTATCATGGAGTATAATGAATAGAAAATTGGCAGTGAGGGGGTGGAAAATTGTTGAGTATGGTATAGTTAGTGGGTGATTAATAAGGAAATTTTAAAATGTTAGATGCTAGTAGGGTGGTTGGGAAAAGAGAAAAAGAGGAGATAACTAGATGAAATTTAAAGTAATAACTGGAAAGTTGATTAAAATTAAGGGAATAATTGTCGGTGTATAGGATTAAAAGGTCTATTGAGGGTAGTTTGGCGGTTGACACAATTGGGGCTAGTCTTCATGTCTCTGGATATCTCAAGGTCCTCATACAGGTCTAAACGTAAAGTATTTTTTTCCTGAATATTATGAATTAATTTGACACCATCAGGGATGTTAAAATGGTGGTTGTTGACTTTAAGGTGATGGGAGAAAGCTGATGTATTATCTCTTTTAGAGTGTTCTGCAGATCTGGTTGCAAGTGACCTAAAAGTCCTGCCAATGTAAGAGGCATCACAATCAGCACAAGTCAGTCTGTAAACTCCACTACGGTTCATGTATGGTATTGGATCTTTAGTGTTTGTCAACAAGTGGTTAAGAGTATTTCCAACTTTGAAAGATATGTGTAAGTTTTCTGATGAGTTAGTGATAATACGTTTAATGTTTTCAGATAGTTTGGGATTGTGAAATGGTAGAGACCTGTAGATTGAAGTAGAAGAGGAAGATTGATTAAAAGCAGAATTTTGAAGTAATCTAGATTCTCTTTTGTGGATGAGTTTATCTATTATGAAAGGATCATAACCATTGTTGACCGCTATCTGTTTTATGATGTTAAGTTCTTTGTTAAATGAGTCAATGGACATAGGTATTGAATATAATCTATGGATGAAACTTCTGAAAGCAGCTAATTTATGTGCTAATGGGTGATTGGATGAAGAATGAATAACATGATCTGTTTGGGTAGGTTTGCGAAAGATACCAAAGTTAAATTGGTTGTTAAGTCTGGTAATAGATAAATCTAGAAAATTAATGGCTTGAGAAGATTCTAGTTCCATGGTAAAATTGATATTTGGGTGGATTTGATTGATTTTAAGAAGTAGTTGGTTCGCTGAGTCATGATTACCTGATATGAAGACTAAACAGTCATCAACATAACGGAACCAGTGTAAAATTTCAGGATTTTTTATGATGTGATTGGATTCTAAATGATCCATAAATATATCAGCCAGAAAGGGGGATAAGCAACTGCCCATTGCTAAACCATCAGGTTGTTTATAAAATTTGTTGTTGAATTGGAAGAAATCTTGAGATAGACATAATTCCAGGATATCTAAAATCGACGAAATGACGTTGGATTGAATCGACTTGTTGACTAGGAGTGTTTTTACCAGACTAAGAGTTTCAAGTTTGGGCACTGAAGTAAATAAATTGCTAACATCAAAAGAAAGCATAGTAATGTCAGGATTAAGACTAATGAGTTGAAGTTTGTCAACCAATTGGTATGAATTTATAACAGTAAATTGTGGAGTAAAATTAATTAGATTTTTTATAGTGTTAAGTATGAATTTAGATAAAATAGATACTGGAGTGTTAATAAAACTGACAACAGGACGAATGGGAATTCCAACTTTGTGTATCTTGGGCAAACCATACAACCTTGGAATGAGAGGGTTACCTGGTAGTTTGCTATAGGGAGCATCATGATTGGAAAGAAATTCAGAGTGATTTTTGATATGATCTTTGAGTTTGGATATAAATTTCTTAGTAGGATCGGTTGGTATCTGAGTAAAATGATTGTCATCTAGAAAAGAAGAAACTTTATTGTCATATGAATCGCGGTCTAGGATAACTAAACAATTACCTTTATCAGCTTTAGAGAAAATTAGATTGTGTCTAGAAATTTTTGATTTGATTGATTTTAGGGTCTTTAGTTGTGATTGTGTCTGTTGGAAGGAAAAATTATGATGAAAAGAAGAGCTTAGAGAATCTGAAGAGTTTGATGTGGAAGAGATCTTGTTTTTAAATTTATTTATGTAATGGTAACAGGAGTTTCTCACTGACGTTCTTTGGGAAAGAGATAAAGAAATGTTTTGAATTACTATGTCTGTCTCAATGGATAGACTCTCGAGATCATGTAGAGATAAATCTTTAGGAATGGAGTGTTTGAGACCATAGTTGAGAAGTTTGATTGACGACACTTTTTTAAAAAGTTTTAACTTGTTTGTTCTATACCTAAATACACATTTGTGAAGTGTTTTAACTTCTGTGTTTTTTTAAACGATGGTATACAGCCAATTACGGGGTTTTTCCCATTAATTTTGTATTATTGACAGTATGGTCAATTTGGCTCTTCAGTATTTGCGGCTAGCAACACAAAGAAACAACTTAAAGTTAGATATATGGTTTATCCACCAATGTCTCAAATTCAAAGTTTTTCCAGCCTTCAGTATTGTCAGGACATCTAAGAATGTACCACCCAACATCAGGACTTCACTGCAGAGAAAACTTTTGAAGAATGAGATATGTGCACATTATAGCAAACTTAACTTTATCAACTGTAAACTTAAGGTAATGTATGACTCTTTGCTCGATACTTTCGGTTTCATTTATATTAACAATTTTTTGACAGATGTACATGACAGGGTGGATGCAGCTAATTCAATTAAATTCAATAGATTAAATAACAAACTCAGTAATCTTATTAGGGTTAAAACTTTGCATGATCAGGCTTCTCATGAAAGAAATAACAAAAAATATTCAGAATTTAAATTTCATCCTAGGATAAAGAACCTTACCGATATCAACTTCACAGAAGATGAAATCAAACTTCTCAACTATGGTCTCAAACACTCCATTCCTAAAGATTTATCTCTACATGATCTCGAGAGTCTATCCATTGAGACAGACATAGTAATTCAAAACATTTCTTTATCTCTTTCCCAAAGAACGTCAGTGAGAAACTCCTGTTACCATTACATAAATAAATTTAAAAACAAGATCTCTTCCACATCAAACTCTTCAGATTCTCTAAGCTCTTCTTTTCATCATAATTTTTCCTTCCAACAGACACAATCACAACTAAAGACCCTAAAATCAATCAAATCAAAAATTTCTAGACACAATCTAATTTTCTCTAAAGCTGATAAAGGTAATTGTTTAGTTATCCTAGACCGCGATTCATATGACAATAAAGTTTCTTCTTTTCTAGATGACAATCATTTTACTCAGATACCAACCGATCCTACTAAGAAATTTATATCCAAACTCAAAGATCATATCAAAAATCACTCTGAATTTCTTTCCAATCATGATGCTCCCTATAGCAAACTACCAGGTAACCCTCTCATTCCAAGGTTGTATGGTTTGCCCAAGATACACAAAGTTGGAATTCCCATTCGTCCTGTTGTCAGTTTTATTAACACTCCAGTATCTATTTTATCTAAATTCATACTTAACACTATAAAAAATCTAATTAATTTTACTCCACAATTTACTGTTATAAATTCATACCAATTGGTTGACAAACTTCAACTCATTAGTCTTAATCCTGACATTACTATGCTTTCTTTTGATGTTAGCAATTTATTTACTTCAGTGCCCAAACTTGAAACTCTCAGTCTGGTAAAAACACTCCTAGTCAACAAGTCGATTCAATCCAACGTCATTTCGTCGATTTTAGATATCCTGGAATTATGTCTATCTCAAGATTTCTTCCAATTCAACAACAAATTTTATAAACAACCTGATGGTTTAGCAATGGGCAGTTGCTTATCCCCCTTTCTGGCTGATATATTTATGGATCATTTAGAATCCAATCACATCATAAAAAATCCTGAAATTTTACACTGGTTCCGTTATGTTGATGACTGTTTAGTCTTCATATCAGGTAATCATGACTCAGCGAACCAACTACTTCTTAAAATCAATCAAATCCACCCAAATATCAATTTTACCATGGAACTAGAATCTTCTCAAGCCATTAATTTTCTAGATTTATCTATTACCAGACTTAACAACCAATTTAACTTTGGTATCTTTCGCAAACCTACCCAAACAGATCATGTTATTCATTCTTCATCCAATCACCCATTAGCACATAAATTAGCTGCTTTCAGAAGTTTCATCCATAGATTATATTCAATACCTATGTCCATTGACTCATTTAACAAAGAACTTAACATCATAAAACAGATAGCGGTCAACAATGGTTATGATCCTTTCATAATAGATAAACTCATCCACAAAAGAGAATCTAGATTACTTCAAAATTCTGCTTTTAATCAATCTTCCTCTTCTACTTCAATCTACAGGTCTCTACCATTTCACAATCCCAAACTATCTGAAAACATTAAACGTATTATCACTAACTCATCAGAAAACTTACACATATCTTTCAAAGTTGGAAATACTCTTAACCACTTGTTGACAAACACTAAAGATCCAATACCATACATGAACCGTAGTGGAGTTTACAGACTGACTTGTGCTGATTGTGATGCCTCTTACATTGGCAGGACTTTTAGGTCACTTGCAACCAGATCTGCAGAACACTCTAAAAGAGATAATACATCAGCTTTCTCCCATCACCTTAAAGTCAACAACCACCATTTTAACATCCCTGATGGTGTCAAATTAATTCATAATATTCAGGAAAAAAATACTTTACGTTTAGACCTGTATGAGGACCTTGAGATATCCAGAGACATGAAGACTAGCCCCAATTGTGTCAACCGCCAAACTACCCTCAATAGACCTTTTAATCCTATACACCGACAATTATTCCCTTAATTTTAATCAACTTTCCAGTTATTACTTTAAATTTCATCTAGTTATCTCCTCTTTTTCTCTTTTCCCAACCACCCTACTAGCATCTAACATTTTAAAATTTCCTTATTAATCACCCACTAACTATACCATACTCAACAATTTTCCACCCCCTCACTGCCAATTTTCTATTCATTATACTCCATGATAGTCACATACCAATCGATTTCTCACCCACTCATTAACCTTCTTTCTATCCACCATATGACCTTCTTTGATATCATCTTATCCCATGATAGTTTCTTTTTTCTTGTCATCCTTTTGAATCTCTTTTATGACTCTTCTGACTTTTCACACCTTCTCTCCTCATGTCTCTCACTTCTTGGGGTCCCCTTACTTTTTGGTTACCTTTCAATACTTTTCATCATCATTATTAACTTCAAATATTAACTTTACACTCAAACTCCACAACCTCATTCTTACCCCACCATCCATCAACACACATCCCTCTGACACTTTCAGTCTGTGGATCTCACTACCACTCATAATTCTTATTTCACTCAATCAACTCAGACATGCAGTCAATTTAATCGTCTTACATCCAACCCTACATTAATCTCTATATTTCAATTTTCTCTAATACATATTCACACACATCTAACAGGTTACATTTTCTCTCCTACATTAAATTTCATTCACTTATTCTCAGCTTCATATATATATTTGTATATATGTGTGTATATATACATACATACTATTAGAATATTCATTTTACTAATCAAACAAAAATAATTTTTAAAACATCTGATAATTACACAGGTCTTTTACCATTGCTAGGCAACCACCTTTACACAATATATAAATAATAATTCTCACTTCCATATCATTGGATTTTAACTTAATTTTTTCAGTTATATTAATTTTATACAGTTCATATACTTACATTTGTACTTTACCACATCAATACCCTTCTTCTTCTACTACATTCAACTTTTTATCATCACTTATGATGTCATAAATTTCAACCTTTTATACTAATCCCATTAAATTGATAGTTTAATTTCAATAATATAGATTCACTGATCTAAGCAATAGATTTTATCATAAACAAATCTAAATGTTAAAGTCAGGTTCATTAATAAGTTATTATTCATTACTACAAGTAAACAAAAAATTTTTATAATTTCACAAATTAAAAATTACATTAATTTCGGAACATACTGAAATCCTGTCAAGTTTAGCTGTCTTTAAGTTATCTCCTGTGACATCAGACATTTGGTCTGTGTCGTCGCTTCAACTGACAACGTGCAAGTACTCGAGCTTAGGAGACATGTAGTCCCTAAAGTAATAAATTTTAAATACATCCATTGTCATCGACCTACAGTTTCAACATTACTAAATGTAAAATGTGACACCTTACCAAATCAAACATGGTAGTCTTATAGACACCATATTTATATAGTTAGCAGCAAATACGAGGCACTGAAGATGATCCGTAGTGATCGAAAACGTTCTGCCAGAACTTTAAATGTGACGACACTTTTTTAAAAAGTTTTAACTTGTTTGTTTTATACCTAAATACACATTTGTGAAGTGTTTTAACTTCTGTGTTTTTTTAAACGATGGTATACAGCCAATTACGGGGTTTTTCCCATTAATTTTGTATTATTGACAGTATGGTCAATTTGGCTCTTCAGTATTTGCGGCTAGCAACACAAAGAAACAACTTAAAGTTAGATATATGGTTTATCCACCAATGTCTCAAATTCAAAGTTTTTCCAGCCTTCAGTATTGTCAGGACATCTAAGAATGTACCACCCAACATCAGGACTTCACTGCAGAGAAAACTTTTGAAGAATGAGATATGTGCACATTATAGCAAACTTAACTTTATCAACTGTAAACTTAAGGTAATGTATGACTCTTTGCTCGATACTTTCGGTTTCATTTATATTAACAATTTTTTGACAGATGTACATGACAGGGTGGATGCAGCTAATTCAATTAAATTCAATAGATTAAATAACAAACTCAGTAATCTTATTAGGGTTAAAACTTTGCATGATCAGGCTTCTCATGAAAGAAATAACAAAAAATATTCAGAATTTAAATTTCATCCTAGGATAAAGAACCTTACCGATATCAACTTCACAGAAGATGAAATCAAACTTCTCAACTATGGTCTCAAACACTCCATTCCTAAAGATTTATCTCTACATGATCTCGAGAGTCTATCCATTGAGACAGACATAGTAATTCAAAACATTTCTTTATCTCTTTCCCAAAGAACGTCAGTGAGAAACTCCTGTTACCATTACATAAATAAATTTAAAAACAAGATCTCTTCCACATCAAACTCTTCAGATTCTCTAAGCTCTTCTTTTCATCATAATTTTTCCTTCCAACAGACACAATCACAACTAAAGACCCTAAAATCAATCAAATCAAAAATTTCTAGACACAATCTAATTTTCTCTAAAGCTGATAAAGGTAATTGTTTAGTTATCCTAGACCGCGATTCATATGACAATAAAGTTTCTTCTTTTCTAGATGACAATCATTTTACTCAGATACCAACCGATCCTACTAAGAAATTTATATCCAAACTCAAAGATCATATCAAAAATCACTCTGAATTTCTTTCCAATCATGATGCTCCCTATAGCAAACTACCAGGTAACCCTCTCATTCCAAGGTTGTATGGTTTGCCCAAGATACACAAAGTTGGAATTCCCATTCGTCCTGTTGTCAGTTTTATTAACACTCCAGTATCTATTTTATCTAAATTCATACTTAACACTATAAAAAATCTAATTAATTTTACTCCACAATTTACTGTTATAAATTCATACCAATTGGTTGACAAACTTCAACTCATTAGTCTTAATCCTGACATTACTATGCTTTCTTTTGATGTTAGCAATTTATTTACTTCAGTGCCCAAACTTGAAACTCTCAGTCTGGTAAAAAACACTCCTAGTCAACAAGTCGATTCAATCCAACGTCATTTCGTCGATTTTAGATATCCTGGAATTATGTCTATCTCAAGATTTCTTCCAATTCAACAACAAATTTTATAAACAACCTGATGGTTTAGCAATGGGCAGTTGCTTATCCCCCTTTCTGGCTGATATATTTATGGATCATTTAGAATCCAATCACATCATAAAAAATCCTGAAATTTTACACTGGTTCCGTTATGTTGATGACTGTTTAGTCTTCATATCAGGTAATCATGACTCAGCGAACCAACTACTTCTTAAAATCAATCAAATCCACCCAAATATCAATTTTACCATGGAACTAGAATCTTCTCAAGCCATTAATTTTCTAGATTTATCTATTACCAGACTTAACAACCAATTTAACTTTGGTATCTTTCGCAAACCTACCCAAACAGATCATGTTATTCATTCTTCATCCAATCACCCATTAGCACATAAATTAGCTGCTTTCAGAAGTTTCATCCATAGATTATATTCAATACCTATGTCCATTGACTCATTTAACAAAGAACTTAACATCATAAAACAGATAGCGGTCAACAATGGTTATGATCCTTTCATAATAGATAAACTCATCCACAAAAGAGAATCTAGATTACTTCAAAATTCTGCTTTTAATCAATCTTCCTCTTCTACTTCAATCTACAGGTCTCTACCATTTCACAATCCCAAACTATCTGAAAACATTAAACGTATTATCACTAACTCATCAGAAAACTTACACATATCTTTCAAAGTTGGAAATACTCTTAACCACTTGTTGACAAACACTAAAGATCCAATACCATACATGAACCGTAGTGGAGTTTACAGACTGACTTGTGCTGATTGTGATGCCTCTTACATTGGCAGGACTTTTAGGTCACTTGCAACCAGATCTGCAGAACACTCTAAAAGAGATAATACATCAGCTTTCTCCCATCACCTTAAAGTCAACAACCACCATTTTAACATCCCTGATGGTGTCAAATTAATTCATAATATTCAGGAAAAAAATACTTTACGTTTAGACCTGTATGAGGACCTTGAGATATCCAGAGACATGAAGACTAGCCCCAATTGTGTCAACCGCCAAACTACCCTCAATAGACCTTTTAATCCTATACACCGACAATTATTCCCTTAATTTTAATCAACTTTCCAGTTATTACTTTAAATTTCATCTAGTTATCTCCTCTTTTTCTCTTTTCCCAACCACCCTACTAGCATCTAACATTTTAAAATTTCCTTATTAATCACCCACTAACTATACCATACTCAACAATTTTCCACCCCCTCACTGCCAATTTTCTATTCATTATACTCCATGATAGTCACATACCAATCGATTTCTCACCCACTCATTAACCTTCTTTCTATCCACCATATGACCTTCTTTGATATCATCTTATCCCATGATAGTTTCTTTTTTCTTGTCATCCTTTTGAATCTCTTTTATGACTCTTCTGACTTTTCACACCTTCTCTCCTCATGTCTCTCACTTCTTGGGGTCCCCTTACTTTTTGGTTACCTTTCAATACTTTTCATCATCATTATTAACTTCAAATATTAACTTTACACTCAAACTCCACAACCTCATTCTTACCCCACCATCCATCAACACACATCCCTCTGACACTTTCAGTCTGTGGATCTCACTACCACTCATAATTCTTATTTCACTCAATCAACTCAGACATGCAGTCAATTTAATCGTCTTACATCCAACCCTACATTAATCTCTATATTTCAATTTTCTCTAATACATATTCACACACATCTAACAGGTTACATTTTCTCTCCTACATTAAATTTCATTCACTTATTCTCAGCTTCATATATATATTTGTATATATGTGTGTATATATACATACATACTATTAGAATATTCATTTTACTAATCAAACAAAAATAATTTTTAAAACATCTGATAATTACACAGGTCTTTTACCATTGCTAGGCAACCACCTTTACACAATATATAAATAATAATTCTCACTTCCATATCATTGGATTTTAACTTAATTTTTTCAGTTATATTAATTTTATACAGTTCATATACTTACATTTGTACTTTACCACATCAATACCCTTCTTCTTCTACTACATTCAACTTTTTATCATCACTTATGATGTCATAAATTTCAACCTTTTATACTAATCCCATTAAATTGATAGTTTAATTTCAATAATATAGATTCACTGATCTAAGCAATAGATTTTATCATAAACAAATCTAAATGTTAAAGTCAGGTTCATTAATAAGTTATTATTCATTACTACAAGTAAACAAAAAATTTTTATAATTTCACAAATTAAAAATTACATTAATTTCGGAACATACTGAAATCCTGTCAAGTTTAGCTGTCTTTAAGTTATCTCCTGTGACATCAGACATTTGGTCTGTGTCGTCGCTTCAACTGACAACGTGCAAGTACTCGAGCTTAGGAGACATGTAGTCCCTAAAGTAATAAATTTTAAATACATCCATTGTCATCGACCTACAGTTTCAACATTACTAAATGTAAAATGTGACACCTTACCAAATCAAACATGGTAGTCTTATAGACACCATATTTATATAGTTAGCAGCAAATACGAGGCACTGAAGATGATCCGTAGTGATCGAAAACGTTCTGCCAGAACTTTAAATGTGACGACACTTTTTTAAAAAGTTTTAACTTGTTTGTTCTATACCTAAATACACATTTGTGAAGTGTTTTAACTTCTGTGTTTTTTTAAACGATGGTATACAGCCAATTACGGGGTTTTTCCCATTAATTTTGTATTTATTAAATTAAATAATAATTTTAGATTCCGTCACTTCACTTGAGGATATTCTCTTCAGAATATTCCCTCAAGGACTAGTAACTAAATCCTTAAACAGTTAGCAACTCTCCTGGATTTTGCCGTCACTCCAGATAGACCAGTGCCTGGTTTGACTAAATTAGACTCCCCTGGGTTTGTCCTTACAGCCACAAATTAATTTAGCCGTGCCAAGAGGAGTTTTTCCTATGGACTTATAGTGCTGTAAAGATAAGTTGTTTAACTATTTGACTTTTTGTATTACGTATTACTTTCTATTTACTGTTAACTTTCATATGCATATGATCAAGTAACTACATTTTGATAAAATATAATTTTGATATTATTGGGAGAGGGAAAATATATTACCTGTTTTTATTAGTTTTTTTTTTTAAATAGGATTTCAAGAGTACTGACCAAACTCACTTTTGATATAATATTTTTTTAATACAATACATTTCATATAAAATAATTTTGATATTGGGAAGGGAAATTAATTTCATGTGGTTTTTAAAACATTGTATAAGGAGTATTGAAAACTCACCTTTTTGGATGTAATATATATTTAATATAATTGTAATAGAGATTTATCAAGTTTGATATCTTTACAATATTGTCATTAGTATCTTATATTAGTAGAACTATTTAAGTTAAATTACTACCTTTTTGTGTTAAGACTTAGGCTACCCTACGGACTATTCTTGTTGTATACTAATATTTCATATTTATTTGGCCAGTGGTAGTGACTATTCGTTTGTTGAGGGGCTATTAGGTCCCATTGTATCTGTACACCATCCACTACCACTGTTATTTGGCTTTGCATTATATGTAAATTGTTTATACACATATACCTATATACTATATACATTTTTTATAAATATATTTATTGTTACTATTTTGAGTTTTATTTCAGTTCTACTAACCAGTATATAACATAGCAAAACAAGATTATTATTTAGTACAGTATTGCCCAAAATAAACAGTACTAAAACTGAGGCATAGATGTCTTTTTGTGAGCGCTGTCGTATTCAAATTAACTAGTATAGACCTGTCAAGTAATCCTTAAACAATTAATTATTAAGGCCTAATTGTTAAAAATGGTGATAAGTAAAGAGGAGAAAGTGTTTCTGGTGAAGCATTACTTTCGCTCATACGGAATCCGCCGACGTAATAGTGCAAGTCTGCAATACGTGTGTAATCAACTCACACAACGGCTTAATAAACGTTCTCCAAGTAATGCTGTAATTTTGAAGGTTGTTGAAAAGTTTGGAAATACGGGTAACGTATTGTGCCAACAAAAAGGAAACTCAGAGCGTCCCAGGACAGTTAACAACAACGATAACCATGAACGTGTTTTTGAGCAAATCTTGGAAAATCCTAAAGCCAACCAGACAAGAACAGCGTTGCGTCTTGGCTCAAAACGAACTTCCTTGCAAAGAATCCTGAAGAAGCTAAGTGATTCATACTTTTGCGTATGTGATTCAGGTACATCAATAATTATATCCCAGGGATTATCACAGTACAGAAAAGTTCCTTTACTTAGCGCAAAAGTGAATGTGTGGTGTGCAGTTTTGGGACACGGAATCATTGGTCCATACTTTATCGAAGAAAATGGTAGGCAAATCACACTTAATCAACAGAGGTACATACAAATTTTAACACGCTTTATCCATGATTTACGTCAATTTTGTCGTGCACGTAATTTGGTATTTCGAGACCAATTTTTCCAGCAGGATGGAGCAACTGGCCATACTGCTGTCACAGTTCGTCAATTTCTTCAGGGATATTTTCCAAACAAATTCATTTCACCATTTACTGACTTCCCATATTCTGCACATTCTCCAGACTTAATATATCCAGGCGCATACATTTGGGACATGGCTAAAACTGCCATTTTTAAAGGGGCAATAAAGGATGCCGTTAGAGCCTTCTTCGCGGACTTGAGACAACTTTTATTCCATAATATTCTGGAATATCGGTAAGAAGTCTGTCTTGAGAGAGGAGGAGCTCATTTAGAACATGTTATAAAGTGTCAATAATGTGTATTTTTTAAAACAATAAAATAATTACAAGTTCAGTACTGTTTATTTTGGGCTATACTGTATTTTTGTATTTCAGAGTATTATCTCCAGATTCATTTGTTACTTCAAAATCTCAACTATCGTTGAGTTGGCGCCCTTCTTTTCTCTTCTTATTGTTCTCTTTCTATAAATTTATTCCCAGTAACCTTCTTCAGTTGTATCACATTTGATATTACCAGGTCTCATTTCTTTCTTGTCTCATTAGCTCATTATCTCTTGTTATTGTTGTCTATATCTTTAAAGCCACAATCCAGTGCATTGAAGCTAGCCCGAACACTCACTTGAGATTTAGCGTCTCTTCGGCTATTTAAATTTGTTCCTCTGAGCTTAGCCCTATTTTTAGTATTTTTTTTTTTCATCACTTCTCTTTCAGTTCTTCTGAAATTTGGAAGTTCTACAATTCCAAAAACCCAATACTCCCGGAGTATTGAGCGTTTCAATTGGCGCCCAACGCTAATTGAGCGTTTCAATTGGCTAGACCCAACGTGTGGCTTCTTTTCCACTTCTGCCTTAAAAAAATATATATCTCCTTAAATTTTTTGGTTTTGATCTTGGGTTGTTGTGGTTATCACTGGTTGTGCTTTTATATTTTCATTTTAACTTTTAGTTTTGTTTTTTTCAATTTTTTTTTGGACATTACCTTATATCTATATCTTAAATTGACTTGTTTTTGCTATATACTGTGTAGACTGAATAAATTGCTTTGTTTTTGATTGATTAAATAACAATTTAGATTAATAATAAATTAATCAAAAATTTAAATAACTAAAGTTAACTATTTCACATATTTTACAAGTCCGGAGTAGCCAATAAGTTGAGTCCCTACGTCGAAATAACAGTTTTGAAATTTTAGGTTCCTTAGGGTGTTGTAGCAGTATATGTCATTGGATTTCATAACTGGACCAAAACAATTAAACATTACTGGTATTGGTATCCCTTCAGAATATTAATTTGGAGTCAGAGAGTAAGTTAAACTTTGCCTACTTTTACTCATTCTCTTGTATATTTCTCAGTTGTGTAAAAATGTCTGCGTTCGAGGTAGAGCATCTGTTAGCTCCTGAATTAGAGTATGAGTTGAGAGTCTGTCATTCCAACCGTCCACATTGACTGTATCGAAAAATGTTTTATGATGTACAGAATGTACCAGGTAAATTTCTCGATTTTAAAGTTGAACATGGTGTTTTGTATAAACATGTCTTAAGTTCCATAGATGCCCTTACTGGAATGTCGGATTGGAAGATAGTCGTTCCAACTTCTAATAGAGCAGAGGTTTTGGCCACTTTTCATGACCATCCTACTGCAGCTCATTTTGGTTTCTACAAAACTTTCCGTCGAATATCTGAACTTTATTACTGGCCGAAGATGCGTCAAACTGTACGTAGCTATATCGCTTAATGCAAATCTGTGCTACATGCAAACCGACAAATCTTCCCCAACCAGGTTTAATGGGTAGTTATCGACGGATTGATTTTCCATTTCAACTTATATCGTTAGATCTCATTGGTCCCTTATCACTTCTGTACCAGTTTGGTTTTTAAGATCTGTTTATCAATTTTGTTTACCTGGCAAAAACCATAAGATGTTGTGCTATTTTGCCTTCTATTTTTTTTTTATCTTATCTTAATGTTGGTTATTATCTTAGTTTATGGACTTGCTAATTTTGTTGTTTGTTTTCTCTCAAAAGTCCAACTTCATATCATAGGAGTACAGGATGGATATATGGGAATTTCCCCATCTTGAGTTCTGAGTTAAATAGATGTTTACAGAGATAATTAGGAAACACTTTAACATTTTCTTTTATTGATGTTTGCATAGGCTCGTACGTAGACTATGGCCCTAAAGCTTATGCATTCATATTCACTTACTGTGTCGGTGTTTTAGCGTGGGTTCAGGATTGATCACCCTGGATGTGTGCCCTCACTTGGCTCAGAAATATATCAATACATATTAGTGGTTCCTTGAGTGTCTCTTAGGTTGAAATTAGAATGTGTCATTTAGAATTGGATCGTTCTGATATTCAGCAGTATGTAAGTCTGTTTAACTTGGTTTGTTATCTCCTATGTTATTACCTTCTCAAAGTATTTGAGTTTTAACATATCTTATTGTATACTGTTTGTTTACCTGTCTCTCTACTAGTGATATGGATTGGTAGATGTGAGTTATCTTTATCTGTATCTTAATTGAGTTTATCTTTACCTTGATGGAATTTATCTCATACCTGTAATGGAGTTTATTTCGTATCTTTACCTTAAGTTTATTTCGCATCTTTACCTTGAGTTTATCTCATACCTTGACTGAGTTTATCTCGTACCTTTACCTTGAGCGTATCTGTATCTTTATCTTAATTGAGTTTATCCCGTACCTTTACCTGAAGTGAATTATCTTTACCTTTACCTGGATAAGTTTATTTCTTATCTATATCTTATGAATATATATATTATCTTTATCTTGATTATAGAGTCCTAAAAATCTGTCCTTTACTGTTCTTGTCATGAGTAAAGAATTGGAACACGTCAATAGTACAGTTTAGGTATTACAGTTAGGATCTCTTTTATCTTTCCTTCTACCAAGTGTATAGTTGGTAGAAGTGAGTTTTGTGCATATCCTCTACCATGAGTAGATCTGGACGTGCAATTATCTTTTCCCTTTTGTGCATATCCTTTACTATGAGTTGGGATTGCATTTATCTTACTTACCTTTTTTTAGCATACCCTATACCATGAGTATAGTGGGCTTGCTAGTATCTAGGCTTGTGCCTTTACCGATTGTGTGTTTTCCTACCGCTGCTAAATCAAGTAGGTGTATTGAATTATCTTTTACCTTGTTGTTGATATCCCGAACCATATATATGTTTAGGTTTGTAGTTGCAACTAGTCCTGAGTAATTAGGCCCTCATTGAACTCTATGGTGACGAATAGAATCTGGTCGCTCTAGTGTCAACGTTGGGTAAAGTTCATAGGACTTTGTTTGAATTTCGTTGTTATGAATGGTTCTTGGGAATATTGTGTTAGGGGTTGTTAATACACACCTATAATGTAGTTTTAACGAATGGTTGTTTTTACTAATACTTGAGAATGTAGATAAGTAGTGTTAAAAGTTAACTTGATCTGTAAGGTTATAGAATTAAACTTAAAATGTATATTTTTTTTTATCTTTGGTTTTTACTAAATTAACATACATTATCTCATTAAAAAAAAATGTATGACTTCGTCTCATATTCTTCGTTCCATATTTGTATTTCGTCCTTGATTTTGTTCCAATTCCTGAGCAAATGGTTGACTGGTGAGGAAAATGTTCAATTTTAACGTATCAACGTTCATTGTCGACCCAGCGTTAGATCGTTCTGCCACAAAAAAAAAGAAAAAAAAGTTCCTTTTTTTTTTTTTTTTTTTTTTTTTTTTTGTTTTTTTTTTTTTTTTTGGAGATGAGGGAGAATGTAGCGTTTACGCTACTGACTAGTCCAATTTAAACCCCTCAAGAAATTTTTATTACCCGCCTCCGATCGATTTTTAAATGGACATTTTTCCCCTTTTCCCACACGCGTAGTAGTCGCTTTAAAAGTAAGGTTGGTCGAGTTGGTACGAGAACGATCAGTTTTGGTCAGAACTCGTTAACGCAGACACGCCAACCGGTGAAATTGTTCACCTTCAAAGTGACGGAATTGGAACAAGGAAGATAATTTGGGGAAGAATATAGTTAATAAATAATAATATAAATAATTAACTTTTCTAATAAAATCAACAATAATCTAAAGAGTTCCACATAAAAGGAAGATTTTTTTTGGCGTGCTGCAGTTCCATGTAAGTAAATCATTTCATACGTATTATCTCTTTATCATATAATCAAATTTATCATTGTATTTAGTATTTCTTTAGAGATTTATTTTTGAGTTCCGAAATAATTTAAATATAAAATTTCCTTGATTTACTTGCAAAGAACAGAAGGTCATTTTTTTTATATAGTCAAACTTAAATTCCGATCTATTTCATATCTTATCATTAAGTTTTTTATTGGGTCCCCTTTATCTAACTTTTTTTGGTGGAATATAAAAAGGTTCTACAAATGTGGGACAGCCTTCTGTATTCTGCGCATGTTTATTTCATGGCGCAAGCTTGCCATGCCTACGAAAGTAACTTCATAAATTTGACATGATGTTGACTTAACCTAATACCTGATATTTTGATGTTTTGTTTTGGTGCAGTCAATCCATGCTGCTACACCTATTGAATTGTATTTATTAAATTAAATAATAATTTTAGATTCCGTCACTTCACTTGAGGATATTCTCTTCAGAATATTCCCTCAAGGACTAGTAACTAAATCCTTAAACAGTTAGCAACTCTCCTGGATTTTGCCGTCACTCCAGATAGACCAGTGCCTGGTTTGACTAATTTGACTCCCTGGGTTTGTCCTTACAGCCACAAATTAATTTAGCCGTGCCAAGAGGAGTTTTTCCTATGGACTTATAGTGCTGTAAAGATAAGTTGTTTAACTATTTGACTTTTTGTATTACGTATTACTTTCTATTTACTGTTAACTTTCATATGCATATGATCAAGTAACTACATTTTGATAAAATATAATTTTGATATTATTGGGAGAGGGAAAATATATTACCTGTTTTTATTAGTTTTTTTTTTTTAAATAGGATTTCAAGAGTACTGACCAAACTCACTTTTGATATAATATTTTTTTAATACAATACATTTCATATAAAATAATTTTGATATTGGGAAGGGAAATTAATTTCATGTGGTTTTTAAAACATTGTATAAGGAGTATTGAAAACTCACCTTTTTGGATGTAATATATATTTAATATAATTGTAATAGAGATTTATCAAGTTTGATATCTTTACAATATTGTCATTAGTATCTTATATTAGTAGAACTATTTAAGTTAAATTACTACCTTTTTGTGTTAAGACTTAGGCTACCCTACGGACTATTCTTGTTGTATACTAATATTTCATATTTATTGGGCCAGTGGTAGTGACTATTCGTTTGTTGAGGGGCTATTAGGTCCCAGTGTATCTGTACACCATCCACTACCACTGTTATTTGGCTTTGCATTATATGTAAATTGTTTATACACATATACCTATATACATTTTTTATAAATATATTTATTGTTACTATTTTGAGTTTTATTTCAGTTCTACTAACCAGTATATAACATAGCAAAACAAGATTATTATTTAGTATTTTTGTATTTCAGAGTATTATCTCCAGATTCATTTGTTACTTCAAAATCTCAACTATCGTTGAGTTGGCGCCCTTCTTTTCTCTTCTTATTGTTCTCTTTCTATAAATTTATTCCCAGTAACCTTCTTCAGTTGTATCACATTTGATATTACCAGGTCTCATTTCTTTCTTGTCTCATTAGCTCATTATCTCTTGTTATTGTTGTCTATATCTTTAAAGCCACAATCCAGTGCATTGAAGCTAGCCCGAACACTCACTTGAGATTTAGCGTCTCTTCGGCTATTTAAATTTGTTCCTCTGAGCTTAGCCCTATTTTTAGTATTTTTTTTTTCATCACTTCTCTTTCAGTTCTTCTGAAATTTGGAAGTTCTACAATTCCAAAAACCCAATACTCCCGGAGTATTGAGCGTTTCAACAGGGGGGCGAAAGTGCACCCCTTTGCACCCACTACCGGCGCTTATGTAAGTGGTCCAATTATTCCATCTTGTTGTTTTGATAGACGTTTTCAGTTGTTTTTATAATATAATATAATTCACGTTCCTGGATGCAGTAGGCATCTACGGAGAGAAAGACAAAAGAAGACTTTCCAATTTCACTCTTGATTTCTCTGTTCACATTTGGTCATATTTTTCCTGTAAAAGATATTTTGTTTTTTGGCGTACTTTTTTTTGTATTAGATTCTGGACTACATTTCTTTTTCTTTATTTCGCTTTTTCCACCCCTTCAAAAAATGTTGTCCATTTCTTCTTCGCTTATTTCATCTACGTTACTATTTGCAAACAAATTTCTGTTAATGTTTTGAAGAGTTTGAATCCCTCTGGGTGTCAATCTATGAAAATAAATTTTGGTGTTGGATCAGTACTAGAGACACCGCAGTCGTTCGAAAATAATAAACGGTTAACAGAAGATAACCACGCCGACTTTGCGCAGTAACGAGCCACACACTACACAAATCACAAAAGGTCTAGGTCGAGGTGCAGAGAGTGCACAAAGAGCATATTGTAATCTGCAATCATCAAAATTTTGGGCTCTTTCCAGTTGAATAATTTAGCTGGAATAGCCGTCTTGTCCATGAAAACGCGGTAATAAATCATCTGTTTCGTTTTTGTCTGTGATGTAGAGTTTTGAAAGAATTTCAAACGTTATATTCTCCATACTAAACACATTGTGCTACCTCTCATCCTAGTCAAAAACCTGCAGCCATCTAACTACACGGCATCAAAAACTAATCTTGTCACAGTGATCACTACGAAGCAGGTTCATTGTGTGACAGCTACAAAGCAATGAACGGCTAGTCTATGTTTGTACTATCTAATTTTGGTTTCCTTTTTTCAGGTACGGCGAGGTACGCCAGCATAAACACACACTTAGGTATCGAACAATCTAGAAGAGATGATCTGGAATCGTTAGGTTATGTATTAATGTATTTTAATAGGGGGTCTCTACCTTGGCAAGGTTTGAAGGCTGCCAATAAAAGACAGAAATACGAACGTATTTCTGAGAAAAAGATGACCACGCCAATAGAAGAATTATGTAAGGTGAGTTAAATATCAATATTCATTTGTATTGTATTATATGAAACGCAATACGAGGATAGATTGATATTAAACTATCCTTTGATAGATGGCGCTACTTTATACCGCATTGGTTTCTGTGTTGACATGTGCCATTCATGACATGACGTCTGTCAAAATTTTTAGTTTTAAAAACAATTAGTTTGGTTTTTACAGCCGCCAAAAGCAAGCGAATTTTGTGTTTTCGGATAAATGGAAAAAGTCGAGTATCGTTCGGTGATTAAGTTCCTCCACAAAAAGAGTAAAACGATTTTGCAAATCAAAGCCGACCTGGATGAAGTTTATGGTGAGGTTACACCTTCGTTAGCAACAGTAAAATTTTGGAAAGCTGAATGTTTTCGTGGTCGTACGAGTGTTTTTGACGATGAGGCCAAATGAAGTCATCACTCCGAAAATGATCAACAAAGTCCATGACATGATTATAGCCGATCGTCGAATTAAGCTCCGCGAGTTAATAGAGGTCCTAAACATTTCCTACGAATGCGTACACAGCATCATTCATCATCATTTGGACATGAAAAAGCTATCCGCGCGATGGGATCCGCGTTTGCACAATCGATCAAATGCAAAAACGTGTGACCACTTCGGAGACGTTTTTGGCGATGATTCGGCGCGATCCGAAGGATTTTTTCGCCGATTTTTCACCGTTGATGAAACCTTTATGCATTATTACACACCGGAAACCAAAGAACAGTCGAAACAGTGGAGCAAACGCGGCGAAGGGCCGCTGAAGAAGGCAAAGACTGCACATTCGGCCGACAAAGTGATGGCGACTGTTTTCTAGGATTCGAAGGGCATCATCCACATCGACTACTTGGCAAAAGGAAACACAATCAATGGTGAGTACTACACAGCATTTATTGGATCGATTCGATGCCGAATTGCGTCGAAAACGCATCGGTTTGGAACGCAAAAAAGTGCTCTTTCACCAAAACAATGGCTCACCGATCGGACGTCGCCATGGCAAAATTACACGAATTATGGCTATGAATTGGTTGAACACCCACCGTATTCCCCAGATCTTGCCGCCAGCGATTTTTTCCTGTTTCCAAACCAAAAAAATGGCTCGGAGGACGCCGTTTCGCAACAAATGATGAAGTCGTCGCTGAAACCTCGACCTATTTTGAAGAGCTCGAGCAAAAGTACTATTCGGATGGAATAAAAAAGTTGGAACATCGTCTTACTAAGTGTATCGAGCTAAAAGGGGACTATGTTGAGAAATAAATCGATTTAATTCCAAAAAACTTGTTTTTTAGGCTAATATATATATATAGATCTAGATATCTAGATATATATAGGTCTAGATTAGACCAGTACTAATCGAGTAACGACGAGAAGTAGATCCACCAGGCTTGAGAATGGCAAGTGAGACCTTGCCGAAACGTCGCCAAAACATAAGAAAAAAGAAGTACTTGTGACTCGTTTGGAAAAAATATAACACTGTTTTTGATGGGTTGGAGTCAATAAAAGGGGCTATTTGTTGACTATTTTTTACTCGAGCTTTCAATTGTGATTACAATTTTTATCAAGAGCTTCTAAAAAATACAAAATGTCTTACAAAGTTGAACTAGAAATAAAAAATTTTTTGTTAACTCACCAAATAAAATTATTTTTTTATATAAAACTACTGCTTACATAATAAATACAAAAAATATTAATAAAAAAATGTCTTATTCTAATAAATGTTTCTCTGAAAAATTTAGATGAAGTTTCTTAAGAAAAAAAAAATTGAATTTATAAACAAAAATAGAATAGCTACAACCAGCCTAAAATGTCATAAATACTAACTTAAAAATTTTTATTTTCGACATATTGTCAAAAATAAAATTTTGTTTAAAAAATTCTTCTTTGTTTAGTAACAAAAAAGAAGAAGATTTATTCACCATTGATAGATGCCCGAAAAAATGTAACAAATACATGGAAAATTCAAAATGTGATATTTTACTGACTGCATAAATTAAATAGAAATTATATAATTATAAATTTTGCTTAAATTTTGAATTTCTGACCTTTTGTTTAAATTATTATCACTTTTGCTAATACAAACCATATATATATATATATATATATATATATATATATATGTTCGGATAAATTTTCGGGGTCAGATGAATGAAAAAATACTTCTCGGGAAGAACCGCGTTAAGAATTTATTACTCGACGTTTCGGCTCACATTTTGGTGCCATTAACAAGAGTAATACGGTTCCGTTCGAGTTCGGGGTCTCAATCTGGCTACTTTCCTCACTCGAGACGTACCAGTATCGTGTTCTGTATAAATACAAAAACTGTCGCTCGGCACTGAGGTCTCAATCTGCCTACTCCTGTCACTCGACACCGAGGATGTGTTAGACAGGGATGTATTTTATCGCCACTTTTGTTTAACTTATATTCTGAAGAAATTTTTCAAAACACGCTCAATAATATCAAAGCGGGAGTTACCGTTATCGGAAAATTAATTAACAACTTATGATCTGCAGACGACACTGTGATCATAGCGACGAGTATAGATCTACAACATATTATCGAAAGCTTAAGTATGAATATTGGTGAGATGGGAATTACTATAAACACTAAAAAAACAAAATACGTGCTAATTACAAAAAGATCACAAAATAAACATCACCTATTTACAATCAATGGTAACGTGATAGAACAAGTAGAAAAATATCAGTACTTGGAAACTTTGATCAATGAAACCAATTATCATACTGCAGAAATAAACAGGCGAGTAGAGATTACCAGATCAGCATTTATACGAATGAAGCCACTCCTAGCGTGCAAAAATCTAAATTTGGAGATCAGACTACGTACTATTCGCTGATATATATTTTAAATAATATTATTATATGGAGCTGAGACTTGGATATTTAAAAAATTCATTTAAAAAGAATCGAGGCTTTCGAAGTCTGGTTATACCGCAGAGTATTAACAATATCATGGACTGATAGAGTTACAAATAAAGAAGTACTGGAGATGGTTGGTAAAGAAGCAGAACTAATCACCACTATACAATCCAGAAAACTGGAATACCTAGGCCACGTTCAAGGAAGATCTGTTGGCCGAAGGCAGAACTCATGCTTAAAGAATCTACGTGATTGGTATCAATGCAGATCGATTGATTTGTTTAAAGCAGCAAATTCAAAAATAAAAATAGCCATTATGATTGCCAACCTCCGTAGGAAGACGGCACTCTAAGAAGAAGAAGAATACAGTAATATAAATACTTTACGTACATTTAACAATAAAATAAAAACGTTTTACCAAAATTAAATTAAATAATTTTAAATTAAATAAAATTTTAAATAAATTTAAGTAAAATTAAAATTAAATAAAATCTAATCGAATCGAATCCAATAAAATAAATTAAATTAAAATCATCGCTTCGAGATTAGACCCTAAGCAAATTATGCTTCTCTCCTCGGTCACTCCCAGAGTGCCACATCCCCGGTTTTGTTTTTTTTATCCATTTGGAGCTATAATGAAATATAGTGATAGTCAAAATGACGTAATTAAAAATAAATACAAGATAATAATATGAAAATGGAAATGATGAATAAATTCTATATTATATTTAACCAATTTTGAAATTTACTAAAATCATTAACATTTTTAAAGAAAAAAATTTTAATCTTTTAAATTATATGTGCGGTGTTATTTAAAAAAATATATTAACAATTCAGTAATAAGCAGACATAAAATTTCATTAACCCACGTAGTAATAACGTTAATAAAACTAAGAACTATTCACTTCTGTCGGCACTCCCCAAGCGCCACGCGCCCTTTTTTATTTTCACAGAATATTTTTAAGAAACACACATCAGCTTCCCCAAAATAGGTATTTAAGAAACAATAGTTTTTTTTTATATTACAGCGATACTTGTCCATTGTCGATAATCTGTGGTAAATAAAAAAGCAATGTGTTTTTATTGAACATGAATTTACCTCAAGTTACCGCCAAGTCTATAAAAAGCTAGAAAATATAAACATACATATTATATGGTAAAAGGAAAATGTGAACTATTAGAAGAGTTAATATTTCGACACAAAGGCAGATTTTGAAATAAATAGAGAAAAAATAAAAGTTATGGTAATAAGAGATTATGAACAACCGACGCCAATCGAAAAAATGTAAAAAGTATTAATGTTGTCAGTTAGTGTACCTGACCTCAATGGGAACCGATATTGGCGGAAACACCCAAAAAAGTAAAATTTAACTATTCCAAAACATGCGATGTTGTATTCGCTCTTTTCCCCTATGAATAAGAGTGTTAAAACATTTAACGAAACTTGAAAAAGACTCACGCATGTTTATTGCGTGATTTGCGTTATAAGAGATGATTTTTTGGAGACGTGTTGAAAATTTCTTGGAAAATCCCTGAAAAATAACAAAAGACTAAAGAGACATAACAAAACAAATAAAAACATGTTTTGGATTTTGGATACGTTTACAAAAGAGAAATCTTAAGAAACTTGCAATGCAGGGAAAATGGAATGTAAAAGAGTCAAGACAATTCTCCCATAATTTGACAATTTGTTATTCGCTATGGATTAGAGTGTTAAACATTTAACGACACTTAAAAATGAATCCTGCATGATTTTGATATGATTTGTTGGAGAAAAGTATTGAAAATTTCAGTTGCGAGATGACACGATTAGTTGGTTTGTCCAAGTATAGATCTTCCCTTTGTGTTGTAACAGTGTGAAGCTTAATACAATTCGTAGATCTTGCAAAAATGCAAACTTAGTCTAGTCTTACCCACTGACTGCTCTGTGGCAAGGTCACTGCTGCTCTGTTTAGTTTTAGATATCGGTCACTACTTACGATGAAATTGCACAAACGCACTGTGCGGCGAAAACACCAAAAAGCACTTGAAAATATTTTTTTCATATATCAATTGAACCAAATATATAAACCTCCGCTCCGAGTTGGGAAAAATTGATTTACCAAGAATCTGTACATCGCATAGTAGAAAAAAATGTTTCAAATAAAAAAATACAGCTGAGATAATTTTGAACAGAAATGTTGTAACGATATAATTTGCTACCACATTGGGTATCGCCTATAGGGAGTTGAAAGTGGGGACTGAGCAATTACTGGGCTGGAGATGGGGTAACCAAACAAATCGAAACGTTTGCGAACGGCCACTCTTGATTTCGTTGAAGAACTGGGTCGTAAGTAAGTGAATAAAGGAGGGACTGGGAAGGGTAACTACAAAGAAAGAAATCAAACAAATACTTCAGTACATAGATTTCCTGGGCAACACACAAGAAGGTTCCTGTAATATTTGAAATGGACGCCGTTTAACAGAATCCTCCAGCTGGATAGAAAGAAAGGCTTTTCTTTCCTAAAAAATATTAAAGGGCAAACATTTTGTTTAAGGAAACGATTCTACAATTCCTGGTTTGAAGAGAAACATTACATATTTATTATTACTTCACATCAACAGTTATTACAAATAATATTTACTCCAGTAACGATTTACAACAAGCTCCAGACGTGTGGGACACTTATAGGAATTTAAATTATTATTACAAATGAAAATTATCTATTATTTTCAACGGAGCTTACATTGAGGTTAACCTTTAAACAAAACAATTCAAATTTATGGTTATGTACCAATTGTCAAAAAAAGGATAATACTGACTGTCATATGTCGAAATGAAATACCAAACCTTTTTAAAATATTAATTTTAATTATTGTTAACTTAATTTAAAAGAAGACTAATATGACAATTAGCTAATCCATAAAACTTAAAATTTTATTTATTTATAATTTTTTAGTTTGTCATGAAAGCACATTTTTTATTAATGAAACATTGTTTATTTTTGCTTTAAATAATTTTAATAAAAAGTACCTGGTATCACTGGCTGATATATTTCCCATAAGAAAGTTTTTTTGGGATCTGAATTAAACCAAAACACTGCAAACTACACACAACTGTGTTCGACACAAGCTGGAATTGGTCTGAAGTGACCATGGACAATTGGACCGTGACAATGAACAATTCTTGTGATGATTTGGGCTTCGGATTATCCTGGATGACAACAAATTGCAATCTTCAAAACTGCCAAATAACATTTTGAGCACAAATTCACCTCTCAAATTAAAAAAATTACCGGTTCTGAAGACTACAACCGAAAGCTATCTCTTCCAAAAATCGAATCTTTTCCTAACTGTTTTTCTACTAACTGCTCACTAACTAATTTCCGATAACAAAAAACCAATAACGAATTTGAAGAAAATCCGGAGTAAACAACGAAACCAACTGCCCTGGCAGCGGGCTCATCGTAGAGTGATTTCATTATCTTTAAAAATCATTCGCCTCAAAGCATAACTTTAATCACCATCCTACGTGGATATTTATTTGACGCGCAATATTAAAAGAAATCAACATCAAAAGAATGCAATTAAAATTATTATATACAGACCAGAAATGTTTATATTATCGATCCCAACGACGCAAAAGGATTGAGAAAATATTTCGGTGTTTTAATACATACGAAAGGAAATAGAAATGCTACAAATACGAAATCAGTTGGCCGGTGACTTTAAATGTCAGTTACGCGCACGAAATCAATTTTAAACAAAATTTGTATCAACTCGTTGGTAACAATTCGATATATGTTTTGATCAGAGTGCCGTATCGACAAAAATCTGAGATCCGTCGACTTTTATATATAAATGTTCGCTTTGTAAACATAAATTTAAATGTACAGGGTGATTCACGCAAGTCCAAAAATATTGATTGCTGTAATTTTTAGGGTATAGTAAAAACATGATGTCAGGTGAGAAGTGCATCAGATCATAACATTATATTTACTTGGTTTACATACAAGAAGTTTATTATTTTAAAAATTTAATGAGTAACTGTAGATGGCAATTGATTGCAACCCCCGTCGCATGTGAAAAGCATTAGTGGATATGTAAAAGTCGATGAGTCTCAGCACTTTTTATAATTTTTTAAAACAATAAATAATTTTATTCCATAAGTGATTTCCACTCTATATATAGAGGAATGATACCTCGCACAATTTTTTGGAAAATATTTGTTCTATTTCTTGACAATTATGTTGTATACTGAACATTTCATTATCCTCGAATTCATAATATTCATAATATATATTATACAACTACTTACACAGACGTATACTAAAAATTCCATGGACGGCTATGCTGACAAATGTGGCAGTCCTTGAAAGAGCAAATGCTGCTCGCGAGCTGCTTGATAACATCAAATGTAGAAAGATGGCCTATTTTGGACACGTAGTAAGGGGAGACCGATATAATATTCTTCAACTTATTATGATGGGTAAAATCGAAGGACGCAGAGGAATTGGTAGAAAGCAGGCCTCTTGGTTGAAGAATATCAGGGAGTGGACAGGAATAAAGAAAGCTGAGCAACTATTTAAAATAGCTCGAGACAGAGACAGTTTCGCCATGTTAATCGCCAACGTCAAGGGGACTTGATAGGGCACGTTAAGAAGAAGAATACAACTACTTGGTAACACAATCAAGTCTGCCAAATTTCTAGGCTATACTACAATCTCGAAGGATTTAATCATTTTTAAGCGTTTTCGGCCCACTGTGAAACATCGGTGTTATAAATAATTGTATATTATGTATGGTATTGTTTGACGTGTGCACAACTAGTTTGATGAGTTGTGTGGCAGAGAAAGTCCATTGAAACTGAAAGGTAATTCTATAACAATGGGCTTAGCAGCGCTGATTTGATTACATATACATCAACATAAGTAGTTACACTTATAATAAAACTATGGCCAAACTATGAATTCTAGTAAATTATCGTCCATTCAGCCTGGTTCCTATTGTCAGCAAGGTCATGGAATCGATTATTTCGGAAGCTATGTCCGAGTTCCTTCTTCAAGAAAATGTCATCCCTCACCAACAGCATGGATTTATCAAAGGTCGTTAAACGATCACAAACTTACTTCATTGTGTAAATGATTGGTCATTATCTTTAAATAATCGGAATCCTGTCGATGTAGTTTACTTAGACTTCTCCAAAGCTTTCGATCGTGTTCCAAAACGTCGATTACTAGCTAAATTGGATCATTATGGTATCCGCGGAAAATTAAACATTTGGATACAAGATTTTCTATCCGACTTCAGGGTTCGTGTTGGGGAAGACCACTCATTAGATAAGCCAGTCAAGAGTGGAGTTCCACAAGGATCAGTACTTGGACCGCTAATTTTTTGTGTCTACACTAGTGATCTTCCGCTCATTGTATCCAGTAAGGTTTCCATTTACGCTGATGACACTAAGTTATATGTGAATCCAACTATTAACCAACATATTCTTCAACAAGATCTTGACGCAATATTCAAATGGTCCTCAGAATGGTTACTTGCGCTTAACATTGAAAAATGCGTTATTTTACATATCGTCAAAAATAACCCATCACTGCCGTACTTTATAATGGACATCCTTTAAACTCTGTAACCTCACACAACGATCTCGGAGTGATAATTAATAGTGACTTAAATTGGTCTGATCACATAGTGTCGGTGTGCAAACGTGCTAACTCGAAACTGTTTTTGATCCGTAAGTGTTTTGCACGCATATCTCTAACCTCTGTTAGTAAACTTTACTCAATATACGTTAGACCTATTCTTGAGTTTGCCGGACCAGTGTGAAATCCAGATCTTAGTCGCGATAAAATCCTACTTGAAAACGTTCAGCGTAAAGCCACAAGACTGGCATTCGGCCGTGTAAGACCTAACTATGAAGATAGACTATTCATGGCTCATCTTACGACATTCGAGCAGCGACGTCTTCGAGGTGACCTAATTATGTCCTTCCGTATTTTAAAACATAATTTTGGGAACCTAAACACCGTATTCACTTTGAATGAAGACGATAGATTAAGAGGCCATCGATACAAATCAAAGAGGGAACAAACTACTGTTAGGTCCAGGGCGAACTTCTTGCCAAACAGAATCTTTAATATCTGGAACAATTTGGATCAAGACGCCATATCGGCAGCTAGTGTTAACATCTTTAAAAATAAACTTGATAGCACTTTATTTTTTTTTATAGGATAGGATATTTTTTCTCGGACAGCATTATTTATTTATTTATTGTGTCACAATTCAATTTTCATTAATTGTTTAACTACTTAACTTTATAATTAATATTAGTTTTATAAGGATCTATTTTATTTTTGTTTATTTTTGCTTTTTGGGCATAATAGGAGCTCGCCCCTCTGTCCTTATTTGTTATATAAGAATAATAATAATAATAATAAAATTTAGTCTTTGTTGTAGCTTTTGTAATATTTATTTTGATTTTAGGGCTATCCCATAGAATTTCCTACGTATTTAAATTATTGTCGACAATTGAGGTTCGAGGAGAGGCCGGATTATAGTTATTTACGACAACTCTTTAGAACATTATTTCACAGACAAGGATTTACGTATGACTACGTATTCGACTGGAATATGCTCAAATTCGGTAAGTCATTATTTTGATGAATCTGTTATATTTAATCACATAAAGCCAGCACGAATAATCCAATATCAACCGTTCAAAATGATCCTATCAAGTGCGTACATATAGTTAAAATAAAGCTAGAGAGATTGATGATAATATACAGTAACTCATTCACTCTCAGTAGGAATAGAAAATGCGTAAAGAAATAAAAACCTCTTCACAGGCACCTCCAAATACGATTACGTTTACAAAAATAAAGAATTACATAAAATGAAATTACTAAAGAAACTTTGTCAGTGTTTTGGCAAAAATAAAGTTGGCACTTTAGAGAAAAATGTGTTTAAATGAAATTAATTTATTTTATTTCCTGACTTGATTTACGTTTTTAAAACGTAAATTCAAATCTTATACAGAATGGAATTTGAAATACGTGAATTAAAACTTCAAAGTATTCCCTAGTTAAGTATTTTCTTTTCATACTCGATCTATTCTATTCTAAAATTGTATTTTTTTTTTCTTCTATAACTAGTTAGCTTTGAAAATTTTCATATATTCTTCCCTCTGTCAAGAAAGTGTAAGTTTTAAGCGTTGACTAAGCGTTACTTTATATCCTTGGCATGATAGGGGGCCTTGGCATTTCGTTCCAACTAGTGGGAATAAAATGGATACTGGGAGAAAAAGAGCATGTTTCAGAAGATAACTCAAAAATATGACTCTTCTAAACCTGCAAATAAAAATATAAAGAGAACGAGCAGAGATGCGATCCCAGTGGCAGTCTCTGTATATGCTCCAAATAGTCAATAATTTCATACCAGGATATACACTATAAATAAAAGATCGATCACTTGTTTTCGAAGAGCTTATTTATAGCAGATCTGCTGTAGTCTCGAGAACTTGTTAGTTATGTAGAATTATATATTAGTTTAAATTAATATTAAAACTATGGGAACAGTGTTATCGAAGTTGTTCTGGAATTTATGTGTGGTTTGCCCACATTTGACGCAAATCTGTTATACAAATACAATCCTGTTTTTTTTACTCGTCATTTGATTTATACAGTATTGTCCACTCAAAAGAGTCCAACCGGATGTTTGGCAATATTCATTGGATTTTGTAAAAATGCTGAAACAGGTTGAGTTTTTTCCCAATGGGTCATCTTTTAACGATATAGACATCTGTCATTTGTCACCCCTCGCCCTTCCAGTACCACAAACTCTTAATTTTAAATAAAGGTGAAGCGGGTCAACTGTGGTTTGGGGTAACTGTGGCACCCATTAATGTTTTTTTAATTAACAAGATCTTATAAAGTTTACAGTACATACTTGTTTAATCTCTCTGGTAGTAACTAGTGAGAAATTCTTTAGACATCAGCTACCAAAACAAAAGTTCAGTTAGCAACTAAAAGTCTGGCCGTCATGTTTTGATCTAAGTAAATTGCGTAGTAGTTGAGTTAAATTTGAAAAACTTGGTTCAGTACAGAAGCAATGCTAGTTTTCAATAAATGCTTCTGAAAGTAAACTTCAGGCGCCACCTAGCGCTGAGTAACCGGAGTATAAGAAGAATAGTTTAGTAATTAAGAAGGAGTCCACCGTTACCCAGACATGACACATGATCGGTGCAACTATTGACGGCATTACCGGGGGAACTGTAGTTCCAAAATTTCTAGGTTAGTTTGTTTATAACTTATTCTTTGGGTGCAAAAATGCCAAGAAAGTATATTAAAAAGACTTAGTCGTGGTGCCGGAAGTAGGTATTCAATAGAAGTATTAGAACTGGCTATAAGAGATGTGAAATTGGAAAAATCTTCACTAAAGAAGGCTGCAATGGAGCATGGCGTACCAAAATCGACACTCGGATTAAAAATGAATGGGTGGAAAGGTAGACCAGCGGCAGAACATGCACAAGGTAATAACAAAATTAGGTACCTACTAGATTTTACTTTTTAAAACAATGAAAATCTATTACAGATGTGACTGGAGGTAGAACTGCCCTTTCTAAAGAAGATGAAGACATTTTGGCTTCTCGGATAAAAACTATGAGTAAGTGGGGGTTTGGACTATGTATCTCGCAAACAAATACTCAACACTATACTGGTATATGTTCAGCAAAATCATCTGCAAAACGACCTTTAGAGAGGGGAAGCCTGGTGAAGATTGGTTTCTGAATTTTTCAAAACGCAACCGACTTTCTATTAAGAAATCTCAGATAATTGAAGCATCACGTGTAAGATAACAAAGTGACCCATTTGTTATTTACGATTTCTTTGATCAACTGGAAACTATTATGAATAATTTACAACTTCAACAATATCCTGCTAGGATATGGAACGCAGATGAAACGGCTTTTAATTATGGCCCCAGCCGTAATAATGTTTTAACTGGAATCGGAGAAATAGCCCAAAAGCAAACTGCAGGCGCAGGACGGAAAACAACAACAGTTTTGGCATGTGCTATGCCAACAGATCCATATTGCCACCTGTGATTCTCCACAAGGGCAAAAGGTTATGTGACAATATGTTTAGTACATATGAGTATACAGAGACATCTTACTATGTAACCTAAAATGGTTGGATAAATGAACAAGTATTTTTTGTATGGTTCAAAAACTTTTTTTTATTGCGTTGAAAGGCCTGCTCTTTTGATTTACGTTGGTCATTTATCGCACATTTCACCCGAACTGATTGCGTTATCCATGGCAGAATATGTGACTATTCTTAAATTACCGCCACATACTTCTGCAATATTGCAGCTTTTAGATGTGTCTGTCCTTTAAGGGTCTCAAGTCTTCATGGGATGCTTTGTTAACAGATTTGCAGTACAAATATTTAAGAAAACAGCTAACAAAATGCGAATTTTCCAACCTTCTGGGAAAAGCTTGGCGTAGTATTCGAGAACCTGTTGTGGTGAATGACTTTAGAAAAACAGGTATTTTTCCTCTAAATCGAGATTCCATTAAAAAAAAGTTTGATCCCGAAAAGTTAAAACGATTATGAAGAGAAAAACATTCCTGACACTATCACTGATGAGCAAAGTTCTATGGGTAAGCAAACTACGATCCCATGTACAACTACAACCTCTTGCAGCTCTACTACAGAAAGCCAGAATTGCATTGCATCAACTTCCATTGCATCCTGGGAGAACATTCTACTAGCAACAGTGAAACCTTCTCCGAAGCTACATCAAAGGAAGGGGAAAAGAATAGATGTTGCTGAAGTGATCAAAAACTAAGACAAAAGCTTCGAAGAATACATTCAAGAAACATCAAAATGAAATAGTGACGATGAAAATTCCGAAGAAGTCGTTTATGCAGAGAGTAATGACTCATATGAAGCTCCAAATGATAATATGGAAGAAGGTGCCGAACCTCAAGTTCAAGAACCCACCGACGATAATATAATACCAGGAAAATACATCGTGGTACGAATAAACAAACGAGCAGTTACTCATTCGATTGGACTAATATGTCAAATTAATGCACTGAAAAGAGTCGTGATAATGAAATGTTTGAAACGATGTGTGGGAAATGCCTTCAAATTTCGTGAGGAAATCGAACCTCTCTTGTTCACGTATGATAAGATATTAGGAATACTGAACGACCCATAATCAGAAGATGAAAACGTCGTTACGTTTTGTGAGGATTTAAGGAGATTAAAAAATATTGCCTAGCTCTTTGTTGTTTCATGGCTTTTAATAAAAATTTTCGTTTCTGCATTTTTAATGTTGCTTTTATTTTAAACCACAGTTTCACCTTTCATTATAATAACTACAAAGTGAAGTTTACCAAGCAGACCACAGTCTTCCCGTCAGGGTCTACAGTTACCCAAAATTAACGGGTAACTGTGGACCCTTACATGTGAAAGAAGAATGTCAATACTCTTCTCCCTCAATTCATTTTTCATCTTCTACTGAAGAGAATATATTAATAGATTACTAATACATATCTACAAACAAAAAGAAAGTGGTTTGAACCCCACTAACTTCATAAGTTACTTTCAAAATCAAACTTTGTATATTCCGACCACAGATACCCCACTTAATTTTATATATGGCACGTCATTAGACAGGTACATGATTTTTATTTTCATGTTAACTCTGTTTTTGTGAAAATTATCAATTTATTTAAAAGTGTTACATCTCTTAAAAACCAAACTTAACGCTTATGTTTTGATAGTTAATAACGTCTATTCTATCGCAGAACTCGTTGAAATTATTTTCATATTGTTTATAGCAGATACTTAGGTCCGTCGACAAGGAAAAATCTGCAGTATTGTTGGAGATTGTTCGAGAAATACCTGGTCTAATTAAACATAGATAAAAGTAAAATGTCAACTGGCATTTTTTGTTAGAACACGTAATTATTGAACAGTCCGTGTAGAAAATGATCCATTTTCGTTCTTTTAAAATGCATTTCTGAAATTTACCTTTTCGATGTTTGTAGGTGGTTCGAGAGGAAGTCATTGCGAAGAGAACGGCGGCGGTGGCAGATCGAGCGCGAGGTACGGAAGTCATCCCCCAGCCGTCCCGACAGATTCTTCACCTGTTGCCCCACAATCGAGGACGCGGAGGCCGCACGACTCCCGCATGGAGATGGTGTCAACGGGCGGTAACGGTCCTGCTCAGAACACTCTCGATGAAGTTATACGTGGTAAGTAATTGGGATACCTTGTTTTGTAGTTATATTGCATTTTGGTATCAATTGGTGCCACCCCTAGACTTTCTCCAATATATTTATTCTTTATTTTATCCTTTTTCTCACTTCACTCATCCATCTTAACGTTGTTATTTCCTCCATTCGTTGATTCTTTTGTTTTTGACTTCCCAAGATTCAGTTCCGTATATTATATCTTGTCTCATGGCAGTTTTATAGAATTTTCCTTTCAATTTTATAGTAATTTTTTCTGTCACGCAACACCGTATCTTCCATTCCATCCATCTCGCCCTAACTTTATTGCATGCATGTCTATCTATTTCCGCATTATTATTTTTTTCTTAAAAAGTTTGTTTTCGTTTTTGTGCTTTTTGAATCCTTGTAACGCACCGTAACTCTTTACAAGACCCCACCTCCCCCCTAATTACGTTACCTAATACTTGAGTGGCCCACAAAAAACATTCAAACTTCCCGGAAGCTGCATGTGATTGTTGTTTTCCGGGTTTGACTTCGCGTTGAATAATTCTGGTTTTAAGGAAAACCATATTTTTGACGACGTTTTAGCAAGGTCACACATCATTTTCAGGTCACATTAGTTCTGCTTCCTCCTGGTGTTCGAGAAGAACTGATTTCTAGGCCGCTGTATGCTGTAATTTGTATATTTTTCGGTGTTTTAATATATACGGGCTAAAACAAAAATCACACAACTTAAATAACTGCAGCGCTTCTTGTGATCGGTCTTGTGTGTCGGGGTCTTATTCGCTAAATTAATTTCTACATTTTTATTTTGTAGAATTGGTTTTCATGCATTTGGAAATCTTTGGACACCATATCTTGTATTTTTTGCTTTACGGATTTCTTCTTTTTTTGTAAAACTACAAAATTCATAGCTAAGACTGGACAATGTCTGTAGGGTCAGCTAGTAAGTTATGTTTATGCGTTGACTTCAACTTAGACATTAAATAACTTAAAATTTACAAAGAAAACAATACTAGTAGTAAGAAAGAACTTCACTGAAATCTTGATTTACCCACAAAATGAGTAAATAAAAAATAATTTCTTTAATTTCATAAAATTTGACTCCGTTCTTTTAAATTTATATGTAGTTCCGGGCATTTTCTTTTTCAGGTCCCTATTTTCCTTCAATCTTTCCATATATATGGGAGACGCAGAAAGTGTATTTCTCTCGTCCGTAAATATATCGTCGATATCTTAGTTTACGTATGTTTTATTCTTAGAATTTCTCTATCGGTAGCCATTGGTAGGTTGTAATCCTGCAGGCAACATATTGAAACACATACGAGCTTAGATGTCGAGGTTTCTTCTTCTTTTATTGAGTCACCTCAGTCTGTTGACTACTCAGATTATTATATATTTAAATAATTATTTGTCTTTATCTTTCAGAGTCTCCATGGATGTATGAAAGACGGGTGTCGATGCGTTTGAGAGCGGGTGGTCAAGGTGCCCCCAATGCTTCGACTTCTGACTTAAGCACTACAAAACAAGCGAAGTGAGTTACATATCTTTCCCTGTCAATGTACATACATGTATTGTATAATCATTTTTATATATATGTTTTATAATAACGATATATGAATCATATAAAAGACATCTTTAATTTATGTACAAATCTTTTCGTTTTTATTAATTTTTCACATGCTAATTTACAAAACTTGCGTCTTCTATTATCGTTTACGTTCTTTTTATCTCCTTTTGGGGGGAAAATAAGGATAAAATTTAATCAACTTAAAAACTAAGAAGGTATTTTGCTAAGGTCAAAAGAGCGCATCGTTCAGACAAAGCAATAGATAGTCGTACGATTTTCAGTCAATCCTGAACCCTGAGCAATTATAGGAAATTAAAACAAACGTTTAGTATACAAGCTAATGGATTTACAAATCACACGATTCTTAAAGAAGAATTTGATATTTCTAAGATAATAATACCACCCTCAAAATGTGTTTTAGCCAGTAGGGGCTATTTTCCTACAAGATCTAGCTCAGATATGCCAACTTCGAAATAACAACCAATAACAAAATTTTTGTTTGTACACATTTCTAAATCATTTTCGTCAAATATTAGGTAATTAAAAATGTGCGTTTTATATGTTTCATAAAAAGCATAATATTTAATATATTTCTTAACAAAAATAACAAGAAAAACGATGAAATTATAATAAATGTTAAAAATGGTATCCATTTTTATCTGATACATTTCTGTTTATTCTCATTCATTTTACCTTCACCATATCTTTTATATAGCCTCAGAAAAATTTCTGTTTAAAAAAGTATTATAACTCTGGAGAACGTGGAGGCTACCTTTGTCCTCTTCCCTTTCCAATCCATCTTCCAGGAAAAGTATCATTTGAATACAAATTCACTAAAAAAATGTGATGTAATATCCATCATGTATGAACCTTCATGTAATATCAATATTCTCTGACGTATGTTCAACAGTATTGGTTCCTACATTTTAGACAATTCGTTGTACAGAAAATGATCCATTTACGTTATCCTCGAAAAAGTAGGCTCTGATGACATATTTCCAAGAACTCCTGCCAAAGCATTCAACGACCATCTTGTTTGACGGTGGGTGAGAATGTGGTGTGGATTAGAAGTTGAGTAATAATGGAAATTATGCCTGTTTGCAGTACCATTCTTGTGTAAATTAGCTTCATCTCCAAATAAAATGTATTCGAAGAAATATTCATCATTCTGAATTTTTTCCTGCGCCCACTGACAAAATTCTACTCTTTTATTATACTTAGTCCTGCTCATTAAGCTCTTGACGCAATTGTGCATGATATGGCTGCATCTTGCTCTTAAAATAAAAAAAATTCTGAACAACTTTTTTTTTATTTTGGAAAAATATATGTTGTTTATGAACAACATGATGTAAATAAGGATATACATACTTAGAACAATATTTAGGAAAGATGAAAATTTTTAAAACAGTTCTTCGTTTTAGTGAAGCAAAGTGTTACACTACACTTTTCATACAACACAAGTGTAAAGCCATTGCAGTGTGGAAACTTGTACCTTATTTGTTTTTCGAAACATATAGGAAAATGGTGAATTCCATCCATTCGAACATCCTATACTGGCATAACCTGTGCTGGGTCTTTTCTCTTCTTTATTTGTAGCGCCTCCTCAGTTTCACTTGCTGAATGCCTTCGCCTTTTTGCAATGGTGAATCGCTCTCCTGTCCTGCATAATGCTTCTGCCAATTGTGTTCTAAACTGTGCGTGTGTGACTTTAGGCTTCACTCTAGTTCTATGTTCAGCTGAATTATTTTAAAGAATCCAACTGTTAGCAACGGTTTGATCTACTAGATGCTAAAATGAGCTAAAATACCATTTTTTTATCCTTAGACTAATTTTATTCCGTCTTATATTGCTGTCCAACAAATCAACACCACCCATATGACGGTTGTATTCTTGTTTAAGATATGGACAACTTACTTCTTTGGTTCTCTTTTCTTTCTTGTTATATCTCTTGGCAGTAGTTTTAGGAACATCGCCAGCGAAAGTCGATATAAATGTACCTAATTTGTTATCTTTCCACATTAAGCTACTTATTTCCACATCATTGCAAGTACCAACAAACTCTACACTAATTCCTCTTTCTTCATTTTTCATAGCATTTTCATCCGGAACCTAACAATTGGGAATCCTGTTCCTTTTGAGGGTTCCTTATCTGTGAATACCTTGTTTGGAAAGATACACAAGGAGAGGTATAAAAGAGTAATAATTGTCAAAATGCGTCACAAACTCTGCGACTCATATCCTTGGAATAATTCTAGCCAATCTTACCACATCATTTGCAATTGCTCCGAGATCAGGTTCAAAAGCAGGTCTCGTTTTTTGATCATTATTTTGTCCTATATATAACTCTATATGATACCATATCCAGAGCTACAGCATAAGACAAAAACTTTAAAACTCCATTTATGTGGCTTGCTTGGTAGGTAATGCTTCATGTAGTGCCTAGTTTTGGTAGAACAAATTTGCTCATCGACGGACAGCAAATTTCGTACCTTTGTCGTACCTGTTGACTGACAACACTTTTATTTTCTCAAAGTCAATTTCTTGTGATCAATATGCACTTGTATTGGGCAAATGAACAAAGGACATACATATTGTAATTCCAATAAACTGCTTTATGTCACTTCGTGTAATATACAGTGGTTTGTTAGGATTCTGCTTATGGCATATAAATTTGACTCCTCCACAATTTTGTCTAAAAGGCTATCTGTGAAGAATAAATTTAATTGTTCATAGGGACTTTCTAGTTGTAAGATATGATTTGGAACACTATGATTTCCTTTAAATTCCAGTTGCTGTTCGGATAAGTTCAAATTTTTTTTTCTTCATATAATGTCTAAAAATAAAAAAACATCTTGTATTTTTGATCACAAATTGATTGTAAAATAAGTATATCTTTGTCCTTGGAGTAAACCAGAGTTTCTGGAGGCTCCTCCTCTAGAGTGCTATTAACTATATTAGTGTCTACAGTATTCTCATTATTAGACTCATCATATGTACCAACTTGTTCATCAGATAAGGAATCTGGATCGACAATATCATCATCATCACCAAAACCATCTTCACTATCCGAAAACCTATCTTTTATATCGGGAAGTTCCTTGTCAGTCAGCGCTCTTTGATCTTTTCAACTCATGATGTTTTATCTAAAAGATAAAATCTACTAAATATGCATGATGATATTTGTAAACAACATCAACTAAAAACATTATGAGAAAAATATGCGCAGTACTGTATACCGCAAGAAATCATGTTTTTTACTTACATTATTAATAGCACGTAAAATATATTTACTCAAATTACTTTGGTAAACTAGCAAAAACAATCTGAAGCACGTGTCAGTGTCTAACCGTGTACACTACGTAACTAAGAAGACACGATACTGGTAACCGACACCATCTATTATTATTTAGTCTACTTACACTGATTAATACTGCATTGTTAGTGAATGTCATGCACAAAATGATTCCATCTTTATCTGCTATTAAAATAAATGTTTATTTTTAGTATGTTGGTTTTAAACAACAATGCAGCGAAGGGTTAACTAGTTCAGGACATATTATGCCATTTTATCTTTCATACTCGGACGGACTCAAATACTGTTATTTAATGCAGATTTCATCTAGGAAAGAGATGGAAGTAGCGCGGCGCTAGACCGGCGAATAATACCAAGGATAGTCCAACACGAATACTATATTCTCTGCTGGAAACCTCTTTTGACACAGAAATTTGCACATTTTTTTGCATCTTCAAATTGTATTGTGAAGTATAGCATCAGAAATCACACAAATACTTAACTGACCGTCAGATGAAACTAGATTATTAATTTTTTCGATATTGCCATTTTTTACTGTGCAAGTGTGACTTGAGCCTGAATTATTTTAAAGTGTTTCTCGGCCATATTGTAATCGATTATACAACTCAAAAACATACACGTCCACGAAAAACATTCATTGCCATACCATTATTTTAATATTATGAGTGTCAGAGCGAGTTTTCCAAGTTGGATGTGAAATGTAACAACAGTTTGTTGCTCTACTGTTAAACTTACAACTTTTTCGAGAGAAAGAGAAAAATATATAACAATTGAAGACTACAGGGGAAAAACGCTGTACGTCAATTTTTATCGATTTTTTGATGAATACATTTTTCGATACTTGGATACACGTAGTCCAATCTACAAATATCAAACAAAATAAAAGTGCAATAAGTCAAACGTTACAAACGAATGAAATAATGCTGTACAATGGAGAAGCGGTGCAAGTTAAGGTTAAACTAGGCAACGATGCTATAAGTCAGATTTTGGTGCTCAATGCGCATGTCCGTAGGGACAATTTACAATGAAAAATCACAGTCAGTGTTCAGCATTCATACAAGTTGTTTATTTTAGTATCATTATTATCATAATCACAGTTTGTTTTTAAACGTTTAGTAAGTTTAAACTATTTTTTATATATGGAATATGGAAAGTGAGGACAGTGAAATTGAAGAGGTTTTACAGTCGAGAACTACAAGAAAACGAAAAAGTTTTGGGCGAATACGTGATGTGGCTAAAGTCCTAAAACTGCAAACTCACGAAACAGGCGAGGAATGCCGTTGCAAACGTTATCAGTGTTTTGAAAATATAACGGTTGAACAAAGAAAGACAATTATTCGTAATTTTAATTCTATGCTGAATTGGGACGAGCAAAGTTTGTATTTGGGAGGTCTAATATTCATACTTCCTGTAACTCAAAAAAGGGCCAAGAAAAGATGAAGAGAATTGCAACGTAAGAGATGGCTCTGTTTATTGTAGAATTCGCCTTGCGGTAACTAATGATGAGGGGCATACATCACCTGCAAAAGTCGTTCAGATTTCTCAAAAAGCTTTTGCTGCTCTTCATGGCATATCCACGAGAAGATTGCAAACTATACAAAAATCCATAAAACATGATACAACCGCCAAGGACAATAGTGATAAACATGGCTCAAGACCCAATAAAATGTCTGAAGAAACTATGCAGTTACATTATTTTAAATCACATAAAATCATTCAAAGAGCGTATGAGTCACTACAGCCCAAAAAAATCTAGCAGGAAGTACCTTCCAGAGCAACTTAACATTAAAAAGATGTACAAAATGTTCCTTGAGAAACATCCCAATAGAGCAGTGTGTTATGAAGTATATAGAAAAACATTCAACACACGCTTTAATATCTCCTTTGGGTATCCCAAAACCGACACTTGCAGCATTTGTGATGCTTCCAAAATAAAAATAAGGGAATGTAAATGTGAAGAATGAATTAATAAACTTAAAACAGGGCAGAAACTTCACTTGCTGAAAGCACAGACATTTTACAAACGCAAAACAAAAGTTAAACTACGAGCAAGGACCTCAAAAAGTCATAGCCATGAACTATAATAAAAACGTTTCAATGCCCAACAGTGATTTGTTTGGAGGCCAAAATAAAAATTGGATGGTATTCCGGTTTTAACATTATTTAGTCCATAAAATAAACAGATTTGACTCTATTTTAGTGACCTTTCCTATAAGAGATCACTCCTACATGGAGACGGATAAAGATTTTGGTATCGTTAACCAAAAAAGTACAGCAGAAACCCCAGAAGATTGAGAAGCAGTGTTACGATTAGCTCGTCAAAAACCTGTGCTTTATAAAGTAGAAGTGGTTGATAACTACTTGGTGCGTAGCTGGGACACTTTTCTTGCAACTATGTATGCTACAAAAGCACCTTTTAAAACTAGACCAATAAGAGAATTAAGCATTTCAAAGCAACATTCCAGACTAATTTATTTCAGAAACACCTACAATGGAACAATGGTTTCTGCTGTCATTAAAAAAAAATTTCCTTCTCGATCCTATACTAAGTCACTGCTCATTCCAATGGCAAAATACAAAGATCTCAAAGTTTAAAAAAAATTGTTCAGAAAAAAGAAGGATGTATTTTGATCAGTTAAAAAAAAACATGACTTATTTTTTATCTTAAGAATTTTACAATGCTATTGATTCATTTAACAGATAATATTAATGTTTTTTGCTTTAGTTAAGTTAAACAAGTCTAGTTCGGTTTATTTTTTTCTTTCGTTGAATTAATATTATATTTTGTCAATTACAGCGTTTTTGCCTCTTTCCTCCAGACCTTTGGTTGTTTTTTTAGATTTCTCTTGTTACCTACTGTACTGTACATGACAATTTCAGGTTTATAATATCATACTCTGTATATATGAGTTTTCAAATACTCAATACAGCAGTGTATTAGCATGTTTATTTATGAATTATGAAGTTTTGAATCTAAAAATCGCGATTCCCAAAAATTTTAAAAATTGACTTACAACGTTTTTCCCCCGTAGTCTTCAATTATGTAGCTATACAATTTATTTACAGAAGTGTGTATTACTGCGTGCTTCTCTTGCAGCAGGCGTTAGTCTCGCTGTTCAATTGCCGTAGATTAACAAACAAAAGTCAATAAAGGCTTAATTAAATTGATTCATAGCTAAAACGATAATAGAAGATTGGGCAAGTAGCTTTTTTACTAATTTTTACTAACATCGTCTTTTTTATTTTTTCTTTCTTCACTCATCATCACCACTCACCAACCACGTCACGTTACAAACATAAAAAATCACCAAATCACTATAACAACATCGCCAACGTTCAACGAATCCTATGTGTGATTTTTTGTTTGTTCTGGAAGCGCCTCCGGAGTGGCAATGGTGCCACCAAGCGGCCAAGCGGTGCAGCAGGGACAGCTAGGGGGCCAGCTCCCTAGGAGGGGTAGCGCTTCCAAGGATCCCACCGCAGCGCCTAGACTCAAAAAGTGAGAAGGACATTAAACAAAATTTATTTTTTAATTTTTCCATTAGTGACGATTTTTTATTATTTTTTAGATAGCTTTTTATTTTTCGTCGGTAGAGTTGGTAGGACGAGGTTCGGGGATATTTATGAGATCGCTAGATACGACGAAGGACGTCACACCAAACAGGTGAAGCTTATGAACGTTTCCAAGAAAGTTAAGTTCATGTAACAGCACTTAGTATTATATTTTATTTTAAATTTCTTCTTAAATCTATTATAAACAAATTTGATCGTGGTGTCGTAGTGATTATACAGCATTTAACGAACAATTCTACCGTTCTTTTAAATATTTTTAAAAGATATACATACCTTTATACCAAAAAAGTAATACAAATAGTGGGATTATGTTAGTTAGTAGGTACATGTGTAAAATTTGCTCACTATTCTTGATTTTGTGATACCTTTAATCAATTAGTTAACCCTGCTTATATGTTTTATACAAGAAAAGCTTGATTGGTTAAAAGTTAAAAAGTTAAAAGTTAAAAAGCGTTAAACGACACTTTATTCTAATTCATTTTCATTACTGTATTCGTAAAGCATCTCATTATCATATACACTGAAGGTTGTACTGAAATAGAATATTAATAACAATGAATAAATTAAAAAACATACCAAAAAAGTTCTATGAAGATATCTTCTTCTTAGGGTGCCTGTCCGTTCCGAACGTTCGCGATCATTCAGCAGTTCTGCAGGAATTTCATCAAGTCCCGGTGTCTTTCCATCCTTCATTTGTATGACGGCTGCCGTTATTTCTTCTGGTAGGATTTCGGGACCTGAATTTTCTTCAATGGTGGTCTCTTGCATTGTTCTAAGGTCATGGAAAAGTTTCCCCAAGTATTCTTCCCATACTTTTTTTATCTTCTTTGGTTACGGCAAGATTGCCTTCATAATCTGTTATTTTTCCTCTGTTGCGTTTTCGAAACTTTTCAGCTATTTCCTTCACCTTTCGATGAACATTGAAGTTATCATAATTATCGACTCTGATACTCTTCTATTTCTTGACATTGTTCTGTTTTTTGTTTCTCTTTGGCTTCTCTTATTTTTCTTCTGACGATGGTATGTATTCTCTTATATTCTTGGAGATTTTCTTTGTTTTTTTTTTTCCTCTGATCCATAAGCGCAAGGATTTCATCGGTCATCCACGATTTCCATTTCTCTGTGTCTTTCTTCAGGTGTTGTTCTTTTATTTCCCTCACTGTTTCTTGTATGATGGTCAGACTTTCCTCTATAGTTTCTGCATTTTTGCATGTTAGCACCCTTGTATTCAGGTTTCCACTCACCTTCAATCGAACATTGGGATCTTTCAGTTTTCTAAAATCATACTTCTTCATCGACTTACTTATAACCTTCTTCATTCTGACTTTGAAATTACCTACAACTGGTACATGATCAGAATTTATGTCTGCCCCCGGATATGTTTTGACAGATGTACAGCTGTTCCTATACCTCTTATTTACTAGCATGTAATCAATCTGATTTCTTACAATCTTTCCCACAGTATCCTGTGGAGATTTCCAGATGTACAGTTTCCTTGGATGTAGCTTAAACCAGCTGTTCATTATTACTAATTGATTTGCTTCCGCAAAAGTCTCCAGTGTATCTCCCCGATCATTCCGGTTTCCTACACCAAATAGTCAAATGGCAGATGATGTTTTGCTGGCTCCAACTTTGGCGTTGAAATCACTCGTGACAATTGTTAGATCTTGCTTTTTTAACCTTTTCACGACTTGAATAATGTTATGGTATAGTTCTTCTATCTTTTGTTGTAAGTGCATACACTTGAATTATATTGATGTCGATTGGTCTTGCTTGTAGTTGTATCACTCTTGCTGAGATTAGAATGAAGTTGTCAACAGATTTTGCCACTTCTTTTGTCAATATAATGAAAATATGGTTGGGGTAAATGCCTGAATCAGATCATTAAATCTCTTACAAAAAAATAAAGTGAATATAAAATATGCCTGATGGACATTTATATGTTACTAGCAGTTTATCTATCTTAGTATGGTACTTGGAAACGTTTCTCTCGTGTCAGATTTTGGTAATCCATTGGTCTAATCAAATATATAAAGTATATTCAGTTTCAGTTCAGTTTCCTCAAAAAAGCTTGTACAATATACGGTATTATGTAAACCCTTGGATAAATAGTATTCAAATAAGACAAACTCTTAATTCCATGGAAGGTGCTTACAAAAAAGTAGTGCGAAGTTGAAGGTCTTCTCGTTTACATACTGTAAATATTTTTATATTTATTAATATTTTTATGTATAAAAATTTTAAACAATCATTTACTAATAATTTTTAGAAATGTTGCATATTAATCAACAAAATGCAGAATTTTGTTTTGACACCATGGAAATTCAAACTAAATTCATCTATCAATTCTAACTGGAATTTTTTTTGAAGTTCCTTCTCCTATCAGAGGTTGGAATTTTTTAGGAATTTATTTAGTTTTATTCTTTATAATTTTTTTTAAATATAAAACAGAATTTTATATTTAATAAATTCTTTATTAAATAACGCAGAATTTTATAAATTTAGAATACAGTATTTAGGTATTTATGCAGAATTTGTATTTTGATACATTATTTATCAGTCATTTAGAAAATATTTTTTGCAATTCTTGCAAATTTTGTGATATTTTATAAATTCGTCTATATATCTTTTATAAATTAATTCTGGTGATGCTTATTTTTTTGCATAATTTTAACAGTGTTATGGTGTTTTCAAAAATGACGTGAAAGTACAAAAAATGTCACGTGAAAGAAACTTTACATAAATACATAGCGTCTTATAAATATCCCCGAATCTGATGAACGATTACCGACTGAAAGGGAACACAGGTAAAGTTGATAGAAGTGATAAGGACCATGTTTATATGCAAATGTGATTTTGTTAAGTTTTTCCAACTCTTTTTGAGCTGTTTTCCTGCGCCTATGTTTATCTTTAAGTTAGAAAATTGTAATCATCTAAAAAGTGTATCTGCGATCGAGGTTTCCAAAATTTTGACTCGAATGAAGTTTAGAGAATGAAATTGATCCCAGATACATTTTTTGCTGCTTGTTAAAGATTTTCTCGTCGCGTCGATGATTTTTGCTTGCAGAGGATTCACTTGATGAAAGTAGATATCTGTTTACTATTGTAATATACATGTCTGTTAAATATTTCGTTATGATAACGTTTTTTATAACAATTGTATATTATAAAAGTATATATTTCCTGCTATGTGATAAATAGCTGAACTGAGAAGGTGATACTCAAAGAAAAGACAATAAAAGTGAATTTTTTGTTAATCGTTATCATACTATTCATCAAATTTGTAAGTTTTTATTTAAATATGTTTCACGAAACTTATCAATTCATCTCCAAATTGACGCAAAATCATATCAACAGATATTTTTAGTCTCACAAGTGCCGAAGAAATTATTTCTAAAACTATTAATTTTAATAATAATTGAAATCAATTTCTCAATAGCAAAAATTCAAATTCTGTTTTTGTGTAAATTTTTGAAAGGAAGAATTCATTTGCTCCGTATTATTATTTAATATAAGAGTAATTGTACAAAGCAAATTTTGATGAGACATTAAACTCTAATAATAAAATTCATGTCAATAATAATTTAATAAAAAATCGCTCAAATAAAGTATATTTCTGATACAAAACTTCAAAATTAAAAACCATTTTATCACACTTGCCCTTTTTTTGTATCCACAGGTAATGTGTGAAAAACTTATCAGTGTAATAATGCTGTAACGTCATTTAATTTGACACATTTGATCACATTTCTTGCTTCATCAATTTGTTTCAGTGCAGTCTCCACCAAATCAGTTGCATTTAGATCCGGATGATAAGGTGGCAGTGTTAATATAATCTATTAATAATTATTCTTGATATAGCAATGTCTGCTTTTCTAGATTGCGGTATTGGGAATTTAGTTTTCAAAGAGTATCCAATTTTACTTCAAAGAAATATTGAAATACTTGTCAACACTACAAGAATTATGTGTGGTTGGGATATTTGTACCATATATAGTGAAATAAATTACTAACAAGTAAACATAGAACATTGATACACTATGACATGGGTCACCAAATGCCGGACCGCGGTCCGCATCCGTAACGTGAGCTTGTTTTTTTGCGGACCGTGGTTAAATTCAAAATATAGTGTAAAATTATAATCAAATCTAAATATATAAATATCTTTACATTTTTAAAATTCTCAGTACTAATACTATATAGAAATACTCGTAATCTAAACAATATGCTTCGACTAAAGGGGTTTCCAAAGTTTCAAATAGTAGCTGCCTAAAAATAATCTTTTAGCAAACTAAAATAGGGAAGCTGTCAGCACAAAATGTTGTGCAACTGTTTTTCACTCAAGCCTAACGGTCTATGGACTAGCGAAGTAGCAGACTTTTTAAGAGTAACAAAGCTGCCCTTCAGTTGGAAATGATCGAATATCAGAAAGATTCCGCTTTAAAGGAGATTTATAAGCCTGCTTACTCGCTATAAATGTCAGAAACACTTGCCTAGGACAAATTTTAGATTAAATACGTGTGTGACAAAAAATATCCAGGATATTTGACAATTAAACTGTGTACTATGTTTGGCTCAACTTTGTGTTCGAAGCCGCTTTTTCAAAAATGAACTTTGTTGAAAATCGGTACTGGTCTCGATTGACAGATGAATACCTTGGCTCCCTAATGAGAATTAGTTGCACTAACCTCAATCCAAATTTCAGACAAGTTGTACAAAATAAAAAGTGCCATTTTCTCACTAATAGTCTAATTTTGTTGAGTTTTACATTTATTTTTAGACTTATTATAATCATTACTTTTGAATTTATTTAAACTAATGTACCCCTTTCAAAAACGAGTTGGCCTAGTTGCCTGGTTTCAACTACGAAACGAGGATGATCACCTGATGGGGGATTACACATGGACTCTCAAGGAATATAATTGGTGACCCCTGCACTATGAGACTCGAAGGCTCACAAGAAAGATGGACATAAAAAAGGCACCACTGTTTTTACAGTGGCAGACTGTTTTTACAGGTGGACAGACAAAATAACAAATAGTGCAGTTCTTCGAAGAATGAACAAAGAACGGGAGCTGTTGATCACCATCAAGAGAAGAAAATTGGAATATCTTGGTCATGTGATGAGAGGGAAAAAGTACAGATTGCTCCAGTTAATTATCCAAGGAAAGATTCAGGGCAAACGAAGCGTGGGGAGACGACGCGACGTAAATCTTGGCTGCGTAATTTAAAAGACTGGTTCCAGTGCACATCTAACCAATTATTTAGAGCAACAGCTTCAAAGATACGAATAGCAATGATGATTGCCAAACTTCGTAGCGGAGAGGGTACTTGAAGAAGAAGAAGAAGAATTAGAACTGTTTTTAAATATTTGAATCCCAAAAAAAAAACAGAAATAGTATATGCATAAGACACAGAGAAGTACTAAAAAGAAATGGATATCAAAATTATAACCACAGTAAACGAAATACAAATATCATAAAAATAAAAACACGGTAAGATTCATTCAGTTTCTTTTGAAACGGATTAACTCAGCGTTGAAAATAAAAAAAATGGAATCAAATGAGAAAATTTAGTTAAATAAGTACACAGATCACAAAGTTTATTGTTTATTTAATCTATTTCGATTTAAACATGTTTAAAATAGAGATTGCACAAGAATATTAATTAACATCAAATAATATGAATAATGAAATATGTAAATATATTGTTAAATACGCGTTCTTAACGTGAAAGCAACATCACTGGACTTGGCTTAGAGTAGTATAATGTATTCACAATAATTTAAATAATCTGTTAATCAAATTAAGCCCGGATGATGGATTTCGACACCGTCGAATTTTGAATAAATGGGGACCTACAAATTGGGGTTAAAAGCAGTGGTTTTTATTGAGATACAAAGAGAGGACTCCATATTATGAGAGAGCGGCGTCCAAACTGAGACAAAATGGGACTTCCAAACTAGGATGAAACCGGCCTCCAATCTAGGATGAAATGATCTCTGTCCTAGGATAAACTAGAATGCACTAGGACTAGAATTAGATGAGAAAATGTAAAAATAAAATATTCGAAGGAACAAAAGGTACAAAAATAAAGAAACAAAAGGTACAAAGATCTTACCGTAAAAGGGGTTGGAACACACGTAGAATCGTCGTTTCTAGGTAGTCGAAGTACTCAGAACTCTTCTAACAGGATCGGTAGGTGGGTTCTTTGACGGCATTTCGGCAAAACCTTTAAAAGGATTATTGCGATGTATTTGACTTTCAATATTTGCAAACAAATGTCATAACGTGCAAGTTTGTCAAAACAGATAGCTGGATGGTTCGTGGATAAATATTTAACTGTCGTAAACTGATAAAGCAAAGAATATTTTGTTAAGAATTACACTGCTCTGCTAGATGTTTTACAAAATTTAGTAAAATAAACAAAATTAGACAACATGTAACATATAGGCTTGTCGACACGTTATATCTTGACTGCGAAACCTACAGTTTCGTTTATACGTACATATTTACAAGAAGGAGTTAACATTGTACTGGATGTATTAACTCTACGTATGAGAGATGAAAATAAAAAAAAAGAATCTGCCGAAAAATATAAATGTCGATATAACCACTTCAGTCCACTGTGTTTAGTGCATAAACCAGTCAAACTACCATTCAGGTGCTGTTATATCAAGTGACTAAAAGTTTCCACGTGTATCCGGAAAAATAGTTTTTTTTAGAAATATTTCTGAAATTATCTCCTGAGTTTGCTTTATGTTACAAAATTCTAAAAGTCACAAAATTTCAAAAGTCCAAATAAACATTTTTTAAAACTTGTTATTACATATTTCATTTTCATACAAGCAAATTCTTTAGGTTGTTTCCTATGGGCTGTGAGAATTTCATAAAGATCAGAAAATTATTTAAACGGCCATAAAGGAAATACGTTTTCACTGGGTATGGTAACGCCTCAATAAATTAAATGACAGTGGAGTTGCGAATAATACAAAATTGTACTAAAATATCTTTAATTGTATTCTTTAAATCATGAATGTGTTGCTTGTGTGAGTCCATTTCAAATAGGTAAAGAAATAATAAATAAGACTTACTCACAATCAATTTAATTTAACTATCAGACGACCGGTTTCGCATTCTACAATATGCAAAGCATCCTCAGGTCTCGATACAAAGTTAAACAAATGCTGAAATAATAAAAACCCATATTAGGGTGTTGTCCAATAACGATAAACAAAGTAGATGTTGTAAATTACAATAATTATGCCAATATTACATGTCTGTGGTTTTATTTAGATGAGTAAGTTGGATAAAAGGTATAAAAATTTTAAAAGTTTAAGCAGACAAGGTAAGGCCCACAAATTGTTATAAAATAGTCTCTTCGATTGTAATAAATTAACAAATGAGCAAATAAATAAATAAAATAAACATTACTTACATGCCGGTACTCTATTAATTGATGGATGGTAGAACATGGTTGAAACTACTATATATTGTTGAATGACATATATATTGTTCATTTTCATTGTTTTTGTATTATAAATTGTTTCATCAACAATTTGTGGGCCTTACCTTGTCTGTTTAAACTTTTAAAATTTTTATACCTTTTATCCAACTTACCCATCTAAATAAAACCACAGACATGTAATATTGGCATAATTATTGTAATTTACAACATCTACTTTGTTTATCGTTATTGGACAACACCCTAATATGGGTTTTTATTATTTCAGCATTTGTTTAACTTTGTATCGAGACCTGAGGAAGCTTTGCATATTGTAGAAAGCGAAACCGGTCGTCAGATAGTTAAATTAAATTGATTGTGAGTAAGTCTTATTTGTTATTTCTTTAGCTATTTGTATTCTTTAACTTTGTAATCTATAAAAGCCAAAATGTATATATCAATGGTATCAACAACTTGAATAGGTAACAAACTTGATGAAAGTTTTCTGCAAGATTAACTTATTTTGATTCTTTTCTTTCGGTAACACGTTTCCCATTGAGCTACTTTTTCACAATTTTGTTTCAATAATTTTAACTAGCAATTATATTAATTTTGCTCATTTAGAAAGGAAAAAGCGAGCGCGTGCAATTCATATAAGAAAATTTAGATGTAAACGATACGTTTTCTCAAATAACTGAAGTGACTTCTGAACAGGGCAACGATGTATAAATATTGAGAAGAGAACGGAAGTTACATAATGTATATTTTTTCTGTTGTGGGGGAGGGATGTAGAAGTTTTCACTTTGCTACGTTATTAATGTTGTAAGTGAGAATATCTGGTGTTTATTTAATTTTTTTATCTATGTGCCTTTATTTTAATGTTTAAAGTAGCGCAATAAAATCTGTAGATTTATTATTACTCTTAATTTGAACTGAATATAAAATCTAAACAAGTTACTCAAATTATATACATACAATTTGTATGATCCCGTGGAAAGTGTTCGCACTTTGTTAATTGTTTTTTACATATACCATTTACATTAACATGTTTGTAATTTAAAGAAGATAATTATTAGACATACTTGTGAAAGAAAGTGGTATTAATATCACACTAGGGAGAACATTCTTGACGATCATCACCTTATTAAGTTCTTACCGAAAATGAAATTGGATTCTTCCTACATACCACAATCTCAGATACATATATATATATATATATATATATATATATATATATATATATATATATATATATATATATATATATATATATATATATATATATATATATATATATAATATCACGATATTTTTCTTCCTGGACGTCTTCCTCCGATTACGTGTCCTTGCATCACTAGAGTAAACAAGCTGTAGTTCTCCGGGAGTTACATTAAATGCACGAAATAAGTATGATATACAATAATGATCTGGTTTTAATTTTTTTTTCAATTTCTTTATCTTTCTTAATTCTAATAAACAAGGTTTTATTACTTATTCTGGTTAGCCAACCAATGCGGAATATTCTACTGTAATACCGCATCTCAGAAGCGTCGTGATTTTTTAAACTTAACATTTGTTGTGGTCCATGTTTCTGTGCCGTAAAGCAGCATGGCAAACACATAGAGGCAACGCCAACTATAAAGACATAGTGCAGAAACTGAAATTTGAAATTGCTTAGGTCGCCTCGCCTTAACATGAAATAATATCAATATTCAGTAGTGCTGCAATTGCGATTTGTGTTAAAATATTTGAGTAATTTTATTTTCAATTAATTTTTGTTGAAAATTAGGAATATTAGAATAGATACTTTGTTAACAATAAAACTGCCGAAGCAACAGATAAGAAGCTTTAATGCATTCAGTATTGATTCCAAGAGGCGGGATACGGGCAACAATACATTGACTTACAGGGTAGTTACAGTAGGAAAATCCTGGCTTATATAGAAAAACGTAAGCCTGTAAATCTAAGTATGTTAGTTACAGCGTGCAGGACTTGATGCTGATAGAAAAGGCATTCAGGCATCAAGCGTCCAAAAATCTTTTCTCGTTATAATAATGAAAAGAACTTAGCCATAAAAATGAAAAAAGGAATTACTGAAAAAGTTTTAGAAAACAAATTGGAACAATGAAGACACGTTTTTAAAGAAAAAGATAACTTAATAGAACGTATTTGGAATGTTTATTTAAAGATGGAGCTACTACTACCGAAATTGAAAAATACCTTTGTATTATTTTAATTTCATTTATTTCTTATCCAATACTGCTTATTTCCATTTCTGAATTTTACTTATTTGGCAATGTTCCTATATGCTGCTCTTTTACTTCTTTTTTGGTCCACCTGTCCTCTGTGTAATGATTTTCTTGAGAGTACTGTTTTCGCTTTTACTATTGGTAAAATACTTTTCAATAAAATTCTTAAATCAGGTAGGCACATGAGATTACGCCTGTTTATTAGTACGTAATTATTTCTCACTGTATTATATTTTGGTACTTTCCCTTTTTGAAAAACACGCTTTACAATTGCTTATTTAAAAATACATGTTGCTTTTATCAATACCTAGAACTAAATAAACCTTTTGTACAATCTAAACAGTTTGCCTGTTAAGCTAAAATGTATTACGAAGGTATTATTGTTTTTTTGTCCCATCAAATAGCGTTACTTTTATCTTAATGAATGTTTTGAATATTTTTTATATCTTTACTAAATATTCAAAACTCATTGAAAAGTTAAAAAATCAACTTATTAAACCATGCGCGCGACTACACTAATTAGTGTATTCCCACTTGGCTTTACCTCTACCATTTCAGTATTTTGTATCAATATAATTAGGAAAAATAATATTTTCAGAAAAAAATCTTGAGAATCATTGGGGAAGCACAGTAAATATAGAGTGAATGAGCAGCTCCAGAACAGTTATCATTGTCACTCTTTCCTGTGTTTCATGTGTGAACTGTATGTATGAATTATTAAACCATTTCTGAAGTGAAATATTTGTTTTTGTTTACCAAGTGGTAATGAATTCCAATCATAAACTAGTTCCAGTGATACGTCGTAATTTTGGCTTCAAATGGATGTCAAATTCATTATGTTAATATAAAAAAAAGTCCACATAACACCGAGGTTGGCTCAACACCAATCAAATGAGTACCGTAGAATAAATAGTTAATATATAAAGCCATTAGTATGTTAAATACCGCCGTTAGAATAAGCACTTTAAACCTGCAAAGGTGCAGTTACCTACCTTGTATATTGTAAGGTCCGCCAATATTAAACTAACATCTTAACATGTCTTCAAAATTTGTAAATTAACCTGAGCTGTTAAAGCAACAGTTTTTATATTTTATATTCACCAGATATAAGCTATTTATAACATAACCCAAATATGTGATTTCTCGACAACATAGCAAAGTGAAAGCCATGGGAAATAAAAAAAAACTACTACTAAACATTTGCGAGGTATTCAGAAAAATACCAAAATTTCGAATTATGGACATCTCGCAGTATTTGCAAAAAGAAAACCACGAAAATTGACGAACTAAATGTACATATCTAGACTGACTTTGTGTATTTTGTTGTATAATAGAAAAAATGATAATGTTCTTTTCATTGTGCAAAAATTTTTATAATACCATGGTATGTAGGTAGTATTTACCATTTTTTGTATCAAGACTACATTTAACTTTAGGCGTCGATTCAAAGAAAGCAAGTGAGATACATGAATATAAGAGTTTTTTAAGTTGGCAAATGTTTATAAAAGTTGATAAAAGTTTTATAGTTTCCTTTTCTTCTTCCAGTTCCTTCTTGATTGTTAAGTTGACCATCAGCACTCCAGTTTTACATCTATTCACCTTTGACCCAAACGGTACCTATCATTTCATACCACTTTCTAAGATATTTTTTATGATAAATTTCTGTGTCCAAGTATATGTTTCTTTTCATCATGACTTGACTCGGACACAGGCTCGTTTAATGTCGGGTTAAAATCACTGTGTCTGCACGCTAAGACTATAGTATTCAGCCAATATGCGGTTACATATAAGACGGAGGTTGCAATGGGACGGCAGATGTAGAGCGTATGTAAAAGACATAAAGGAAAATGGATTGATTTAGAATGCTAAAAGGTAACACCATGAATGAAGAATACAAATGTAAATGATCAGTATTTAATATTAATCAAAAGGAAATATTGGAAACCATACTAGCAAAAAAGTAGAGGAGGGAATGAAATGACTTGGTTTGATAATGCAAACCAGTCCCAGGTGGATGTTCTGGCTTAAAACAGACGTCAAAAAATGGAGATCATCATAAACTGCATAGATGGATAGAACTACCATTTATATTATTATGGTCTGTGGTAGTTAGGTGATATTAGATTTTTGTTTTTTAGTATGTATTGTTATGTTACTTTATTCAAAAAAACTTATTTGCCTTATAGTTGTCAATACAGTTTACAGCTGTTTTGACAACTTGCTTAGATATCTTGCCAATTTGAGATCAGTTTTGTATTGGAAACAAGGTCTTCGCATTTTTGATATATTATCAACTAAATAATCCCCAAAAATAGTTTTCGGATGTTGGTCATTATATAAAATTTTTCTGTCTTGTTGGCACGTTCTATTGATAATAACTTTGAAAAAGTAAATACGAACATTTGAATGTAATTGACATGTCTTCATTTATTTTTAAAAGTTTGTCTTCTTTTATAGGTATCACATTAGTAATTTCTGTAGACAAAAAGTCATTCCTTGATCATTTTTTTGCATTTATTGATCATTTAATATTAAAATTAGTCAAAAATTTGTATTTTTTGTAGTACGCTCTTGATTTTTGGATAGAGGTATTTTAATTCGAACATCAATTATAAAACAAAGATCAGGAGCAAATGAATTATCTTGTTTAATATAATAAATCAATTTTCGTTTTTATAGTTACATTATTTTTTCAGATTATATCCTAATACTGCCCTTTGTAGCATTTAAATCTTACAAATGTTATTCGGAAAAGACCATTTATACGTAGATGACATATAGTCCATTTCCATAATAAAGATAGCACATTATGTATGCAATTCCCTAAACTGTTGATACGGGCGACTCAATGAAAAATAGATATTTGTCAACAAGTTTACAGAAGTATATAGGAAAACAATTTTAAATTGAGTATGACCACCTAGTATAAAGGTTGAAGCAGAATAGAATACAATAGTTTTGAGGGTTACTAATCCCTAAATAAAGTTGCCAGTATCGGAGTGATGGAGATTAACAGGTACTAATCAATTTGCAAGAAATGTAAGATGTTTATTTTATTGGTTATATATAAAATAATTTGTGGCCGTAACAGGAGCCGATTTGTAAAAAAAATGAATATTATTTTAATCAAATTCCATTTCAGATTCACTGCTTTCTTCAGAATCTAAGGAATCTTCAACTCCAATGTTAATTATTATCGGTTCCAGCATTGCATCAGTCATATTATCCAAATTCCACATTTTATTTTCTTCCTTGTGAGCATGACTAACAGCATTTTTCCAATTTTCTGGAGTTACTTTCGATAAGGAATGTTCTAATAATTGTTGTAAGTCTTCTAATTTAAAAGTTTTGTTGTTGCGTCCGACTTCACCCTTTACTTGAGAACATATATTTTCTATCGGATTCAGATCACAGTGGTATGGGGGTAAACGTAATATAATTACATCACGGTTTAATGCCATTCCATCAATTATATATTTTTTATAAGCTGCTTTATGTTGCCTTACAATAGGTAATAATTCCTTTTTTGTCGAATTCTCCTTGTACTCAATTATGGGTTTATCCAACTATTCCATTATCTCTCCTTATTTCCATGCCGTTGTTGGCAATTTTTCTGCTAGTCTTGAATGGTAACTAGCATTATCCATGACTGACAGAATTTTTTGGAAATAAATCCAACATTTGCTCAAAATATTCTTCAAAAACATCAGCAGTCATTTCCTCGTGGTAATCTTTGGTTGATTTTGAGGCAAAACTTAATAATCCACCATTGACAAAACCGTATTCGTTTCCAATATGGGTTATTATGAGTCTGCGTCCTTTTCCAACGGGAATATTGTTTATTCCAGTAGATACACCTTCGATGAATGCCTGACGGGAACTTTTCACATTTTTATCAACCCATAGATATGGTACAGTATGACCTTCATTTAGCCAAGTCTCGTTCAAATAAAAAATTGTTTTCCCTTTTTCCCGGTACTTTTTAATAGTTCTTAGATCTCGTCTCCAACATACAATGTAACCTTTTTCAATTAAAACGGATTTTCTTCTATTTTTTGCCAACGAAATCCCATCTCTCTCAATAGTCCCCATAATTTCTTGTTGCTTATGATTGGTAACTCTTCGTTTTCTCTAATTAATGTTTGGATTTTGTCCAATGTTGGAAATTCTTTATTAAAAAAATGAGGTTGCGTCTTATCATGTTTTTATGTATTTCTTCAATTTCCAAGGGTTTACTCCCTCCACTCTTCTTGGGAGGTGAAACGGTTCCTCCTTTCCTTTCTTTTAGGAATCTATAAATTGTTACTTCTCCAACCCCTGTCATATTTGAACACATGTTAACGATTTCACGAACACTACTTAAAGGGCGTTGATGTAAAAGTGCATCGTGTACATTTAATATTATATTTTTCTCTCTTAGACTGAAGGCACCTTTAAAACTACACTTAACCGGGATAAAACCTGTTGTCGACGTCATTTTTAAATGCAAATTACAAAATATCGACACCAAAAACGTAGGTAGGTAAGACATGAACAATGTACATCTACAAACTAAATGGAAGATGCAAACAATTTCTAATTTATATTATTGGCATAAGCGGTAATGTGGCATAAAAACTACTTAAACTATCATTAGTGAAGCCTTATCAGTAATTCCAGGTAATCGTTCAAAGAAGGTATTCTTTTTGTGTCAGACTATAACTTGTATAGAAAACAATAATCACAATTAGTGGACATTTATTTTACAGAAGATTTTTTAAAAGATAATGAATTGTTGACGGCATCTTAAAATATTAATTGTTTTTATTTATTTGAAAACAAGTATAGGGTGACGCCTATGGTTCTTTGACCTGTTAAGGATTTGCATACATAATGTGCTATCAATATGATGGAAAAGGACTATAGTGCATAATGAATCTGACTAGGAGATTCTTATAATAAAAGTTGATTTCATGTCATCAAATGAGAAATTCATAAATTCGTTTGAGAAATGCACCTAAAAAATGCCGACATTAGTTTAGAGACAATCTTAATGTGAAACTTTTAGTGCATTGAAAAACTATTAAAATTAAATCAACCTACGATATAATTAGATACATTGATATATTCTGAATTGAGAGCCAAAGTCTTACATAAAGTTTTTATTTTCCTACTGTTCTTACATTGTTTCTTTGAAAATATTAATAATTTAGTAATACAAACAAACTTTCTTTGAATCGACAATTTATTTAATAATGAAATGTGTGTTTAGAGATGAAATTGACTATGAAGCTTCTATGTATTTTTGGGTTTAGAATAATTCAATCGATTATAAACATTTTGTGAATATTTTTTGCCGTTAGGCCGTATGGACTATGACAGGATGTGTCATTGTGTACTAAGAATTGTTATGAGAGTTTTAAAGTGTATTTGAACAATAGGAGAATATAACACATAATACAAGATAAATTCCTTCTCTAAAAAATAATATTAAACCAAATCTTATAAATCATCAAACATATTTGTTAATAATAATAAAGAATTGGTTATTAAATGGAAATCTTCTGGTGCGGTATGCTATTCAGGTTTTCATGCTGGTTGAAGGATACGTTTTTTCCTCTCTTCTATTGTGCTAACATAATTTATGCCGCACCAGTTTCTTATGTCTCAAACTTGTGAGTTTTTTTGCGACCTGGTTCGCTTGCACCTTAAAATTTGCTTGAAATGGCATGGCACAGATTATATCTATCCTCTCTTAACATATGGCCAAAGCAAAAACTTTTCTCTGTTTAACGATATCTAATAGCTGCTCCCTGTGGTGGTACATCTTCTTAGTGCCTCCTTACCTAAACCTTCACATTATAACTGCATCGAATATGGTTTAGGTTTGGTCATACGCAGTATTTTAGAACGCAAATAGAAAGGTTTAAAGACATTTCGCGTCAAAGTCGGTAATTTATTATTTATTTAGCGTACGGCTACATTACAGGTACGTTTTGTGTATAAGTAAAGAGGACAATACATTAAAAAGAGTAAGAAATATTAGCTATTGTGATATCGCCAATTTTCACAGTTACCTTGTGGATGTTGTTCTTGGTAGAAGTGGAAACTCAGATTCCACAAGGAAACTAAGTTCCTGTAGCTGGCTGTATACCATATATCACAAAAAAATTTGTTAAAATCCTTTATAAAAGGTATATAAAATTGCCTCAAACGGGCTATCACAAACACATTGCAAAACGTTTTCGGATTAAACAATCCATCATCAGTGCAAACGGTTGTACATGCTAGTAGCCACCAAAATATATGGGTAATAATATATGGCTAATAATGTAAAATAATTTCAAATTTATAACTTTTAAGGGGTTTTTACCCATATATTTTGGTGGCTACTAGCATGTACAACCGTTTGCACTGATGATGGATTGTTTAATCCGAAAACGTTTTGCAATGTGTTTGTGATAGCCCGTTTGAGGCAATTTTATATACCTTTTATAAAGGATTTTAACAAATTTTTTTGGAAACTCAGACTTCATTTTCTATGTTTGTGCGTACATAGGTTGCTACATTGTAGGCTCTGTCGTAGATAGCACTAAGCAGATTATAGTCTTGTATTTTTCCTCTTGAACTCAATTGACTTAATTTTCTGCGTATGTTTCTTGTATTGCGATCAGGACGCCTTCTATATTAAGTTGGCAAACGCGTACACCGGGTCAAAGTTCTTTTGTCAATTGGTCTTTAAAATCTCCATTTGTTGGCAGTATCATCTTTAATAACTTTAAAAGCTGTGATTTTTTTCTGCCAGAAGATCTTGTGAAATATTGTCTGGTGCTTCTTGTGCTAGTTCATTTTGATTGCCTAGGGTGCATGTGCAGTATTTTACTGCGGCCGCGAATCAGCTTTACATCCTCTTTAAAAGCATATAGTAGATTATTTATAGGAATTTCATTTATTGTCAATTTTATTTTGCTGTGCATGTTGAAAAATATTTTCTACATAAATTTTAAACGGCAGTAAAGTAAGGATATATCCTTGTGTCACACTTTTCCTTATTTTGTGTTTGTACGTTTATTGTTTTATTCTCATATATTTGTCATTAACATCAATATTATTCAATACCAGTAGTAAATCCAAACAAAAAATTGCTTTTCGTGTCTCAAACTTCGCAGCGACTGGCATATTGCAGTATCGAAAACACGTAGCATCTCAGTGCTCTTACTCTCAGTTCTAATCTAAGATCTTTGTTGCAGAGAATTGTTTTCATTTTTACAAACGCATTTCTTGCTATTTCTGTCCTAACTCTTATTTCTCTATTTAAATTATAAAATTAACAGCATTATTATTTTTTTAAACTTCTTTTCTAATTCTAATATTGGCAATGCAGCTAATTTTAAACTAATTCTAATATTGGCAATGCAGCTAAGTCTATATTTCAATATAAGTTCGAACGCCAGAGAAAAGCCAGAGTTTGCATAGTTCTTCGTAATCTATTACGATGTTGTTTTTTGTTATCTTTGAGAAGTATGTTTTTCTGAAAAGGTTTGTTATTTCTATTAAGAAGGTTTTTATAGAAATCTAAAGTAACATTAAACATATAGTTGAAATTCATTTTAAAATTGTATAAAACATTTTTTATTGCATATAGTAGCAATAAGGTATTATAACTGTTTATGTATATTAAAACCTATAAAAATATATAAGAAAATGTTTTTAATTTAATGCATTTGTAAGGAACTGAATCAATAATTTTATGTGCTTATAAAAAGCTTTATATTTTGTGATATATTATAATGAAGCACTTCCGAACCGTTATACCACACATAGAAAGGAGTTGTGATTTATTCTGTATGATAAATAAGTAACACTTACTTCGTTCCAATCGCATCTCTATTCTTGTAACTTATTGACCCGTTTTCACCAGTTCCTGTTAATACATTGACATATCCTGTACTGCGTCTCTTTTAGACTGTATAATATTATATTAATTTTATTATTAGAAAATACTTGGTTTGATTTACAAACGAATATCTATCCTATCGTTCTTATTTTTTATTATTCTTCGCATACTTATTCATTGTTAGTTTGTAAAAAATATTTTTTTAAAGAATCACTGGATTGTTAAACGTGCTCTTGTAGAGTAACGTGTGATTCACAAATAAGTGTTTTAATGGCTTTCCTGGTGGAAGTCTCACATTTTAAAAGGCACAAAGTCAATAAAACTTTACTTTGATTTTCATTTTAATTTGGGAGCAAGAGTGCTTGTATCACTGTTTTCACTATAAAGTTGTATGTTTTTTCATATAAGGATACAATACACTTATAGTACTAAATCAAAAAGACTAACAAATCCGGAAAAAAATTTTGAACGTCAATACACACAACTTTGACACTTTATTATAATTCATCTGATGATTCTTTGCACACGTATGCAATTATTCACGAATTAATATTTATATTACCTTCCTTTTCTATTAACAGAGCCTACAACCAATAAATTAAGCCGTTTGTCCTTCCACAATAGTAGATATACATCAAACAGTGATAGATAAAGTGATTAATTCTCATAATTTCCAGTTTTTACAATATTGTCACAAGCTAATTATTTAAATTTTAATTTCTTTTTGTATCTGAATTTTTCCAAAATTAGTTATAACAACTTATCATTATTGTTCGATTTCGAGATTTTAAATAAGTGTATATTTAAACTAATCACGAGAAGTAATATTCTGAGGTCTCATTAGTTTTTTAACCTATAATTGATTTGACATCTCACAAGTCTGACATCCGACATACATTTTTTATTTAATATGTATAAATTGAATGATGGACCGTGTGCAAAGGCTCACGAATCGATTATATCAATGAGTCAATTAATTAAATGTGACAAAATACTGTTTAAATATGCTAATTTAACATATCACTCAATTATAATAAGTTTGAGCGGTCATTTTACAAAATTTGAGTAGTCAGGCTTCATGTTTATTAAAATGAAAATTATAGCTAAGATTAATATTATTATAAAAGTGGCTGCCAAATTTACTCAGTGCCGTTGGTTTCATTTTGTGTCATATCGAATTTTCAAAGCTGAAGATGGTCTCTCAAAGAGAATTGAAAGCTCGATCCAACCAAATGTTACTCTGTTCGATTCGAAAATCGGATCAGTTTATAATAATATAAATCTTATTTCTAACACTCCAATTCTGGTTATTTTACTTTATGCCTTTTACACAATTGTCTTGACTAATGATTTTAAACATACAAATGCCAAAAACAAGATTTTTTATAAATTTAAATTAAATGCATATTAACCAGTCAATTGATTTAGCAGTTTTTATTCATTTACTAATTAAACAAATTGTGGTTTGCTTTATTTTAATTAAAGCAATTGTTTTCTTTAATTGTTTGTTCAAAATATTTCGAAATTACTTCCATTTAAATGTGGCATTTTTCCTTGTCACAGAACCTTTCACTTGCGAACATACAAGTTCAATAGAATTAAGCTTACAGTGATTGACAGGCAGTCGATGTACTAGACTAGAATATTTTTTTTTTTTTTTTGACAGAAGCTCCTTTTTCAAGCCATTGAATGTTTCCTTTGCCCTAAGGTGCTTTTATTCCGATGGTTAATTCATATAAAACTATATCTTTCCAACTGTATAACCTTCGTTTATCCATGTTTCATCCCAATGGTACAGTTTCTTAATTGTATTGTGACTGTACTTTTTATTTTTCGTAAATAATTTCGTTGCTAACTAAAACCTTAATTTTTTTTAATACTTTTCTCACCTAAAGTATGATTTCTGTAGAATTTTCTAACGCCTATTTCTTTTTATTTCAGAAATATATTCTTTCATCCTATTCAAAATGTATCTAAAAAGTAAAATTAGATCACCGATATACACTACACGCCAAAAATTAACGCATAATTTTAAAATTATAATTTCAGTCGTAATGAAAAAATTTTTATTTATTACTTTATTTTTTAAGGGTGCTTTTAGAACATCTGAAATAAAATTTGTTTTAAAACATTAAATCGTGTCCGAACCGGTGTGACCCGCCGATAACGTCGCCAGACGAAATAAAGATGGACATTTCAGTTAGTTTTTAAATATTTTTGAAGAACTGTTACTGGCATTTATGCATAAAATATTCATTAATTTTATAAATCGGATTATTTTTTCACTTACTATGTATTCGGTGAAAACATTAATTAATTTACTATGCAATAAACACGAATATTTGAGAAAAGAAAAAAAAATAATAAAGTGTCATAATTATACTGTTACTTATCGGAACGAGTAGACTCATTTGGAACACCTTTAACAATTATCTGTTAAATTTATCCTTGTTTATATGCCCTGCATCGCTTAATGGAATAAGGTATAACATCATAAATAAATGACGGAATTAAAAAGTGTAAGAAAATTAAACTAGTAGCGAGTATTGTCTCCGCTGGCATCTATTACTGCTTGATAACGATCTCTCATACTGAGAATTACCGTTCTTGTTTCATCCTGATTAATTTGATCCCAAATTTTAACTGCTCGCAAAACAGTTGATCTAATGTGTTCGATGCGTTAAGTAGTTGCCGCAGTCGTCTCCCTACGATGTCCCACACATGTTCTATTTTGTTAAGGTCGGGACTTCTGATGATATCGTTGCACAATTCTTGCAATGTGTGGCCTGGAATTATCTTGCATAAGCATAAAATTATCTGTAATAAATGGTGCAAATGCGACGACATAACCTTCTAAAATGTCTGTAATGTACCTGTATGATGCAAGCCGACCATGATATATTATATTCTAACTCCGTAAGAGCCTCCAAATTAATCTCATCCCACACTATTACAGAGCCGCCACTATACTGTACAGTCCCTACAGTGTAACACTGTGCGTAGTGTTCCCCATGCCTTCTGTACACTCTGTTCCGCCTATCATCAGAAAAAAGACAGTACCTAGATTCATCGGTGAACAATATTCCTTCCCAATCGTCATTATTCCAAACGTGTTCACGAGCAAAATGCGATATTTGCCTTCTACGATCTCTGGTCAACAATGGACCAGTGGGTGTCCTTCCAGGGCGCAGGTCGTTTGTGGCAAGTCTTCTCTTTATCGTATTTTAGCTGATTTTGAAATTATAACGATCCAAAAATTTTGTAGAGAATTACTGGTAACAAACCTTTGTTGTAACTCTTCTACAGCATTCACTGGGTCTTCTCGAGTTACTTGACTTTTGAAATGGTTGACGGAGTGACATTAAACCGTTCAGCGAGTTCAAATTGATGGTATCCTTCTTCGCGAAGAGTAGCGATTCAAATACAGACACTTTCTAACAAATTTCAATTTTCTTGCTGCTGGCGGCTCATGTCAAAGGAAAAAACACTTAATAAACTTGAAACACTCCATTGAACATTCGGCACTACGTATTCCAACTCAACTAAATTCGAATTTTACAATGTACCCAGAGGTAACAATATTATATTATCACAAAAATCGAAGCATTAAAATTATTTGATTTACCAGGATTTTTAAAATTATGCGTTAATTTCAGAGCGCAGTGTAATATTCATACTATATGTATTTTGATAACGATTTCCGAAGTGGAAATCAAAAACGTCAAAATAAACTTACTTTAAATTAAATTAAATAAAGTAAAATTTCCAGTAAAAATAATAAATTGTTTGTTATTATATTTCAGCATTTATCGTTTGGTATTAGGTTCCAATGTTGTCGGACACTGTATTGGAAATGTATTTATCACCTAATTTTCTACTCGTATAAAAGATATTTTTGAAAGAAATAAGTGTTAATCAAAATAATTGTTGCGAACCTAAAAAATATTGTTTTTGACATTTGTTATACCTACTCGCAAGCTTGTTATTAATTTTGAAAAAAAAAATACTGACCAAAAAATTATCGATATGCGTTCACCATTCTGTAATTAAACAAAAATACTATTAATTAAAATAAAAATAACCAATTTTTGTATATATATGAAAATTACCTGGTCTTAATGTTGTGTATATATTTAAATAAAAAAAACCTCAAGATAGTGCTTTATTTTGTAAAATGGAACAAAATTTTGTGCTAAAATGAATCATTAGCAGCTAAACTATTTTGTAAACAGGATTTTTATTATTTTTTGGTAATCATTTTCGGTTTCTATTGAAATGCTGAAATTAACGGAAAAATTGTAATATGAATGTTTACTTTTTGTTCTACATGTGTCAAAAATACGTTCAGCATTTGGTTTTAATTTGCACTATGTACGTTAATTATACAAATAAAAAACTGAATAAAATACTCTGGAATGGTACTTTTTTTAAACCTTAACGTCCAAAAATATTTATTCATGTCAAAAACGTAAGAAATAATAATTTGTCAGATATTTATCATAAGGAAGGTCGATTTATAAATTTGGTATTTATGGAATAGCATTGGAAATCAGAAAATCTCGGTGGCCACCGACTCGACATGCCGCTCAACAATTTCGTACAGTATGTCGAGGTAGCAGATGATTCGACAGTACGCTTTCGTGCAAAGTCAAACTATCCTACTCTCTATCAATACAATAGTTAAGTTTGGCAAGGAATACAATTATATATCTCCAAGCAATAAAACAATTTCGCAAATTTTTTTGCAAATTTAATTATGCACATAATCAACAATATTCCCATCGTTTAAAGGATTCGTTGTTGCAGCCTTTACCTACCTATCTTATGTTATTTTTATTTTTGTCTCTGAATAGTTGTTATTGGCAAAGAAGCAAATTGGTTTACAGGTTAAATCCTACATTTTTTAATTTATAAATTTTTTGAAATCTATTTCCGGATTGGAAATTGAAACGTGAATCCAAATGTAATTCTCAAAATTGGCAGATAAAATTTTTGCCAGAGTTTTTTGACAGTTAAAGTTTTGGTGAGGGCAACTTTAGTATTTAGAAATTCGAATAACAGTATAAAATGTTTCAAGTTAAGAAAATAACATTACGCTTATGGAGATCAGTGTTGCTAAAACTCTCAGGCATGCGTTGCTATTAGATTGTCTATATATGCTTCATTCTAATGAGAGCCATATTGAGCACTGTGTAGTTGTAGTTAATTTATTTCACTAATAAAAGGATATGTTTAGTTGAATACAAAATAATGCATTAAAAATACCCGTTTTTTTTATTGACAGATATAGGTATGCATTTATTTTAGGTATAATAAAAATAGTTAAATTTTACTATTGTTTAACATTACATATTAATTAACGCTTTAATAAGATATAACTAAAAAACAAGTGCAGCTTTAATTTTATTTTCATGTAAGTAATAACAACAATTACATACATAAAATTTTTTCCTTCTATACAAGGTGAATCACCACTAACGGAACGAAAGATTACAGCGAAAGAGTAAAAAAATTTAAATTATTAGTTTGTAAGTTGATAGAAGCTACATTTTAAAATTATTTTGAAATATACGGAGTATTCCCCCGTATATTTCAAAATAATCGATATATATCCCAATTACAGGGTTGTTGCTCCATCTTTTGCGTATTAAAAATGAATATTAAACTCACCAGTCTTCCGGGTTGAACCGTGTCGATATCCATTGGGCCTAGCTTTCGACATCATCTCTGATATCTTCTTCAAGGCTTCCGAGGTTTTTTTTAGCTAAAACCCAAAAAGCAGCATCTTCTACAAAGCTCAATTCGCTACCTGCATACACTATAACAAATCGGGGGCCTCGTTGTGTCGGCTGTTTCAGGCCTGTTGACAACGCCTTAAGAAACGCATCCCTGGTTGAAGTCACTCACTGAGAGGTCCTTCCATTCTTTGGAAACACTAGGTCCAACATTCACCCAAGTTTCATCAAAATAAACGACTGTGTATCCTTGAGAACCAAATTTTTTTATTTCACGCAAATACTGATGCCTCTATTTTAGAATATCGGACCGTTCAATCATGCTTGACTTTACTCCTCGTTTGCAAAAAACAAAGTTAATTTCATGGAGTATTCTCTACATTGTTGTGCGTGACATGTTTGCTAAATCTTTTGTTTTTTTAACCAGTGCAAAACTTTGTTCAATATCGGCGGTAAATTTTTAAAGAAAAAACTATGCACGATGGCACGTAGCCGCGTATGAACTACTGCATCGTAAGTGAACTTTCTGCTGGTCACTCTACTTTTAGTACATTTTCTTGTTTTTTTTTATGGGCCTTAGTACTCCTTCCGCAGCTTTGCGTATTTTAACAATAGTACTAAAACTTACTCCCGTCATAGCACTTACTTTATCGGTTAAAATTCTAACACTTTCACCACTTCTTAAGTTTAGATGATATTAAATACATTTAAAACAATTTGTTTTGCACGGATGTCCAAGATATTCCCTTGGCTTAATTTTTGAATATCCATTTTCAATTTTCAATTAACATTTAACTGTAAAGTCAGAATAACTACTAAAGAACCACAAAGCCTTATCGTATTATTTTAAGTTTCAATTAGTAATTAGATATATGCATTCAAAGCGGTCCGTTATTATTATTCCGTATATTAAATCTTTAATAGCCGGCAAAATGCATGATTTAACTAAGCAATATTTTCTACTGATTTCTATGATTCATGGCATATGGTATTCTCACCGAAAAACAAATAAACTGTCGTTACTATTGGGACCGTGCAAGTTCGGAACAGCGACACCTGGTGTCGTAAATCAGCAAGATTTACTGCGCTTTCATCGAGGTTACCGGATAACTGCCAAGAACGTAGCCCCAAAAAAGAATAAGAAGAAAAAGTAAGATTGAGGTTATGTCGGCCAACACATAACCTCAAACCGATCTGTCAAAATGTCTGGAGGGCAAACAATGGTTTGAATAGCATTTCGATTTGCAGTAATAGACAAATATTTAATTGTAGTTATCCAAATATAATTAGGAGATGACCTAATAATTGATAAAAAGCAATTTTCTTTAATATAATTCTTATTCACATTGATTACATAAAGATAATTATAGTTTAATGAGGTAAGTTGAAAAGTTCATAATAATTTAGTTAAGTCGTTTAACGACCACAATTATTATCAATATATCCTTATAATGATTGATAAGAATTTACTTTTATATATTAGCATATTCGGCATATCGCTAATATTTCTCAGTTATAGATTTAGCTTCATTTAAACATTTTAGTGTTAACACAAAATAAGGGGCTGAAATTAAAATAACAGGTTTTTATCAATAAAATTTTAACATTTTTGAACTAAGTGAGACTCAAAATATTGTTTATAATATAGTAATAACATTTACACCTTTTTAATTGATAAGAAACCCAACTGTTTATTAATTTGATGACTGTTATTTTGTTTCAGAAATGGATCAAAGACATTACTTCAATAACTTGAAATTATGATGTAGCAAGCAAATATCTAGAGAAATTAAAACTAATTAACAACATAGATCCATGTACTATTTCAGAAATTGAATTAAGTTACAATCCAAATGATTTTCCCCCAACAAGTAGCATATATTTAGTGAGCTATTTAGTGTTGAGCACCAGTTTTTACTCACAACAGCAAATTAAAGCCTACAAATACTTTGAAGCAGGTTTTCTGAGTCATTGTGGATCAAAAGTTGTAAATGACAGTGACATTAGGGAAAGTGAGTATAGCATTTGAGAAGCAAATGTTTTATGCTAGTTGTTACAATATATTAACTTGTTCTATTATTGTTACAGATTAAACATTCACAAAAAATGAACTAGCTACCACTACAAGCGGTTGATAACTTGGTTATAAGTTAAGATGAAAGTGAATGTATAACCATTGAAAAGAGTACATGAGACCAAAGTAAGTCAGAACAACCGTTTCATCAACGAAGAGGAAGAATAACAGTATCGAATTTCAAAGCAGCTACCAATTCTCGCATCGATAAACTGCCATTATCCCTAATTAAAACTAGGTTATCCAGTACAACGTTTGTTCAAAACCAGTGCAACAGAGTGGGGGAAAAATAATAAAAAATGCAATAGAAGCTTTCCGAAAATATTCATATAGTACCCATGAAGATTTAGTCATAAACATGCTGGATTTTTTATTAAGCCTGAATTTCCACAACTTTGTGCAACTCCTAATGCAGTGGTTTTTTGCAAATGTTACAGTAGGGGATGCTTAGAAGTGAAATGTTCTTATTTATTAAAAGATATGTCAATAGCAGAATTCATAAACTTACCTTCATTATGTCTTATTAGAAATCCCAATGGAGAAGTTTGATTACATATACAACATAAATATCACTATCAAATTTAAATGGCTCTCTCCAATGTTTAATATTACCATTTTGTAATATGGTCTCCAACTGAATTATATCATGAAAAAATTATGTATAACGAAGAATTTTGAAAATTTTACATGAAAAAAGTAAGTTTTTTTCATAAAAAATTATAATTAATGAGTTACTTTGCAATATTTTAGTAAACTTAACATCAATTTAACATGCTGTACATGTAAAGGCATTGACAATGGCGAACCAATGATAAATTGTGAAAATGAAAACTGCAGAATTGCTTGGTTTCACTTGAAATGTGTGAATCTCTTAGAGGTACTACCTTATGGTTTTGTGAAGCTTGTTCTCCTTAGATATGGAATTTTTACTGTGAAGTAAATTTTTTGTTTGTAAATATTAAATTAATAATTTTTAAAATAAATAATTAAATTATCAATAAAACGTAAATATCTTTATTTTGTTGCATTTTGTATTCAAACATAATATGGTATATAGTTGTCAATAAAACAAATTTAAAATAAATGTTTTTTATTACAAATGTATCAAAATTATATGTTATAGAAATTGAATATCATTTTTTAAGCAATAATAACAATATAATAATGGTGCAACTGTTTCCATTTGGTGAGTGTCTTAAAAAAGGTTTCAAATTTTAGAGCAAAATGCTTCTTTATTCATTGATTACAAATTCCAAAATAATAAAAATACAATTTATTAGAATATGTACTTTGAAAATGAGAGAATAATATGCTTACATTACACTTTAAGTTTAAAAAAACAAGAATCAAATTATATTAACAGAACTGAGTATACATACAAGTTGAGAGTATAACTTAAACTAATAATGGCAAACTAAAGGCATATACATATTTCAACATATATTTTTTATTCCTCAAAAGGAATAATTGTAGGACATATATTTATAAGTGCACAACACAAGAATATTATTTGGTCGTTATTATAAATTTATTTCGGATCATTCCAATAATTATTTCTACATGAATTCTGAAATGTTTGATCGATTTGGTTTCTTCCAAGTCAACTGGATGCATTTGGGTTTTTTTCTTCCTAAATTCAGGAATTTTTACTGACGCATGAAACAATTTCACAAATTCTTTGTTTAGGAATCCTCTGTCAGCCATAATCACATTCCCTGGCAGCAAATTGTTCACAAAATCAGATTGAATTTAATTTAAAGAATATGTAAACAAACCTTTTAAACTAATTTTTTCAGTTTCACAACAGAAGTTTTTTGAAAAACTCCTAAGCTTAAACATTTTGGTCCGTTTTTCAATCACTGAACCACAGCCACCTTTACTTCCAAGCCATGAAGTAAAAAAGGCAACACCGCATTCTATGACGTCGGTAGTCCGATAATCAAATGTAAGATCTACCAGAATATTAAACTAATTTGAATTTTAGGAAACTGATATTTTGAAAACTTCAATTCATTACAGAAATATTTTTAGGGAAATTAAATTAATAAAACCTTATATATACCTAGTAAATATATATAAAGTTTTATTATTATTTAGGTTATATTATCAATAAAATAATCACTAGAGTAAAATTTATTGCACTTAAAATACAGTGTCAAACAGTTAATCTTACAATCAAATGCAGTCAAGAATCTCTAGAAATTTTAAATATTAAGTACTTAAGCATATATATATATATATATATATATATATATATATATATATATATATATATATATATATATATATATAACACAATACATTAACACTACATTTAAAAAGATTATTAAAAATACAAAAGATATAAAATTTGTGCTAAGTAAAAACTTAGTGTAACTATTATGATTAAAAAATTCATCCTAAGAAATCAGACACAATATAAATATGGATCTAAATTAATCTAATTGAAAATTAAATATTTTACTATTTACTTATAACTTTTGTTGAATTTTCATACTTAGATATACAAAAGTAGCAATTTTAAATATGAATAGGTTTGTTGTCATATAGACCAAGTTAAAAGAGGTATACATGAAAAATGTGTTGAATGTAACATACCATTTATAACTTGTATATCGATTTAAAATAGCCTATATTCTCAAAAGATTTTTGAATGTAATACTCAAATTTGTTATCACTTATCTAAAAAGCAAATCTAAATGAGAAAGTAAGTTCTCTAATTGTGACCATCTTGTTAATTAACTATATTGTAAAATCCATTTCAAATCATTACCACTTAATCTATTCTTACCTACATTGACGATTACACTAAAATTACTGCTAACTATTACACTACATATTACACAAATATTATCACACTTGTGTCCAAACTGATTAATGTTTAATACATAGAAATATACAGTCACTTGTAATTTTACTTGTCCAGTTTTTCAATGGGATATTATTGTCTAAGTCTAATTGACATAATTATGTTATCTCTTGTTCCCTCTTCTTATGCAAAAAGTTTCTTCTGTCTTCAGGATTCCTTCTTTCTTTAGTACGATGAACAGTTACATATGATGGTACTTCGGGAAATATATTAGGAACTGCATTGCCTTTTAATTTGGGAAATATTAACTTTTCAATGTGTACATTTCCATCTTTATCTTCTCATTGTTCAGTCCGCTGAATATCATCTTCATGAAAATGTTTGGCACATACCACGGAAGATTTGGTAATTGTACAGCCTTCTATATGAATAGAGCATAACCCAGTATACCTTCTTTGGGGATCTTTGGGAAACAAAAACATACTTTCTGCCTGTTTTGTTTTTAAAGTACTGGCATAATTGGTTTTGCAACCAGGTACACAACAATGCCAGAGCATCTGTAACAAAAAACAAAAGTATTATTATTGTTGTTTTTAGTTTACATATTTTGTAACAAGAAGCAAAAGTATTATTATTTTCAGTTTGTTTTGTAGGTTATATTTATACTTGCCTTTTAAATTGTCGTTAAAAATCTTTTAAAAGTTCTAAATTTAATGAAATTTCACTTATATTAATATTGTCTAATTGATTTAAACACAATTTACAAATAAAACATTCGAATAAAGTTAAAAAACAATAAATTCAACAAAATTTACAAGCCTTCCTATATGAAATGTTAAACCAAAACAAACAACAAACCTAAGTCGGACTACCACGCGTTGTTGCCAAATTTCTACTTCATGGCTTGGAAGTAAAGGTGGCTGTGACTGAACTGATAATTTAACTCACAATTTATATAATTAATTAAAAATACGATTATTGTCTATTCGCTTAGCTAGGGCATATTTTGACAGACTCATTGTAGGAAACCTACAACACAACAATTCCTACTTCTCAGTATTAATAGCTCAAGTATACTACTATTGCAGACCTCTTTCTTTGAAAAAAAGAAGAATTATTCTAAATTAAACCCATCAAATTTTCCCTGTATATTTAAAATATAATATTTGAATTGTTACAATTTAAAATATTGTAGTAAATATTTGTATTATTCGCGTTGTTTATTTAATTTAATATAGTTTTATTGTTTTATTATTGCGACGTTTATATAGTTCTAATTTATTTGTCTTTATTCTAATTTATTGTCTATATTCTAATTTATTAAAACTCACGATAACTAATTACGAATTTATTAAAGTCTTTATTAATTCTAATTTATATTACAAATAATAATTTATGTTTCGTTACATTTAAATATCGCGGTTGCCGAGCTTCTTATGACTGACTGCCAAATAAAAATCTTTCATTTATATACACAACTGTGTCATCTAGAGAATTCGGCGGACTTCCTGAATAGTCTCGTATTTTGGTGAAGGCGCTCGACTCGTTTTTCAACCTCGAGACGTGGATGACTCACTAAAATTAGTGTCTAGAGATTTCTGGTAAACAACTGGTAGCTAAGCTCAGGTATATTTTGACCTACAAATTACGAGAATCAATAAAAAAGAATTAGTCATAAAATATTTACAGTTCTATATGCCATAACATTTAAAATCGTAACATTGCCCCCCTCTTAAAAGATGGTTCCTCCTGGAACCTTGTCGGGACTGGAACTGGAACGACATGCTGATATCGGCAACTGGACCCTCTTTTACAACTTCCAGTTGTATAGAAATGACAAGGGACGGTTTTCTCTCCGCAGCAGTAACTATGCGGATTGCAACAGACTAACACCTGGACTTCGGTGTCTTTAAAGATTTCCTCCACCATGTTTCGTATAACCCTCCAATCTAATTGGCGGCACTCCAACTTTGGCATGGCTAACTTTTGCACGTCGGACTCTAGTACGTGCTCTCTCAACTGAAGTAAGGCTTCCCATACATCTCGGTAGGTAGGTTGGTCACGGGCAGTGTCTTTTGTTACCAGGTAGAAAAGGTAACGTGATGCATCTTGAAGTTTCAAGGTTTTACCAGGGGCTGGCACTTGGCATTGAAGTTCTGCAACTCGACCAAACTTCCTTCGAAAGACGGATGCCAACCCTGGTGCATCTTTGATACTGGCCGGGATGGTAAGGGCCAGTGAGTAGTCATCGGGAAGCGCGAGTAGATCTTGCCTTTCTTCAGTGGTAACACCATGTCTTGCTTTACCGGTACCTCCATAGGCACCCATGAATTCCTCAAACGTGAGGTCAGACACATCTTGGACTTGGTTTACTTCCACTTCTTCATCTACGTCGTGGTCACCCTCGAAAGACGCCAACCGGTTATGGTGTACTATCATCGGCTTTCCTCTCGGAATCTTGCTTATTCGGTAAATAACATCATTGATCTTCTCCATAATGAGGTATGGACCTTCCCAAAACTGCTGCAATTTGGGAGAACAACCTTTTCGCTTTTTGGGGTTATAAAGCCAGACTTTATCGTTCTTCTTAAAACACCCCTTTTCGGCTTGTGTATCGTACCGTTTCTTCATTCGGTCACTAGCGATTTGGAGATGGGAACGGACCAACTCGTGTACATCGTCCATTCTTCTTCGTAATTCGATCACATAATCTTCACCTGCTACATCTTCTCCAGGTCGACACCCAAACTCTAGATCACAAGGTAGTCGCATCTCGCGTCCGAATAGGACTCTGGCTGGTGTCTGGCCTGTTGATTCATTAACAGCAGATCTGTAGGCCATTGTGAAGAATGGAAGATATTGGTCCCAGTCTCGCTGATGATCGGATACCATCTTTGTCAAATACTTGCCAACTGTTCTATTCATTCGTTCTACCATACCATCCGATTGCGGATGATAAGCCGTAGTTCTTGTTTTCTTCATACCTAGTCTATCACATATTCCTTGGAATAAATCGCTTTCGAAGTTCCTGCCTTGGTCACTATGGATCTCCAAAGGCACTCCAAATCGGCTGATATATTCTTGGATCAACTTATCTGCAACGGTGGCGGCCTTCTGGTCTGGAAGTGCGTAAATCTCGACCCACTTAGTGAAGTAATCCATTACTACCAACATGTACTTGCCTCCATTATCACTTTCTGGAAATGGCCCAGCAATGTCCAAAGCTATTCTTTCAAACGGGCTTCCAACATTATATTGTCTCATAGGAGCTCTCCTTTTTCGATAAGGCCCGTTACTCGTAGCACAAATAGTACATTTCTTACACCAGTCTTTTACATCGTCGGAACTATTCATCCAATAAAACCGTTCCCGAATTCGCTGAAGGGTCTTTTTCACACCAAAATGCCCTCCTGATGGACTGTCGTGTAACTGACGAAGTACTTCGGCTATTCTGCTCTTTGGAATCACCAACTGTCTTCTCTTCTCTGAACCGTCATCATTTTCCAGGACTCGTTTGAGCAAGCCATCTTCCATGACAAATGAGTCCCACTGGGCCCAATACGTCTTAACTATTGAGCCTAGGTTCGATATTTCTTGCCAAGGTGGTCGACGGTTTTCTTCTTTCCATTTTCGGATTTTCTGTATAACTGGATCTCTCTCTTGTTCTTCCCTGATCTTGGTAGGCGTCCAGTCGTCGTGGACCACCGTCGTTCTTAGCACTGCTGCTTCCTTGGATTCCGTTTTGTTGCAGTGGGAACACTCTGCTGGGCATGGCCTTCTGGAAAGAGAATCAGCGTTTCGGTGGCTAACTCCGGCCCGGTGCTCAATCTTAAAATCATATTCTTGGAGTCGTTCGATCCACCTGGCTATCTGACCCTCTGGATTCTTAAACTGCATCAACCACTTAAGGGCGGCATGGTCGGTTCGGATTAAAAACTTCCTTCCATAGAGGTATTGATAGAAGTGCTCTACTGATTTCACTACTGCCAGAAGTTCTCTTCTCGTGACGCAATAATTCCGCTCAGGTTTTGAGAGAACTTTACTGAAATATCCAAGGACTCTTTCCTGTCCTTCCTGAATCTGAGACAGCACTCCTCCAATTCCCACATTACTTGCATCTGTATCTAAGATGAACTCTCCTTCTGGCAGTGGATACCCTAAAATCGGTGCTGTGATTAAATGCTTTTTTAAGGTCTCAAAGGCATTTTGGCAGTCTACATCCCAGCGGTATTCTCTTGCTTCCTCTGTAAGTCGCGTTAATGGTTTAGCGATATCTGCAAACTTCTTAATAAACCTCCGGTAATAAGTACATAGTCCAAGAAAACTTCTCACTTGATGTTTGTCAGTTGGTTTTGGCCATTCCTTAATGGAATCGATTTTTCCCTTATCCACGGCCACTCCTTCTTTACTGACTATATGACCCAGATAATTGACTTTACCTTGAAATAGCTGGCACTTCTTGGGGTTTAACATCAATTGGGCAGCTTTAAGTCGATTAAAAACGTTTTCTAAATTCTTCAGATGGTCCTCAAATGTCTCCCCCAAGACGATTATGTCGTCTAGATAAACTAGGCATGTTTTCCAAGATAACCCTCTCAACACATTTTCCATAAGCCTCTCAAATGTCGCAGGAGCGTTACAAAGTCCAAATGGCATAACGTTGAATTGCCATAATCCAGATCCTGTGGTGAAGGCTGTCTTTTCTTTATCCACCGGGTCCATTTCTACCTGCCAGTATCCAGACTTCAAATCCAAAGTAGAAAATAATTTACTTCCAGCCAATGTGTCTAATGTGTCATCAATCCGAGGCAGAGGATAACTATCTTTCTTGGTAACGTTGTTCAGCAAACGGTAATCCACACAGAACCTCGTTGTTCCGTCTTTCTTCTTAACCAGGACTACCGGAGAGACCCATGGGCTCGTAGAAGGTTCTATCACCCCGTCTTTCTTCATTTCCTGAACAATCGTTTCAGCTTCCTCTCTTTTCGCCTGTGGTAATCGTCGAGCTGTTTGACGAATTGGCTTAGCATTACCAGTATCAATTCTATGCTTAACAACGGTAGTTCTTCCCGTCTTTCCTCCTTTCGGTACGAAAATATCACGATACTGCCGAAGAAATTCCCTTAATTTCCTTTTCTCAATCTGATTCAGAGACTGTCCAGCAACTGCAACCATTTGATCAAATTTGTCGTTGGAATTATCAGACGTTGTCGTCTGACGGATTATGGATGTCACAGGTACACAAGTTCCTACTTTTGTCTCTTTCTTGATGGTCACTGGGTAGTCATTGACATTGATAAGTCTAACAGGAATTTCTTTAGCCGAGGTCACCAATTCCTTTCCAATTATGATTCCACGGCCAACTTCGTCGTCATGGTTCCAAGGCTCCATCATAACAGGTGACCCTTCGTCCACAATTCCCTGTAGCCGCGCTACTATGATTGTTTCACTTCTCGCAGGCACGACTGTATCTTCTTTAACGGCTGCTTGCATAGTGTTGTCATCATGTGGATGGAGAAATACCTCCTCGTTACCAACTTTGATTACTTTATTTTTAAAATCCAATTGGAATCCATGCGTATTCATTACGTCCATTCCTAATATAACATCCTCTTCGATGTCAGCAACTATAACAGTATGGACGAACTTTTCTGCTCCAATTCCTAATTGTACCTGGATTTCTCCATGAATGTTAGCATTTTCACCTGTAGCGGTCCGCAGTCGCAACCTCGTTGGTAACAGTTTCTTACGCCTGTTTATAACTGTCGGGCGAATAATGCTTCTGGTCGCTCCCGTATCCACCAACAACGTATGCTTTTTACCATTTATTTCTCCATCTACATATACACTATCTTCACGACATTTCAAAGAAGCTATTAGTATGAGAGGGTCTTTGGAAAAGTTCTGGGTCGAAGCTGCCCCCCTAAGGCCGACCCGTTCTAGTTTTCCTGATGGTGAGTTTCTTGATTTGTGTCGTACCTAGGATGCTTACATGAACTTCGTACGTGTCCTATTTCGCCACAATTCCAGCATCTTATGGTCTTCGTTTTCTTGTATGTCATGCTTTTCATCATATTAACGAGCTGGTCAAGTTTATCTTCATCTTCTTCCTCTTTTACAGTCCTAACTTTACTGTAACCGCCAGAGGCCTGCGTAGCTGACTCGTATTCGAGGGCGGCGGATAAGACATCAACCAGCGTCTTGTGACGAGCTAATCGTAGTGTTCTTTGCATCTCATGATCACGAAGACCATCAATAAACGTTTGAACGGCCAACTTTTCCATCATGTCTTCGGGAGCTGTTGGATAAGCATATCGCACTAATCTGGCAATATCTACTTCATATTCTTGAAGAGCCTCATCTTTCTTTTGTCTTCGATTTTTGAGCTGCGACTGATATACATGCTCTAAGTGTTCGTGGCCATATCGCATATTTAACCTCTTCTTCAGTTGTTCGAAATCATCCGTCTCCTCTACGGCTATGGTCTGGAGCACATCTAAGGCATCTCCTCGAAGAGCTATAGTCAGGTTTACAGCCTTTTCTTTTTCTGACCATCCATTCGCTCTTGCAGCTGATTCGAACTGTTTCATGTAGTTGTTCCATGATGATTTTCCGTCGAAAGTTGGAACTTTAACATGAACAGAAACTCCACATCCTTCAAATTTCGGCCGCGTTTCCAACTTACATTTCGTCTCGTCTTCTTTTATCTCTACCGGATCTAAAGCTACCGTATTAATTGGTGGTAGCACTCTCGTGTTAGTTATCATGGTCTCTAACTGTTTGATTTTCTCTTCAACTTTATCAAATGTTTTAGAGACTTCTTCAAACTTCTCACTATTCTGAATACATATTTCTTTAATTATTTGAGAAGTCTCGTCAAATCTTCTAGCAACATTTTCAAATTTCTCGTCATTTTGTCTAGCTACTTCTTTAATAATTTGAGACGTTTCATTGAATGTTTTGGAAACATTCTCATCATTTTTTCTAGAACTCTCTTCGATCATTTGTGAGACATTCTCAAATTTTCCATCGATTATTTTAGTTAAAACGGCTTCTTCTGCTGACTGGAACTGGAATGTCTCTGGGTCGTCTCCATTCTTGTTGAGAACAGTCTTCAGTCGTTCTTGGAGGATCTTCTTGGACCCGCTGCAGTCTTCATCGCGTTCTTCTAGTTGCTCACGCAACTGTTTCACTGAAAGTTCTACTAGCAGCATCTTTGGTCAGGCACACACGTACTTTTTAAATGTTCTTTCGTACAACGATCACTACTGAACTACGCGGATGTTCCCGACGAACAATACCTTTCAAAAGTTCAAAAGTCTTTTTCAAAAATCAAATTAAATTTATCTACGATCCCACTTCTGCACCACTGCGACGTTTATATAGTTCTAATTTATTTGTCTTTATTCTAATTTATTGTCTATATTCTAATTTATTAAAACTCACGATAACTAATTACGAATTTATTAAAGTCTTTATTAATTCTAATTTATATTACAAATAATAATTTATGTTTCGTTACATTTAAATATCGCGGTTGCCGAGCTTCTTATGACTGACTGCCAAATAAAAATCTTTCATTTATATACACAACTGTGTCATCTAGAGAATTCGGCGGACTTCCTGAATAGTCTCGTATTTTGGTGAAGGCGCTCGACTCGTTTTTCAACCTCGAGACGTGGATGACTCACTAAAATTAGTGTCTAGAGATTTCTGGTAAACAACTGGTAGCTAAGCTCAGGTATATTTTGACCTACAAATTACGAGAATCAATAAAAAAGAATTAGTCATAAAATATTTACAGTTCTATATGCCATAACATTTAAAATCGTAACATTATCTTTGTTTAATTCTTTTGTTAGTTCTATTCAGTTAATTAGTTAGTTATATTTTAAATTTTATTATTATGGATAGTCAAAGTTTTCCATTTATTCCATCAGCTAATGCGTTGGTAAGTTTTTCTTAATAAATATGATAAAATGTTTTTTTTTAAGTTAAAATCTCTTCCTAGATTACAAGGTAATAAAACTCCACAAAGGTTTATTCAAAATGCCTACCATTTTTTTACCGAATGAAAACCCTGTTGAGGTAAGTTGATCATTAAAATGTATTTATCGAATTATGTAAATGTTGTAAATACATAAGGAACTTGCTGTGTCTTATTCTTATTTAACCTCACTTTGACTTAAACATTTTGTAGAATTTATTCCCACTTTTTTATTTTGTACAATAAATAATTTTATTATTTGTTATCAATACATTATACGGTGTATATAAATAAATATTGATTGTCGGCAAAGTTCTATTTTATTTACTTTTGTTTACATTAATATTGACTAAGAGCACGTATGCTTGGTTGTATAGTATTTTCCAGTCACTTCGAGTCTGTCAAAAAGTTACTAACTTCGAAAAAAAATAATTACTAAAATCACTAGACAGTTCGGACTGGGAATAGCGAACCGGGTATAACTGTCAATACGACTCAATAGTTACAAGGATCTACAGACCGAGAATTTGGTATACAAATTCCACGGCTTCGCGCAATCGTACTTGTAAGTTCGTGAATTAGTTGACTGGAGTTACAATTTGCCAAATTTAAATGTAATCGTTTCTACTCATTCATATTAATATTATAATGTATAATATATTAAAGTTTTTAATATTGGTAATATTATTCATATTAATATTATAATATATTAAAGTTTTTAATATTGGTAATATTATTCATATTAATATTATAATGTATTAATTATCACTGCTTAGCGTATTTTCATGGAAATCAACCGCTGTGCTGACTAGTATTTTTTTAAATTGTGATGAATAAATATATTAAATAAAGGGTATTTTAAATAAATTTGTAATATTTTATGCGAAAAGAAGAAAAGACTCAGTTCCGAGTCGTGAGCGTATTCCTTATATTTTCTTTAATTGTGTTAAGCTACTCGGATGTGAGTCGTTGTTATAATTATTCAAAAAAATTAATTTACAATATTTTTTATTAAATCAAATGAGAAATATTATAGCAAATTAAGAACTAAGGAAACAAAAACAAATTTTCATTTCCTAGCAAATTGTTTCTGAACACTTAAGATTAAAACTTCCAAATAAAATTTGGATAATATTGTAAAGTCTTTTATACACTGAAATTAAATTAAAAAAGAACATGAAAAAAGTGGAAAAATAATAAAACATTCCCAAATTTAAATATATCTCGAAAACAAAATACGATCTGGAAAAAGAATACCGGAAATGTTTAATTTTTTTGAGCTCTTCGATTGTGTAGTACCTTCAATTTCAGTTTTTTTCAACAATACTCAAGTATTCCGATTTATTATTCTCAGCCTTATATAAATTTCCAAGAAATTAATATCGGATGAAGTTTCAACAAACGAAATGAAAATCCTAATATTAAAACAGCATTATGACCAGGTACAATATCTGACTGTTATGCAAATTAGTAGGTAATTAGAAAGTCAGTATGGACAAAACCAGCTTATTCAAATTATAGGTACCTACCTTTAGTCTTGTATTGAAGAATTTTAATTTATTACCCTTAGCATACGTAAAGATATAAAAAAACGAGTTATTTATCTCGTACTTATTTTAAGCAAGGCGCAATATTTAATTAGTTAATATTATTATTAATATTAAAAAATAGTATTAAAAGCTTTAATAATATTACCAATATTAAAAACTTTAATATATTATACATTATAATATTAATATGAATGAGTAGAAACGATTAAACATTTAAATTTGGCAAATTGTAACTCTCGTCGACTTCACGAACTTACAAGTGCGATTGCGCGAAGCCGTGGAATTCGTATACCAAAATCTCGGTCTGTAGATCCTTGTTCAATAGTTTGTTTGCCCTCCAGGCACCATATTGGATTTAATTTGACAGCTCGTTGGACTGCCCTATCACAGAATACTAATCACAACATTAGTGTTCTGTGACCAAACCTAACCTTCTTACCTACGGACAAAACTAACCTACAATCTGTTTTGGGGAGGAGGTTATATGGGAATCGGAATGTTATTTTATAAATATTAAGTTAAAGATGGGTAAAAATCACAGGCATAAAAAAAACTTGAAAGCTGATAAGGCTAAAGTACATCTGAAACAAAGCAAAACAAAATTTTTACCAAAAGGTTTAAATGAAACCAAAACAGTCTTTAAAATAAAACCAATTGTACTTCCCCAACAGTTGGTAGAGAAAAGTACAGATGCTCCTTTAAGTAAGAGAAATTTAGATGTTAAAGATTTGTGCAGCAGGTTAAGCCATTACAATGAAAATGTTCGATATACGGCATGTGAAGAATTAGCAAAGATGTTCAAACAATTTTCGGAGGAAATTATGAAGAGTAATATGTCCGAAATTATACTAAAAATATGTAGTTTAATGACTGATATGGTAAAAAAGGTGAGAATTGCTACAGTGAAAGTAATTACAGTTATATTAGAAGTGATTCCCTCTGAAAAATTAGAACCTTTCTTTAAATATTTTTCTACTAACATGTGCTGTGCCATGACAAGTATTCATCAAGATATTCAAGAAGATTCTCTTAAATTTTTAGATTGTTTTTTAGCGAAAGATTGTGGATTTATCTCAAAAACATCAGAAAAACTACTACCAGATTTTTTCAGATTAATTTCAAAATTAAGAAGTGAAAAAAATATAGGACAGGTATTAACATTGAATTTGGGAAGTAAGATGACTACTTCTACATGGAGGATTAATGTTTTAAGTAGATTAAATTTGATATTTGAATTAATTTTAAATAACCAGCCAGCAAAAGAACAAGAATGTATTTACAGTAATGCTGAGGAGTGCAATACATTTCCAATATATAAAGTTAGCTTCTGTGAGGCACTCAATAATCCAGATTGGTCAAATTCATACAATTCAGGAAGTATTTTCGATAGTTATCTCCCAGATTTAATTCCCATTTTTTATGAAATCTGGATGGAAGTTTCACCACAAAATAATATTAAAAAAACTATTTATGAAAGTACATATTTGAAAGATGAAGCTGCTGCAATTTTTAATTATATTGTAAATTCTACATATTTATTGTGGAAGTATGTACAACAAAAACATGCACATTTGAAGGACATTTTTGTTTCTAAAGAAGCAACCATGTTTTTGAATAACTTGTTAGCAAGTTTTCCTTATGATAGAAGTGACAAAAATTTACAATTAAAAAGAGTTAAGTCAAATACTGGTAAACATATAGATCCAAATTGTGTTAAAGAAAACTTAATCATTTGTTACATATATTTTGTTTTGAATGCAACATTTAAGAGGAATTCGGCTAAAGTAGAGTTGGAAAGTATTGCAGCATTTCTTAATAAATGTTTACAGACAAAAAATTATATAAACAAAACAAACATTGAACATTTCCTTGATTTTATATCAATTTGTCTGGGTGAGTATTGCTCAGTATGGAAAAAATCAAATGTAGATGCTCGTAAACTTTTAGAAAATGTGATAAATTTTACACACAGCACAGAAATTACCGAGACTAGTAGGATAAAAATGATTAGTATACTAGCAGACTTTGTAGACAATCCATATCTTTCAAAATCTAGTGGGTATCAAGCTTGGTTGTCATTTCTACCAAAACTATTGCTTAAGCCAAAAATAACAGATATAGAAATTGAAATTCTACTTTTGCTAGCTAGAAAAGGTAATGTACCTTTTCTGACAGGACTGCAGACTAACATGATTCCTATATTAGAAAATTTGCCTTCTCTTGAATATTCTGTACAAAAGAAATGTTATATAGATTCTAACATAGATGTATTAAGTACTCTAAAGTGGCAGACTGCTTTTTTATTCTATTACATGAAAGATATAACTTGTCCAGAGTTGTACAATCTGCTAAAACATTTGTCTTCTTTTATCCCTAAAAACGAATGTAATATAATTAAAGAGCAACTAAATAGGTGTAAGGGAAACTGCAATTTATAATTTTTTTTATTTACTTTGTAGTGAATATTACTGTTCCAGGCAAGATTATACTTTTACTGTAGCTGCAAAAACTAATACACATTTTTTTTAATTGAGTTCAAAACTGAATAATTTTCTTGAACTCAGATAGGCCAGTAAAATATGTTCTGAACTGCCTCAACTAGTTAAAAAGGCAATAAAATCCCCTTTGTGTAATTCTTAAATCATGAATGGATGAAAATACAATGGGGTCATAAAAATAATACAGTATTTTCACACATTTTGATTTATAAATTTTTGCAGGGGCAGTATTGATATGTATATTTAATATTACAAAATTTGTATAGATAAATAAGTGTTTTGTTATTTACTAGAGATTGTTATTTTTGTAATAAAGTACATGTTTAAAAAGGCAATTTGTTAAAAAGTTAATCCCAGAAAAATAATTGTTTTAATTGAATCAGTTAGTGGTGGAAAAATGATATAACCCCAAAATCATGCATTTCACCCGAAAAAACTGTTTATTTTAAAAAGTATACATTACACAAGAAATATTTACATTGCAAGCTTGAAGATAATCAAATTCTTTAAACGAATGTAAAGAAAACATTTATTTTTGTTTTTTAATAAACGACGTGCGCCCAAACGTCACTTGGAGTTATACCGTTTTTCCACTCAACATTAAAAATGCGTTAAAATATTTGCGTTATTAATAAAATAAAACAACAAATTTGAATAACGTGTATTATTTATAAGATATTTGGCCATATAAATTTTTATAATATAAAAGCATTATCATGTTTCAAAGGACCTAAAAGAAATGGTATTTATTGGTCTTCCTGAGTCGCCTCAGCGTCAACATTGGTTCTTTCCCATGACATAATGTGATAATAAAATTACAAACTTCTCCTGTCTTGTATAGCATTACATTTTTAAGATTATCAATTTTTTTTATATTGATTGGTAATGTTTTAGTTTATGCAGGATTGGTTGGTAATATTTGGATTGCTTTAGGTTTGACTAACTTGAAACTGCTTGTGATGAATCCGCTAACATAATTGCTAGTTGTGATGTACCCTGGTGTAGAACTATCATAAGTAAATTGCCTTTAATGTGACATTGTAAATTTATCTTTTGTTCTATCGGAAGACTGGGTGATTTTTTGTAGTGGTTCGGCCAATAATTTTTGTCTATGACATATTGTTGAAATCGTAAACGGGTTTAATTTGCGACAGCATCATCTTTTCATAATCTACTGGAAGATATATTCTATCATATTTTCTTACCACTCTCTTCAAAGTTCCAAAGTCCCTATTACATGGCAAAAAAGAGTGACCACGCAATGGGAAGTAGTGAAAAATTCTATGTAGTTATATGCATATTGTGAACCCATATAACCACAACTGTCTGTAATAAAACATTTCTTGAACAGGCAAGGGCATATTTTGAATATGCCCTTATTGAATAATAAGGCCTAATATAGTCAAAAACTATTCCGCCAACATCTTCTCTTTCATGGCACAAGGTAGAGATTTCCTTAAGTTTTAAGTAAAAATTGTTAGCTCTTCGTTTATGGACTACTAATTCACATACAGCAGTAACTCTCTTTGCGTTTTCGTTTAAATTCACATCTTTAAGTTTTTTGCCTAACTCTTCGCATTGTCCGCAAATATAAACTTGATGCCGTCCAAATTTCAATACAAAATTGTCTTTAAAATTTTTTAAATAAAATTCATATTTTACTGCTCTTGCTAAGTCTGAGTGTAGTTTTATAAACAGATTATACATAATCTTAACGTTTAAGGTAGAATCAAGATAGGTGATGACTTTTGAACTGTAGTGAGATGTTTTTTTAGGAAACAATTCAATATGTTGATAAATTTTTATTATGTTTGCCACGTAGATTTCTAGGAGAACTTTGAGAAACAAACAATCTATTTAGCCGTTGTAGTCTAGAGTTCGAGATCGAATGCAGATTAAGAAAAGTTGTTTTACACACGTGATGCCTTTCCAAAGTATTTCGTATGTGATATGAAAACGTGACTTCTCGGGGTTTTTCCTCAAGCTTCTTTCTTTGGTCGCTTCCTAGTTAAATGCCTACATTTCATTAATCCTTGCAAATAGACATCTTGTCCGTCTTTTGAACCTTTCTCATATAAAGTCTTTAAAACAGCACTTTTTTCATCTATCGAAAGCTTTGACATCCATTCATTTTTACACCTGAAAAAAAAGTTGAGGTATAGTAGACTAACTTTAAATAATTGGGGTTCAATTAAATACATGCTGGCATATATAGAAGTTTTTTTGTTATATTGGTATAACTTTTGGATGTGTTTATGAAACCAAACCTTCTGCCCGATAATAAGAATAAACATAAGCTTAGGAATATTTACATTTTCTGTCGAATGTCAAAAGTACTTCTGTGCTTTCCCCTCTTTTATTTAACATTTATTCGGAAGCCATATTTCAAGAGTCTTTGGAGGATGCAGAGATGGGAATCAAGGTGAATGGAGTATTGATCAACAACATACGATATGCTGATGATGGTGTCTTAATTTGTGACAACATAGTCGATCTTCAACAACTTGTCACTATAATCGGAGAATACAGTAAGCGAATGGGATTAGACATTAATACCAAAAAGACCAAATTTATGATCATCTCCAGAAACTTAGATGCACTTGAAAACTCCACCATAACACTGAATACTAAGTCCATTGAAAGAGTGAGTAAATTTAAATACCTGGGATCGTGGCTTTTTGAAGACTGGGCATCGGACAGGGAAGTAAAATGTCGCATTGAGCAAGCTCGACAAGCTTTCGTAAAATTCAAGAAAGTACTGACTTGTTCAGAGTTTGATCTTCAACTGAGACTAAGGTTTACTAAGTGCTACGTATGGTCAGTGCTGCTATATGGCGTAGAGGGCTGGACACTCAAAACGAGGGATATAAACAGATTAGAAGCTTTCGAAATGTGGCTTTATCGCCGTATCCTAAAAATACCATGGACAGCAAAAATCACAAATATAGATGTCCTTAAAAGAATAAACCAAGAACACCAACTTTTCGAAACCATCAAGAAAAGGAAAACGACGTATCTAGGTCACATCATGCGAAATGAAAAATACCAGTTCCTCCAACTTATAATCGAGGGTAAAATTGAAGGCAAGAGAGGAATGGGACGCAAGAAAATGTCCTGGCTCCGAAACATAAGGCAATGGACAGGGATTAACGACATACAATCTCTGATACATATTGCAAGAAATAGAGAATTAATGGAAAATGTGATCGCTAACATCCATTAATGGATTTGCATCTGAAGAAGAAGTCAAAAGTACCCGAATTTAAAGTATTTTTTCTCTACAAACCATTATTATTAAAAAATAATATACTTACGTACAGTCTGTTTTGACGGCCATTTTGTTAACTACTTTTCCAGTTGCAGTTGTTTAATTAAAGTCCAAGAAGACGGGCATTCTTTCTTTCATTTTTCTTCCAAGTTTCTGGACACCTTCTTTTCCTCTCATTGTGTAGTCCCTCTGATAAAACCTTAAATTATCACAAGCTGCTTACAACTGCTGCAAGTAGAAGAACAATATATAAGTGGGAGTTGTATCGTTATTCCACTCAATGTCAAATTATACCTCGCTTTTAAAGCGTGTACTTAACGAATATTATAGGTACTGTCCTTCAACTCAGCAGATAGATCGATAGTTAAAAAGCAATTTGGCTATCTTCACTTGAAATGTCAATTTTTGGAGTTATATCGTTTTTTTACTCGTACTTTTTGTGTCTAATACATAAAGTCTTGAAATGAACAGAAATATATGAAGTAATAAAATAAGACTAGTCTGAGATTACATATAATTGATCATATCATACAATTTAGAAAGGGGAACTAAACAAAATTCATTATAGCATTTGGAAGGAAAACTGACTTTCATATATACAATAACAACAATGTCTGCTGATACATTAACTCGATTCTTAACAAACACAGTCTACACATCTGTGTATTACTATTATTCATTTTAACTTAGATTTGCTGCAAAAGTCCTTGGAGTTCACTAACAACACTGGCAAAAGCTCTGTGCTTGATGGTGGAATGGACTGTATCTGCTGGTAATATGTTCTTCACATTATCGTGGAAGAATAAACTTTGTGGTAATACACAAATACTATACTGGCGTTTTTAGTATCTCTTAAATGGCACCACAGCCCAATATCTTTTAGCATTTGTTTTCACTTCATCTATAGGTATATTATATGGGATTACAGACATTTTTCTGATAACATGTTCCATATATCTGGTGGTGAATTGGCAAACAGGCCAGGCCATAGGATACTTCAAAAGTTATTAATTATTAACAAATTTTTTCGTAGAGGACTGAAATCTGTATTTAAACAAATGTTAAAATTATTCTACGAATTAAACAGATTCCAACATTTTGCAAAAAATACAATACCTACATTATGAGTGACCCATCCTATATGCTTCTGTCTCTGTACGGAAAACAACTTAATATCCAAAAATGTTTTTTTCATAGAAATATACGGGGCCAATAATACTAAAATTTAAAAATAATGTGAGTTATACAGGGTGCTTTAAAAAAGAGTATATCAAAGTTATATTTTTTCTTACGGAACACTCCATATTTGATGACATTTTTAAATTGTCATACATTTGGAGTGGCCCATCATATACGCTCCTTTCTCTGTACGGAAAATGACTTAATATCCAATTTTTTTTCTTTATGGAAATATATACAGGCCAATAACACTACAATTTAAAAATATTGTGGATTCACAGGGTTCTCCAAAAAAGGGTACCTATATTAAAGTTATATTTTTCTTGAGGAGCATCCTTTATTTGATGACTTTTTTAAATTATCCTTAAAAAATAAGCTATGTTTTTATAAGGAATCCCTAGACCTAAATAACAGAGTATTTTAGATTTTCCTAAAAAATGAAAGTTTTAGAAAAAATTAAATATCTTCGAATTTAAAATCGGAGACAAATTTTTTCTTCAATCTTAATAATCAACTACGATTTTTGAAATGTCAAAATATTAGATTATTCTATCAGAAAATTAAAGCTGTAATAACGTGTTTTTTTTTCTTTTTTTTTTATTGAGTTTAATGCGTCGACAACTAATGTTCATTGGCATGGTACAGTGAATTTTTACAGTCAGGTACCTAGTGTAGTGTGGGTGTGTGTGTGTAGAGTAATTATCTTGATACTTAGCAAAGTCGACGTCATTGTCTTTGCTAATCAATGCATCGTCATTGTCGATGCTAATTGTATCCGAACGTCTGCGGTCCCTCCGATGAGTACCGATCGCACAAGGATAGAAATTATTTTCATTCATTAATTTTTAATAAACGAAAATTTCTCCACCCAGGTGAGATTCGAACTCACGACCTTTAGGTTCAAAGGTAGGCGCTCTTACCACTGAGCCCTATATTATTAGCCCGTCGTGTGAAAAGTTTACTTAGCTTTTTTTTATAGCACCCTATATTGTGTTACAGCTAACAAATAAGGAAATCTTTAAATACCTATTTTAAAAATGAAGGGAGATAGGTATAGAAAACCCTCATTTAGATTGAAAGCTAGACTTAGTAACTAAAGCAAAAAATATTTCCTGGGAAAGTAAATGCGAAGAACTCAACAAATATATAGGGTCAACAAGATCAAGAGAAGCATGGAAAACGGTAAAAAATCTGAGAACAAACAGAAAAGAAACGAGTAGAATAGATTTAATAGAAGAAAAATCTTGGATAGAACACTACTCACAACTTTTGACTGAAACAAGACCTCAATTCACGAACATCAGTACAACAACATATGAACTGGAATTCAGTGAAGACGATGAAATAACAGTACAGGAAGTCGAGAATGCAATACGAACTCTAAAAAATGGGAAGTCATGCGGACCACAAAGTATATAAAATGAATTATTAAAACATAGCCCACAAGTATTACGGGAATTACTGGCGTATGTCCCACCTTATTTTATAATGGACACGACTTACCACCGGAGTGGACAAAAGCACATATTAACAACATATACAAAAAAGGAGATAGAAAGAATTGTTCAAACTATAGGGAGCTAAGTGTCATAAATTCACTCTCAATACTGTATGGAAAAATAATAAAAAATAAAATTGAAAAAGAGATGACAGATGTAGAAGAACAGAATGGCTTTCGTGCAGGCAGATCCTGCATGGACAGTATATTCTCTCTAAAGCAAGTTATCGAGAAAAGATTAGCCCATAACCTTTCAACTCATATAGTCTTTATAGATCTCACAAAGGCATACGATAGTGTACCACTTTCAATACTTTGGGTAGCAATGGAAAAACAAGGAATAAGCAAGAAAAATATACAAGCAGTACAACAACTCTACAAAAATATGACGGCAAAGTTAGTAAGGGCCTAAAGCAAGGCTGCTGCATAGCACCTACACTCTTCAAAATATATCTAAATGAGGCACTCTCAATGTGGAGAAGAAAGTGCTGCAATATGGGCATCCCAATCGGAGATGATAGATTGTACACGATACATTTCGCTGACGACCAAGCCATTCTAGCTGAAGACGAGAGTGATATAAACATGCTTAGAAAACTGGAAGATGAGTACACCAAATGGGGCCTCACAATTAATATACAAAAAACTGAGTACTTAGTTGTAGGAGAAAAACCAGAAAGCCTACAAATCGAAATGGGAACTATAAAACCGACAGACAATTTTAAGTACTTGGGAGTTCAAATAACATCAAAAGCAGGAAGTAGCGAAGAAATACATTCCAGGATTGCCCAAGCAAGATCAGCCACCAGACAGCTACACGGACTATTATGGAATAAAAAAATAACAAAAGAAAATAGAAAAATTTATAAAACAATAATAGAAAGTATTGGACTGTACGGCGCCGAACTCTGGGAAATAAACCAAAGAAACAAATCAAAAATTAAGGCCATGGAAATGAACTAGGTACTGGAGACGATGTTGCCAGCTCACTAGACTTGATAGGGTGAGAAACGAAGATATTCGGAGAGAAATGGAAATCGATCTAGACATAATAGACACAATCGAAGCCAAAAGACTTAACTGGTATGGACACCTTCAGAGAATGCCGAAAAATAGATGGCCAAAAAAAATAGAAGAATGGACTCCGCCAACTAGAAGAAAACGAGGTAGACCAAGACGATCCTGGAGAGACGATGTCGACGATGCAATGACCGCCAGAGATCTAACAACTGAAGATTGCTTCGACAGAAAACGCTGGAAATTAGGATGCGAGAAGCGGCGCCAGCTGTAGAAGACTCGCTTGTTATATTATATAGCTAAATTAATTTTCCACAGTACAGACTAATAAAATACAGGGTGTTTATTATTAAATAAGTACGTAAATAAGTAAATTCGTAGATATTTAATTTTTTCTAAAACCTTATATTTTTATAAAAATCGAAATAAATCAAAACACTCTGTATTGAAGTATAGCGAATCATAAAAGTAAGGAAAATTAAAAAATATCATTAAATATAGGGTGTTCAATAAAAAAAATATAACTTTGATATACCACTCTTTTTTTGAGCATCTTGTATAATTCACATTATTTTTAAATTGTAGCGTTATTGGCCCTGTATATTTCTGTGAAGAAAAAAATTTGGATATTTAATTGTTTTCTATACAGAAACCGAGACGTATACGGATGGGCCACCCCAAATGTATTGTATTTTTTGCAAAATGATGAAATGTAGAACAATTTTAACAGTTTCTTTTTCAATACAGATTTTAGTTCTCTTAAATAGTTTCTTATAATATTTGATGTAAAATAATTAGGTAAGCAGGAATTCAGCAGTTTATAATTTCCCATTGAGTTTCCTACGGCCCAAGGTTAATACTATTCCAAGAATTAATATTAAACTCAACGGGCTTTCGGGTTGAACCGCGGCGATTATCATTGAGCCGACCTTTTAGAAAGAGTTCCTAGAAAGACCAGTTTTGCGCTTCTCCGTAAATATAAATCCGTACATAGGGTTTCCTCTATTTCTCTGTCTCACATTTCCCGATTTATGCCTTCTTTCCAACTGAGGCGAGGTCTTCCTCTTTTCCTTCTACCATGAGGTTGCCATGTTAGGTTTTGGATTGCCTGTGTTTTGTAAGTCGTTGGAAGATTACCATTATTGAACAGCTAAGCCAGATAAGCAGTGAATTTGGACTTCAGATCAACACCGGAAAAACAAAAATAATGATCGTGGACAGAGCAAATAATAATCTACCGCACATACATTAAGTGGAAAATTTCAATGTGGTAGATAGATTTATATACTCGGGCTCTCTGATAACCAACAATGGCGATTGCTCTTCAGAAATCAAGCATATACTAGCAATGGCCCAATCCACAACAGCTAAACTGATTAAAATATGGAAAAAACAAACATTAACAAGGCATACTTAGCTCAGTTTGGTTAATGTCCTTATTTTTCCCATTTCTACAAATGCAGCTGAAACATGGACTCTCAAAAAAATATATGCTATAGAAGAATTCTACGCATTCCTGCACAGAACATAGAACCAACTTGTCAATTCTGAAAGAGCTTCATATAAAGGATAGGCTATTAAAAAAAAGTAAACCGAGCATACCTAATTTACTTCAGCCACATAGCTAGAAGATCAGGGACCATGGAACTATTGGTAGTAGACAGAAAGGTAGAACGCTGAAGACCAAGAGGAAGATCTCCAATACGATGGACAGACCAAATGAAGACTCTGAAGGGAAAATCTACATAAAGCCATCCATAAGGCACAGGATCGCAGCCAATGGAAAGAGCCTAATAATATTTAGAGTGCCACCACACCCTGACAAGGACTCAAGGAATGAGGAGGAAGAAGGTTGTACTTAACAGTATGACATATATGAATCAAAATGAATGAATCAATTCACATAAAACTATGATCATATTTTGACTGATTTTGCTCAGAAAAACTAAACGAATATACATAAAATATAATACATATTTTTATTAAGAAAATTTCCATATTTCACTAGCTCTTTGAGTTTTTTTGGCAAGCCATTTGTTGTTATAATTGGTCATACTGTAGCCAATTGGTGTACTGTACATCTTCCATTCATGTAACCTGGCTCAGGTTTTAGTGTTAATGTCTACTAATGTAGCTGGGGACAAATGATTTTATCTGCTCTCCGAAGCATAGAGATGACTCAGTCACCACCATGCATCAGCCACCAAAATAAATCTAACTACATGTAGAGAAATAAGAGATCTATAGTTCCATGGCAAAAGTAATATGCTTACATAAATTACTTTTTGGAGGTAGCAAAACTGTTTTACTTTACCAGACTTCTAACTTTAAATAATGTTACTAAAAAACATATCAGGTAAAAACATATTTTATCAAAAAAACATGATGTGTACAGCCAGTTACAATTTTCCATTTCAATTGTCTATCTAAGCACTGTTTTACAATTTTTTTAATTATAATTATTGAGATTTTTAGTTATTTTCTATACATTACGTTTTGAAACATATGTGCTTGAAAATATGCAAAAAAACATTTTTTAATAAAAAAATATATTTAAATTAAACAGTATATACTTAAATTATACATCATTTATAGGTAAAACTAATGCTATAATTGTTCAAGTTCTGGTGGAATGCTAATCTTATTTGTCACTGCAAACCTTTTCAGAGCTTCATACCTATCTTTGATTTCATTCATTTCATTTCTATATGAAACCACATCATCTTGCATATTCTCCATGTCCTTCCATTCCTGTGTCTTCTCTGTTTCCAGTTCATCTTTTTGTTCAATCCTTTTTATTCTACATGATGCTGCATATCCTCGGTTTTTTAATGTTCTTCGCCTTTGTTTCATGCGCACAATTTCTTCTCTAGAAAGGCCTCTTAGTTTTAATTGCCTATTGAGATCTCTAACAGAGATAGTTACTAATTCATCATCAGATATATCAACAATTGGTGGTGGTGAAAGAGGGGCCTAAAAATATAAGCATTATAATAATTGCTTTTATTTTTGAAATCATATTACTACATTTACGTTACTCCCTCATACAAATGTCCACCATTGCATTATCTCTTCTATTCACATTTATATTACTATTTAATAATTTTCATACGATAATTCTCTACTTAACTATATGGAGATAAGGTTAATAACATTCTTTGGCATACTTACAAGTTTTCCTGCTTTCTTGGGATGGTCTGAAGACATTTTTCCTGTGTTTTCTAAAATCTTATCTAAATTCGAGCAAGAGCGTAACTACGTCTTTATTCTTTTTCTGCAAGTCATGCTTAAACCATTATATACTTAATTATTGTTTGAAAGGTTTGGTCGGAACTGAAATTATATTTAAAGATAATTATTCACTAATATTTGCTTTTATAAAATACCACTAAGTAAGAAAACTCCTGAGATTATTTTGGTTATTTGATTTGCACTGACAGTTTTTTATTTATATTTATTCCCAATAAATTCATCCAGACCTCCGCCTATGTATAATGTGTAAATAAGATTCACGTAATTGTGAAAGAAGAATATAACATAACCTATGATTATAAACTGTTAATAACAAATATTTGATAAATATCTCAAAAATATACAGAAAACAGAAATGAAAGTAACTATCACAAATTGGAAAGGTGTAGCTACTTGGAGATGGGTGGCGAACGACGATAACTGCGGAATATGTAGAATGCCGTTCGACGGGTGTTGTCCAGATTGTAAGTTACCTGGAGATGACTGTCCCCTTGTGTGGGGCCAATGTTCACATTGTTTTCACATGCATTGTATAGTCAAATGGTTGCAATCTCAACCAGTTAATCAGCAGTGTCCAATGTGCAGACAGGAATGGAAGTTTAACAATAAATGAACTGTAGTGCAAATTTTTCATTAATGCTGTGTGATAATTCATTTGATGTGTATATATTTGCATCGATATGTAAAACATTGTGTATTTTAGTGTATACTAAAGACTAACTAATCAGATATTGTATGATTTTCTTATAAAAGTAAAAAGTATGAATTAAAATATATTTTTTTATAACTTTTGTATTATGTTATATTATTTATCACACCATCAAGTTGTTTTATAACTTAATGGTATAATATGGGAAGAGTAGCTGTTATATTATTTGTTACCTAAAAAGTAAGGAGAATCAGAGTCAACAATTGATTATATATTTTATTTCTTTTAGCTTCAACATTTGTATAAAAGTTTGTACTTAATAAAACGTAAAACAGTCAATAACAATACTTAATTTGTTAGTAATTGTATTAATTTTGAAACAACCCTAACATTGATGCTATTACCTAAAACCATATACTTTTTCCTATCACCAATTGTGGGTGGAAAATAAAACTCATCTGGAAAACACATCAACCTGCATATTTCACGAGGAGTAAAAAACCTTAAACCCAATGATTTTAACAAATTTAGTTTTGAATTGTTGCTTAATTCAGTTGTTTTTATTTTGTTAAACACTTCCACCACTTCTTTCTCTGGCTTATCTGTGAACACACTTCCTGTGCCTTCTATAAACCTGCTGTAAGCTTTTGTGAAACAACAAGATCTTTTAGAATGTTTGTAGCAGATGTCAATTATATTTGAATATTTTATTAGTATACTATCTGAAAGATAGTATTTTGGATCAACATTTTCTTCCAAAATGTGTTCTATGCTAAAACATTCCTGTCTTTCACAATGATCAGGAAATGAATCCAACTAGAAGAATTAATATTAAGAATTAGTACAGAAGTTAATAAAAACTTCTCAGATTAGCTAATGAAATATCTAAAAATGTAAGCATTGTATTTAAACAAAATCTAGAAACCTACCAAATGCCCAACTTCAAATGAAAATCTTGCATATTTTCTAGCTAAGCAATAATATCTGTTTCTCGAATTTGGAACTCCTATTTGATGGGGGCTTACTATAAACTCCTGATAGTTATAATCATTTTCTGATAAAACTTTTACCAGCATATCCCTCATCTCTGAGTTTTCAAACCCCTTAACATTTTCTACGAGTAAATATTTTATATTTAACTCAGGAAATATGTTTAATAGGTGAATAAATGACGCTGTTCTTGGATCTTTTATGTCGTTTTGTAAACCATTTCTGGTAAAAGGCTGACATGGAGGTGACATCAATATTGTATCTACATTTAATTTCTTTATATCTTCTACTGTTATTCCTTCAATATTTGCATTCCACAAGTATGTTTCTGGGAAATTTAATTTATAAATTTCGTTAGCTATATTGTTTATTTCAATAGATGCCACAATATTTCCTTTAACACCACTATCTATAAAATAAAAGAAACTAGTATTGATAGGATATTTTAAATATATTTTTTGTACCTTTCAAAGCTAAGTGCATACCACCTATACCACTGTAAAGTTCTAAAACGTTCATATTTATTAAATTACTTACAAGTTTACATCTATTAAACTAAAATAAACTGTAAACAAACAATAAAATTATTTGTAGTCTACTACAAAAATGTAGATTTTAGTTTTAGGTTAGGTTAGATATATCTAAACATAAAATTATGCTCAATTTTAAGGTGGCTGAAGAAATATAGAAATATTCAATTACTCATTAGCATGGTCGTCTATATTTGAACGGGGGCTATGTCATTAGCATCATTAGACAAGAAAAAGGGGTAGTCTAAATCATAGACTTAAAATACAAATATTTAAAGTCTATGAATATTTTATATAATATAAATGGTCTAAACTTGTAGAAGAACTGTAGTTTTATTTAACTGTTTGAGACCACATTGATATTTAGGAGACAACCTTCGTTCAATACAATATTACAAAAATCTGTACTACAAACTATAATGCACTATGTTTTTTTCTGAAATTTAAAATATTCATGAGGAAAACACTCAAAAACTTTCAAAATAATGGTAATTAACGATGGTTGGTTATGCAATATGGTGATGGTCCATTTTTCTAAACATCGATAAAAATGTCAGGTGATTGCTGTTGGACAGTGACATTTTAAGATATGTAGTGACAGTGACATTTGGCCGCCTGATTAACACAAATATTTGATAATTTGATAGTTTAATTTGGTTTAATTTTGATATGAATTTTGAGTTCGTTTACCTGATTGTCAAGATAGATTTACACTAGCTGATTAAAATAATGACTCGATAGTGAAAGTTACGATCCCAGTTCCAAAGGGTAAAATTCAATGTTAAATTATTATGAATTTTGACTTTTTGCTTTTCTACAAAAACAGGTTAAAAAATGTTCAGAAGCAGAAGTTGGTTTGGAGGAGGATGGGGTAGGCCAAAAAATTTACATTCCTTAGAACACTTGAAGTACCTGTACAATGTTTTATCGAGAAATCAAACAGTCTCAGAACATAACAGGGGGCTGTTGGTAGAATCCCTTAGGTCTATAGCAGAGATACTTATCTGGGGTGATCAAAATGATTCTTCAGTTTTTGAGTAAGTATAAATTGTGACGCTTCTTATATATATATATATATATATATATATATATATATATATATATATATATATATATATATATATATATATATATATATATATATATATATATATATATATATATATATATATATATATATATATATATATGTATATATATATATATATATATATATATATATATATATATATATATATATATATATATATATATATATATATATATATATATATATATATATATATATATATATATATATTAATTACTACATATGTTTTCAGTTTCTTCTTGGAAAAGAACATGCTGTCATTTTTTCTGAGAATAATGCGACAAAGAAGCGGTGGAGGAAGCTATGTATGTGTTCAACTTTTGCAAACCCTGAATATCCTTTTTGAAAATATACGGAATGAGACTTCCTTATGTAAGTAATTTTATTCTGTCTATGTTAGTATCAGTTAGCTTAATTTGTTTGAATTTTTATGGCATAAGTCTTAAGTTTATGTCTTTGAACTTGAGGAATGATGTAATATCAAATTATATTACCAAAATCTTAAGTTAAGGATAATTATATCTGAGGATATAGACTTAAAAGTCTATATCCTCAGATATAATTGGTAAATCCACAACAAGAATTATATTACAAGACCACTATATCCCAGGATATAGTGGTTTTGTAACAAAGACTGATTATAGGTGACAATATATTCTTCCAAATAGTCTTTTAAAGGATTGGTACATATGAAATATTGACTAATATTGAATCATGGAGAGAGTACTTAATCCGATATATCTAAAACTCAAATCCATGGCGAGGTTTAAGATGGTTAGCTAGATAGATGGATATAATTTATTCATCTAGAAATCAATGTATACAACATTAAACAAATTTATCTGACTAGTCAAAAAAATATTTATATGTTATACAAAGGTATACACACATTAAAAGTTTATTATATTAAAAATATAAAGAAAAAAATACATTACAAGACATACATTAAAAATTTAAAAATTCTTCAATACTGTAAAAAGCATGGCTAACTAGAAATGTTTTTAGATTTTGATGAAAACATTTAATAGTGCCAAGAAGCATCTTATGTGTCACCGATATGCCACTGAATTATTAAAACATTAATGAGCCTTTCAAAATCAACATTTTTCCTAGCCAAGAAACAAAGATTAAATTACAAATTATTGATGAAAATTATAAAATCACAACTAACAGCAAATTGTTTACTTTGTTATTATTAGAATAACTGATATTCTTTAATACATTTCATGTGGATGGCATACATGTGAGCCACATAGTGCCTTTGGGCGGCACACTTGTATGTCATTGATTATACACATTTTTAAGATGTGTTTTTTGTCTGTAGCGCAACAAATGATTTAAATTTACTATCAGGTTGATGAATAAGTTATTCTTCACTTATAATTTATTACATTGGTTTGCAAATATATAAACAACTGAAATATCATTCAAACAAATAAAAATAATGGTTATGCTAGGTAATATTTTAAGAAATATATTTTGAAGTATATAAGATTTTGAATGGAATTGAACAATGGAAGAAAAGTATAATCTGCTCTATTCATAAAAAAGGAGACAATGAGTTGTGTCAGAATTATAGGGCATCTCTTTACTTTGTTTGGGACACAGAATACTCACAAATAACATTAATCAAACACTTCAATCTCTCACTGAAAAAATCATCAGGGAATATCAAGCAGATTTTTGGAAAAATAGATCTACCATTGACCAACTATTTACAGTTAAACAAATACTAGCCAAAGCATGGGAATATGACATGGATGTTTACAATCTCTTTGTAGATTTTAAACAAGCCTACGATTCAATAGATAGAACAATTCTACTTAATATATTGGAAGAATTTGGCATACCATCGAAATTAATACAACTAGTGAAAATGACAATGATAGAAACATAAGCACAGATATGTATTCAAGGACAAATCACTGATGCATTTACTATAACGCAAGGACTGAAACAAGGTGACTAACTGGCTCCAATGCTCTTGAATCTTGTTCTTGAATATATAATTAGACAATTGACAGTGAGCGGAAATAACATACTTACAAACAAATCTAGCCAATTAGCAGCATATGCAGATGATATAAACATTATGAGCAGAACAGTGAATGCAACGGAAGAAACCTACATTGAGTTGAAAAAGAGTGCAGAAACAGTAGGGTTAGCAATAAATACAAATAAAACAAAACTACTCATACAAAAGAGATCAAATAGACCGGCACAACAACACTTTATTGACGATATAGAACATGTGAATAGATTCACATACCTAGGAATGGATCTGGTTGCAAGCAATGAAGAAGAACCGGAAATAAATAGAAGGCTTGTGCTGGAAAATAAAGCCTATTTCGCGATGGGCCACATATTCAAATCCGAATATGTTCCGGGAAAACAAAACTCAGGGCCTATAAAACAATAATCAGGCCCATAGTAAGTTATGGTTGTGAAACATGGATGGTGAGACAGAAATCTGCCAATGCAATAGATGTGTTTCAAAGAAAAAATATTAAGTAGGATACTGTGCTCAATAAGTGAAAACAGCAACTGGCGAATTAGTTATAATAGAGAAATATATGAGCAATATAGCGAACCAACTCTAGCACAATACACTAAACTGCAGAGATTACACAGGACACGTGGTACTCATTCATGAAAATATAATCCCCAGAAAATTACTAAATGCAAGAATGCAGGGAAAAAGACCTGTTGGAAGACCTAAAAAGAGATGGGAACACTAAGTCGATGAGGATGCCAGGAATTGCCTGGGAATGTGTTCATGGAAAAGAACAGCAGTAAATTGAAATGACTGGAGAAGCTTGTCGAAGGAGGCCAAGGCCCGATTTGGGCTGTAGTGCCATTGGATGGATGGAAGATTTTGAATATAATTATTTTACGATCATATGATATTATCTTATGATCTTTGAATCGACAAGGGCAGTGTAAATATTTTTAAAATCATCATTAACGAATGCTGAAAGTTTGAAAAACACACAGTTTGTTGTAAATTGCAATTAGTCAAATATATATAAAAAAAAAATGAATGAAAACTTGGAATCCGGTCCGTTGTGGCTTAAAATTTCTAAATCATTTAAAATGTCTTCCAAAAAATCAAAAAATTTTTCTCGAAGAAGAACTATTACACATCTTATTAGAAAGTGATAGTGAGATAGATGAGTTGAACTTAGTGATGTTTCTTACAAACCTAGTAGATACTGCTTCCAAAACAAAAAAATAAAATAAAAAGAGTTCTGTCATTATACCATATATAAAACCAGGCTTGTGTGTTGGAACATGTTTTGCAAATTTTCACAAGACCTAAAAGTAATTTACTTATGATATATTAGGTTTTTTGTTTGTATATGAATATAACAACATATTTTAAATCTTCTCCCTACAACATACATGTGCCATCCAATTCTGGTTCAAGTACCTTTAATTTTATGCAAAAATTTTTCATTGTTTTACTATAATTATGATTAATAATTACTAATTAACACTTATTAATTATCTTATACGATTTTTATTAATAAATAATTGTCAGTTCAGAGTATAAGTCTCAGGATCTGACATCTGCATTCAACATGGTAACTAACTATTATGAAACAATAACAAAAAACTAAAATTTTGAATTATATAAATGAAAAAGGATAGTGCGAGTGAATAATAAAAGTAAAAAGTAATAGCATATCTCACAGAACAGAAAACCAAAAAAGGTATATCGATGGAAGGCAACTGTATATACGTATATCTGACTATTGGTTGTCTTCAGTATGATGCAGTCAAGTTAGAAAAGGAACATATTAACTTGGGAAAGGATCACTACAGGAGCAATTTGTAGCAGTAGAGTTAGAAGACCCTGATGGTTTCCAGGGCAACAACTAACACTAACCACTAAAGATGAACAATAGTCAGAAATACATATATACGGTTGCCTTCCATCGATATACCTTTTTGGTTTTCTGTTTTGCGAGACATGCCATTACTTTTTACTTTTATTATTCACTCGCATTATCCTTTTTCTGGTTGACTTAGCTGAGATTCTTATCAGTACTGGCCGATTAGGACTCCAAAGAAGAGAAAAAACCAAACATGTTATTGTAAATGTACCAAAATGTATGTACCAAAACAAAATGTACCAAATTTATTTGTAAAATGTGTGATGTCCCGTTATGTAGTGATTGCTTTACCCCATATCATGTATAAACATTTATCGTTCATGTATACTGTTGGGATTATATATCCCATACAAAAATACTGTTAGGATATATAATCTCATGCATTTTTTACCAAAAAAAAAAAATAAAAATTTTTTTTAAAAACATTCTTAGTTCTTTTAAATGCTCTTGAACAACAATCTACAGACAAATATATCAAATTTTAAAATAAACAAATCAGTAGTGAAACGATTAAACGAACAGAGACAATTCCAGAGGCCCAAGTAGATAGTCGTTATCTAGTATTATCCAGACGTTTATGCTAAACTGCTTGTATGCGGATGCCTAAATTCTTGAACAACGTGAGGATTGTCACCAATGTACGAATAATATTGTACATTATGCACATTAAAAATCCCATTTTTTGTGAATGTAGCTTTCACAAAAAATGGGATTCTAAAAAAATTTTGTTACAATCTAGCGAATAATTCACGAGCAGGAAAATCTCCTTGTAGCAGTGCCTGTGCCTCTGTAAAATGAAAAGAATATAAATTTTCGTTGTGTAAGATATTTCCTCCGGAAGATTTTGTAATTGTGGGATACATAACAGATAGTCTTCGAACGCTACTTTCTGGATTTTCCTCAACTTCCATTAAACTAACATGTTCATGTGCTGCTGTTACATTATCACGTCGCCCTTTACCATTATTTTTTGGGACCACTGAACCTGTTTTTCTTAATCGTTGATGAAGAGCTGTAAATGTTGAGTAAGTGGGATCAAGATTGGGAAAGTTTTCAATATATCTATATTTTGTTGTTCTAGCGTTACACATTATTTAGCTGTAAACTAAAGCATATCAGCGTATTCCTTATTAGTAAAACCATTATTGTTGAATTGAAATTCTTATAGTTGAATGACACAAAGTAAAAAACTAAAAGACAAACTTCGCGAAATGAATAAAATTCTACAATGAAAAACGTAGGTTATACTTATGTACACGGCCAACTATAGTGCAAAAATTATTAATTTAACTTTCATGACGAAACAACGAAAAATTTTCAAATCGATTTTTTTGGAAAGCGGTGTATCCTGTCGACGTAAAGTAAGAGTACCTTTTAGTACTAGGATACCTGAAAATGTAATAATCTAGTATCACAAATGCTAAAAAGATAAAGGCAAAAAAGTTATTCGTTAAAGTAACCGTTGAACTACCAAAAACGGACGCCTATGATCGGTACTAGAAACTCGCAATTAATGACATAGATTCAACTCTGGAGGAAAAAAATAATCGTACTAGTTTTAGTTTTTTTAAATAGAAGCGTTCTGAAGGTATTTAAAACAAACCGTTAACAAGGTGCCATCTTAAAAGAGCTCTAGCTCCCTTAGGAAGCATTTTCGGACTAGGTGAATTGGCTTAAATTGTCTTAACATTATTTGAGGAATCTCTGGTCTTCGTTTTTCAGGAGAGTTTCTGAACACCCTGTATATGCTCATGCTATCTATCTATCTATCATCATCATCATCATCATCATCAATATATATTTGCCTATATTTGTCTACTGCTGAACGTAGGCCTCCCGTAAAATTTTCCACCTATTTCTATTTTGAGCTTCTTGCATCCAGTTTGTGGTGATGCGCTTGATATCATCCGTCCATCTAGTCGGTGGTCGTCCTCTGTTTCGATATGCACCTTGCCTTGGTCGTCATTCCAGAATCTTTCTGGTCCATCTATCATCCGTTAATCTGGCAAGATGTCCGGCCCAAGCCCATTTAGCCGTGGCTATTTTTTCAACTGCATCTGTGACTCCTGTTCTTCTTCTTATTTCTAGGTTTGGTACTTTATTTCTGATGGTAATACTTAATATTCATCTTTCCATAGCGCGTTGTGTAACTCTTATTTTATCTATTGTTCTTTTTGTCAGAGTCAGTGTTTCTGCACCATATGTAAGAACCGGCAAAACGCACTGGTTAAAAACCTTTCTTTTTAAACAAACTAGGCTATTAGATTTGAAAATGTTATTCAATCTGTCAAAGGCAGCCCGTGTGAGACCTATCCTTCTTTGTATTTCAGTTGTCTGATTATCTCGGCCTAAGCGAATCTCATGGTCTAGATATTTGTAAGCTATTATTTGGTCGATGGCTCTCAATCAGAATTTTACCGTTGACTACAAGGTTGGTCATAAATTTTGTCTTTAAGGTGTTAATTTTAAGACCAATTGTTTTTGACACTTTATAGAGCGTGTGCAGCATTTTTGTAGCTTTATCAACTCTATGAGATATTAAAATGATGTCATCGGCAATTCTTAGGTGGTTCAGATCTTCCCCATTTATATTAATTCCCGTATTATCCTCTCATTCCATTTGCTTGAACATATATTCAAGAACAGCTGTAAACAATTTAGGGGAGATAGTATCACCCTGTCTAATTCCACGTTCTATTCGAAACTTCTTGGTATCTTCATGAAGGCGGACACAAGCTGTACCAGTTTCGTAAATACTTTTAATTAAGGCGATATATCGGTAGTCAATGCGGCAGTCAGCCAATGCTCGAAGCGTTTTATGATGATCTATAGTATTGAACGCCTTTTCATAATCTACAAATATAAGAAAAATAGGCTTGTTATACTCTGTACACTTTTCTATTAGCGTTTTTATAACATAGATGATCATTTGTTCCGTATCTGGAGCGGAACCCAGCCTGTTCACAAGGTTGGTAACTATCCAGTTTGTTCACAAGCCGTTTTGTTATTATCTTTATGAATAGTTTGTATGTATGGGAGAGCAAACTAATCGGTCAGTACTTCTTTAGGTCTGAAATGTCACCTTATTTGTGCATTATGGTTATTATTATGCTATCTATAAGTGTGATATACTCCTAAAGAAGAAAGTAAAACTGTTATAGATACACAACTTTTGAACAATATATTTTTTAAATGTTTATGATCATATATATTAGTTTATGTGATTTCTGTTTTAGATTACTTATTATCAAACAACCATGTGAATTCCATAATTGTACACAAGTTTGATTTTTCAGACGAAGAGGTTATGGCCTATTACATATCTTTTTTAAAGACACTAAGTTTAAAACTAAATGCCCACACTATTCATTTTTTCTACAATGAGGTAAGTAAAGTTATTCCTAACTATCCCTTACTATAAAATTTATATATCAAAGCTGAACAGATTCAGTCTTGGGATTAGTGTAGTGTGTATTAAAATAATTTATTTATTTATAAAACTTATGAATGTAGCCACTAAATATGTGGGTAAAAACCCGTTCAAAATTATTCGTTTAAATTTAGTTTACATAATTTGTTATTTATTATTAGGATGTTAACCCATTCATGCCCAGAATTCCCTAGTGATTTTTTTTGTGTAATATTTTAGTCACGGAACTTCTATGGTACTTTAAATGTAAAAATGGTATTAAAAATCATATCAGCATCTAAGTGCCAAAATGGCAGCCTGGCAACTCTAGTTGCCACTGGGATAAAGCGGTGTAAATATAAGAATAATAAAAAACATTAGTATTTATAGTATTTATTTATTAAATGCTGTTATAACATCAATTTTAAGTGTGGAACACTTTAAAACAGTTGTCAGGGTGTAAGGCAATATCACATTTAATACAAAAATAGGATGTACGATTGCCACAGATCTTACAACGACGATACTTGGACGCACCTTTCTGAATAATATGATCAGTGTGGTCTTTTCTGAGTTCTTGAAGTACAGGTGAAAAATTCAATGACGTTTTGACTCCAAGTATTTTTGGAAGGGTACCAAATGATTTTAAAAGGTACACTGTGCATTGGCGCCTAAAGTTCAACAATGATATGTCATAACCAAGTCGGCGATATAAAAGCCAACCTTGTACACATGCGACATCTACAGCCCATGAAAAAAAAGGCCACCACCATTTTTTTGATCTAATTCGGCACCGGTAAGAAGCCGCGAATTCTTATCAACGATCTTATCAGCGAATATCAACGCCTCCCATGTTGCTGTTGTACCGTTCAATAGGACCTGGAATATCGATTGTGATCTTTTCCTTTTCTGCACGAGAATATCTATTAGCCTTTTTCATCGGATAGACTTTGTCACAATTGGTAAGCATTGTGATAACGTTATTATCATTCCAGCGAACTAGCAAAAGATCACCAGACGAAGAAGTAGCCAAGTCACCTCTTTGTTTTTTTTCCACGCACTTTTTTCTGGAAGTTTCATTGCGGCATTACATCGATTTTCACGTAATGTTCCGGTACCTCCAATTTCTCTGAAACTCAATTCTTGCAACAATGCAACCGACGTAAAAAGATTATCAAAATAAAGTCTATTTCCTTTTTTCAATTGCACGTGATCAATTAAACCTAGAACAACATCACCACCTTGTCCTAGACCAGTTTGAGGAAGGCGTGTGGAAGAGCCACAATACGGTTCAACATGATGGATGTAACCCGAAGGATCGGCAGCTACCCACAGTTTGTACCCAAATCTAATGGGTTTGCCCCTTATAAATTGTTTACTTCCATGTCTCCCGTAATAAGGAATCATACTCTCATCGATGCTTACAGTGGGACCAGGAGTAATTTGCTTGAATGCAGAATTTAGCATATTAAACAAAGGGCGAATTTTATACATTCGATCAGTACCGTCATTGGACTGGTAATCGACATCTGGTTCAGGAACCTTTGAAGTAAATTCAAAAATATTTGATTTCCATGTAGTTGGATTTAAACGTGGCCGTTTGGCAGATTTAGGACATTTGGAAGCAGATGGTTGAGAAATACGAATCTGCCGAGAGGTACTCGGTTGGGAAACATTTTCGGTATCATCAGCAGCTTCAATTTCATGACTGTACTTCACACTTACTTGAGAGCGCAGGATACGAGCTGGAAGATGGTTGGTATCGCCAGCCACTTCTTCATCCGAGAAATCGGAATCCTTGTCTGTGTCTGCATCTGGAGGTTTTTCAGGTGGACAAATCGATATATTCATTTCATCATCTTCTTTTCAGGCATTTCATTATCTTCTTTGAGAGCTTCAAGAAGTTCGTGAAAAAGTAACCCCTTGCCATCTCTTCCTCGTACATACCTGAAAATATCACATGATAATCCATATTCCCAGTGGCAACTCAAGTTGCCATGCATTTTTACATATGTATATTGAAAAAAGTAAATGACTGACGAATAACAATTATTGTTAAAAATGACGACAAAAGCTTTCTATTGAAGACAATAAATCATTTGTTTGAAAAAATACATTTATATATTTGTATACTTACATAGAACTGTCGGCCGCCATGAATATAATTATACACGTACAACACCACTATGCACACTATCGATACTAACTAATTGAATGATAGATACAAACTGTCGCTTTGCGGAATTTGTTAGCCGATAACCCCTTCCATCTAATTTAACTGCACTCAGCGAATAAGAATGTCGGAGAGGGGAGAGGGAGACATTCATAGGCGTGGCAACTGTAGTTGCCAACGGGCATGAATGAATGGGTTAAAGTTACCGTTAGATTTGGTAACATGCCGACATATGACTCCACGTGAAGTTGATAGTCCTGAGACGGTGTGTCTACGAGGACTTTATGAAAGCAACGTAACTTTAACATCCTAATAATAAATAACAAATAATGTAAACTAAATTTTAAACAAATAATTTTGAACGGGTTTTTACCCACATCTTTAGTGGCTACATTCATGTATACCTAGGCACTGATAATTGAATATGGATTCCGAAAACGTTTTGTGTAACATAGCCCGATTGGGTTTTTAAATATATACCTTTTATAAAGGATTTTTAATAAATTAAAAAAAACAACGTTACATTAGCCTTAAAGTTGTTGTGTTTTTTCTGATTTATTTTCAAAATTAACCCCGAATGTTTCGTAGAGTATAGTGAAGCGTACGTTTCAAAAAATACAAAGAAAACTGTATATGTGCGCACAATTTGACTGCCACGTAAGTGTCGTAAAATGTGTTTTGAAAAGTTGGGCATGGACAATATTAATATGATTTTCAATAACTTCGGCAAATCGGCAACTACGATAATAAAAACCAATACCTTTCAAATGTGGTAAGTTTCAGTAATTGTAAAAAGTCTAATTACTGACAGAGCTAGTAGGAAGCTTCGGACCATATAATAAAGTGTTTCAATAAATTGAGAAAGAAAATGTGTTTGTCGTCAGACTTTTATTAGCATCCATGGCATAAGGTAAAAAAGAGTTCGCGTTATTTTAGACAAGCAGAACACCACGGGAACTGTGCTGGGTGATAACAGAGAGAAGTTTAGTCCAGGAAATAAAATGGTTGGATATAGAAAGCAGTTGGTCAGAGATCACATTGATTCACTTCTTACCGTTTGCAGTCACTATAGCAGAGCCAAAAGTCCTTTTCGAAAATATATGCCACCGGGTTTATCAATTACTGAAGTATATAGAGCTTATATGGAATGGCTAAGAAACGCATATCCTGAAAAACAGTCTGTGATATAGTCATCGAGCAAAAAGACAAAAGAGGGAATGTAAAGGTAGTGGGGACAAAAATATTGTTAGACAGGAAGTGCCATCTTGAGAGGCCACTTTAAACAAGGAAAGACAGTCTCTTTTCTTGTTTAAGAAATCAAATTTAGTTTGGTTATGTTATTGTTTGTCCCAACTGTCACATGAAATTTTATTTATATTGAAGTTGTTTACCATTTGTGTCACATTTTAGACTATTATATAATTATTATTATTTATTTATTATTATATATTTTATAATTAAAACTTTCTCGTCTGAAAAATATTTTATAGCTATTAATAAGTGTCGAAAAATTTAAATTTAGCGCCTTTGCATTTCCGGATATGTCTGCCATCAGAGGCCACTTTTTTGGTCTCCTTTTCATAACGATTAGATTACGTCTTTTGTCTTTTTGCTCGATGGATATAGTCCCACTATCGAAATACCTAGGTCAACGAATTCATTGTAGGTTTCAATATAGTTCAGCCTTATTCTGTTGATGATTGAAATACCTGCTCTAACATTAAAGTTGAACTTGGTGGGTTAAAGACCAGCAACCCGAATTCTCCCAGAATAACTGAATTGAATACTGAGCTGAAGGTTCATTTAGCAAAACAGAAAGCTGCTCAGAATAAGATGAAAAACTACGAAAGCAACCAGGATGAAAATACTGAAGTTGTATGTATTGATTTACAACCAGTATTACCCACGCCTAAACTTGCAACATAAAATACTTCAAAAGAAAAAATGTGGATTTACAACTTAGGAATCCACAACGTTAAAACAGGAGCAGTCAGAATGTATGTATGGGATGAAACCGTCGTAAACCGTTAGTCACTACTTGGAAAACTTTGTTAATAAGCATGTGAGAAAAGTTATAATTTTTAGTGATAACTGTGCCGGGCAAAATAAGAACATAAACGTTGCTTTGCCTAACCTTCACAACATTCATGCAAATCGCTTTGATTTTATCAAGCACGTTTTCTTAATGTCAGGGCATTCGATGATAGGATGTGATCGAGATTTTGGTTCAATTAAATTAAAGATCAAGGACTGTAAGGTATTTTCTAAAGAACATTACATCTATTTCGTTACACACACAAAAAAAAAAAGAACAAATTCCAAGTTGTTAATATCACGAGGCAAATGGTTAATGATTTCAGTATTCTTCAAAAAGCAGCAACTAAATCTCAAATGTTGGGAGCTAACTTCAAGGATGGCAAAATATTCAAATTTTCAAAAAGATTTTAAGATGGGTTTTAAAATTCAAATCGCATATAATACGGATATTCCTACAAATGTCATACTCCAAAAGGGACGAAAGAAACGATGTAATAAATTTTAACTTAGATAGTATAGAACTTCCTTTTAAATACCAGGGTGCCCTCAAGCTTAAAGAAAAAATGCCTAACAAGATCTTCTTGATTATGTACTTATGCCTCATAAGCGTGCTTTACAAGAAGCTATTAGTGGAGGAATTAGTACATTTGAAGTCGAAGAAACTATAGACAATGAAAATCAAATTGAGTTTAATTGAATCATTATTTGTGAACTTTGCAAATCATTTTATTGCTATTAGCTTCCACATACTTTGTTAACAAAACTATGTTTATTTTTGTAGAATAAAACATATTAAACCCCCTTTCTTTTCATTTTATAAAAATCTTGCAAGTCTTGCAAAATCCTCTTTTAATAACGGTATAGTTTTATGGGATTAAGCCACAATTGGTTGTAATAATAATTACATTAAAAAAAACTTTATCTTCGTAAAAAAATGTAATTATTATTACATCCAATTGTGGCTAAATCTCATAAAACTATATACCTTTATCAAACATGCCACAAATAAATAACTTCAGAACTTATCTTCTTTTAAGTTTTGCTAATAAAACAAAACTTGTTCGCCCTTACTATTCTTAATAAACTTTGAACTTTAGGCCGCCTGTACAGGAAAACCGGAAGGTGTATGTGCTAAAACCGGCAGGTATCGTTACCTGTACACTGTTCTGACCTTGCAATTCTTAGAAGGCACATATTAAAGCAGAAATCTGAATTTGGTTTCGAAAAATTAGTTTACGGATTTATTATCAGATGTCGCTATTTGCGCCCATAGGAAGCCATGTTAGAGTTGCTTCTACTACGACAGGTAAGATTTATTTTCACGTTCAGAGCATCTATGAATAGCCTCTCTGAAGATCCCTTTTAGGGCGAAATACGTATACGACGATATACAGACGCACTATACGTGAAATCAAATCTTAACTGTCTTTTCCTTTAGTTTCAATAACATTTATAGTTAAATTATATGTATTTATAATGTATAAAAATAACGGATTTTTCTATTTTGTTACCCCAGATATATTTTTTTATAATTTCTAGCATACCAATGATTTTCCACTGTACACAGAGGCTATAAAATTTTTTAACCATCCAGAATCTATGGTAAGGATAGCAGTGAGGACACTTACTTTAAATGTTTACAAAGTTGAAGATGTCAGTATGTTGGCATTTATTAGGGATAGAACAGCTGCACCATATTTTTCAAATATAGTATGGTTCATTGGTAAACACATACAAGAATTGGATTCTTGTGTTAGAAATGATGCAGAGTAAGTATTAGTACGACTGGTATGTATATGGTTATATATCCCATATTATACATCAATAAATTATCAATGCAAATAATACTTCCGTTAAATCTGTAGCTGTTTAGTTAAAAACCCTTTTTATGTGGAAGCCTAGTCCAAATTTTCATATCAAATTACATATCTTATATTTCGCTTTTTCTTTCAAATATCTTATCTCCGATATTTATCTCCATTATTATGATTCTATCAAGGTAAACAATCAAGTGGCAGGTCAAAAAAAAACAATAGATGAAAGCGTCTATTATTTTTTTGACCTGCCACTTTTGAGGGTTTTATTGGCTATCTTATTGTTTTCTATATATTTTGTTCTTCAATTGCAAGTCTTACTTTTACTCTTGATGTATTTCATGTTACTCATTCACTACATTTATTCATTCATGCATTAATCTTTACAATTCCTAGGGATTACAGCTAACGCCATGGCGTTCAAAATCGTATTCCTAGCCGAGGTGTATTATTCCTCTATGTCATTTCTAGCTTCCTATGTGTCTTTGCTGCTGTCGTGACTCTATTCCATTTCTACCTGTCCTTGCACTGAATTTTCCAGTCTTTAACATTCAGTGTGCTTATATCATCTTTATACATCATCTAGCCATCTTCTTCTAGGCCTTCCTCTACACCTTGGCCATAGTGGTATCAAATTAGTTATCCTTCTCAGCATATCTGAATGTGGGCGTCTCTATATATGTCCTATCCTAAGCGAAGATATTTTCTGTATCTGACTATGTTTGCTCCCTTTAATTTTTCTTTAATTTCGGCTTTTTTTCTGTTGGTTTCTCCGTCTCTTATTAAATAGTATCGTTCTCATTATATTTATTTCAAATTTCAGTAGGCTGTCTTCCTCATTCTTGTTAATAGTCGTTACTTCTACCCCATATGTAACAACAGGTCTTATATAGGTTCATTTTTGTTTTTTTTACTTAGTCTGGTTTCTCAGCAGGATTCTATTCATTCCATATATTTTTTTGCCTTTCAGAATTATTTCATCTGTTCTCTCTTTTGCGGATTTCCCTATTGTTAACTCAAACCGCTAATGGTGGATACAGTTTCAAATTTGTGTCATTCTTCCTTATCCTCGCGTATATTTTGTTTTGTGCTGGTTTATCTCTAGCCCTATTATCTTCGCTTCCTTATCCAATTTTTCAATTGAACTTATAAGTATCATCTTCGTCTTTGCTATGATGACTAGATCATCCGCATATGCTATTACTTGAAGTTGATATGTTATAATGTTTTTGTCTACGAAGTTTGTCCTCCTTATTGTTGCTTTTAATATCAGGCTAAATAGTATCGGGAAGATAAGAGTCACCTTGTTTCACGCCTTTCTTTACTTTGATCTCCTCAGAAGCTATTCCGCTGAAGCATGCACAAGATGCTCTAGGTTTTCTATCATTTTGCACGGCCGTATGCATGGAATTAGTTGTCGATCTCTCCGTTCTCAACCTGGTCTAATATTCTCCTAATATTCGTTCGATCGATTTAAGTCTGATGTCTAGGTTTTCTAGAATTTTATATGTGGTATTTAATAGGGTTATTACTCTGTAGTTATCGCACTCCTCCCGATCTCATTTTTTATAAATGAGCACTTTAGTTCTAATTATCTGGTGGAGCAGGCTGGATTCAAAAAACATTTTAATACCATAGATCACTTGCACACCGTAAGAACACTGATAGAAAAATGCACCGAGTATAATGTTCCAATTCATATGGCGTTCGTCGATTTCCATAAAGCATTCGATTCCATCGAATTATGGGCAGTACTTGAATCTCTAGAAAATGCACGCATAGATTCAAGATACATTAACATAATTAAAAACATATATGAAAATGCCACCATGCATATAAAGCTGGACGAAAGCACAAAAACTAATCCCATAAGACTACAACGGGGAGTAAGACAAGGAGACACCATCTCTCCCAAACTATTTACCCTTGCTCTAGAAGATATTTTTGAGAAACTGGAATGGAACAATAATGGTATCAACGTCGACGGATCATACTTAAACCACTTGAGATTCGCAGATGACATAGTTTTAATAGCAGATAATATCCAAGAACTAAATGATATGTTACAACAATTAAATGCAGTTTCAGGAGCGGTAGGCTCAAAAATGAATTACAGCAAAACAAAAATACTGAGCCGAGACCAGACAAATATAACAATACAAAATCATACCATAGAAAATGTGAAACATTATGTATATCTAGGTCATGTTATCAAACTAGGAAAACCAAATCAAGATGCTGAAATTAAAAGAAGAACACAACTGGCTAGGGGCGCTTTCGGCAAACTAGCACATATCTTGAAAAACACCTCCATTCCTTTAAACTTAAAGAAAAAGGTGTATAACACATGCATACTACTTGTTTGTACCTACGGCTTGGAGACAGTAGCACTTACCAAAAAATCTGCCAAAAAATTAGAAACAACGCAAAGAGCAATGGAACGAATCATGCTTGGAATATCACTAAGAGAGAAGATTAGAAACACCGAGATAAGACGTAGAACGAAGATTAGGAATATTGTGGAAGAAATTACAAAATTGAAATGGCGCTGGACAGGTCACGTAGCCCGATATAATGACAACAGGTGGACACGGAGAATTCCAGAATGGAGACCAAGGACGACAACAAGAAGCATGGGAAGACCTCAAAAAAGATGGGTAGATGACATAAGAGCAGTGGCAGGCAAACAGTGGATTAGATTGGCGCAAGATAGGGAAAGATGGAAGCAATTGGAAGAGACCTACATTCAGGAGTGGATGGAAAATTGTTGACAAAGAAGAAGAAGATTCACCATGCAGAGTACGTTCATTTTAGTGACAAACTCAGGCACCATTTTATCGTACTGAGTATAATAATATCGTAAGGCATTTTTGCCGGAGAGATCTTTGGATTATTCCGGTGCTAACAATTGCATCTTTAACCCTGTTTCAAGTAGCTAGTGTAGATGTACACCGGGGACCGACTGCTTTACGTGCCCTCCAAACCACGGTGAATGGCTCGTATATTTGAATACTTGCCTTGTTACTAAGTAAAGTCTGCTTCATTTTATTTGCAAAGTATAGCTTATTATATCCAAATGACTGCGGTACCTCGGGTCAGTACCAATCCGACAAAGGTAATTTTTAGTAATAAAAAATTCTCATTTTGGTCGAATTTTGATCAGGGACGTTACTTATGATTTATGTATATTTAGAACTGATGGATTAGTTTATAGAAAACGTCGCTAATTTTTCTGTGGTTAGTGCTCCCGTTTATTATTAATGTTAGTTTTTGATTAATATAACGGAGTGTCTAAACCTAAAATTAATGCACTGTGCCTTTAACAGTCGACTTTGTTTTATGGAATGGAATCTTGGACATTGAATGCGACATCAATGAAAAAACTGGAATCATTCGAGCTGTAGGTGTATAGAAGAATTCTGAAAATATCGTGGACAGAACACGTCACAAACAGAAGTTGTGAGGATGAATAAAAAATTTGAATAATGACATTTTAAATACAATTAAAACAAGAAAATTTGAATATTTCGGACATATTACACGTGGAGAGAAATACACCTTGCTCCAACTGAATATGCAGGGAAATATCCAAGGAAAGAGAAGCATAGGGAGGCGTAGAATGTCATGGCTGCGCAACCTGAGAGAGTGGTACGGATGTACATCAAATTAACTTTTCAGAGCAGCCGTCTCAAAAGTCCGAATAGCTATGATGATTGCCGACATGCGCCGCGGAGATGGCACCTGAAGAAGAAGTCTTTAACAGGTATCAGACCCGGTATGGATTTAAAAAAGCAACAGGAATTAGAAAGACGATCCTGGGTTCGACAAACTGTACGCTTGTTTAATTGATTACAGAGCACCGTAGATGGACACGGTCTATGTTAACATCAAGATAAGATTGTCTCACAAGAGCCTTTTACCTTCACTCAGTTTCACTGTTTATGCGAAATACATCGCAAAGTTATTTGTTGAAGAAAGGTCAGAGAGAGCCAAAGTCACTGGAATCGTCATTAACAAGATAAGATACGGGGATAATGCTATAGCACTGGCAGAATCCGATGAGTATATGTAGATACTGATGGCTCTGGATGGAGCTAAATCGCATTAAAACCAAAATTCCAAACCGGCTGAAGTGACCAAACGCAAACACCAGGCGGCTAAAGATAGGCCATTCTTGTGTGCAAAGCTACATATATCTGGGAAGACTAGTTAACTCTCAATTAGACCATTCCAAGTAAATTAAAAAACGAATTGAGATAACAAACGCAGGATTCGTCAATATGCACAAACTGCTCTACCACCGGCAATTAGACATTTACATAAGAGTCCGAACACTAAAACGGTCGCTTCCCTACTAAGCATTCGAAACATTGACTCTAAAATAGGAAGATATAAAAATCTAAATGCATTTGGAATGTGACGTCCTAGGCAAATGTTAAGAATCAGGACCGCACTAGTATCATGACCATTGCAGAAATCATAAGAAAAATAAACACTTCTCACTTAGTGGCAGACACAATTAAAACAAAGAAAACACCCTATTTGGAACATATAATGCACCACGCCGACTATAAACAGATATAACTTATACTGCAAGGAATTATAGAGGGGAAACGAAGTTTGGGTCAGAAAAATAAAGTGTAGCTAAGGCATATAAGAGCATTGGACAAACACCAACGGAAGCGGTCTCATACATGTACCCCAAAACAGATACGAATTTACCATCATAGTCGCCAACCTCAATAGAAATGATACATCCGACGAGGGATCTTTAACGTAAACTTTAATTAGTATGCAAACTGATCTTACCCTCTTAACTAATCCAGAGACATTCAGTAAGGTCTCTATTTACTCTGATTTTATGGTTAGTATATATAGTGAAAATATTCCCATTAGAGAGTTCTTTATGATTTTAATGTTACTATACTGAGATTCCTTTTCTTTTACAGCCATCAATCACAAAACCGCTTATCAGACTTAGTGGCAGAACATTTGGACCATTTGCACTACTTGAACGACATATTATGTTTGAATATCACAGACTTGAATCACGTATTGACTGATCACTTGCTCCACAAATTGCTCATTCCACTGTACATATATTCTTTATCGTCTAACCGAAGGAGGACGTCTTCTAACGAGGTTGTAGTTCAAGGGCTTGGCAAAACATCTTTGACGCCTAAGAGCTCACAGAATAGCAGTCCAAAGGTAAGCAAATATTAAATGAACTCTTTAAATTTACAAGTTGGTGAGTAATAGGAAATATTTTAGAAGTGGAATATCTTAATAATTTGGTTTGCAGTTGTGTGGTGTATTGGTATTTTATGGTTTGCATCTCCTTAGCGGTAGTGTATACTTCACAACAATACGAGGTTATATATGCTTCCGTGAAAGCTATAGCTCTTAAAAATATTTTTTAAAGAGAGATCAATCCATTCTTGAGTTTTTTTACAGTTTCTGGTGTATTTTTGTTTTTTCAAAATCCCTCCATTCTTTCCTGCCTTTTACTTTCTTTTCATATTTTTCCATCTTTTTCGTATCCTCTTTCACATATTGACCTCATAATCTTTTACCTGTTGGTATGTAGTTCGTTAGCGCTTAATACCCTTTCTATAAGTGCCATTCTCGTCTTATTTTCAATTCCTTTAAATACTCTAATCTATTTTTCCGAGCATTCTTTATCACTTTGCCGATATTTGTTGGTATATCTTTGGTCAAGAGCAACATGCCAAATTATTTGAAAGAAGAGACGTTCGACCAATGTGTGCTTCCAGTCATGACTTACGGCGCCGAAACACTTTCCTACTTTTCCCGAAACAGAATGGAACGCTCGCTACTTGAACTAACTCTCAGAGACAGGGTTAGAAACAAACCAATAAGAAGAACAGGCGTCACAGATGTCATAGAGCGCGTAGCATGGCTGAAGTGGAATTGGGCGGGTCATGTGGCCAGAATAAATGACGGGCGAGGGATCCATAAGACAGTGTAGAGACCACGAGCAGACAGAAAAAACAGAGGTAGAAAGCTCAAAACAGACAGAACTGGAAGAAATTATGGGATGCCCATGTTCAATTTTTGACGCAGAAGGCTGGATGATGATGATGATGATTTTTGGCCATAATATTTTTCTTGCTCCAATCACATCTACATTACATTACTAATTTTAATTACCTTGTGTCCTAATGCCAGGTATATTAATGTATATTTTTGTGAGGATAGAATCCAATTATGATTTTCTGTAACATGGTTACAGAATGGGGAACAAAGAAATCCAAACATTATATTATGCAGACGACGCCGCATTAATCGTCGAGACAGAAGACGAGCTCCAAAGATTAACACATATCTTTAATACAACAGCCAAGAAATACAATATGATTATATCAGTAGAAAAACCAAATGTATGACAACATCTAAATATCCACTACGATGTAAAATCGAAATTAATGGGAAAATAATAATAAAGCAGGAAGCAAGGTTTAGATATGTGAGTATATATATATATATATATATATATATATATATATATATATATATATATATATATAACTAGTTATGAAGATGTTGAAGAAGAAGTACGACAACAAAGCTTAAAAGCAAGTAAGGGGCGGGATTTCTTAATGACACAATCTGAAAGAACAAACACCTAATACAAGACACAAAAACAAGAATCTATAAAGCAGCAATTAGACCTATATTAACATATATGGCGGGGACAAGACCTGACACATATAAAACGAGACGAGTACTAGAAACAACAGAGTTGAAAATACTCCGACGGATATTATTGAAATGTCTGTTGGCTAGGGAGAGAAGCAAAAACAGAAGAGCATGCAATATATATAAATGGATGGGTGACAAAACGGAAACAGGAGTGGAACGAACACGTTAGTAGAATGACAGAGAATAGAATAGTACGAATAGAAATACGAGATAAGTCACCAAAGGGACGAAGAAGTATTGGCAGAGCAAGAAAATGATGGTGCGATAATTTAAACAATTTGTTAGGCTAATATTGAAGAAGAAACAGGCTTTAAAGCCTATATAAAAGAAGGAAGAAGAAGAAGGTTTCTAAGGCTATTTCCTAATATTTGTTACTTCTTCGTCGAAGTTACCTATTACTGAATTATTTTGCTCATCCTTAATATTTCTCGCTGTTTTTAAGAGTACCTCTTCTAGTTGTTGGTAGAATGTATCTTTTTCTTGTATTTTCATTGGATCATATACGTCTAATATAGTAATTTTGTCTCCGTATATGTTCAGATTCGCAATTACTATTCTTTCATTAAATTTTCCAGTTAGTATGATTCCCTTGTCTTTTCTCTATGTTTCTGTAATGACAGATATCGATATTGCTTGGTATTCTAGTTCTTTAGTAACGTCTTTCGTTTTACTTTGCCAGCTCTGTACATTCTATGTTGTGTACAAATTTACCATAAATCTGTATATTGTAAAAACTTTTATTTTTATTTAAATACTTCCCTTATTTTTAAACTTGGACTAGTCCCTCAAAACTAGTTCATTCTCGGCCCTGAACTATTAACAAGAAAGACAACCAACAAGTTCCTTAAAAATATATAGTCGCCAAGCAACCGTCGTAAGTAAAGGTCGGACAAGCAAGAACTTGCGACCAGTCATTCCATTTCTTAATACACTATTTCCCTATTATCTAGTTTTGTGGCCAGTATTGTTGGCAGTAAGTGAATGTGATAAAAAGAATTAGATGCTGTTCCTATTGTAAGTAACAAACTTATATCTACTTTCAACTTTTCAATTGTTTTAAGTCGCGGTGTTGCCATAACGTGCCGCGAGTGCATATAAAACGATTTGCTGGTCCAACAACGGTTTGAATATCGCATAAACATTTACTGTTACCTATAAACAAAAAACTTATATTGATATTTTCTACATTGATACATGATATTTTCTACAGTGCTATAGGCTATTTTTTTTTCTTTTAATAAAGATACATTTTGACTCATCTTATGTAGGCTTTACCACTTTAATGTTTACCCCTATCCCTTATCAAAGGAACAACCTTTCAGGGGCTGTATTCCTCAGCTGGTCCTTCGTAGCTAAGGAGTACCTCAGAAACTTTGTGCGGTAAGAAAAAAATTTCCATCGAACCAGCAAAGTTCGTTAAGGCGAACTCCTTATTCGTACATGTTGCAAAATTCATTCTCCTGTTTCAACGCCTTGGTTATCGTCCAAATGTTCTATCCGGTATTTCTTGTATTCTGGGATTTGTTGCCGTTATTTTGTTTAAAAGTAATGGGAGGCAGGCCCAATGTCTGAAATCCCTATCACGAGGGCCGAGTAATTTTTTCTCAGGGTGTTCTACCCATATATCGATTGTCTTTTGAGGACTTAAGGGATCGGCCTTCCCTTTAATATTCTTCAGCCTTCAGGACCTGCTTTATCTACCGTTGATGAGGCTTGGAACCGGCTGTATAAGTTGTAGAGCTACTCAGTTCACCCCACAACTAACACAGACAGAGTTTTATTTCTAATACAATCTCTTAATTTTTAGGTTCATGATATAACCAACGGCAAAGTATCCTGTGTCGTAGCCCTATTTCTCCTATCGCAAGTATTCCTCATCCTCTCGCACTCACCTTTAGTACAAACTCTAGCATGGATAATCCTAAAAACCGACCGAACGGTTTTCGAAAACGGCGTTGACAAACTTTTAGAATACTATGAGAACATAAAAGAAAGGCATAATTCTGAGGACGAAGCTTCAGGAAGTGTACCCAGTGATCGGGAAAGTAGTAGTTCCAAGGAGAATATCTTGGATGAGCAGACGAACACGAATGTTACCGACGAGGAGAAGCAGAGAATGGTGACCCCTGCTGATGGGGCTGGAATAACAAACTTTCCTTTTTTGGAGACTGTTTATGATGCTCTAGACTGTACTGAGAACGATTACGCTGCCTTGTTTGCGTTGAGTTTGTTGTACGCAATGGCCAATAACGTAGGTAAGATTTCATTGACTTTCTTTAGAAAATCATAATCTATCAGAAAAAGGTAATTTTAATAAGAATACTATATAAGTTTTTAGATTATTAAAAATTTAATTAAAATCGAAGATTTAACCTAATTTTTAATCCTCGGCGGTAATATTTTACATGGTGCATATTGCTCTAAGAGCTGCACATAAATAGAAAGTTTGAAACTATTTTGATAATTTACTATTAAAAAAATTGGAGGAAATTGAGTTAACAAGCAATAAACAAATAGCTTTTCGCCCTTGCTGAATCAAAAGCACATGGCGGGTTAGTACGTTTTGTCGACATTACGTCTGCATCGAGCGGTTATTGAAATTTTAAAATAATTAGCACGCTTGATGTCAACACGTACTAACCCGCTGTGTTCTTGTAATTCTGCAAGGGCGAAAAGTTATTCGTTTATTGCTTGTTAACTCGCTAAAAAAGAAAGTTTCTTCCATTGTTTTCAATAGTAGATTGTCAAAATTGGTTGAAACTTTCTATTTACGTGCAGCTTTTAGAGAAATATGCACGATGTAAAAAGTAGTCATGTATAACACTTTGTGGTATGACACTTTTGTGCTGATACTTTACGGTGCGTCATGTGTATTGATACCGTGACAATAAAGTGTCATGACACAGTAACACCGTCGTAACACCCCGAGCAATGGAATTCTCTGCAATAGTGCGATTTGATTCAAGATACAACAAAAAGAGACAGAACACGAAAGGTGTGCGTTAAAGTTTTCGAATATCACCGAAACGACAGTGTCTTTCAACTGCGTTGACTATTTTGTGTTTTACCTGGTTGCCACGTTTTGTATATTTTTCAGTGTCAACAGATAATTTTAAATCTTAAAAAATAAATTTGAATATATTTCTCTTTATACAGATAAAATAAATAATAAAGAAAAAACGGTATTATAAAAAAAATAAATAAACAAAATTTCAAAACAAAAAATTTGGAATTCAAATTGTTAGTTTTTAAATTATGTTTAACTATTGTTTAAATTTGTATTTGTCAAAATTATAGTTATCTTAAAAATCAGTGGAGAGATATTAAACGCTAAAGAAAAAATAAAACATACCTACATAAAAAAATCTAAATCTAGACAATTGGCTTGGACAATTGTCATTCAGCCAGTCTCAATCAAGATAAGTTTATTAGTGTAGTGTGTGTGTGTGTGTGTCTGTGTGTGTTTGTGTGTGTAGAGTAATTGTCTTGATACTTAGCAAAGTCGACGTCATTGTCTTTGCTAAGAGGCGCTAATTGTATCCGAACGTCTGCGGTCCCTCCGGTGAGTACCGATCACACAAGGATAGAAATTATTTTCATTTATTATATATATTTTTTTTAATAAACGAAAATTTCCTCCCAGGTGAGATTCGAACTCACGACCTTTAGGTTTAAAGGTAGGCGCTCTTACCACTGAGCCACAGAGGGGGTATGGTTAAAGTTATAACTTAAAAAAAACACTTGAGAGATTTTATCCGTCTTTAATATCTCTCGCTTTTCGTTGACTATCTGTCCGGCTTTAGAAAATATCCTTTTCACACGGGACAGATGTAGCCATAATACAAAGCTTGGTCTTCATAATTTGATATAATGTTGGGTAAAAACTTAAGTAATTCATTTATTTCTGTAACCGTGATCTTCGAATATTCATTCGAACGTTTTAAAACTATTCAAATATTTTTGTCTATCTCGAGACCGGATCTCTTCTTCTTTCTCTCTCTCTCTCTCTCTCTTACCTTATATGATCCTTCGATTATCAGTTACCTCGAGGCTTATCTACCTATAATCGCTCTTATCGCTTTGATTCATATCCCACGAAAATATCGCAATATTTTTTCTTCATAATTTTTTTCACTTAGCTTTTTCTGCAAATCTCGGACAGCTGTAAAAAAACTGACAACGTTGCAATATATCTAACTAGTTCATCAATCAGACATCAACAAACACTTTTGAGTTTTCAACCTGTCTGATCTAGTATCGCTTTGTGTCCTTTGTTCTCAAAAAAGTTTTATTTGTGAAAAGATCAACTCTCGGTCAGAGTCTCGCACCGCTATTGAATAAATGTAAAACAGATGTTACAGCTTTTTCATCTGTTTTTACAATATCTGCCCTTGTTTCGATGGTTTAGCAAAATATTTTTTAGTCCTTTTGTAAGGATATAACCAATCTCTTTATTTAGATTATTTTTTATGGGCCACTCACTTGAATTGATCCCAAATAAAAGTTTATACTCAGATATAGATTATTAATGTTTTGATCCAAATCAATTTTAAAAAGATCATATTGAAACTTGAGATATTACAAAAGTTTGTAAAAATAAATTTACAATCCAAATCAATTTTAAAAAGATCATTTTTATTGAAACTTGAGATATTAGAAAAGTTTGTAAAAATAAATTTAAATATAAGTAATTTCTAAATAAGTTTAGAGTGTTTAATAATCACAAATATAATACTTTGTAATTCATTTATTAAATTTAATATATTTGACATTTTCATTACAGATGTATAAGGTGTATCTAATTTCAATAAATTTTTATGCACAAATATCATGCTTCAGATATTGTGGAATAGAGTATTTAGGTATTCCATTTAACAGAAGTCCAACATAAAGGATTAACAATATAAACAGGATAACACAATAAAACAAAGGTTTAATTTTTGAAATTCTAATGGCTTATAGATTTAGAGATATAGTATTTATAAATGAAAAGTTTTTTCATTTATAAAGTATTTATAAATGAAAAGTTTTTTCATTTATAAATACATAAATATAAATAGATTTTCGTTATGTAAAACTGAACAACCTGTCAGGTATTATTCTTTGAACAAAAGGTAACTTGCATCTCATTCCACATGTTTCTCTTTAAAATACCAAAAACTCTGTCATTCCCAATTCTTGACGGAATTTGTTATAGATTATACAGCACTTAGAACTGCCGTCTGAAGATTCTACAATGGTAGTTGAGAACTGGATATCCACTATTTCCTAATAATCCATTGTCCATAAATTCCCTATTTTATATACCCATAATATGCAAAAGTATTTAACAACTCCTAACTAGTTACTTCTAATAATTGAACTTCCATATTGTACGACGAGTATTATGGGTTATGGTACCTATTCTTTAAATGAGAAAATAATTAAATTCAATGTTTTTTTTGTTTTCAATGATCTTATTTTAATTTTTATTATATGATCCTATAATAGGTAACAAATAAAATTTATAGTTTATATATTATTTATATATTATTGTGATATTTGAAGTCTTGGTACGCCAAGCAATTAATTAGCTAATTAATTATTAATTAATTAAAATTATTTAAATGATATGATTATGACTCTATCACACTTTTTAATTCTCTTATCTCAGGGTTAAATTCGTGCTTCAATATCTATGCTATTACATGTGAAAGGTAAGGTCCAAAGAATACCGGAATAATAAAAAAAACATATAGGATCTAACGTTATATATTGAAATAAATTAATGAAATAAAATTCACACTCAAATGTTTTCAATAAACAAAATCTCATATAATGATTCTCAAAATTTTGTTCTACGTACGTGAACCTTCAAAATTAATGGTACAAACAATATTAGTTGAAATCTCAAAATCCAAATATTATTCTAAATCTCCTAATCAAAATATTTATATCCTTTCTAAATTAAGTGAAAAATTGTGTTATCAATAAACGAAAAAACTGCAGAAAACAAACTATCTCTCTCTGATGATGAGTGGTCCAAATCCTTGTTCCTTGTAGACTATACTATTTACTCGTAGCCGCTCCCTAGGTAATTAGCAATCTTACAACAAATTATTGCAAGTTTATCGTCCTTAATGATCTCCTTCAAATGCACGAATCGTTCAAATTATGCTAGCTTCTTCTTCTCTCAATAAACTGAATCTCTCGTTGGCCTGAGTGAAAACTGACTCTTGGAATATCTTTTCTTTATGATAAACTGAATCTCTCGTTGGCCTGAACAGTGACTCTTGGAATATAAGTAGAAAATATAACTTACAATCTTTTACTGGATCAGCTTCTGTCAGATACACTAACTACACGAAAACTCAGAAATTTTCACTGCTACTGCTTCCTACCTCTGGGAAACTACCCGAGAACAACGGCCGTTCGCCTTCTACCCTTGGAAACCAACTGACTATTTTTTTTTCTTCCGAAACTAACTAACGTCTCATTCTCAAACCAATCATCCCACCTTTTTCAATTTCATCCAATCAAAACGCGTCATTCATCCCCATTTCTTCATTTCGATAACAAATTTTTACCTATAATTATAAAATTTCCTAAAACTTATTTACAAATAATATTTTCCTACAATTCTTAAATTAAAAACTAACAAAAACCTATTTTTCTAAAATCTATTCTATTGTCCTAATCAACTGCACTAATGTATTTGGAAAACCCGGTTCAATTGTCTTTTATTTCACTTAAGCTTATTCACGTCATACAAATATATTTTAACAAAGAAAATAATTTATGCATATCTTAAGTTTTGTTTAATACAGGTAATCCAAAAATTTAAAGACTTTCCTTCTTCGAAATGTTTGTTGTTCATTATCTTACTTATCTGAATTATTTTAATTTTTTGGAACTTTGAAATATTTTAAGCAAACCAATATTTTTCTCGATTTTATATATCATAACAATATATACAAAAACATTTAATGTCATTCAATGTCATTAATGTCATTTCAAACTTTCAAGTAGTGTCAATGGTTTACTGTGTTATATGACACAATAGTGTTGACACACTGAGCTGATACAATAAGCTGCGCCATGTTGCTGTATCAACACCCAAAAATTTAGTGTGTTACCCATGGTTAGTAAAAAGTTATGAGGGACTAATCGACTTAAAATTTCTAATAATTTTTAAGCTGAACTTATTTTTAGCCGTATTTTACGATCGGAATAGTTGTAAATTAAAATATTCAAATTTGAAAATTTATTTATAAAAAAATTGGTTATAAACATTGGTACCACTTTTTAAGTTGGGGGACTTTCATATTCGCATTCAGCGAAAAATTTTACATAATTATTTGAATTTGTTTTTAATTTTTACTGATTAAAATCAGTTCTTCTACTATCGTGCTACCTACATAAAGACATGATGACAGTGTTGTCACTTTTCATTTTGTATTTATTTTGGCGAAATCGTAAAAATCATGAATAAATAAATAGTGCAGGTTTTAGTTTTAGAAAAAAAAGAAGACAAAATACATATCGGACTACGACAGGGAAATGCATTTGAGTGTTTCGTATTTAGCATAGTTCTGGAGAAACTGCTAACAGACTACTAGTTGTATTGTTTGAAAACTTTTATTAATTTTTCTCTCTAATTTTTTTCATATGAACCTATAACTATATTTGTTGGTTTTTCTTTGTATATCCTCTCTTAAATTTTGCAAAAATGTTCTCTAGTCCCTCTACAGTCAATATCCTACTACCGCACCTTCGCAAACGCAAACGATAATCGTGACCGTTTAGTACCTAACACTAGTAACGCCAGTGTAAAAACAAAACAGCTAGAGTGCATGTCAATTCCCCAAAAACTCACATTTTTCACAAGGAATTCCAAAAATAACATAATAATAATATTACAAACAAAAATTTAACGTATTAGATTTTCAAATATTACACCTCTTCTGCAGATCAAAAACCGAATCTGTTCTTCACTAGATACTCTCCTATCCCTGAGCAGTTCCAGTCTAATGCCCGCACAAAGATGCATTATTTTCTCCTTCAATTCCGCTAAATTTCAGCCTTTTTAAAACCATGTCGATAAAAACTTAAATATTCTCAAAGAAAAAAAAAATCATTAAAGTATATGTTTAGTGATCTGAGAGGATACTTGATCGTACCACAAGAAGCAATTAATTTATATCTAAAAATAGTCTCTAAATAATTTTGAACTGTTTGTGCATTGTGAACAGGACAGCCGTCTTGCTGAAACCAAATATGGTCAAAGTTGACAGGAAGCAATTGAAATGCCGGAATAATTTGATTTTGCAACAATTCTAAATATTTATTGCCTGTTAAATTTCTATCAATAAAAATGGACCGACGATATAGTCCCCCAAAATACCTGTCCAAACATTAAGTTTTTGGGAATATTGTGTTCGTACTGGAATGCTCAAGTGTTTATCATGCCGGGACCAATATCGTACGACGGAAGGATTATGTTACTGATGTAACGAAAATGTCGATTCATCGGTAAACAAAATGTTTTTTTTTTTTAATAAATATTCATTTTCATTTTGTTTATCCATCATGAGTTCACAAAATTGTATGTGTTTGAAATTTTCCTCGGCTAATAGCTCTTGAGTAGTTGAAACTTTAAAACAACGGTAACCATTTCGTGTCAAAATATTCCTCACAGTCCTATCATTCATGTCAACTTATTTAGCAATGGTTTTGCTTGAAAAAGAATCACTAGCTTCAGCAACACTACTAACATCGATTTCCCTATTTTGCCGAACTTCTTGACTGTTTTCTCTAGTGGTAGATCCGTATATTTTCGATATAAATCAACGATTGTTGATCAACAGTGTTATTCTTAGATATGCCTCAGTTTTTATTTTGATTTCGTATGAAATACGTCTGATAATAAAGTAATTTCGCGAGAACTAAACGTAGCAGGTAATTGTTTGATTCATCAATTTGCCTATCCTGCTCTTAAGGTTAGTGGATCTTTTATTAATTTTTTACATTGAAACTTAGAACAGTTAATTCAGTGATGGATTCTTATGAAAGAGAAATTCAACGTCTAAATACTCTATATGAAGGAGTAACTTTGGATGTAGAAAATGATTCCGATATTTCTATTGCCGACGATGATTCCTTGATGCCTTGATGGCAAGAGGATTTCCCGGAAGGAACGCCAACGATTGAATAACAAACAATGAATAAAGAACAATCTAATAGGAGAATATATTATTATGAGAAGGATAGAACTAAATGAAAGAAATTTGCACCAACTACAAATATTCGCACACGACAGAAGAATATAGTTTCACACTTACCAGGAACTATCTGACAAGCAAAAAACGCAATTAGTTTCATTGAATCGTGGATCTTCTAATGCAGGATATTATTGAACCTGTAGTAGAATACAACACTATTTATATTCTAGAGATATTTGAAAGATACAAAAATCAAAACGGAGTCAAACAAATCGCAAAAGAACAGCAGTACAGAGGAACAAAGATATTAATTATAGAACATCGCGATGTTGTATTGAAATTTACACTGGTTAATTGCAAATCAGGGAATCCCAGTAATTGTATTCAAAATCCTGTGTTCCTTCAAAATTTTTCAAATGTGTATATGTACCATTATTTATAGTTGGAAATACCTTGTGCGAATATATTATAGTGATTTTTGTAATCAATTTTATATACTCAAATTACAGATATATGAAATATTTTAGGTATAACTTCAGATATCACCGAGCAAGTTCTGCGACCGAAAAAATCGTTCATCTCTAAATCCTCGCCAGCATCGATAGACGTCCGATACACCTATAACACCTTCTTAGTAGAAAAGATGCTGCAAATCATAATCTTCTCGTGCCAACCGTCTTGTAGAGTACGACTAGTCACCCTAGAACTCGCCTTAAAGCTGTTCATACAACTTACTGTGTGTGACGGCAAGACAGTATTGTCAGAATCTCATAGGAATACAATAGAAACCGCGAGGGTGCAAAGCATGGCGTTGTTGAGGAATTTTTATAAGAGTGAAGAAATTTTTCTTGATATGTTTGAACATGAGTAAGTAATTCCTTATCTATTTGATTTTTATTTTCCCTGATTTACTAATAATTGACAGTGAATGACAAAATCTTAAGATTAATGTAAGTTCACTCTTATGGGCTTCTCATAATGATATTTCATCAAATTGCACACCATAAAACAAAAGTCATAAGTGAAGCTATTGAAATGTGGTCTTTAGAAAATAAAAAACGCTCTCAAATCCTATCCAATACTGAAAACATTTCAGTAAACAAATATCAGTAGCCAACATTCCGACAGTAATATAAACTAAATGGCTCTCAAATTATCTCTTAATATTTAATGTCTGTGTTTCATCGAGTTGGTAGAGGGAGCAGAGACAATGTTATCATTAAGGTTATTCCAGCACTCAAAAACTCTATTTGGTAGAAAGTTATGTCTTGATCTTGTCGAAAAGTTTTCTTTTTTCAAATCAGGATAATGGGTCTTACGTAAAGAATGTAAAGTTTACAGAATGATTGCATTAAAACTCTCGAAAAACACTTCCGAATAAGATACAGTCTGGGGTTCGCACGTTTACAAACAGAGGTAATATGGTTGGACCAAGTTAGGCTGTTGTTTACGATAACACCAAGGTTACGTGTGTTATCTACCTACTAGCAGGTTGTATTGTGTAAATCCACGATCTCGTATTGGCAAACCGCCGACTGAAAATGCGCGAGATAGCTGAGACACTAGACATCGCAAAACACGTGGGTCATATCCTGCATGAAATTTTGGGCATGAGAAAGTTATCGGCGCGGGGAGTGCCGCGTTTTCTCACTGCGGACAACAAGCACAACCTTAATACCACTTCAGACTACACTTTCACTTTAAGCGAAATCCTAAGGAGTTTTACATCGTTTCGAGACCGTCGACGAAACATGCATCTACTAGTACACATTGGTGACCAGGGAACAGTCGAAACGTCCGGCGAACGTGTTCCGCAGAAGGCAAAACGGTCATAGGGTTTTACTATGCCGATTCGATGCCGAATTGCAGAAAAACGTCCTCACTTGGCGAAGAAAAAAGTGCTCTTCCTCCATGACAACGTACCGGCTCACACCTCCGCCGTCGACATGGCCAAAATGGTCGAATTGAGCTACGAACTGCTGCCCTATTCACCGTATTCTGCAGATTTTACCCAGTGCGACTTTTTGTTTGTTTCCAAACATGAAATAGTCACTCGCCGAATATAAATGTGAGTGGTATTATACATAATTCTTGTTCCTAAACCAGGTAGCTGTATGTGATGTTAATTGGAACTACTTCCATCCCAAATAACCTTACCAAACAAATTATACAGCACCCACTTTGTAACAAATTTTAGCTGAGTTTAGTTATGAGATTGTACTACGCTTTTTTGTGCGTTGTGTTTTTTTTTTAATTTTATAGTTCAATTCATTTTTGTAAAGGAGGCAATTATTGATATGAACCATTATTTAAAATCTTACGTACTCTTTTAAAACTTCAATCGAAATTAATCCAATTTTTTGTATAACTTTCAATATAAATAAATGTTTTTATTTTCCCTCTATTCATCGATACTGCAAGAGTTATTTCATAATAACGACCAAAGTATCTAGTTTCAAAAAAGTTTTCAAATTTTTGTAGTTTATGTAGTTATGTTTGTGTTGCATATGTATTGTGTGTGATTGTATATAGTATGTCTCCGACTTCCTATTAATCCGCTATTGTTGGTATATTCTTGTTGTTGATTTCTACTTTTAGTATTGGCAACCAACGCCTGCTACATTTTGCTGGTGGGTTTTACTTAACTTTTTTGAAGTATTTTTTTTATATTTTAATGATTTCTGAAGATGATTTGAGAAATAAAAATCTTAATGTCAGCCTAAACTATATTTCATTCTTAAATTTATAGTAACAATATCGAAATCTACATGTAAACAACAATAGAATTAAAGTCGTTCTAATGAACGAATCTCTATGAACGGGTCCTGCATTATCATTAATTCATATACTCTCAGAAAGATTCATAAATGTATCAATATTAAACTCTACACACTTGACCTTTACACAACAAATTTAATTAGTCGTTCATATGAACGGGTCATTTTAATGATTGACCTAGAAGACGCGGGTCACCTCACTTTATCACCTCGTCCAAGATTAATGTGATTAATTATTAGTGGGTGTAATGAGTTTTTCTGTCTAGTGCTAGTTGTTCTTTCAGTGGGTTCCCTTGTTTCGTCTATAGATTTATCTCACTTTTATTTCTTACATATCGCACCTTCGGAAAATATTGACGTAAGCTCAAATTGTTTAATTGTTAGGTTTTGTAAGGTCAAAAATGACATACAAATTACAAGTCTTCTTCTTCTTCTTTTTATATAGACATGACTCTGTCTGTTTTTCAATTTGCCTCCAGTAAGTTGTCGTTCCATCGTTTTCGTGGTCTTCCTACTGATCGTCTTCGTATTGGGGAACCGTCTCTTGCCGTCTTTACTACTATATTTGCTGTCATTCGGCTTATATGATTGTTCCATTCTACTCTTCTATTTCTTACCCAGTTCTTGATGTTCTCCACCTTGCGTCTACGTCGTATATCTGTACTTATAGCTTTGTCCCATAGTGTCTTACCAGCAATTTTTATAAGTGTTTTCATCTCTGCTGTTACTAACATCCTTTTTGTCCTCTCTGTATGAGGTCATAGTTTGTAATGAAATCTGGAATACAGGACAATCACCGGATGATTGGTGTAAGCTCACTTTCATACCCATTTATAAGAAAGGCTCACCAACTGACTGTAATAACTACCGCACTATAGCCCTGCCACGCAAGTAAAGTTCTGCTAACTATAATTAACGAGAGATTAAAATCAATACTTCTACCACATATCCCACAAGAACAATGTGGATTTGTCCTTGGAAGAGGCCCACGCGAACAAATTATCAATCCCAGGCAAATTATTGAAAAATCTAGAGAATTTAATCTAGAAACATATTTGTGCTTCGTCGACTACTCGAAAGCGTTCGATAATGTAAAGTGGCATAAAATGTGGGGAATACTGAGAGAAATGGGTACCCCGAACATCTAATATACCTACTGAAACAACTGTATATCAACAACACAGCAAACGTAAGCGTCAACAACATATACTCCGATAATTTTAAACTAAAAGCCGGTGTTCGTCAAGGATATATTATCTCTCCCACGTTATTCAATATATATAGCGAACACATCATGCGCATTGTATTCGACGGATGGTAAGGAGGAATATCAGTCGGAGGCCCTAAAAATCAGCAATCTCCGCTATGCTGACGACACTTTAGTACTAGCATCATCAACAAATGACCTTGAATACATCATGAACAGACTAGATACTATTAGTCGTGAATATGGATTTAAAATTAATGTACAGAAGACCAAGGTAATGATAATCGATCGAATTAGAAATAACTAGCCGGAAATACGAAACGTAGCGGGGTTTGAAGTGGTAAGCCGTTTCAATTACTTAGGTTCTGTTATCACAAACAATGGTGGATGCGTCGACGCCTTACAATGGCCAAATCATAAACGGTCAAACTTACTAAAATCTGGAAAGATACCGACATAACCAGGAACAGGAAACTGCTCGTAGTACGGACGCTTATCTTTCCTATCGCTACCTATGCGTCAGAAACTTAGACCATTAAAAAGTCCGACTCACGACGTATAATGGCCTTTGAAATGTGGGTATATCGTAGAATGATGCGTATACCCTGGACAGCACATCGCACAAATGTCTCAGTATTGACAGAACTCGACATCAATACTAGGCTTACCACAATCATCAACCAAAATATATTGAGCTACTTTGGACACATTACCAGACGAATGGAATGCATGGAGAGGATGGTGATTGAAGGCAAGGTAGATGGTAAGAGAACTCGAGGAAGATCGCCACTCCGTTGGTCGGACCAAATAAAGTGCGCTACTGGTGACTCTCTGTCTGAGGCAGCACACCGCTCACAGGAGAGAGAAGAATAGATAGCAGCCATTCATCAAATACCATAACGTCACTACATCCTTTCAAATTTCAAATTACATCACTTATCAAATTACAAGTAAAAGTAGAAATTTATTCTCCATGGTTTTATTTATTGTTGTACACTATTCGCTCCGTGCGTGACCATGGTAGGGGTACATTGAAACGATGCCAGCGTGCGTAGCGGCGAAATATGACAAAATTGGAATATTGGACAAAATATTTTTACGCATAAATTTTATCAAAAATGTGTACAAATACATGTTGCGTATTTAATTGTGCTAATAATAGCAAAAACAGTGAGTGTAGTTTTTATAGGTTCCCAAAGATTACATATAAATTAGAGAAAAGAAAAAGATGAATTCGTGCTATTAATATGAAAAAGTAAATATCACATAATTTCATTTGTATGCAATTGAAATAGAAAAAATTTAAATAATTTACCTTGAATGATATTTCATAAGGCTTCAAGCTAACTGCAGATGACTTTAGCTTTTATATCATAACTTTTACTATTATTGTTTTTAATTATATGCTCTTTTGCGTGAAAAACTTGATTTCCAGTACTAGATTTTTCCCTTTCTTTTCCGTTTGGAGTTGAAAAGATATATTATGATGAATTTTGAGAAACCCAGTTTTTAATACTACATTTATTTTATACATAAACTGAAAAAATATAGTTAAAAAACTAATTTAATAATAATTGTCAATTTCGCATATATTTAACAATGTCAAACATATGTCATATGTTTAACCTGAAAATTGGGACTCCAAAATTGTCAGATGAAGGCGTTAGGTGTCGCGTCAGTCACGCAAATAAAGCGAATATGATAAAGTTTTTAGGATTTTTCCTTTTGATATGGCGATTGATAGTATTTGTTGTTCGTGAATTTGTGAGGTAAGAATATCAAAATATTAAGATATTTACTATCAATGTACATGTTTTAAGGTTATGTTATTGTTTGATTAAAACTTTAATTCGTTTTAACTATATTTCAACTTATTTTGTTGTTGTTTTTATCAAGGTTATTTCAAAATTAATCAATAAATCATTTAATTTATATACGGAGTTAAAACAATTTTAATTAATGATTTATTCTTTTTTAAGTGCTACTGATTTTATCCCCTAAAAGATCAAAGATATTCGTTTTCTCGTAGTTTAAATAGATAATAGTAGATAGTAGTTTTGTTGTCATTACTGAAAAATTCACTGGATAGCTTTTTTTAACAGTCATTATTAAACACACCCCATAAGGTTTCCACATAATGTTATATTATAATTTAAACTACGAGAAAACGAATATATTTAGTCTTTTACGGGATAAAATCACTGACAACGAAAAAAGAATAAAACATTAATTTAAATATTTTTCAACTTCGTAAATAAATTCAATGATTTATTGATTTATTTTGAAATAACCCTGATAAAAAATAACAGCAAAATACCTTTGATGATTGATGATTTGGAAGAAGATCTACAGATTATAAGGCTTAGAAGATGGAAGGAAGTTGCCAGGAATCGACAGCAGTGGTGACTTCTTTGTGAGCAGGCTTTGTGGATTAGATCCAAGATGGCGGAAAGTAAAAATGTGCCGTCACCTCTCTCTGTAGTAAAAGAGGTAGATTTTGAAGAGAATACATTTAAATGTTGTCAAACTAAGCCTAATAAAATACTCGTTTGTATAGTATATGGAAATAGTTATCACATCTCATGTGCTGTGAAAAACAAAGTGAAATTCTTCAAGATAGGAGATTCACGTGTAATTTGTTGCCAAAATAGTGATGGACAACCCATCGAATCATTTAGTGTCATAGCGATAGAAAATCAGTGGTTAAAAAGGCTGTTAGCTGAAAAAGATGATAAGTACAATTTATTATTAAATAACAATAATCTATTAAAATCAAATAATGAACACTTGCTAGAAAAATTAAATTTATTGAAATCAGAAATAACCAGAACCAGAATCTCACAAAAACCCAACTCAACTGTTAATGAGGGTTTAATAAAAACTCAAGGTAATGAAAATAAGACGGCCAGTGTCCAGTTAACTAATTCTAAATACAAAACAAACAATGAAACTGACCCAAATAAAAATTTTAATGATAAAAACACCAAACATGTTAAAAGGAATTCCAATATACAGGGCACTTCAAAAATTACTGCAAACAAATTAAATGCACAATTAATGGAAATTCAAACCAAACAAACCTGTGACTACATTACAAATTTAATTGTTGAGAATGAGGAAAGCACAAAAAATAATTTTAATCATATCACAACAGGGAGTCCAGAGAATAAAGCCGACGATGAAGGATATCAGATTGTGACAACAAGACGCAAGAAAATAATGGGAACTGGAATTGGTGATAAGAATTTCAATGGAAAATCCGAAAAACCAGACAAAAAATTGTGGCTATTCATCTCAAAAGTTCCGGATAGTGTAAATAAGGACTGCATAAAGAGTTTTATAATAACTAAGACAAACTGTGAGAATATACCATAAGTAAAATTGTTACCAACTGACCATAAAAGAAGGGATAATCAATGTTTTATGATAGGGGTACTACCTGACTTAAGGGAAGAAATTTACAATCCTGCTTTTTGGCCGAAAAAAATTGGCATTGAACGATCTAACTTTAGGTTAGGAAGAAGATTCTTAGATCGAGAGCATCACAATAGAGGTCTGTCAACTGGAGAAGATACACCAGACTTTTTTTTAGTCAAGTAAATCCAAGAGAAACGTTACTTTTATCACCACCAGACAGTTGTTTAAAAATATTCCAACTAAATGCTCAATCTTTGACAAATAAGTTACTCAAACTTGAAGTCTTAACATTGCAGGAAACGCCTGATATAATTTGTCTATCAGAACATTGGTGTACTGAAGAAAACATCCAATTTATGACCCTGAATGGATACAACATCGCCTCTTATTTTTGTCGAAAGTTCCATATTCATGGAGGATCCATCATCTACATCAAAACTGATATTAAATTCAAAACATTAGATGTCTCTAACTTTAGTGAAGAAATGGTGTGTGAGTGCTGTGCGATTTCTCTGTTTATAGCCAATAGGAAAATTTGTGTTATTAGTGTTTATCGTTCGCCATCAGGAGTTCAGAGTTTTCTGTGTAAATTACATAATATATTGGAGCTATGCAGTAAGTCATATCATGATATTTATATTTGTGGTAATCTAAACATTGATTATCTTATCATGTCTAATAATAAGCAATCTTTTAACGAGTTTTTAGTAAGTTATAATCTGAGAGTCACATCTGAGGCTCCTACAAGAGTTTTCGTAGATAAAGTGGGTAAAACATCATCTACAAAATTGGACTACATATTGACAAATATCGAACCACATCTTTATAAATCAAATGTGTTCGAGTGACACTTCAGTGACCATAAAGTATGTTCACTTAGTATAAATTTGCAAGCCAATAAAGTATCGAAAAAAGATCAAAAACCCATCAGTTACAGGGATATGTCAGATGAAAATATGCTGATGTTTAAAGCAGGGATTTCTTCTACAGTTTTTGATGAAGTTTATTCACAATTGAATGCTGAATATGCCACAAATTTATTTGTTAGCATTTTAGATTACAATCTAAATTTATATTGTCCAATAAAAACACGTTATAAAGCACACAAAACAAATAAAATGGCTACATGGGTAACAAATGAGGTAAGACACGCTAGTGAAAAACTAAAAAATCTACACTGGATAGCAAAAAATATAGGGAGTCTCGAGTCTCAAGATACCTATAAACAGGCAAAAAAAGAATATAATTCTCTATTAATAAATACTAAAAAAAAACCTCTCATAGTGACTTAATTAATCAATCTTACAATATATCAAAAACAATTTGGAATTTAGTAAACAGCGAAACTGGTAGGCAAAAGAACAGGTATGATATTATTCTACATTATGATAATAAAATTATTACCAAGTCGTGTGATATTGCTAATTCGTTTGCCTCATATTTTGCTACAATTACAGAATACAATCTTCAAACTCATTTTGGCACATCGTTACCCTCTTCTTGTACTACCTCAAAAATGTATAATAAAACATTTTTCTTTTTACCCGTAACTCCAATTGAAATAAAAAATACAATCGATCAACTAAAAAATAGTAAAAATGCCTAGTACTGGTATTGATAACATATCTGTAAAAATAATAAAACTGATAAGTGACCATATATCGATTCCTTTAACCCATTTAGTTAATCTCTCAATAACAACCAGCCAATTTCTATCCATATTTAAAATGGCAATAGTTATTCCAATCTTCAAAAAGAATGACCCTCATGATATTTCAAATTATAGACCAGTATCTATCCTTAGCATAATTTCAAAAGTAATAGAGAAGGTTGTATACAACTGAATGTTAAATTTTATAGAAGAATACAATTTATTAACTCCAACCCAACACGGCTTTAGATAAAAAAAGTCAACCCTCAGGGCTGCATGTAGCTTGTTTGAGCGTATTTATGATGAATTAGATAGTAGAAACAACGTGGCAGGACAATTTTTTGATCTATCACGTGCTTTTGACTGCTTAGACATAACATTTATTCGCAATAAATTATATAACGTTGGTTTTAGAGGGATATTTCTAGAATGGATAATAAATTTCTTAAGTGACAGGAAAAGTGTTGTTAAGATGAAAGAATCAAGCTTAGAACCATACACGACAAATAAAGGAGTACCACAGGGATCCGTGCTGGGACCATTATTATTCCTAATTTTTATTAATGACCTACCAGATCATATGAGGGCACTTATAATATCAATGTTTGCTGATGACACCTCGATAATAGTCTCTGCACGTACACTCGATGAATTAAAAATGACAATAAAGACTGTTGTTGACTGCTTTATACGCTGGTGTAATACCAACAGACTAATATTAAACATTGACAAGACGCAAATTATTTATTTTCATTCATACAACTCATCTAAATATGACTATATCTTAACCATCCCTGATAGCAACAATATGTTATCTTCCACATCATATCAAGTTTTTGGGTGTATTCGTTGATTGTAATCTCAAATGGTCAGAGCAAGTGAATTCAGTGAACATGAAATTGAATAAAGCGTTTTATGCTATATCTAGAATTAAAAACACACTACCCGTCTCGGCAATAATGAACGTTTATTATAGCCTTGCTTACAGCCACATTGTCATGTGCTATAATGTAATTTTGTGGGGGAACTCAGTAGATAGTAACAAAGTGTTCATTAACCAAAAAAAAAAATTATCCGTAAAATTTTTAATTTGGATTATCAACAGTCTTGTAAACCAGTTTTTATTAAACATCAAATTTTAACTTTCTACTGCCTATATATCTATAAATGTTTACTTTATGCCAAAGAGGAAATCAATACATTTCCAGTAAATTCAGACAATCACTATAACAAGAAGTGCTAAATCTTTACGAGTTCCTAAACACAGAACATCCAAATTTCAAAATTGCTTCATTTATATGGGACTTTTATATATATAAAAGAAGCTAAGGAGAGAATGTTACATGAGCAGTGCCAAGAACTAGAAGAAATTGAGAAAAAAATGACTTTTTTAACATGCATAAAAGAATTAGAGAATTAACAGGATTGAGAAAAACACTTCAAACTAGGCAACTAAGAGATGAAAGGGGTGCACTTATAACAGATATAAACCAAAAAATGCAGAGATGGACACAATATATAGCACAACTTTTTGAAGACAAAGAGAGAACAGAAGCACCAAAAGAATTTAAGGGCGATACTGGGCCTGACATTATACGAGAAGAAATTGAATATGCAATGAAACAAGCTAAAGGTGGTAAATCTCCTGGGCCTGATGAAGTTCCTATCGAATTACTTAAAATTGTGAATACTGAATCTATTGATCTTCTTTTGGATCTATTCAATACCATATATAGAACAGGTATAATACCTAAAGAATGGCTCCAATCAACATTCATACTGCTTCCCAAAAAAGCCAATGCAAAGGAGTGCAATGAACATCGCACCATAGCCTTAATGAGTCATGTCTTGAAATTGTTTTTAAAAGTAATTCACAATAGAATACATAAGAAATTAGATGAAGGCATAAGTAATACACAAATGGGATTTAGGAAAGGACTGGGAACACGAGATGCACTGTTTGCATTAAGTGTTCTTTCGCAGAGATGCTTAGATATTTATCAGGAAGTATATGCCTGTTTCATTGATTTTGAGAAGGCATTTGACAGAGTGCAGCATAATCGACTTAAAGAAATTTTATTAAATAAAAACATAGACAGTAGAGACATTAGAATCATCTGTAACCTCTATTGGAATCAAACAGCAAAAGTGAAAGTTGAAAACGAACTGACCAAGGATATCCAGATTCGCCGTGGGGTCCGCCAAGGGTGTATTTTATCACCCTTGTTATTCAATTTATACAGTGAAGCCATCTCAGAATTAGCGCTTGCCGAGATCAGTGAGGGCCTTATAATAAACGGTGAGCCACTTAATAACATAAGATATGCTGACGACACCGTCCTTCTGGCAGGAACACTAGAAGAACAGCAACATCTTGCTGAACAACTAAATATATATTGCAACGATTATGGGCTAAAAATCAATTTGAAGAAAACCAAGTTCATGGTATTTACAAAAGCACAAAACATCAAAGTTAAGCTAGTACCAGATAATACAGAAATTGAACAAATATCTTCGTACAAATACCTTGGAGCATGGATCACAGAAGATACTGATCAGACAAAAGAAATAAGATGCCGCATTGAAATTGCGCGGTCAACTTTTAATAGAATGAGAAAACTTTTTTGTAATCGCGATATCACTATATCGCTCCGGATAAGAATGCTTCGATGTTATATTTTCTCTACCCTTTTGTATGGAGTTGAAGCTTGGACATTTAAAAAATCCAACATTAAAAACCTAGAAGCATTCGGAATGTGGTGTTACCGACGTATTTTGAAAATATCATGGATGCATCGCAAAACAAACGAACAAGTTCTCGAACAACTAGGAAAACAATGCGAAGTTTTAAATTCCATAAAAATCGGAAATTGGAATACTTGGGGCACATAATGAGAGGTGAAAAGTACGAACTACTAAGGAATATAATGCAGGGTAAAATCAAAGGTAGAAGAAGCGTAGGAAGACGTAAAATCTCGTGGCTACGCAATCTCCGTGAATGGTTTGGATACAGTTCAATTGAACTATTCAGGCGAGTAACCAATAAAATTATAATTGCCAGAATGATTTCCAATCTCCGATAGGAGTGGAACTTGAAGAAGAAGAATATGGGACTGACCTTATACAATCATTTGCCAAAAACTGTGAAAGAAATACCACTTATCTCTAAATTAAAAAAAATGTTAAAGATTTACTCTTAAGAAGAGCATATTATTCTATAAATGAATATCTTGAGGACAAACTGCAGTAGCTTCATATTTCACTTGTAAAAATGTTATTTTATGTTTTGTCAATTTTTTTTACACTCTGAATATTGCATTATACACATTAATGTTTTTATACTAAATTCTGTAGTGACGTACCCTATACATTTATTTTGAATGTCTTAAAGGATCAATAAAGATGACTATGACTATGACTATGACAAGATCCACAACGGATTGTCGAGCACTTATGATGAAGATTTTAATCAGAAATATCTTAATACTTTGATATTCTTACCTCACAAATTCACGAACAACAAATAATACTAATCACACAGAATGAATGTTAATAACCAAAAGTCCTTATTTACTCTTACGCACAAAATAGAAATGTTTGGAAAGGTTTTCTAAGCCCTGCCCCCCATTGTAACGTCAGACTTGGGTAGTGCACTTCAACTTCGTTGCACCAAGAGAAGGTAAAACGGAAACGCAACGACGGCATATCCGTGATCTAGCGAAATAGGGAAGAGTTACAATTCAAGCTCTGTCTCTCCAGACGAGTATTAGGATTAATATTAGGAATATTGTAGTGTTGATAACTTAATTTGTGAAAAATGTTTACTTGTGTCATTGTTTCCCTAAAGGTGCGATATGTTTTTTGTCAGTTTTATATTCTGTCATTTATATGAGTGCAAATACCACATCTTTACCTCTGCTTCTAAATTCTTGTTATTCGTTTGATATAGTAAATATTTTTTCTTCTACTTCTTTTCATATTCTTTTGGTCTTCTTTTTTTTCCTGAAAGAAAAGTTCTAGTGTTAAAACTTAATAGGTAGGTTCTTTTTGGTATCACGTTCAAGAATTCTGTCAGTTCCACTCGATTTTGTTTTATTTCTATCTACTTCCAAGCCCTCATGTACCGATTACTCTAGAATTAGTATATTCTATTTGGAATCGTGTAACTATATGACTTAAAAGTGATATATAAGTTTAACGTCTGTTGAAAAATATTTTAATTCATTTTTTAGATACTGTGATATGTCAAAAGGTTCTTTAAATGTCGAATGGCTGTGTATGGACAGTGCAATTTTATTGCCTCCAACTGGTACTCCCATGACAGGGATAGATTTTACGAAAAGACTGCCGTGTGGTGAGGTAAGTAAATACTTTGTATTTTATCATATAATTTATTGTAAAAGAAATGTAGAATTATGAGTTCATTTTTATAAACAATTATACTGGGTGCCCAACATTGGCTGCTATCTTGGGAACTACAACTGAGAGAGTGGTGTAGTTTAAGTATCAGTAAATTAATGATAAAAGAATAGAAAATATCATCATCATCATTATGGCTTTACAACCCTGCGTAGGTCCTAGGCGCCTCAAGAATTTCTCTCCAGCCGATCCTATCTATCGCCTGTCTTCACCAAGCACGTATTCCCATATTTCTCATGTCTTCATCGATGTTATCAAGGAACCTTGTTCTGGATCTTCCTCCTCTTCTCTGACCAATGGATCTATCAAGTAGCATTTTTCTAGCTGGGTCATTTTGTTCCATCGGCATTAAATTCACCTTTCCACCTCAGACGTCCTATCTTAATATTGATATAAGGTTGAATGCTCGAATAAATTAACTTTGATCAAATAAAAGGCAGATATCGAGCACAGTTTTATTAATTTAATCTTTTTAACTGAAGACATTAATTATTAACTTCGATAAAAACTCGAAGTTGATGGTTGATAAAAGTTTTTATGTGATTAACGTTTTAGACTTACTTCGTCAATTGTGGCTTATCCAACAAGAATCAAATGTTATAAACATAAAATTAAACATCACACTACACTACAGAATGACAAACACTTTAAAATATGCGAAGCTACAATATTTATGGAAACCGGAGATAGAATGGCTCCAATTCTAACAACCTCCATCCTAACATCTCTTTTACTCTGGAACCAGAATCTCTTTTGCTAACATCTCTTTTACTCTGGAACCAGAATCTGACAATAAGTTGAACTTCTTGGATATGACTATATTTCGTAATAAAGATTCTCTAAATAAGCTTGTAAATAGAGCTAAACTCAAAATTGCAGAAAAGCTTGCATATTCATCACAATATTTTCTTCAACCTAATGCTTCAAATAACATCAGATATTTCTCCTTCACTTATATTAGCAATATTTCCAATAAAATATCTAAACGTTTCACTTCTACAATTGAAAACAGGAGAGGAGTTAGACAAGGAGACAATATTTCACCAAAATTATTCACGGCAGCTCTAGAGTCAATATTTAAGAACACTCAATGGCAAGATATGGGCATCAATATAGATGGAGAAAGATTAAATCACCTAAGATTTGCAAATGATGTTGTATTAATCGCAGATAATTTACAAGATACAGTTTCTATGATGCATTCGATTAAAAGTCTGTCTGAAAGAGCAGGATTAAAGATAAACTTTGAGAAAATTAAACTTATAACAAATCTCGTAATGAGTGGAAATATAACTATTGACAATAATACCATACAACAAACAGACACTTACAAATATCTGGGACACGAAATCAAAATAAGCAGAGACAATCAAACACATGAAATACAGAGGCGAATAGGCCTAACTTGGGCAGCATTTGGCAAATTAAGCCATATTATAAAAAGTTCAATTACCATGTGTCTCAAGCGAAAGGTTTATAACCAATGTGTTTTACCTTTACAAACTTATGGAGCAGAGACTTTAACACTCACGCAAAAATCTGCGAATAAACTCAGCGTTACACAACGATCCATGGAACGTGCAATGCTGAACGTGAGCCTTCGAGACCACATAACAAACCAACAAATTAGGCAAAGATCAGGAGTTCAAGACGTCATCGAAAGAACTACGTCGCTTCAGTGGAACTGGGCAGGGCACTTAGCCAGAGCACAAGATGGACGGTGGACAAGACGTATTATGGAATGGAGACCCAGAAACTATAAAAGAAGCCGAGGACGACCACCGACTAGATGGACCGATGATATAAAACGTGTAGCGGGAAACTGGCTACAAGCGGCCCAGTGTAGAGAACACTGGAAAGAACTGAGGGAGGCCTATGTCCAGCAGTGGACGCGATTGGCTGATTGATGATGATGATGAATTGAAAACAACAAAATTTCCTTCAAGTCACACAACACTTTAGGTTCCTTTTTAATCAACACCAAAGATAGGATGAATACACTTGACAAAAGTGGTATTTACAAATTAAAATGTGATGATTGTGATGCCTCTTATGTAGGTAGAACCATTAGAAAGTTATCCATTAGAGTTTCAGAATATTTGAAAAGACCCAATTCTTTAGTTTTAACACTTTAAAATATGCGAAGCTACAATATTTATGGAAACCGGAGACAGAATGGCTCCAATTCTAACAACCTCCATCCTAACATCTCTTTTACTCTGGAGCCAGAATCTGACAATAAGTTGAACTTCTTGGATATGACTATATCTCGTAATAAAGATTCTCTAAATAAGCTTGTAAATAGAGCTAAACTCAAAATTGCAGAAAAGCTTGCATATTCATCACAATATTTTCTTCAACCTAATGCTTCAAATAACATCAGATATTTCTCCTTCACTTATATTAGCAATATTTAAAATAAAATATCTAAACTTTTCACTTCTACAATTGAAAACAACAAAATTTCCTTCAAGTCACACAACACTTTAGGTTCCTTTTTAATCAACACCAAAGATAGGATGAATACACTTGACAAAAGTGGTATTTACAAATTAAAATGTGATGATTGTGATGCCTCTTATGTAGGTAGAACCATTAGAAAGTTATCCACTAGAGTTTCAGAATATTTGAAAAGACCCAATTCTTCAGTTTTGGTCAACACTTATTATCCAGGTAAACACAATTTTAACATCAATTCTGGTTCATCTATTTTACATGACATTAGTAGAAAGAAAAACTATCTGGAGTTGGATTTATTGGAAGATTTGGAGGTTACAAAGGAAACAAATACAAACTCTCACTGTCTTAATACTCAAATTAATTTAAATTGTACTAAATTTAAACCTATTTTTAAAAACTTTATTACAGAGTCACCTCGTAGGGGACCCAGCTCGGCTGTTTAGACTTCCTGCACTGAGTATATCCATTAAGAATTTATTAATTTCATACTTCGATTAACATTACTATTTTATTCTTCAATAATTTACAAAACTAGCTTGCTTAGGTTCAATTGATCTATAGTTGGCGTTATTTACACTCTCCACACCTCTTTGTAATTTAGATATAACATCTCCACAGTTGAATATTTCAACATCTCCCACTGTTGGTCAGTTGGTTTTGAGTAACGCTTTGATATATTAATTTTATAGTTCTTTCCTTGACTGTGGGTTCAACTGAACTACTCGGATTATACATCATTTATATACTTTGCTTTCAATTTTGATTTTAATTTTTAGTATTTTAATTACATAGTCAGATTTCGTCTTTTCTACAATATTGATAGTACTTGGTAGACCATTTAAAGTGTTTGTCATTGTGTAGTGTAGATATTTAATTTTATGTTTATAACATTTTATTCTTGTTGGAAATGCCAAAATTGACGAAGTAGGTCTAAAACGTTAATCACATAAAAACTTTTATCAATCCTCAACTTCGAGATTTTATCGAAGTTAATTAATTTCTTCAGTTAAAAAACGTTTCTTGGCTTATTTCAGATGCCCCTGAAGATGCTCTAGGGAGCGAAAGTACTTGGGCAAGATTAAATTAATTAAATTGTGCTCTATATCCGCCTTTTATTTGATCAAAGTTCTATCTTAATATGTTTTACGATATCAGGTTTCTGGTATATTCTATAAAATTCGAAGTTGTATCGTTTTCTCCAAACTCCATTGGTATTCACTGCTCCATAGATTCGCCTTAGTACTTTTCTTTTGAAACATCCCAACATATTTTCATTATTTTTTGTTAAAGTCCAGGTCTCTGAACCATACATAGGACTAGGCGTATTATTTTTTGTAGCGTTTTTATTTCTATATTTTTCGATATAATTGTGGATTTAAGGAAGAATTGAGCCGAAAATAGCATCTGTTGGCCGTGCAATTTCTGCAGAATCGAAAATATATATTTATTATTTTTAAATTATTTCCTTTATTACGCCTACTGCTCATAAATGATATTCAACCGTTTGCAATTACTCTCAAAATACAAAGTCAAACAGAATGAATTTTCAATTAAATATTCCAGCGTTTTACTTTAACTCTTTGTCTAACTTCATAGTTTTCTTACAGACGTCTCAGCGCTTCTGAATTTTAACTCTTTTTATCGATCGAATCCTTAAGATTTTAAAACATCTCAAAACCTCCATTTCCTTCGTAGGGCCCACTTTCAGTATTTAGCTGCCAATTTCGTACAGTAAAGTAAAGAAAATACGGCATCTTAGGTTTTAACGTGAGGTACACTGAAAGATTACTTGTAGAAAAACGGTTTTCCATTTTTATAAATGATTGTCGTGCTATTTCAACTCGTATTCTTATTTATCTGCTCTGTACATCGTTTTTATCTCACCAAGAATATATAAATATCTGTTTTCCTGTATAATTGGGGTATCTAAGCTTTTATTAAATATCCCGCTAAAAATAAACTGTACTTGTATTTCAGATCGGTAGCGATCTTATTAATTTATTTGTTTTTCGTTTACTTTTAGGTAGAGCGAGCCAGAAGGGCTATACGAGTCTATTTTCTCGTACGTAACTTGGTGCTAACATTAAACGGAGAAGTGGAATCCCAATTGCCGTTGACTAATCCACAGAGCTGCGTCCAAATCGATCAAGCGCTGGACCTGAGTATAACTCGTTGTGTGTCATAGTCACGTGATTTACACAATCACTAGTCTATTTGTTGTTGGTGGTCGTTATTCTTTTTGTTTGTTTTGCATTTTCGTTGTCGTTTTGTTATTGTTTACTGTTTGCTTGAGCTTGTTTTCATTTGCTTATGCTATGTTCTGTGTGCAATGCAGAAGACGTAGAAGATCCTAAAATATGCAAAAAGGATTTACTGGTATATTGTTATATATTTCTTGATTATCAAAAATATGCATGTTATTAAATGTTACGGATGATTGACATTGTTAATTACTCTATAGTGTTTAAATTGTCATTTGATCTATTTAGTATTGTTTTTACTTGATCTATTAAGTACTTCGATGTATTGGTTGATTTTTTCCGGATTCGACTTAAAAACACTGTATCAAGATAGATAGAATAAAAATTGCAAAAAGTGCACCTACTTTTTGTAGATATTAATTGTATTAAATTATACTCTATCAATATTGATTACACCAGCTAACCATACAAATGAATATATGGATATATGGAATAAGTTTAGAGAAAAACAAATAAAAAGATGGAAAGATGATATGTATGATTAAGAGACCATATCGATGATATTGAACAGCAACCTCGTGTGATTGTAATGTCTTGTGAAATGAAAATATGTAATATTAATAATAAAATACTTATTTTTTAGTTTTATATACATAAAAATTTAGTTATGAGTTTATTGCTCTTGAATACTGTTAAGATGTCGACTTTTGTCGATTTGTTGCATGATACATATGAGTTTATAGCAGAAAGAGAAAAAGTATAAAGGAGCGTTAATAAGCATTAACAAAGTAACATTGAAGTTTGTTTACACTTTAATACCTTAAAATAATACATCAGTCTCAAAATATTACAAGAAAAAAAATAGTAGTGTTAATGATATTATTGACTTCTACTTATCTTTGCCTTTGAAAATGTTTTGTTTTAATTTGGTAGACACACCCACCTGTCCATAAAATAATGTTTTGGTTTTCCTTCAGGCCATGAATTTCTTTCTGAAAGAAATCTATTACACAAGATGCAAAATTTAATGCTTTTAACTTGCCTTCAGATTCATTCTATTAGTAACAAATAGCTTGGTTATTTCTCTCGACAGCTCAAGTAGGGTCGTGGCCTCCCCCAGCATCTGCTTCCAAGAATCTCTTTCCTCGGCTGCTCTCCTCCCGTTATCTACCCTCAATATCTCTCTAGCATCGGTTCTCACTTCGTCTATCCACCTCTTTCCAAGTCTATGGATAAACTATTTAAGTGGAGGGCTACATAAAATAAAAATATCCTATAGGCGGGCCGAAAAAAATTAACAAAACAAATTTTTAATATACTCTAGTCATCAGAGACGAAAATTCCTTTGAACCTCTAAAAATCATACGAACAAGCTGAATTTCACCAAGAATGTCAATTTTAGGAGAAAAAGATTCAAAAAAGTTTACTACTTTTACCCCCGGGATTTCCCCTAAAAGCCCCTCAAAGAGGAGGGAAAACGAAAAAAAGTGATTTACACAGAATGTGTACGCAATAGAAAAAAATATTTTAAATAAACAGTGTAGCTAAGATAATTTTGAACAAAAATGTTTATTAGCAGTTTTTGTGTAAAATCAACCGTTCTCACAGAAAAAAGACTTAAAGCGATCAGCGATTTTGAATGCCAGTTACGCGCGCGAAATTAATGTTCAATAACATTTGTATCAGCTCGACGGTAAAAATTCGATATCTTTTGATGCGAGTGTGTTATCGATAAAAATCAAGATGCGTTTTAAAGGAAAAGAGTGCAGCGTATGTATTTTTTGTATTCTGCCGCCAATAACCTAAAAAACACAATGCCAGAAAATGCTCAGAATATCGATTAATTAGCCTAATGAGCCAAACTCTTAAAATTTTCCTAAGAATACTTCACAACAGAATTAGACGCAAATGCGAAGAAGATCTTGAAGATACCCAATTTGGTTTTAGAAATACTATGGGAGCCAGGGAGGCACTTTTTGAGATTAACATCCTATTACAAAAATGCCGTGACCAAAGAAAATATGTATTGGCATGTTTCGTGGACTTCGAAAAGGCATTCGATAAAGTACACCATGTAAAATTAATGCAAATACTGAAAAATATCGGAAGAGATGGCAAGGATATTCGTGTCATTCAAAATTTGTACTGGAATCAAACTGCTATCGTAAAAATTGGAGATAACTACACCGATGAAATCTCCATACAACGAGGAGTCAGACAAGGCTGCATTTTATCGCCAACATTGTTCAATGTTTACTCGGCACCAGTTATTTAGAGAGGCACTTGAGAGACAACCATATGGAATAAAAATCAACGGGGAACTACTTAATGTGATTAGATATGAAGACGATACAGTAATTCTGTCAGATAATATTGAAGGTCTCCAAATTCTGCTTGATCGTATTCACGAGGTAGGAGAGGAATTGGGCATTAAAATAAACTCAAACAAAACCAAATTTTTAGTGTTTAGTTGTGAGCCACATCCCGATGGAAATGATTTGCAATAATCATCTCAGTTTAGAACTAAGACAAAGAATGGTTAAGTGCTATGTTTGGTCCGTACTTTTGTATAGTGTAGAAGTGTGAACGCTAAAAATATCGATCATGAACAAAATTGAAGCATTGGAAATGTGCGTTCATAGACGAATGGTGAAGATACCTTGGACAACAAGGAAAACTAATGAAAAAGTACTAAGGAGCGTCAACAAAGATAGAGAACTGCTAAAGACTTTTAATCATCGAAAAATGTCTTATCTGCGAATTCCCAATACTATTACATATAGTATTGGGAAGTCGATATAAAATATTACAACTTATCCTTAAAGGCAAAATGTAGAGGTGTAAGAAGGAAACGGGTTTCTTGGTTGAGGAACATTCGTGAATAGACTCGGATATCAAATGCGGGACAATTATTCCATATTGCAGAAGATCGAGAAGCCGTCGCAATGGTGATCGCCAACGTCGGATAATTCTGATATGGCACGCGAAGAAGAAGAAGCTGTCAATAATCTCAGCTTTCATAAAAATATGTATTAATAAAGTTTGAATTACTAGAGTCTAATCTTCAAAACCTGTAGCATGAAATTTTAATTTTGAGTTTGGGCAACAAATGTGAGGCATATGAAATATGCTTTAAAAAACGCTGAATTTAAAATTTCACATTACAAACGATCTAAAACGATTAAAACTGCCCTTTTTCAATTAGGCGAGTACGTTTTTCAAAAGTACCTAACTTCTGCTACAAATTACACAAATTTAAAAGTTTAAATTCTGTGTTTTATAGTCATATTTCAAATTTCTTGTTTTAAGTTTTGAAGACTGGTCTCTAAATATGGAAATTTCACTAAGACCGGTCAATGAAAGTAATAAATTTTATTGATCTCACGAGAATCTTTAAAAATGACAGAAATTGCATACGAAAGCTGCACTCTTCACCTTTATAACACATTTTGATTTTTGTCAATCAGACACTCTGATCAAAAGATATCAAATTTTTAGTGTTTAGTTGATACAATTTTTATTTACTATTGATTTCGCGTACGCAACTGATAATCAAAATCGCCGGTCGCTTTAATTGCTGTTTTTGAGAGAACGATTCATTCTACACAAAAAGTGTAATAAACATGTTTGTTCAAAATTATCTTACTTGGAACATTTTTTTCTACAGTGTAAGTTTTAGGGGCCAAATCTCTGACAACTGGACTATAGTGATAAACTTTATATTTAATTTTACATCGCACGTATCTTATATATGAAAGTGTACGTGATATATGAAACTGAGATTGAGCTTCTAAAAGTTGTTCATAATCTGACAGAAACTGGAATGAGCTGATCCGCAGGAGTGAAGCGAAGTGCTGACCAGTCAATCGGTTTTTAATGCTGTTTTGCGAAGCTTCGTAGTAGAAAACACCTGTTCATAGATATAGGAAGATGCAAGCATCACAATTATCTTCTGAGCATGAGATATCAGGTTTGGGAAACTTGATTTTGACAGGGCGTTGTAGAACTCAGAGAAACATTGAAAATTAGTTACTTCAATTTGGTGTTACAACTAGTAATACTAAGTTACTATAGAAACAAGACCTGACACAGAGAGAACAAGGAGGATGTTAGAAACAGCAGAGATGAAGACACTTAGAAAAATTGATGGTAAGACACTATGGGGTAGAGCTAGAAGTACAGATATACGATATAGATGCAAGGTGGAGAACATCAAAAACTGGGTAAGAAGTAGAAGAGTAGAACGGAACGACCATATAAGCCGAATGACAATAAATAGAGTATTAAAGACGGCAAGAGACGGTTCCCCAATAGGAAGACCACGAAAACGATGGAATGACAAATTACTCGAGGCACATTGAAAAACAGACAGAGTCTTGTCAATATAAAAAGAAGAAGAACTAGAAATTTCAACTCAATAAGTTCGAGCTTTAATTCTGGTTTGACTAATTCTTTGTCCAGATTAAACGACATGCTGAAAATGTCCAGGTCCTGTTCTATAACTTTGAAGTCTTGGAGTCTAGGCTCAAACTCGTCATGAAGACATTTCACGCTTTTTACATAGCTCTTAAGATTGTCTTCCTCAACTGTAATAGTTTTTAGCTTTGGAAAATGAGTAAGGTCTTTCTTTCCTAGTTATTTGGAAAATAGATTCAATTGCATTTTGAAAGCACTGATATGACCCCAAATATCATGATTCCATACGCGATCAAAAACTCAACCTGCACTTAGTCATATTACTTTAGTACACTAATACACATCAGAATATTCAGACTTCAATGAATCAAGAAACTCCTACAAGAAATTGCCTGTGTTTGAAAGCTCGTGAACGAATTCTATTAACAAGCTTAATAGCAACATCAAGCACACGTTTCTTGTTTAGAGCAGATTTACACAGGGCTTCTTGATATGACACAATAAAGAAATATTGGTTCAATCCCAGGAAATGAATACTTAAACATGCCTAGGAAACCAGATTTTCCCCTCTCATATTTGGTGCTCCATCAATAGTAGTGTTACAAATATTGCTCACGGGTACTTTCAAAGATGTGATAGTTTCTTTAAATTCTTGAAAAATATGTGATCCTTTTGTCGTTCCCTTTATTGGACGCATACAAGCTAATTCTTCAGTAACATAAAAGATTTTATCAATACCTCTTATAAATATAAGTAATTGAGCTGTGTCAACTATGTCTTTACTTTCATCTAACGCAAAAGAACAATTTAAACTCTCTTATCTTTGACTCCAGTTGTGAGACAAGTTGCCTATCGATTACTTGAATCCTATAAGTAATTGTTCTTCGGGACACACTTACTGTCTCAAAGTTTTTCTTTTTGTCAGGACATAAAACTTCACATACTTGTAGTATACAAGTTTTTACAAATTCACCATCAGACAATGCTTTGTTACTTTTTGCAATATTATATACTACAGCGGAGAAATCAGAGACTTCGATAGGCTGGTCATGTAGTGAGAATGAAAACCGAAAGATTGTCGAAAAGAGCCCTTGATAGTGAAATGCTATCAGTGCTAATCAAGTGGCAGCGGACGGGCAAAATTTGCTAAACGTGAGAGAGTGGATAAGATCGACGTGGGACCTGCAAGGTTGGAGGCATAGTTTGGAGGAGATTAAGTATCGATTTAAGCTGTAGCGCCATTGGAGATAGAGAGATATATGCTACAACGTAACTGGTTTGTGTTGCTTTCTTTTGAGAACAACTTAGTTTTTTAAAAATATTTTGATGACCTGACAATTTTTTTAAGCAGAACTGCTTTTTGCTTTCATTCTTCTTCGGTCATAGCTTCATAGTGGTATTGTTATGTTTTGTCGTGAAGTGTCAGGAGAGGTTGGATTCTTTAAATACAGCTACAGCTTCATTGCAAATTAGGCACACAAGTCTATCCTTAATAGGCATGAAAAAGTATTTACAAATCCATTTATCTTTAAAAACACGACATTCTGAATCAACTTTATGTCATTTTAACAGTAAAAATGTCACAAAATACTACAGAGCAAAACTACAGAAACAGTTTTCGCAGAACTAACTTTGAGAAAAGGCGAAACTAGAATGATAGCGCCCGATGCGTTCCGAACTTAGCCGAAAAACACACGAATTATACTCAACATCGTCTGTCGCCATGAGGTGCCGGGCAAGGGGACTGTGGTGATGGGGCAACGTAGAGGTCAAAGAGGCTTAGTTCTCAGTGCTGTTTTTGTTTCACCTATCGTTTAGTTCGCTGTTTTACTACCTGACCAACACATCACTGTGATAACCTGCTTGCTTATTTATGCGCAATTGCACCCTCTTCTAAATGGACTTGTAGTCCCGAAGGACCGTTGCAGGGACAGGCGCGAGAAATTGTGAAAAATGTTTATAAACATATAAAATACGTAATTTTTGGGGTTATTCAAAACAATGTCGCGGGCCTGATTGAATAGCTCAAAGGCCCGCGGGCCGTACTTTGATCATTTCTGCTATAGACAGTTTCACTTGCTAAAGGTCAACAGTATACAAATTACACTCATTTCTCTTTTCTTTCAGTGTGCTCTTTATACTCACACTCATTTATATGTCCGACATTATGTTGGCAGCAAATATCCCATGGTCTTTATTATTTTGGAAAATTGCAATATTTTTACTTCTAACAATATTCATAAATGTGAAGCGTCCAAGTGGGATTTTTTTTTTGTTTCACGCATTTCTATTTGTATAAGTTGAACAATTCCTGTCCTGATTTGATTATTGGTTCCAAATTTTCAAAGTAATGCGATTTCATTTTGGGTAATTCATTAAGAAATTATAAAGAAAAATTGTTCTGTTCATGTTTTCCTTTTGCTTTCTTTGTTCCACACGGAGTAAAACTTGTTCTTTCTATTTGACTTCCGTAATTGATGTTTAAGGTTCCCATATTTCTTCTTGTGTTCATTCCATGTTCCGAAGTTATAGCTCATCGTTAAAAGTGCATAGAAAATACAAAATTTGCAACTTAGAAAATATCAACAGGAATGAGTTTAATTTTGTTACTTGAGGGTTTTAGATGTCGCTGAACACGAATATGATAACGACGATGGTCCTCGAGTCTAACTGATGCCCAGGGTGGACCTCGTCTCCTGGAGTATGTTAATTTCTTTCTAAATCCGCCTAGAGTCATAACTCGTGTTTAACAACCCCAAAAACTCTGCTAGTAATGACTTTTGACTGATTTCGAATGAAAATAACATAAAACTTCAAAAGACGAGGTTCACCTGGGCACCATGCAGCTCTATGATCATCGCCGTCATAATAAACGTGTTCAGTAAAGGGATTTCGAATGAAAATAACATAAAACTCCAGGAGACGAGGTCACCCTGGACACCAGGTAGCTGGAGGACCATCGTCGTTATCATATTTGTATTTAGTGACCTCTAAAATCTCCGAGTAACAATATTAAACTCATTTCTAATTTTCTATGCACTTAAATGCATTTTCCTTATGCACAAAATGAAATTTTCATTTTACCATCATGAATTTTTGTTCATAAACTTTTCTGACGGTAGCCCGAATCGAATACAAAAAGTCGTACAGCGATTCATCTTGCTGCGGAAAATTAGTAAGTTTAGTGCTTTGTAGTGCTTTATTTCCTCACCTAATTCTCTTAGATTTGATGACAGTTGTTCGTTCAGGTGGATCTACATTTAATTCACTTCTTGGAGATAATGTGAGAATACTGCTGACGGAATGTTCCGTCACATTTCGCTTGTCAGTTTTCTAATTAATAGATTCAGTTTCATGCACTGTAACAGTATGGTCAATATCATTATTATTCACAACATAGAAAGGATTATCTGCAATGTCCATTTCATTTGAAGTATTTTAGACAAGCATTAGAGAATTGGAGAGTAGTGCAGAGAAGAATGGAGCAAACAATGATAGTGGCCACTCTGCGAGACAGGATTAGAAACGAAGATCTACGAGCTAAGACCAAAGTCATAGACGTTATTGAAAGAAGCTCTAACTTAAAATGGAAATTAGCTGGACACGTTGCCAGAATGAAGGACAGAAGATGGACTCACCAAGAGCCGATACACGTAGCAGAGGAAGACCACCAACACGATGGCAAGACGACTTACGAAAGACAACAAAAAACTGGATACAGCAAGCACAAGATAGAACACTTTGGAGACAAACAGGGGAGGCCTATGTCCAGCAGTGGATTTAGAGAGGCTGATGATGATTGGAGAATTATGCGGAATGATCTTCACTATCTTCACCTAGAAAGAATGCCAGATAGTCGAGCTGTAAAAATGGTCCAGAGATGGAAGCTCCAAGGAAACAGAACAAGAGGAAAGCCCCGTAAAATATGGATAGACAACGTAGAGAGATCTTAAAACCATGAACATCAGACAGTGGCGAAGGAAAATATCCGACAGGGCAGAATGGAAGAACATTGTAAAGCAGGCGAAGACCCACAATGGATTGTAGCGCCATTAGAAGAAGAAGATCTTCACTCGTTGTCATAATTTCATTTTCTTGATTGCTTATAAGCTTCTACTTCGCGTTTCACCTATGACGATATTTAAATTTGTTTTTCCCCTATTTTTCAATTGCAAAACTGCATCAAATGAATAACACTGCACACAATAAATGACTAAAACTTTCTACAAAATTGAGTGTAACAGCCAAAATTTTTAGTTGAAATTGAACTATAACTTGACAAATAAATTTCAACAATTTGACATAAGAGATTTTTTCTATCTTATATTATAATTTTCCCTCTTTGTATTTATATACCTATTTTAGTAGAACATCCAGCTGTACTATACGTATATACATACGAGGTTGATGTTCAACGAAGTTTTAATTGCAGATTGCAGACATTTAGGATAGAAAGACAAGACAAAATTTAAAGTAGTGGAGACTGGACTAATTAAAAAGCTTATAGAAGAATTCTATTCGGGACAAACAAGATTAACATTGTCGAATATGCGTATGTGACACCGCCAGTGGAATAAACCAAAATTATGCGATACTGGTGATAAAAAAATAGAACACCCTAGAAAAAAAGACAAAAAACATCGAACAGAGAAAAAAGAATCAATTAAATTCTAGAAATTACTTAAAAGTCAATTTTCAAGTGACATTTTGAAAGTCAGTTGAAGTTCAGTTAAAATTTTGTGTGTTAAAGACCGACTTATTTATCCACGAAACTACTTTTCTGGTAGTATTTTCAATAAAAACTATTAAAATGCGTTGAAGAAAACATGGGAGAGAAGCCATAAGAATTATGGAGAGTATAAATAAAGAAAATAAAGTGAAAGTTAGGAAAGATTAGGGAAAACAGTGATAAACAAAAAACACCTTAAAACTAACAATGTGCTAATTGCCCTAGATAAAAACAACTATAAGTTCCACTGGGACTTACATATTGTATGCATATTAACCACTCATGTAATACTTATATTTAATTGCTTTGCTGCGCAATTGGTAACATACTAAGTAACTTTGCTCACTCACTATCGTTGATTGTCCAAATACTAGTGATTGTATAAGTCTCGTGGTCCATAAACTAAAGAAAACCCCTCATGAAATGGCATATTTTTCTAGACAATTCTGATCTGATCGCCTGCACGGTGCTGTACAAGGACGGTACAAAAATGAGGCGATTTTTAGTGATCGATATTTTACAGTTGATACTCGTAGAGCCAGACACTAAGAGACTAGGTAAGTTATCAAAGCTTTTAATGTTAATTATTGTGTTTGGAAAATAATAAAATAGTTATAGACACTGTCAAGATATATATTTTCAAAATTAAGTCTTTCAGAAAAGTTTTTTTTGACTAGCGCGGAAAAATGATACTGAGAGAGATACTGTATATAATATATGACCTACGCTATGTGCGGGTTTATTAATTATAATGCAATTTTGTCGCATCTCATCGTGAGTTCGACTACTGGTGGATTTTTCTCCTGTGCGAAGATGATGAATTGGGTCTTTTCGGAGTTTATCTTGATTTTGCATTTATCAGTGAAGTCTGCAATGTTTCCCAAGTTATTTTCTATGTTCTGAACAATTCTTCTAGCGTCTTCTCCTGTTGCATACGTTACTGTGTCATCTGCGTACAAGGCTGTACTAGTTCTTGCATCTGTTGGTAAATCTGAAACAAAAATGTTGTATAAAATGGGCGATTATATGCTGCCCTGCGGCATCCCTTCTTGGATTTCTTCTATCCTGGACATCTTTTGGTCAGCTGAACCATGAAATGTTTTATTAGATAAATATGTTTCACATATATGTATTAACTAAAAATTGAGGCAATCTAGCTCTGTCCATCTTTTAGACTTTTTTACAGACCGTGTCGTACGATTTTTCAATGTCTAGGATGGCCATTCTTTTCTTCTGTTTTCTGTTGAATCAGATCTTCGAGTCGCTGAATACTCTTGTTAGCTGGAGTTCGCAGTTTCTTTCACTTCTTAATTCGAACTGGTCTTCTTGAATGATTCTTCTTCTTTCTGCGTGCTGCATTAATCTTCTGTAGATGATTTTCTCCGGAATTTTTCCTAAGTTTCCAGGTAGGATATTCTCCTACAGCTTTGTAGTCAGTACAAAGTTGCAAGACTTTGGGATTTTCTTAAAAAAAAAAGAAAAGGCAGCATATGAAAAGAATAAAACTATTAACTAGAAATCAACCAAGAGAGACCTATTTACCGATTTGTAAGACTTTAGGACTTTTTTAAAAAGAGTTACCTCACAGATGGACAAAGGTCGACAGTTTCATAAGGATTTATTGTGTCCTTTATAAATAAACACTTTTAAGTTCTTTAAATATTAGCTTTCTCACCGAATACACTGCATATGACAGTATAGTAAATACATTGTAAAATTGTCCTTTTCTGAAAGCTGTCTGTTTTACACCGGTAGCTAATTACAACGCAGGACCACAGTAAGACAAAGGTACTATAATGATAATAAAAAATTTACATTAGCGAGATAGTTATAAGATGGATAATATAAGTAAAATTATATGATAGATGGAAAATATAAGAAAATGAACTTACCCGCCAAGTATAACTGACTCGTTCGAGAACTGGTACACAAGTGAAGTAATATTTGAGATATTCTATTAGGGCGTAAGTGTTCATCCAAGAAGCTAGCTAGAACTAGCTTTAATTATGAATTAGGCCGGATAACCGTTTTGAGTTGAAAGGCATTTCCTCTTATTAAAAGGATTTACTTGCTAAAGAAAACAGCGGTGGCCATATAAATAGCTTTAGAAAGCAGACGAAGACCTAATTGTATCTGTTTTTGGAAGGTAAGGGCTAGCAATTAGATACGTAAACAATCGATTAAGTCGTTTGTGCGAACGTAAGAATCTTATGAACACAATCAAGTGGCCACACTACAGTAATTACTTGCTTTAGTTTACTTCTTATTCGTTTCGATGTCTTTCTATGTTCGTTTCTTTAAGTCTATGGAGTTCCAGTTTTTGTAGCAATGGCGTCGCACAATTCTGTCATCAGCATCATACAAGCATATTCGTTACAATAATATATTGTAGTCAGTTACTATTACACCATTGTCTTGTGAGTCTCTATCGCTTTTCATGATAATTTATTTTCTCTTCGCTAATTTCCATTTATATCTTGACGTCATTTCCTAGTCTTCTAAAATTGTTTTTAGTTTTTTTTTTTAAATTCCTTATTAGAACTAGATTAGAAGAATATGCTAGAAATTAATACTTTATCCATCCAGAGATAATTTATCCATCGTTTCTTGTCTTTGAATATTACTTTCTGTTAAAATGTTTTGCAATACAATGTTAGGAGTATACAGGAGCTTTCATTTAGCAGTCTTCTGTTTGTTTCTTAAAGCCTGAGAATTTTCTCATTAGACGTTTTTCTGTATTTTTCAGCGTGGGATTCTGCCTATGGGACAACGGCGAAGTATTACGCAGTCTAAAAAGTTAGCTAGGGTTATAAGAATCCAGAAGAAGTACAGCTTTGGCTTATTCTTCTTGTAGTGCCTATCCGTTCAGATGTTAGCGACCATCATGGCAATCTGTATTTTGCGAACTGCGGCTCTGAAAAGATTTGTGGTTGTTGTGTTGAACCAAGTACGTAGATTTTTCAGCCAGGAAATTCTTCGCCTTTCTGGTCCTCGTTTTCCTTCTACTTTTCCTTGAAGAATTAATTGCAGCAACCCATATATTTCGCTGTTCCAAATGATGTGACCGAGGTATTCAATTTTGGCGGTTTTATTGTGGTTAACAACTCTTTTCCTTTTTGTATTCTTAATAAAACGTCCTGGTTAGTAACGTTGTCGGCATAGGATATCTTCAGGATTCTACGATAAAGCCACATTTCGCCTTAATTTTCTTACAGGTAGCATCTGTGAGAGTCGACGACTTAACTCCGTACAACAGTATAGGAAAGATATAACATAGTAGTAACCTGATTTTTATGGGTACTGATAAATCGTGGCATTTGAATAGCTTAGCCATGTTTTGAAATGCAGATCTTGCTTTGTCTATCCTAGATTTTATTTCTAGGGAATGGTCCTAATTTTCATTGACGTTCGTACCAAGGTAGATGTATGTTTTTACTCTTTCTATTGATTGACCATTCACACTGATTCTTTCAATTTGCTGTTCCTTCTTGGAAATTATCATACATTTTGTTTTCTTAATGTTCAGTGAAAGTTCATATCTCTGACTCACTTCCGTGATTCTATTCATTAACTCCTGGAGGGCTTCATAACTATCAGCATTCTCTGTTAATTCGAATTCCGGCTTTAACATCTTCTACTGCTTCTTGAAAGATTTCCTCAGAGTATATGTTAAACAGTAAGGGTGATAGTATAGATCCCTGTCGGACCCCACGTTTGATTTTGATATCATCTGATTCTTCTGCCTCTATACGGATAGACGGTGTTTGATTCCAATAAAGATTGCTGATAATTCTTCGATCACAGCTGTCTATTCCAATATTTGTTAATATTGGAACTTTGGGTTAGCTTCTTGTTGTAGTTTGTAATATGTACTTCTTACTTTTTATCAATTTTCAGACATTCTTTTTTTCTTCCATTCCTTTAGTCTGGGATCGTCTTCTCTAATAAGTTCAATATTCCATTAGCCTTCTACTTTCATTTTTTTAAATTTTTTTATTATCTATAGTCATTAGTCTAAACCAGGTCTAAAGGTTCTAAACCAGGGCTCGGAAGACATACCAGATGTTACTGTTGATGAAATCAAAAAAGCTCTCCTACAAATGAAAAATAATAAGTCACCTGGCGACGACGGGGTCGTTGCCGAAGCCATAAAATTAGGAGGCGAGAAACTGATACAAATGCTTTCCATACTTTTCACAGAATGCCTTGAAAGAGGAACAACACCATCACAATGGCAAAATGCAGTGATCATTCTAATGTTTAAGAAAGGAGATTTAACAAATCTCGTAAACTATAGACCAATCAGCCTCATCTCACACATATACAAGCTTTTTACAAAAGTCATAACAAACAGACTTTCGAACAAAATGGACTTTTACCAATCATGCGAACAGGCAGGATTCAGGTCAGGCTTCGGCACAAACGACCATCTACAAGTTATTAAAAGCCTCATCGAAAAATGTATAGAGTACAATAAACCCCTCGTCCTAATATTTGTGGATTATGAGAAAGCATTCGACACAGTAAACCACCAGAAAATGCTAGAAGCTTTAAAAGAGTGCCGAATAGATCACCGCTACACCACTGTCATCAAAAATATCTATGATAATGCCACGGCATGCGTCAGACTCCATGAAGATACACACAAGTTCAACATTCATCGTGGAGTTCGCCAGGGCGACACCATTTCACCAAAACTGTTTACAACATTATTGGAATACATGTGTAAGCGTGCAAACCTAGACGAAAAGGGCATAAACATAAATGGAGAGCAGCTTAGTCACCTCAGGTTCGCGGACGATATAGTCCTGATAACAGACCGCATAGATCATACCATCGAAATGTGCGAAAGACTCTACTATGCCTCTACACAAGTGGGTTTAAAGATCAATAACTCAAAAACACAAGTGATCACAAACCTTGTTCTGAGTGAGAACATCAACATAGCTGGAACAAGTATAGAACAAACATCAGCATACAAATATCTGGGACACGAAATTCGCTTAAGTAGACATAACCAGACCAATGAACTAATACGTAGAATAGGGTTGACATGGGCAGCTTATGGAAAGCAAAGAGATGTTTTCCAATCAGCTCTTCCCATCTGCTTAAAGAGAAAAGTCTTCGATCAATGTGTGCTGCCGGTTCTAACCTATGGTGCGGAGACGCTAACACTTACTAAGACGTCCGCAAACAAAATTCGAACAACACAGAGGGCAATGGAACGGTCCATGTTGGGATTAACCCTGAGAGACCGAATACCCAACACAGAATTGCGCCATAGATCGGGAGTAACCGACGCAATCAAAAGAATATCAACCTTAAAATGGAACTGGGCAGGGCACGTCGCGAGAACGAAGGACGGCAGATGGACAAAACGCATTCTTGAATGGAGACCCAGACAAGATGCCTTTAGGAATAGAGGACGACCACCAACAAGATGGACGGATGACCTGAAACGGACACATCAAAATTGGATGCAGGCGGCTCAGGACAGAAATTTGTGGGGTGAACTACGGGAGGCCTATGTTCAGCAGTGGACGAGTATGGGCTGAATGATGATGATGATAGTCATTAGTCAGCTTATTATTATTTAATATTCCACTCGTTAAAATCTTGTTTTTACTTATTTGTCATGGCTGAATTTCCATGAAGATATAAAAATTAAAAAAAAATAGATGTATTTATGGATAACTAACTTACGATAAATACTTCTTCTTTCTTCTTGTATGTAGACTTTAAAGCCTGTTTCTTCTTCAATATTAGCCTCCTAAATTGTTTAAATTATCGCACAATCTTTTTCTTGATCTGCCAATACTTCTTCGTCCATTTGGTGACTTATCTCGTGCTATTCGTACTATCCTATCCTCTGCCATTCTACTAATGTGTTCGTTCCATTCCTGTTTCCGTTTTGTCACCCATCCATTGATGCGTTCTATATTGCATGCTCTTCTTATGTTTTCGCTTCTCTCCCTATCCAACAGACTTTTCTCTGATATTCGTCGGAGTATTTTCATCTCTGTTGTTTCTAGTATTCGTATCGTTTTAGATGTGTCAGGTCTTGTCTCCGCCGCGTATATTAATATAGATCTAATTGCTGCTGTATATATTCTTGTTTTTGTGTCTTGTCTTCCAGGTGTTTGTTCTTCCAGATTGTGTCATTAAGAGATCCCTCCGCTTTACTTGCTTTTAAGCTTTGTTGTCGTACTTCTTCAATATCTCCGTAACTAATTATATCTATTCCCAGATATCTTAACCTTGCTTCCTGCTTTATTATTTTCCCATCAATTTCGATTTTACACCGTAGTGGGTATTTAGATGTTGTCATACATTTGGTTTTTTCTGCTGATATTATCATATTGTATTTTTTAGCTGTTGTATCCAAGATATGTGTTAATCTTTGGAGCTCGTCTTCTGTCTCGGCGATTAATGCAGCGTCGTCTGCATAACATAATATTTGGATTTCTTTGTTCCCCATTCTGTATCCATGACCTTTACGTACTGCTTGTATTATTTCGTCCATTATTATATTAAAGAGAAGTGGGCTTAACGAGTCACCCTGTCTGACTCCGCTTTGTACTGGCATACACTGTGTTAGTTTTTCATTTATCTTTGCCTATATTCGATGATGGAGGTAGATGTTTTCGATGGTTTGTATAATATTGATTGGTATGTTTCTTTTATACATTAGGTGTAAGACGTCTTCGGCTGGATGCGATCGAAAGCATTTGTCAGGTCTATAAAACATAGATATGCTGGTTTTATTGTACTCAATGGCCTTTTCTGTGATTTGTCTTAGTACAAATACGGCGTCTACACAGGATCTTCCGGATCTGAATCGTTGTTGTTCATCTGATAAAGTTGTTAATTTAACGATAAAGGTTAAAGAATCGATATAAAGCCTCGGAACCAGACGATAAATACTTCCTACCACAAGTTCTTAATGATCGTATACTGTTGAAATGTTTTACTTGTGAAAAATTTGTTGGCACTAAAAGAACTGTAGTAAATTTATTAATAAATTTTGTAAAAATTCCGAAAACTTCCGTTTTTAGAGTTATCTTTTTATTATATGTATTGTTTTAGGTTGGGGAGTGGCTAAGTTAGTAGGGTTTTTACAAGACATAGAAGTTACTGGAGACAAAGATGACTCTAGGTGCTTACACATTACAATACACAGGCCGATATCTGGTGCTAGTACGAACAGAGTACCGCTTCTCAATGCCAAATTCATATTTGACGATAATATTAGATGTATGGCTGCCAAACAACGACTTACCAAGGTAATTACAGATACCCAGCAACCAATTTTTTAAGAATAAATAAATTCTCATTAGCATATCGCTATCTTTTTACTTGCGAAAAAGAAGGTATATATCATTTTTTATTAATATGCAGTCTTTTAGTCACAATGTACATAGAGGTTATTTGAATAATGGATAATGTTGTTTCTTAAGTTATCCTAAATGTACTAAATTTTTCAATATTTGTGTTTTACTATGTATTAGAAAAGGCATTCATAGGGAGAGGTTTCTGTTAACAACAAAATAGTCGAATGAACTCTTAATCATGCTAAATATGAGGTTGAGGTTGGCAACATGGTATCGAATGGTGTAGGCATGTTGGAAAGTGCTTATTAGTCAAAACCGTGTAAAAAATGTAAAAAGAACGTTTTAAATGGTTTAAAGTGCAGTATTTGTGAAAGTTGTTTCCATACTGGCTGTGCAAGAAATCATAGTGCAGTTACGTTTATTGCTGATGATGTAATTACATATTGTACTCCGACACCGGTAACTACCGACCTAGATCAAGCATTTTACGATGCTATGGAAACTCAAGGAAGTAAGCTAGTTGACTTAGTGTCAAAATGAAACAAAAACTAGAAATTTAAAACATGTACAAAAAAGTGGGAAATCTTCTAAAATTGTAATTAATAACAAAACGTAAGCTGACATTCATTTAAAATATAAAGAGAAAAAGAGGCAATATGTCAAACTAATCGACGAAACAAAAAGAGTTTCTTTCAAAATAGTTTAGAATGTAAGAATACTATACAGCAAAAGCAGAAGTTTATATGGCGTACGGTTAATAAAAAATAGGTAAGGCGGTAAAACATAATAATTGTGATAAAATCCAACTTGCTGTTAAAATCATTACTAATAAATATGAGATGGCAAAAACTTGTGTAGATCATTTTACTACTTGTCCTAAAAATAAAATCATAAATATTTTTGAAAATACCAATATTGATCATTATACCACACAAAATGTAGATAAATCCGTTTATTTGTTTCCTGTAGATGAGTATAATGTTAGAGAGGTTATTGGCTCCTTGAAAAATGTTACCTCAGTAGGTATTGATTGCATATCAACTAAATTAATAAAGTGTATTAATGAATATATAGCGCAACCCCTTGCAAATTTAATAAATTTATCAGTAGAACAGGTTGTTTTTCCACATAGCTTGAAGGTAGGAGTTGTAACTCCAATATTCAAGAGTGGAGATAATTCGGTTTTAGATAATTACAGGCCAGTTATAGTCCCTACTATTTTGGGCAAAATTTATGAAAAATGTGTATACAAAAGAATGTATAGTTTCCTTAGTAAATACAATATATTATGTTCCAACCAACACAGATTTCTACCTAGAAGATCAACAGAGAGTGCTACTACTGAATTGCTTAGTTTCATTCACATCGCACTGGATCGGGAAGATTTTGTGGGGGCACTTTTCTTTGATCTCACAAAAGCATTTGATACTATAAACGTAAGAGTTGCTATAGAGAAGTTAAAAAATCTTGGTTTTAGGGGTTAGTTCTCATTATCTTATTTACATTCTAGGAAGATCCTCGTTAAACTTAGTGACACACGATCAGATTATGGTGATGTTGATATTGGGGTTCCTCGGGGTTTAATATTGGAGCCATTAATATTCCTGTGCTACATTAATGATATGCACAGATATGTCAGTTCAAATAACATATTTATGTATGCAGATGACACAACTATTGCTACATCTGCTTCAAGTGCCGAGGAATTAATAATTTAACTGAATGATATATCAGAAGATTTTACAGAGTGGTGCAAAAAAATGATTTGATTGTTAATGCTAAAAAAACCACAAGCATGCAATTCTACTATAAATCAAATTCAAGTTACCAGTTTTCTATAAAAGTAAATGATAGCCTGGTTCATTCTACAACTTCCACCAAACATTTAGGTTTGTATCTTAGGAAAAGTATAAAAGTTTGTATCAAAGGAACAGTTATTGACTGTTTATTATGCAATTGTTTATTCTCACTTGGCCTTCAATATAAATCTTTGGGGTAGTGCTGTGAATGCTGCAAGAATGTTTGTCTCTCAGAAAAGGATAATTTGGTCAATTTTTAATTTACCATATAGGTATTCATGTCGGTAATATTTTAAAAAATACAACATTTTAACAGTACCTTCTATATATATTTTTAAATGTATACAACATATAAAAGCCAATATAACTACTTTTCATTTAAACTCTGATTATCACCAGTACTCAACTAGGCAAAATGATTTCATCAGAGTACAAAAACATAATACAGCACGATTTGAAAAATCCCAGTATTATATGGGTATAAGACTTTTCAATCATCTTCCCAACAGTATTAAATCTGAAACAAATTTAAATAAATTTCAAGGTAAATTAAAATCTCTTCTATTGCAAAATTGTTTCTACAGTGTAAGTGAATATCTGGGTGATGTAAATAATTAATCCTATGTACTTTTATCTTTTAATTCTGAAATTGTGATGTTTTATAAGTATTTATATATTTTTATTCGACTTATCCTATATATATATATATATATATATATATATATATGTAAATGATCTTTCAGGATGAAAAAATTATTATTATCATTATAGCATATGTTATTTCGTAGTAGTTTTCCGTATTTGATCACAGTATTTGTTTTTTCTTGTTTTAGGGTAGAATAAAAGCGCGCCAAAAGAAGATGCAACATATAGCTCGACTTTTGGAAATACCCGGGCAATCGGGACCACCAAGTCCTGCCTTTGCAGGACAAGGAGGTTCCTATACTCGTTCTACAGTGAGATTAGCCAGGATAGAAAATAGGGCGCTGTTCAACATCAACCGGGGACCTGGATTAGCTGCTCCACGAAGGGAGAGCTCCCCTGGCGTTATCCATAGGGCGGATGAGTCCATCAGGAGACACAGAGAGGGCGAGAGTCCGAATAGGAGCGGCAATAATCTCAAAAAAGAAAATGGTAGGAAAGATTCACGGTCGAGGGAGAGCTCTGGAAGTAGAGGCCGATCGAGGGAGGGCTCTCCAAGGATGCCGAGACCGAGATCTGAAGAAATTCCTTTGGAGTTGATCAAGAAAGCTCCGAGTTCCATTATTGATATGGCTCCCAAAATTACTATTATGCCGAGGTATGGAATATTTACTTACTTATCTACTTACATCATTTACACATGTCATTAAACCAGACCCAGTAAGCTACTCCCAAGTAACAGTCAAATGTTTGTTGTATTCAAATGATGTAAAGGATTATATATTTCGGACGATCTGAATATAAATTGAGAATAAAACCTTGCCTAATATATATACAACAGTTTTATAACTTAGATTCTCACACATTTACTTAGTTCACACATCTTACAGATTATTTTAACTTATCTTCTTTAAGTTCCATCTTCTATCGAAGGTTGGAAATCATCATGGCTATGCGGACTCTGTTGACTGCCGCTCTAAAAAGTTCTGCACTACTGCATTCAAACCATTCCCTCAAGTTCTTAAGCCAGGATATTCTTCGTCTTCCCACATTTCGCTTTCCTCGGATTTTGCCCTGCATAATAAGTTGTAATAATGCGTATTTTTGCCCTCTCATCACATGTCCCAAGTACTCAAGTTTTCGTCTTTTAATAGTTAATATTATTTCCGCCTCATTTCCTATCCTTCTAGTTACTTCCATGTTTGACATTCTTTGAATCCATGATATTCGTAGGATTCTTCTGTAACGCCAAAATTCAAAGGCGGCCAACTTATTCAGATGAACTTGTTTTACCATAAAGAGTAGAGAAAACGTAATATCGAAGCATTCTCAGGCGTAGTTCCAACTTTAACTTAATTTTAACTTATGTGTCAACCTAATTCCTACTTTTGGTCTTAATTTTAATGTTTCTTTCATTTGTGCATAAGTTGCACATACTTTTTTTCACTATATCTTGAGGTGCATTCACATATATTTGAACACACCAACTCCATTTAGCTATTCCATACATCACTAACAATACAAAACATCACTAACCTATTCATACAGACACTGCCAACTCTTTCTCATAATGGATTTAAGGTTTTAAAGGAATAAAGCACATTCAAATCATTGAACAATTTTAATACACTTGTTAGATACATTAAAAAAGCGGATTTATTGTTGAAATAAAACATCGCTTAAATGCTGGCCGTCTTCTTCGTACCGGAGTGTTAGTCTAGAACGCAAGCTGCGGAAAACTCGCTGGCACATTTGGGTATGTCACGTACAGCATTGCAAATGCAGTCTTTCAGTTGCTGCATCGTTTCTGGTACTAGATCGGTGTAGGTACTGGATCGGTGTTCTCTTTAGGTACCCCCATAGAAAAAAATCTAAGGAGTTCAGGTCTTGAGATCGTGGAGGAAACGGAATATCTCCATTAATGTAAATAACCGTGCCAAAAAACAGTTCTGTAACTGCGTTCATCGACATTGCTGCAGTATGTGCCATGCCACCATCTTCTTGAAACCACGTTCCGTTGACATCATAGCCAGGGAACTGTAGCAAGGATTGGCGTAAAAAATTATGAATCATGGTGGAGTAGCGAGCGCTGTTCACAGTAATTGTACGTCCTGCAATGTCTTCAAAAAAGTACGGCCCGATTATGCCCCAGACGGATATGGCATACCATACGGTCACTTTTTTGTAGTGTTATTGTCGTTGATGGTTTTGTCGCGGATTATCTTGGGACCAACATCGGCAATTGTGCCTGTTCACACATCCATTAAAATGGAAATGGAAATCCATCACTAAAAATAATTTTTGGTACCACCGTCCATTCCAAAAATTGGTCATCATTGTCTCAGAAAAGTTTTCCGTTTTAAATGGTCGTCTTGCTTCAAAAAATTGACAAAGCTGAATTTTATAGGGGTGATAGTTTAAGTCCTTCCACAATATTCGTTGAATACCAGCGGGCGTCAATTGCATTAATTGTGCATGTTTACGAACCGTCTTGGATGGCGATTTACGGTACGCCGCACTCTGTCTTTTCTCGTGGTTCTGGGTCTACTAGCTGGTGTGTGATTTACCACAGAAGCTTTTGCTCTTTTTCACCCAACTGTTCACCAAAGCTGCCGACGGTGCATCAGCTAAATGTCAGATGTTGAAATATGCACAAAAACGTCGAGGCACCACGGTATAAGAATCGTTTGACTTAAAGAACGTTTCAAGCATAAATGCCCGTTCCTCTGCTGGCCAAGGTGCTATCGTAACTGAAATCCGCGCGCATACTCTCAAAACCACGATACACTTACACCGGTATGTGCAGGCCATCGAGCAAAAAGACAAAAGAGGGAATCTAATCGTTATGAAAAGGAGACCAAAAAAGTGGCCTCTGATGGCGGACATATCCGGAAATGTGAATGCGCCAAATTTAAATTTTCCGACACTTATTAACAGTAGCTATAAAATAATTCTCAAAATGTGTCTTAGACGAGAAAGTTTTAATTAAATATTAAAGATAATAGTCTAAAATGTGACACAATTCTTAAAAAAACTTTAATATAAAAAAGATTTCATGTGACAGTTGGGACAAACAATAACATAACCCAACTAAATTTGATTTCTTAAACAAGGAACGAATCTCTTTCATTATTTAATGTGTCCTCTCAAGATGGCACTTCCTGAGTAAACAATATTTTTGCCCCCACTACCTATACATTCCCTCTTTTGTCTTTTTGCTCGATGGTGCAGGCGCAGCGCACTCACAGAGTATGACGTCACTTACGAAGCAGAATTTGAAACTGACTGTAACGTAGATATTAATTATTGTAAATATAAGTTAATAATACGAGTTTAAATTCATGTGTAATATATAAAATGGTATTTGTGTTTACTTAAAGTAATGAATATGTTAAATATTTCGTGTATGCTATGAATTTCGAATAATTTCTTTTACCTAAAATTATAAAATATTATGAAAACAAATCGAAAATAAAAAATAAAATTAGTTTATTTTCTAACATTAGTAATGTATGTTCGAGTTCTGCTAAGACATTCAATTACCTCAAATGGTATGGTATTATTTTGTAATTGAGAAAGGGTGTTTTTAGCTAATTTTGTGAAAATATTTTTATCTTTGCACAAACTGCAAACATTTAAAACGCATTTTGATTTTTGTCGATAGGACCCTTTGATCAAAAGACGTCGATTTTTTACCGTTGAGATGATACAAATTTTATTTAACATTGATTTCGCGCGCAAAACTGACATTTAAAATCGCTAAAATTTCTAAGAGAACGGCTTGTTCAACGCAAAAATCACTATAAAGATTTTTGTTCCAAATTATCTCAGCATCATTTTTTTAATTGAAATATTTTTTTCAAAATTTATCCAATTTTTTTAAAAATTAAAATTGGATATTGGAACGCAAAGGGCCTCACAAACCATAGTAAGGAAATTAAGGCATTTATAAAATTACATAAACTTATCATGATGGTCTCTGAAGCTCATATGACAAACAAGAGCCATTTTAGTATTCCAAATTTTTGCACCTATGTCACACCACACCCAATAGGAAGAGGTCATGGTGGAACTGCGTTAATCATTAGAAGTAACATAAAACATCACGAAATAAATAAATTGTGTGTAATCCACATTCAGGCAACCTCTATATCTGTAGAGCTCAGTAAAGGACACATAAGGATGTCAGTTGCGTATTGCCCCTCTGGTACAATAATTAAAGAGGAACATTTCTCTAGTTATTTTAATGGGCTTGGTCATCGCTTTATTGCAGCAGGTGATTTTAACGCAAAACATACAAGATCGGGTTCAAGACTGATAACAACACGCTGAAGAGAACTTATTAAAAGTTTAAACGAAAATAACTTGACTTCAATTTCTACTGGACAACCAACCTACTGGTCTACAGATAGAAATAAAATCACCGATCTCATCGATTTTGGTATCATAAAAGGAATAAGTAACAACTTTTTAGATATTAAACCTCCTTTTAACCTTTCGTCGGACCATTCCCATATTTATTGATGTGATGGAACATGTATGTAATCCAAATAAGTACCCCACGTTTTCAAATCATAAAACAAATTGGAGTCTGTTCAGATTTAATATTCAAAATGCAATTAACTTAAATCTTCCTCTTAAAACAAATGAAAATATTGAGGAAGGCGTTCATCACCTTACATTAATCATTCAACAGGCTGCTTGGAGAGCAACTCCAGATCTAAATCGGAGTAATCCATAACCTGTGAACCATATCCACATCATATAAAAATCTTAATCAACGAAAAGAGAAAACTTAGAAAACAGTGGCAAACTTCCAGATCTCCTGAGAACAAAATTGAACTGAATAGAGCTACTTTTTTGCTTAAAAGAGAACTACACAAATACAAAGATCAAGGCATAAATGAATTTCTTGAAAGTCTCACTGCGACGGATGATACAAATGTCTCTATTTGGAAACTCTCTAAGAAGCTTAAACATCAGATTAAGCATGATGGTCCCATTAGAAATAAAGATGGTGATTGGGCCAAGGCCGATGAAGATAAAGCAAAAGCATTTGCTAATCATCTCAGCCAAGTTTTTCAACCTCACTTCAGAACTATCTCAAAGGAGGTGAAAGAAGAATTCATTCACAAGCACCCTACCAGATGGTACCTCCTATAGAAAATATCAAAATTAACGAAATAAAAGAGTTAGTTAAACATCTCAATACTAAAAAAGCTCCAGGGTATGATTTAATATCGGGAAAAATCTGCAAAAATTTACCCGAGGAAGGATTTCGGTTGGTTATGTACATATTTAACGCTATATTAAAGTTAGGTTATTTTCCGTTTCAATGGAAAATGGCACAAATTATTCTAATACCGAAACCAAATAAATATCCACACGAACTATCATCCTATCGTCCAATCAGTTTACTTCCAATTATCTGTAAGATATTTGAGAGGATACTCCTTCAAATAATGAATTCTATAATCGACAGACAAAAGTTAATACCTATTATCAGTTTGGATTCAGGCAACAACATGGAACGATTTAGCAGGTACATAGAGTTGCCAAAGTAGCAAGAAATGCGATTAAAAAGAAAGAATACTGCACTGCAGCCTTTTTGGATGTTTCACAAGCATTTGATAAAGTATGGCATTAGGGGCTGTTATCTAAAATAAAAACTCACTTTCCTCATTCTCTGTATGCACTTCTGAGATCCTATCTTACCAATCGATATTTCCAGGCCAGATACAATGAAGCAGTATCAAACATATGCCCAATTCTATCTGGAGTACCTCACGGTAGTATATTGGGACGAACTTTGTACTTACTCTATACGGCAGATATTCCCACAAGAGTAAACAGCACAATTGTTAATTATGCAGATGTTACTGTGATAATGGCTTCTAGCTCGGTTCCTGTTACAGCCTGTCAAAGTTTACAAATTCATCTAAATGAACTAGAGAAATGGTTACATACCACGGTGCATTGGTAATATGTCTCAAAACTTTAGATTGGAAACGCTGAAGTTTCAGTAAGTGAGAATTAGATGCTGTATTCCATATCTGTATACCGCAGGTCCAAACTGGCTTTAGAACACATTTATACAGTAATAATTTGGTGGCGAGTTAAAGTAAATGGCAGCAAATCAGCACATATAACATTTACTTTACGCAAAGAGGGTGTACCATCTGTGCGCATAAACAATACCATAATACCCAAAAAAGTGATGTTAAATACTTGGGAATACATTTTGACAGCCGACTAAGTTAGGGAAAGCACATCTGGACAAAGCGACTGCAACTAGGATTAATATACAGGAAAATGTACTGGTTCATGAACCAAAAATCCAAATTAAGTCTACATAATAAATTATTACTGTATAAATGTGTTCTAAAGCCAGTTTGGACCTGCGGTATACAGATATGGAATACAGCATCTAATTCTCACTTACTGAAACTTCAGCGTTTCCAATCTAAAGTTTTGAGACATATTACCAATGCACCGTGGTATGTGCCCAATTATGTTATACATCGAGACCTTCAGATCCAAAATATTTAAAACACCGTTGTCTCACTTAGTGGCACTTACAAAAATATACTATTGAACCATCCAAATACGCTTGCCCAAGACCTACTTAAGCGACCGAGGAGAGGAATACTAAAACGCCGTGATCCCTTAGAACTTTCTAGATCTTTACATACATACAATGTAATATATATATATATATATATATATATATATATATATATATATATATATATATATATATATATATATATATATATATATATAGATATATATATATAGATATATATATATATATATATATATATATATATATATATAGATATATATATATATATATATATATATATATATATATATATATATATACTTATAATTGTGTGTGTATTTTAACTATTACTATTTTTTAATATGTTGGTAAATGTCTTTTTAAAGTGTTATTTATATTTCAAATATTTATATATATTAGAAATTTATCTTAAAGGATTTTTGTCACTGGACGGATCTTCCCTGTGTTAATTACGTGATAAACTTATTGATTTTTTTTATTTGTAGAAACAGATTACAATAAATAAAGGATGTAAAAAAATTTTTTTTTTCTACGGCGTACAGATTCTTTGGTAAATTGTTTTTTTTTTTCCGTTTTTACTCCTCCCATGAGGCGGGTTTTAGGGGGAAGCTCGGGGGTTAAAGTGGTAAAATGTTTTGCATCTTTTTTTTGGGGTCCCAAATTGATATTCTCGGTAAAATTCAGCTTGTTCGTATGATTTTTAGGGGTCAAATCTCTGACGACTGGACTATTATACCTTATTTAAATAATGTATTTGCACAAAATTTCAATAATAAAACCAATTTACACTTCTTGACAAACTTACTGTTGACTTACTTGGCCCTGTTTACTTAGCGTTTGTCAATAATGTCATATATCTGGCGATAAAGACTTGATAAAGTTTAAGATTGATTATTTTCAGACCTCAAACTCCACGAACTGTGATCGAATGCGAACCCTCAACTTCGAATGAACAACTGGTCGGGGCGGCACCTCAAGACGCGATCAAAACTGAAGCTTCGAGGGAAACTTCTTTTATAGCCGAAGAAAATGGGGAGGGAAACGAAGAGAGTTTATAGTTAGATTTTATTTTTGCAACGATTTATACGCTTAGGCAGCAGCTTATCATTGTACAGTGTTTTGTCATATTTGTATATAATGAGAAAATATATTAAATATTAAGATGGACATGTTGTTTCCTTTTTTTTTTGTTACGGTTGGGTTTCTTGATCGGGAGATAGAGACTGCAAATGAAACAAACAAGATCAAAATGCTAATTAGTCTAGGGACAATGGAGGTAAAAACCCATGAGATTTTACTGATTTTTATGTATTTTAGCTTTTAAAAATATTAGATTTTTTTATGTATTATAAGAAGAGAGTTTTAATTATATTATTTGTATATTTTTGCATATTTAAATTAAAAATTTGAATCACAATATTTGTTCTAAAAAGATTCAGTTATTAAAACTTAAATAACATTTTATTTTCTTCAAAAAATTTTATAAAACGCAAAAATTTAATTCTATTTTACGACCAACCGGAATCTACATATGAAACAGTTTGAAAATATCTAAAGTTGCATTTGTTTTTGTTACCCCCTACGCTCACTCTGTCAGATTTTAGAAGCAGTAATAGCACTGACATGACCGCTCCCTAGTGGTACAAATAAGGAACTAAAATCTTGATCAACTTCTCCTTCTTTTGTATAATATATGTAGGGGAAAGGGGGCTAAGTTAACGAAGTAGGTAAAATGACGAATAAGCTAAAATAAAGCAGTGGCAACGTTGCAAGCAATTACGACCATATGTCAAAACATCTGTTTTGGTACGTACTTCCCACCTAATTTGTTTGCCGCCGGACATAGATCATCAGTTTGGCTACAAACAGCAAAGAGTGTATAATCGTTATCATCGTTCTTAGCATGTGCATGTAAAACACTTGCAATAAGTTGTTTCATCTGTCTTTCCTTGTCTAAGCTCGATTCGTTTACCTCCTTCAGTGGCGGAGCAAAATGTAGCATGTCAAACGAAATAATAGTTATAAAAGAAAATTATATATTATTTTTCATTAAATTTCTAATAACGGAATATACGTATAAATTGCGAAGAAGTATTTTTCTAGCTTGCAGTACAATAGGACACGATATAACGAAAAGTAAATTTTAAAAGGATTTTGAAATATACCCAAAAAAGTGTTAATTATTTAACCCACTTTAATTAAAAAATGATACAGATTTTTTAAGTTTTAAGCTCTGTAGCGAATTCTGAACTGTTACAACGTACTGACCTTGATTAATTAGCTAATCAGTCAGCATCTTCACTGGAACTGTATGCATTATTGGAATCTTCCGCCAAATCGATGATAATCCTACTTTCATTTTCATCATATGTAACCATTTTTGCCCAGTCGTCCTGAATTAATTTTTCAGTATGGTTAACACAACTCGCCCACACTGCAGGTGTTGCCTCAGCTAATGCATCGCCCCAAAACTTTTTTCACTGTTTCATCTCCACGTCCATGTTCTCCAATATGACGATCATAGTATTGTTAGGAAATGCCCCAGACCAACTTAATCGGATTATATTGACAGTGATATGGAGGCAATCTCAAAACCTGATGCCCATGTTCTTGGAGTAGCTCGTCTATAACGTACCTGGTATTTTGTGGTTTATTCTGGCGACAAAGAATCAATAGTTCTGTCTTGCCCGAATCATCGTCAAAAATTATTTTTTTCGCTTGTAACCATTCTTGTAAGTCCGATTTTTTCCAAATGGCATTCGGTAACTTTTCTATTAAAGAGCTATGGTATGAGGCATTATCCATAATAATTAGAGATGGTTCCTCCAACATTGGTATCAGCTTTTCGGAGACCCACTTTTTAAAAGACTCTTTATCCATAGAATCATGATAGTCTGCACTCTTCGATTTCGTAGTAAACTGTAATCCAGCATCTTTAACAAATCCTTGCCTACTTCCGGCATATAAAACAACAAAGTGTTTACCTGTATTTTCGTGTCCTTTTCTGATGCTTTTCACACAGTCATCTTGCCAAGTACTTTTATATGCCCCTTTTAGGAATATCCATGTTTTATCTAAAAAAAAAAACGAACTGAAGTGGGCTTGGACTTAAAAAACTATTTCTCATATAATGCCTCAAAAAATACAGTCGTTTGGAGACAATACATGGTTTCTCACATAGCACTCGTCTACTATTTTCTAGTATGTATGAAAACCCACAATTTTTCATAAGACGCCACAAACTTTTATCAGAACCGTCATAGAGATGCTTGTTTCTTAATTGTGTATTTAGAACTTTAATTGTAACGTGCTCTCCTTTTGCTTTCATGCCATACAGTACATTTCTAATCTCTCCTTTTATAGTATCGCTGACATCATTAGTTTTTTTGTACATTAGTGACTCTCCTGGTGTAGTAAGAGCTGCCCCTGTCTTGTATTCACTCTTTATTCTTGTCACTGTGCGAAGACTGATTTTCAAAGCGTCCGTTCATGTACCGATGATAACGAAAGCAAAGGTCCGTTGTTTTCTTTTTCTTTTTTAAAATACTCCAATAAATGAACTACACATTGTCGCATTTCTCCTGTTATCGTTTTCCCGGCATTTTTTTTATTAAATAGAACAATTAGTTATTCACAACAAAAAATAATAAGTAAAACTGTTCGGAACAAATTCCAACAATGACTGACTAAAATCGACTAAAACAACATAAAATATCAATGGTAATTGCTACAATTATAAACCTATTAGCCAGCTCATTCAAGAACAATGCCACAAGTCATTATTGCAATCTGTATCGGAAGAGAGAGAGTTAATTTATAATAAACTGGAATTTTTAAGGTGTCGGGAGTATTATTTTATGTAATGGAATTCCACACAGTAAGAGCTCAAACTATTAATTAATTAAAAACTGTTTACTTATAAAAACTATTTCATCAGCTACTTCAAACCTGCACAGATCAGGGTATGTTAAAAAAAAGACACGTCACTGCCAGCTATCTGTATTCGTAAAGAGGACGAACTTATCACCAACACCTTATCGGCCAAACGCATCGTTATTGCTACAATACTGGGGACGTGAGTGGTCTCTTCATTCCCTTCTCATCGCACTTTACCGTGACGAACGTGACTCGCACAATTAAATTACGCATCTGTGTATCAGAGAGAGACGAATATTAAAAATTCAGTAGTAGCTTATTTCAGGCACATGCCAAGAACGATGAAAACGAGTATAACACATGTTCTGCGTTATAATTTTAGTGAACACAAAAATAACCTCTACTGGTGGCTAGGGGCTAGGTAAGTGCTATCATTCTATCTACCGTTACAAGCAATTCATGCATGTTTAAACTGTGATTTAGGAAACGAAATAACAAAACAGTTCATTTACTTTTGTCATTACCAACGTTTTTGTTTGAAATAGCTTGGGAGGGTAAGTTGGCGAAAAACAAAGTAGATAAAATGACGAATTCGTCAACTTAGTCACGACGCTTTATTCTGATATTTTATAATTTTTATGGGGTTTTTAGCTTATAAAAATGGTCAGAATATATGTACGCAAAACAAATCGATAATCTTGGACAAAACAAGATATGAATAAAGCATTTAGCGATGTTAGAGATAATCATAAAAGTGTGAATTCGACAGCTAAAAATTATAACATACCGGAGCCGACTTTACGAAGATATTTACAGAAGTATCCCGATGAGGTAAGTTACAAAACAAGCATACTCTATTTAAAATTTCAAAATAAATTATACTATTTTAATGGGAAATAAGCCACATTTAGGTAAAAAATGAAATTTATTGGACGTTTCGAGTTCCAAATCGGATCCCGTAATCTATATACAAAATATTAATAAAAATAAACAGATTATGTTGCTTGGTAAAAAAATTCTTCTAATAATTTAATTTAATTTTATTTCCCATTAAAATAGTATAATTGCATAAGATGCCACAAAGAAATAGGTTCAGAACAATATTCAAAATAAATATTTAACACGTTACCTAAATTCAAAGGAAAATGTTTGTGGCTTAGAGAGCGAAAAATTAATTAATTAAAAATAAGTTGTGGCCTAGAAACTGGGATTCGTACCAATTATAAAGGTCCTGGTTGGAATCCCAGTTGAGGTAAAAAAAATTAAATTTATTTTTCGCCATCTTCCCAAACAGCACAAGACCTTCCTGGGACGTCCATTTTATGCCATTAAGGTCCAAACGTCACGGGACGTCCAAGGGATAGTTCTAGTCCATCAGTCGGACATACCAGGGACGTCCCATTAAGGATGTTAACTGTGTCATTTTTTTACTTAAGCATATTTTTTACAAAATATAATCTTCCTACTAAACTTTATTTTAAAAAGTTATATTTAGTTTTAAATACCATTAATTTATACGAAAACAGACAGAGGCCCCTTTTAGAGAAAAATCCTTATCCTATAGCAGAGATGTATCTCAAAAATTTTGTAGTGGAACTGAAATTTAAAAATTAGAAAATAAAAGAAGAATGTGGTTATGTTTTAAGGACGCTTCTATTTATCTCTTTTATTTCTCGAATTATAATCGTTGTGGTTGTAATTAGAATTAGTTTATTGCTTTCGATACTAGTTTATAGTTTGGTAATTTAATATTATAGACATTAAGTAGGTATATAGGAATTTTATAGGTAATTTTTGTGGTTGTGGTATGAGTTGCTACATTTGTAAAGTAGGAGTAATGTGCTTAAAAAATACTATAAATTTAAATACATAATATGTTAATATAAGTACACAATAAAAATCCCATTTATTTTTGCTTTTCATTTTATTAGTTTTTTGTAAGTTCCCTTTAGGTCCTGTATACATCCTAATTTAGGTCATATATTAGTCCATGTGGACGTACAATGGATGTCCCCAATACATCCTTCTTAGGTCCTATATAAGTCTGTATTAAGTTCTGTATATGTACTATGTACGTCCCCATGAACATCACTGGGACGTCCAGGGGACGTACTTTTTGGTAACATTTAGGTCTTATTGGACGTCCCGGGGACGTCCAAATTATGTAAACGGATGTCCGGACATTTAATGAGGTATATCCTTCGGACGTCCATGGGACGTACTTGTGCTGTCTGGGTTTATTCGCCTAATAGATTCAACAAAGCCAAAAAGAAAGCAGGTCGATATTTTGTTGAGTGGTTTATGAAAAAATACAAATTATCACTAAGAACGCCTGAGTCAACGTCCATTGTAAGGCTTATGGCCTTCAATCAGCAAAACGTTTCTTAGTTCTTTAATGTATTAAAAGACATTAGAAAAAAATACAATTTTACATCAAACCAAATTTATAACCGTGGCGAAACCGGTATGTCTACTGTTGCTACTAAGAATCCTAAAGTGATAACCACCAAGATGGAAACGTCGAGCTGTAAAAGTGTCATCAGCAGAAAGAGGAACAAATGTAACAGCCGTCTGTTGCATGAATGCCAGTCATAGAGGGAATCTAATCCTTACGAAAAGGAGACCAAAAAAGTGGCCTCTGATGGTGGACATATCCGGAAATGCGAATGCGCCAATTTTAAATTTTCCGACACTTATTAACAGTAGCTATATAATATGTTTCAGAATGTGTCTTAGACGAGAAAGTTTTAATTAATTATTAATGATAATAGTCTAAAATGCGACACAATTGTTAAAAAATTCAATATAAATAAGATTTCATGTGACATTTGGGACAAACAATAACATAACCCAACTAAATTTGATGTCAAACAAGGAGAGAGACTCTCTTTCCTTGTTTAATGTGGCCTCTAAAGTTCACACTTCCTGTGTAACCATGATATAAGGATACCAGATATGATATTGCCACGCACTAAACTCGTACACTTACGCGCATGACGTCACCTTGTGCTAAATTTGCAAAATTTATTCATGCTTGCGGATGAAACGAACTGTTGAAATTCTAATATAATTTACTAGATGTTTTATTTACTACGTGAATTTAAGCTTATATATATATATATATATATATATATATATATATATATATATTATATATATATATATATATATATTGATCAATAGGTCGATAGGTTCTGGGTAAAATGAAAGACTGAATTTAATTCTTAAACATCTTTAATGTACAATTTTTGCCATTTTTCTTTTTCTAGACACAGTAAAATTATGTAAATCTTTATTTAATTGTCTAATACGAAAAAATATCCTGGATCTAAAAAATAGGGCTTTTGTCTGATTAGAGCACAACATTGAAGAACTCTCATCTAATAATTTTTTTAAATATTGTTTAGAAATAAATAATTTATCTTTATTCACAGAATTAAAAATTTTCTCTAGTTTTTCGAGATATTCCATCATTTGAGGAGTAGGTTTTGAAAGACCACCTTCACTTAAATGAGAAATCCAGGTGAACTCATTTAAACTGGATAAAGTTAAAGATGAATCTATATCCTTCAGCTTGTGACATGTATAACCTGCCAAATTTTCTAAGCCGTCATATTCGATATCACTGAGTTCACTATCATACATATTAGTAGGTGCCTCTGAATCGGTAATAGTCTTATTTTGAATTGAAGAAAAATATTTTCCACATAAATTTGCACTATCCACAGGTATGTTGGGAGTTTCATCTTCTTCGACATTTCCGAAGCTGGAAAGAGAACCTTCATTTCTTCCAAGAATATAGGATCGTAGACGGTATTTAAATTGTAATGCATCTGGATGATCATGAAGTCCTCCTTTGGCTCTTATAGCTCCAAAGAAGTTTTCCAATACATCCTGATTTAACCTATATGTCAATATATATTTGGTGGAAAATCTAGTTTTCACATCTTCAAATAGAAGTTTTAATGAATAGTTAGTCATAATAATGCCTGAAATAAACATAGGTGTCATGAGAATTAATAAATAATCTTAATGTATTTTTATTTCACCTTTTTGGAATGGAAGCAAGCATTTCTTTCCTTTAACCCGGAGATTTTCCACTGTGTCTGTCATTTTGGTAATGATACCATCTTGGATATTTGAAGCTAATATTTACATAAAAGTATTTAATTTAGAGATAACAAAAAAAAATATATACGTACTAATTTAAAAAATTTTCCACATTCAAGCCAGTTTGCTTGTTTCAATAACCCCATTGTTCCACATCTTAAAATTGCCTTGGAAATTTTTCAAAACGCAAGAAACAATTTTTCTTTCGAAAGCTGAAAGTCGAAATCATAGAAAACAGGTTGTTTCCAACTTTTAAATAGTCCTCTTAGCATTACCACTTGTAGATAAGAATATGGCTTCAAGATTTCATCGTTCGCTTTGTCATAAAGGTAGGCTTTTTTGATTTTCATCTCGTCAAATGATAACACACACACCTAAAAATATTATGTTTTAAATATTTGCAAAAAAATCATATGTATAAACAGCAAAACAACATAAGTAACATAAAATATGAAAAATTTTTTTAAAAAATGTAAATTAATCTACCAACCTTATCTAATGAGCTCATGTCAGAGAATTTCATTAAACTGAACACATTTTTTAATATGCCAGGAGCAATTTGTACTTTTTTTAGCCAAGATCGTAGAGAAGAAACTGCAGGAAACGGGTATCCTTTTTTTAAGAGCAATCTGTAAGATTAAGAAAAATATGAGTGTCATTTGTTTGCATTTCAATAATGAACTAACCTATATGCTCTTGGACCAGCAGAATAGATAACTATTGCTTTAGATATGTCCTCAACTTTCCATTTAAGGCGAGTTTTTGAATTTTCTAATTTTTTTAGGTGCTGCTCACTAAAAAGGTTTCCAATAAGTTCTTGGCGCTTTTCCAAAACTGCAATCTTTTCTTGAAGACCAAGTATTATTTTGTCCCGATTATCTTCTTCAGTATTAACCCTTAAAAAAAGTGAGAGTTAAAGATTACAGGACCATATATTCTAGATATAAAAAATCATAGACTAGTTAGGATAGTATATAATCTGTGCTATTAGTTAGGTATTTTTAACTACAAACTAACCCAATACTTCGATGAGTAGGTAATTCTTTCAAAACAGCATTCTCAGGGATAAAACAAGAAGTACCAGCCTCCGCACCATCATCAAAAGTGTTTACACTATTGTTACAAAGTTCCTCTACGTATGTACGCTCTACAAAAACAAATAATTAGTAACGAAATCATTAGACATGATTATTTACCACTTCACTATAATAAATATCACATACCTATTTAATAAATCATCCACAAGTCTTTTTTGTTGTCTTTTATGTTGTCGGTTCATTCTATCAAAATTCGCCTTCTCGTTCTGTTTATTTGTTTTGTATAAATTTATTGACCGAACAGCGTCTTTTTTTAAAGAACGATGTTTTGCTGGTATATACCCCAGCAATTCATGTTTTAAATTGCGTTGATAATCACTTTCAACAAAGTGCTTAGAGCAAACACGAGCAAATTTAATATTAAAATTATCCTGGCGTTCACACAAATGTTTCCAAACAGCTTGCATTTCCTTGTCTTTTGGAAAGCTATAAAATGCTGTACCGAGTACAAAACTCTTGCACATATTGTCAACGGCACAACCATACACTGCACACCTCATATCGGGAAAAATTTAAAGCCTTATAACACTTTTATAAGATTATTTTACTAAATATTGGCTATGAACCGTAAATTTACATAAACGTCAAAACACAATATGGCGAAATTTAGCACAAGCTGACGTCACAAAAGTCATGCATAAGCCACGCCTACATGCGCGGTATCTTATCTGTTTATACACTTCATCTAATTTATATAACGATGCACGTCATCGGCGTCATAGCCTGTGACGTCATATGATACCAACACGAAATATTTAGGGTTTAGGTGTGTTCTTTTTAGAATCACTTTGCCGAGTACACTGGCATTACAGCCACTAGACATATTTTATTATATACGCGTAGAAATAATATTTAAAAATTTCTATTAATGTTAACTTAAAGAAATACACAATAATATGTTTCATTTAATTTGTATGAATCCATTATAAAGAGTTTTTATCAAGAACATTTGTTCGGAACACACTGTAACTGTTATCGAACGAAGGTAAAATTTTGGCATAAATTGGTAACACTTATTTGACAGTTGCGGTGTTGACACTTTTTGTACTTTATTATTTTGAATTTTAAAGTGAATACCTCTTGTTTTATATTTCTACCTATTTAATAAAATCTGTTCTTTTTAGAACAAAATTAGTGTGTTTTATGTCAAAAATGTCACGTAAGAATTTAAATAGTCGTTGTAAAGAGATGGTAATACTTTTGCAATAATTATGTGACCTATTTGATTTAAAATGGAGTCAGGATTTTTTTATACTTTGGCAACTATGTCAACTTCGATCTCTGACGTAGATAATGACGTAAGTCGTTATCTAAATTAGATGAAGTATATTTGTATCATGCTGTGTAACAATATTTTTGCCCCCACTACCTTTACATTCCCTCTTTTGTCTTTTTGCTCGACGATGCCAGTGAGAATTTTATCCGCGATAGCCAATTCCGACAGGGGGCGTCGAAGATTTCAAAGATGGACGATAACTTCGGGAAAACACATGATTTTATCATTTGATCTTTAAACTATAAAACGTTGAATATAAATCATTTACACGTGTGTTTTGCCAAAGTAAAAGTTGGAGTACATTCTTCAAAGTTTGTTTGTGATTCGAGTTTATACATAAGATAATTGACTCCCAAACCTAAATAAAAATAAAATTAAATCTTTGTTTTTCTACAGTATGTCTGTAACACGAGAAGTAAAATTTACATTATCTTAATTATTTATATGGTTGCAAGATCGGCAGAGATCTTTAGTTGGGGGTGAAGCAGTTTTTGGAGCTGGCCACGTTATATTTTGTAAATTACGCCTTACGTTTTCTACTAATAACTTCATAAGACCTTTTGGGGCAATTTAGCTGATGGAACAGCATTTTTTCTGAGTCTTCTCAATTTAGGTTCAGGAGTTACTATAAAGTAAATTAAGTATAAATATATTAAAATATAAATAATATTTTAATAAACACTTGGAAAGTAATCGTTCTCAGTAAAATTTAAACTGCGCACAGTCATGTACTTGGTTATAGGTTTGCCAATTTACAAAATGCATTCCAAACATTTCTCATATTCTCGTCCAGCGGAAACTTATGTATGGATTTTTTTTGTGAATTATAATAGGATAAACTTTGAGGAACACTGGACAATTTCAAAGTTTTCCCGAAGTAGATGCTTTCGAAATCTACCACCAGGCGTCTCCCACTTTGCGGTTCCTCGCGAATACCACCATTTTTAATTTTCCCAAGAGTAAGAATGCAACCAGCATAATATGTGATATAATAAGTTTCGTACGTACGTTTCCAATCATCCACATTGTTCAACCGAATTGAATGAAGAATAAATTGAAGCGTGTATATGTATGCTTTTCAATTTGATTAAACAATATAATTAAATCATCCGCATTGTTCAACCGAATTGAATGGTGTATTTTCGGCAATAGCCCCAGCATATTCCTTTATAAAGAATCAGTAGGTTCACTCTCGCATTTTCACGGTTCCAATTTTGTATCCACTCCTAGGTAAATGTGCAATAGATTTTGCGAAAAATGCTGCTGTTGCAAAAATTAAAATATTTCATCAGTTTCAAAGAATATTTCAAAATTATAATAAAATAATTATAGAAATGCCGTTTCTCTGATATTATTAGTAACTTTGGTTTTTCAAATGCATCACCCTGTATATTCAGTAATTATTAGAATCGTCTATTCAATACGAGTTTAACTATATGTAACACTTATGATTTTTTATAGTCTGGAAGGTCTTAAATACATAAAACAGAAGTCTGCCAACGCCTAATTGTTTCAATAAATATTTTGATACTAATTATTTTCAATTGCATTAAAACGTAACAATTGATAGAGTAGACCATTTTTATCAGTAGTTACGTTATTAAGTGTTCAAAATGTGCTCAATTTGTGAGTTGACAGTACCCTAATCGATGGTAGAATGAGTAGAATATTGAAAATATCAAATATGGAATCTCCGTATCCCAAAATAGGTGTACCTCTTAATTTTGTACAATTATAACTAGCAATTTACGAGATAACTGGCCGTTTCCAGACTTTTGGGCCACTCTGTATATATATATATATATATATATATATATATATATATATATATATATATATATATATATGTATATATATATATAGACCGATATAAGAACCCACCACTCGTCTGAGTGATCCTTATATATATATATATATATATATATATATATATATATATATATATATATATATATATATATATATATATATATATATATATATATGTATATATATGTATATATATATATATATATATATATATATATATATATATATATATATATGTATATATATATATATATATATATATATATATATATGTATATATATGTATATATATATATATATATATATATATATATATATATATATATATATATATATATATATATATATATATGAAACCTAGACCTAAGATTAATATTATTACAAAAATTAATATCTAACAACTTCACTTCAGGATTACTACGGCCATATCCTAGTTCATCAAACTCATATCAAACAAAGTTATGGCGCAATGACACTGGTTTGACAAGCTATAATATGTACTTACTATAATACTTTTTGACTGGCAATCTATTATCAGTGTACTAGTGACTTTACCCGTCGCATACGACGGGGATCCAATACAATTCAGTATCATCTCTTTGCACTTCCAACTTGTCATGTTATATCCTCTCCTTTTATTTGCTATGTCGCATATTAGGATTCAATCGCATGTTTATTTTGTACTCAACCTGAGGCCTTCTTTAAGTCAAAAAATCAAAATTTGTGATATGGTAAATCTATTTTTATCCATAGTGCCCTATCATATCTCATATGTCGCTATACATTCATTAATATTGAAGATACTGTGTGCCCTTCTAGTAGTCGACTTGTTTGTTTTTTCTGTCCTAATATATTCTTTATATCCTTCTCTTTAATTTAATGCATCACACGCTCCAGTGCCAAAATGTACATTTTTTCTGTCTCAACAGCATTTTTACAGCTTTTACTTAGTTATATTTTAAGTTTGTTAGATGTTGGTAGTTCAGATTTCTTTCCTAGGTGGCGTACTTACCTTACTCGACAAACAGTGTGACTTGTCATCCTAGCCTTTTATATAGATATATTTTAAATATGCATATAACCAATTTTAAATGTATGTAAAAATATGAGTTTGACTAACTACGTTCTGAACGTAGTGATAGTACAGTGTGATCTTAGGCTATATGACATTTTTTCATTTC